>CM043317.1:24775395-25409782 GCA_023736055.1 Quercus glauca
CATTTTTAATTTATTAGTAAGATTCAAGTTCAAATCTTTAGGTTGCGTTTGTTTCGGCTAAAAATGGATTCGGGAAAACGATTTACACCCTCCATGTGTTTGGTTGCGCATGGAAAATGGTCGAACGGAAAATCATTTCCAATGACCGTAAAATAAACCCCTAAGACCCAGAAACAATTGTAGGAGTTATTTTACCTTCAAAGCACTTCCATAATTTTTTCACTCCACACGGTCCAACTCGCCAATCTCTTCAGCTTCACCCCATGCACCAACGAGAGGGAGACAGAGCTCCACCCCACATGCCGACGCTAGTCAGAGGTCCACCCACACTTCGACAAGCAGTGTCACCGTTTTCCCCTCTATGCCAGTGATTTTTCTCCCTTTTCTTCTTTTCTCTCACTCAACCTCACCTCCGCCCACTTCGAGCTCCAAATGTACCCGATCCACCAAGGCAAAACTCTCCCTCACGCCAGCGAAGCCCATCTCACCTCCAACATCTCCGATCCGTCGCTCCCATGTCGCCAGCGAAACACTTCTCTCAAACCCACCCTCTACAATACCCGATCCGCATCCCTTCAAACCCATTTCCCTTTTCTTCTCTTCTCTCACTCAACCTCACCTCCGAGATCATGCCGCTGAGATTGCACCCTAGCACCGCCGAGATCACGCTGCCGAGATTGCGCTGCTGAGATTGTCGTCCATGACCCACCCATGACCAATCTCTCTCTTTCTCGATCTACCTGTCCCTTTCCCTCAATTTTTTATCACTCTCTTTTACTCCCTCTCTTAGTTTGACCGAATTGTTTGAGTTTAAGGAATGGTTTTGTTTTGATTTTTGTTTTTTTAAGTTTATATATTGAAATTTTCTATTATAAAATTTGTTTGGAAATTGAGAAAATGGTTAAGAAAATGTGAGAAACTAGTAGAAAAATAACATTTTCAGAATGCAAACAAACACATGAAAACATTTTCTAAAACAGTTTTCATAATGCAGCAAAACATTTGAAAATATTTTCCTTTGCCGAAAATATTTTCACCTGAAAATATTTTACACTCGAAAAATATTTTACATTCAACCAAACACAGCCTTAGTCTCATTTTTTCTACACCACATCACACTCCACCAAGAAGTTTGACACATGTCCCCTAATTTTTTAAATTCTAATTTTATGTTTTTATTATTTGTTACCTAAAAATACGTAACAGTAAAAAAAATACACACACACACAAGAAGGCCAACACATCCCCACCACCGGTCCACCACCACTACCTTGGTTGGCGGTAGTACCTAGAGGTCGCCAACTTCATCAGTGCTGGCCAACCACCACCACCAGTCCACACCCCTAGGTCCCCTACCATCACAAACCTGAAGTTTATCAAATAACGCACTGAGGGAGACCTTGGATTAGTGGGATCAAAAGCTACAAAGAAATCGTCTTCTTGAGTTTCAACGCCAACCCTTGCCTATAGAAAAAATTGCATCAAATTTTCAAGAATCCATGAGAAACTTGTAACAATCTGAGAGAAATGGCTTTCCTTTGGTTTAGGCCCTTTGGGGTTTTATTTCTCTATAGTAGATCTTTTGCTACAATCGCTGGTGAAGGTGAAGGTGGTGTGGTGGCAATGGTTGGTTGTTGCTAATGATGATGGCGATCTCTTGCTACTGCCATCGGTGAAGGTGGTGGTGGACTAGTGGTTGGGATGTCTTGGCCCTATGGGTTTTCTTTTTTTAATTATTGTTATTTAGTTTTAGGTAACAAATAAAAAAATATAAAATTAGAATTTAATTAATTAGGGGACATGTGGCGAAATTTTATTGGTGGAGTATGGCATGGAGTAGGGAAAATGAGACAGAAGATTTGTACTCGTAAGATTCAAGCAATTCATTATATATCCACTTATTTTATTTTCCCTATTGTTATATTTAAAATAATATATTTGAACAAATTTGGATTTTTTGTAAAAAGCAAATAGAATTGAAGAAAGCTAAAAGCATTGTCAATAAGATAAGCATAGCGTTAAGTTAAACAATACTTAGATTTTTTAGGATATTGTTATTGTTTAGTTCACATATTCATGGATATCTTACTTAAGTATGAATATCTAACATTACAGGTTAAGAATGAGATTAAAGAAAAGTGGATGAATCTTGATGAAAACTCTAAATTAGAGTACAAGAAAGAAGCACATGAGAATTCTGAAAATTATTCCAATTTAACACATAACATTCCTTGCAAATAACATAAATTAAGTATTTACCTATGGAACTTTTAGCATGCATTACTATGTATTAAATTTCGTTATAAAACATTTTTTATTCATTATATAATGCAGGTTTCAATATATACTCAGCTAGGGGCAGAGCTAGAGGCATGCCCCCTAGATTTTCAAAATCTCCCTTAAGAGCAATATTAATTAACCAAAAAAAAAAAAAAAAAAACCATAAGAGTTAACAACAACTTACTTACTAGCCCCCATTGAATTTTGGCAAAAAATATAGACATGTTTCAGTCTTCAAATCTTTAAGCTAGTTCAAAGGAAAAAAAAAAAACCCCAAAATAATAATAGAATTTGACCCATTTCTTCAGCCCGTAGCTCTAAAATATAAACCCAAAAATAATAATTTTAACAAATTTGTAATATCGCAACAAATAAAGCCCAAATAATTTCTAAATCAAGACTCCTAATTAAATCAAAATTAAACTTCAAAAAAAATCACATAGTTAATTAATATATAAACAACTCTAAATTTCACAATCGTTTACTCCCAAAATGTAAGAGTTGGATTAAAAAACAATTGCCCTTATGCCGCTATACTTGCAAGCTTAACTTTGATCGGTGGCCCCATCCACATTGTTGAATAACTGACCAGCCGATCATCTTCATGGTGCTAACTCTCTCTCTCTCTCTCTCTCTGTTCAATAGCTTTCTTCAGTTTTAATGTTTTTAGACTTTGAGTTTGTAAAGTTCTGCTTTTTGTTTTTAGGAAGGACACGGATTTCCTCCAAACATGTTTGGAGGAAATGCTGCAAACAGGGACAACTGTCACTTAAATAAGATGACACTTAAGCTTGGAGTCATGTGCAATGCACATAACCAATTTTAAGTGAAAAGCTGTTAACCATAATGGCATTAGCCATAGTTTCTCCTCAAACACACCTTTCACAACCTCACGCCTTTCTCTCATCTCTTCCACCTTTGTTTTCTCAGCAAACTCAGACCGACAAGATCTTGTGAGGCGAAATCGACGGCGCCACGTGCAGCAGCTGCCGATCTCAACGGACCAACTGGGATAGCCCTTCTCTCTCTCTCTCTCTCTCTTCTCAAACTCCTCAAACCCACGTGTCAACCTTCTCACCTCTGTTTTTCTCAGAACCTTAGACCAGCCAGAGAATCTGGCCACCCACTGCACATGGCCAGCCTCTCTCTTTCTATTCAAACCCGCCTCTCTCCTCTCTCTTTCTCTCTTATCCCTCTTCCCAAACTAGCAAGAGAATTCGGCCACCCACTGCACATGCCGTTCCTCCGCCGATTCCGCCCCATCCTTTCTCTCAATCCGTTAACAGCCTTTTCTCTCTTTGCCATTCCCATCCCCCCCATCTCTTCGCCGCCAAGGACCACTGATCCTACCACCCATTTTTCAAGGCTCCGATTTTTTCCAGGTTTGTTACCAAATCCCTCTGTATTTGAGATTATTTTGGTACGCTTTGTTTGATCTATATGGATGATTTAATTCTAGTTTTTTCCTACTGTGATAATTAGATTTATTGTTTTTAGTTTTTTAAAAATTACCATTTTTATTTCTAGTTTTTGCTTGCTGTGATAATTACACGGTGTCTCTTGTTCCTAGATTTTAAATAGTTTGTTTGTTGAACTCACACTGATGGGACGAATGTGTTATTTGTTATTATAGACTCTGGTATTTCACTACTCATGTCATGTTTAGAGCATGATGGTCTCTCCATCATAAATAATTTCTAAATTCAAGCTCTTGATGCTAACATCCATCCGTTTCTTCTTGGATAGAGATATAACCACTTCATTCCCAAGTTTTGTTTTCCACTTACAAGTTGATGACACCTGAGTTTCTAGCTGACATCAAGTTGATATTATTTAGCTGGAAGAGCTTGTTTTTCTCTTATTGCCAATGTAGCTGGAAGTGCTTGGTTTGACCATTTTAGCTTCTGCCCAAATGGGTTTGAGCTATTTGTTTGTTGGTTGCTCTCATTGGGAATCAGAGAGGAAATGAATTCTTTGGCATTTCACCATACTTGTGGTCAAATTGAGTTTGTGCTACTAGCACTTTGAGCAATTGTCTCACTAGGTAGAAAAATTTGTAAAGTATTATACCATGGCTTGCAGATGAGGTGAAACTAAAAGTAGAAGTGCAAAAAATTGATTGGAAATTGTAGCCTTGGCTTCCTTCATTTATTATTATTATTTTTTTTTTGGGTAAAAAGTGACTTTTTTTCCTCTTTTGCGTAACCAGTGGCACATAGTTGGTGATTTGTGTACAAATGCATGGTAGCATTGATGTTTTTCAGCAGATTATCTTGGGTGATGTAATGAATTGAAAGTGTTAATGATCATGTATTTTTCAAGCTATGTTGTGTTATTATTGTGAGGCAAATGAGCCTTTTTAAACTAAGAGCTGCAGAAATATTGAAAATTGCAGTAGAACTTTTTATTTTTTAGTGATGAGTTATAGTATTTTGTCAAGTTCTTTCATCAAGTTAACACAAGTTCTAATCATCAATGTTAACACGACTTTGACAAGGAAAGCCAAAGAGGAGGAAAGCCAACCAAATCCATCTCCAAAAATAGGGGGGGGAAAAAAAAGCTTTGCTTGCTTTTTTATTGCAAAAGTTACTGCTTTCTTTTGCAATTCAGGCTATATTTGTTTCACCTGAATGTTTTCTGCCAACCAAATCTATATCTAAATTTAAAATTCCTAAATCTTAAAGAGACCCAAATAAAAAGAAAAGCTTAACAAATCTATTGCTAAATTTAAAGTTCCTAAATTTAAATTTCCATCCATATCATTCTATTGCATTCATTTAAAGCTACCTTGTTCAAATATGCAAATACATAGATACAAAATTACAAAAATGAACTTTCCCATTGCATATGTCCTAATTGTGATGTCCAAAAAATTTGTCCAAATTGAGCTGTCCAAAAAATCTATCCAAATTGTCAGATATGCTCTCCAAAAATCTGTCAAAGTCAGATGTGCTATCCAAAAAATACTAGGGGTGTGCAAAAAACCGACGAACCGAAAAAATCACTTCAAACCGACCGAACCGTTGCAAAAATTTCAGTTTGGTTTCGGTTTTATTATATAAAAAATTGAAAATTTCGGTTTGGTTTTCGTTGGCAGATTTGAATGCACTGAACTGAACCGAAATATGTTATTATATTATATTTTATATTAAATATATATAATATCAAGTGTGTAAACGTGGGCTTGGCCTTGCCAAAATTACTCAAGCCCACTACCCCTTTTTTTTTTTTGAAAGAAGCCCACTGCCCACTGCCCATTAGATAATCTAGATTAATTAAATAAAATTAATTAAGTTAAACAAAAACTAATTGAATATAAAGAAAATAAAAACCCTTACCTTACCTACCCCATTTACATTACATGCCCTCATCTGAGTCCTCCATCTCCCTCATCTCCCTTATGCCTCCATCTCCCTCACGCACGCCGGCCTCCATCTCCCTCATCGGCTCATCGTCCTCACGCCTCATGCCTCCATCTCCCTCATCTCCCTCACGCCTCTATCTCCCTCACGCCTCACGCCTCTGCTGCCGCCTCCACATGCTGGCCTTCACACGCCGGCCTCCCCACGCGGTTTGATTTTTTCATTCTCACGGTGACCTTCTCTAGTCTCTTTTTAATTTCTTGATAACCTTCTCTCTTTTTTGTATTTTGGGTTTTGAATCAATGCTATTTTTTTGTGAATTTGATGTTGAGTTGTTATTTTCTTATTGAAAAAAATGTGATGTTGAGTTGTTATTTTCTTTTTGTGACTGTGATGTTGACTTAGAGTTTTGGAAAAATAGATAGCCCCATGTGCTTAACTGAAAACTGACCGAAACCGACGGAAACTGAAATACCACCGAAACCGATTGATTTCCAATTATTTCGGTCGGTTTCAGTTGAGAATTTCACAAACCAAAAATTTTGGTTTCGTTCGGCCAAAACTAAAATAACAGACTGAACCGAACCGATTACATCCCTAAAAAATACTGTCAAAGTTCTGTCCACTAGATGTTATATCATAGCTAATATGTTGTCCAAAAACTGTGCAAAACACAAGGAAAACAGCCAATATGGTGTTTTTCAAAAGTTGTCAATATCAGGATCTACTGAAACCTGCAAAATATGCCACCAAATATAAAATAAGTGTATGGAAAAAATAACTAAAAGGAAAATATAAGTTTTAGTTGTAGCAAAATTCATAACGACTATACACACCTGATTCAAGCCATATAACCTAATGTGATCTTGTCCAACCAAACATTCACAATCAAAAGATTCCTACTTATAGCATTTAAACAAATCAATATTTCATTTTCTATGCTAATAAAAGTAACTGGATAGTAGGATATTAGACAAAATTTATAAGTATACCTGATTCAAACCATTTAACCCAACAAGATTGTCTTGTCCAACCAAATTACTACAACTGAAAGATTCCTATATATGACATTTAAATAAATTTATGTGTCACTTTTTAATATTAGTAATTGTTTAATAGGATATTAGAAAAAATATGTAAGTAGTAGCATCATACCTAAGTTATGTTATCTACTAATTGTGATGGTTGTTCAACATTACTATGTTCTCTGTGAGAATTAATATTAACTAAGGAATCGACCTATGTGGGAAGGAAAAACAATCGTCACATAAAACAAATTTATGAACCTACAAATTCATGTTCTATAATGGAATGTAAATGAACTTACTCTATTTAGGCTACCACATGATTGAACTTTTCTTGCTCCACTAGTCTTTTTGGGTTGATCCTTCTTACTTTGAGATTTTTTTTTTTTGTCCTTTCTAATGAACTTTTCAACCTTCCTCCTGGATAACCTACAGTAGGTTTTGTTTTGATCCCACATATGCCTTGAGAAATGTCCACATGTGACTCAAATCCACCGTCACCTTGTAAAACATTCTCGGGAACAGGAACAACTTCTAACATACCATCCTTTTGAAGTTGACAAATCATTAGTGCTAAACAACCAATTAGTGACATTGGGTGATGAAAAGATACCTGTTCACGACGTTTGTCAATAGCTCGTTCACCTTCTTTTGAACAACAAAATGTTCTCCTTTTAACATGTCCGGCACTTCCTCGCCTAACATACTGTTTCCTTACACTGAAGCCCATTCTATGAGCATATTGTTTGTAAAACTCATATGCACTATCATCACAATCAAATTTCATTCCAATCATTGGTGCCTTAATTTCCTTATTGTGTTTACTTGGGGTGTTTGGACTGCCATCAATAGGTTTTACTTGAGCTTCTTCCTAAATCCAAAAACCAATAAAAAGCAATAGTGTTAAGAATATTCAATATGAAAAATAATATTCAATTTTTTTAATAAACCCAGCAAAAAAACCGTAGTTGCTTATAGTCTTACAAACAGTCACGATGAACAACAACAATAATATTCAGAACTCAAAATACCTAAACATCCTATTCAACATAAATTATACAAAAAAAACTCCCAAAAAATAAGTAGTATATAAATCCTTGCCACCAACAATAAATACCCATTCAAAACCAACAAAACCATAAGCTCTTAAGCTATAGAACTCAGCTATGGTAATAATCATAAGGACAAATATTCAAACTTCAAATATACTGCAATTTGAGAAACCAATTTCAGGAAATAATTATCTTTAAAAAAAAATGTTTTTTTTATAAAGAAAATCAGACCTGAACAAATTGAGAACCATTGCATTTGTCACTGTTAGGGAGAATGCCGAGACACAATGGAGTGGTAGGAGTGGTGGTCCTTGGCGGTGAATTTATGGGAGTAGCATTAACTGAGTGAGAAACTGAATGGGGTGGAACTAGCGAAGGGGGAAGCCGGGTGAAGAGGAGGAATGGAGATATGGTCCGGTGAGATTGGTGGTTGTTGCATGTGGCTGCCATTAATTCTGCCTCACAAGCTCTTGTTGGTTAGAACCTCAGAACCTCATGTTGAGACACGGGTTTGAGGAGTTTGAGGAGGGAGAAAGAGGGGCTATCCCAGTTGGTCTGGTGGGATCGGCGGCTGCTGCACGTGGCCGCCATCGATTCCGCCTCACAAGATCTTGCCAGTTTGAGTTTGCTGTGAAAACAAAGGTGGAGGAGATGAGAGAGAGGCGTGAGGCTGTGAGAGGTGTGTTTGAGGAGAAACTGTGGCTAAAGCTGTTAGGGTTAACAACTCTTCACTTAAAATGGGTCATATGCGTTGCACATGACTCCAAGCTTAAGTGTCATCTTATTTAAGTGACAGCTGTCCCTGTTTGCAGCATTTCCTCCAAACATGTTTGGAGGAAATCTGTGTCCTTTTAGGAAAGAGTAAAGTGCCACTTTATTTTGACACTTACACGTGTTGAATTTTTGATGTAGTGAAGTAGTTTATTTTTATGCTTATTTTATTAACTAATTGTTAAATTGTATTATTTTATTGAGTTTGTTTATGGTATCCAACCATCAGTAGACTAGACTTGCACTTAAATTATACTATTTTATTAAAGTTGCAGTACTGTAGTTGTTTGAGTGGTTTATAACTTGCACTTGGACTTATTATTATTATTTTGGCTTAAATTTGATAATAATAATATTTATTATTGTTTGTTTAATTGATAATAGTGTTTAACCACTTAGCTTAAGGGAAAATGATAAGACCACAACTTAAGCCATTGTTATAAAGTTGTTTATTATTATTTTTTAATTAGGGAATTTAAACATTTGATGTCATACAAATATATATATATATATATATATATATTTTAAATTTAGTTCATAATCAATTATAAATGGTTTTAATGCGATGGCATATTATGTGTGAAATAAAGTATTTTTTTTAGTAATGAAATTTAAATACTTAAAGAACTTTATCCAACTTAACTCGGCCTCCTGAAAATTTTTCCTAGCTCCGCCATTGTACTCAGTATACCTTTGATCGCGTTCATTTAATGGTTAGCAAATTAATTGAAAGACAAAAATTTGTCATTCAAGAGTTGGGGTTTGGTAGTATGTTGGATATAATGTTTATAAAATTGGATAGAGATTTATGTAAATGGTTTATGATACTGATACATACATACATACATACATATATATATATATATATATATATATATATATATATATAAAGAGAGAGAGAGAGAGAGAGAGAGAGAGAGAGAGAGACCAAAGCAACTAAAAGAAAACAAGGCCATAAATTAGATGACTTAGTTTCAACTCCTAGTAAATAGGTCTTGCTTATTGTAGACACCCCATTTCATTAAGACCTATATCCAAGCCCCCCAGTCCCACAAGAAATCAAAATCGCTATAAAAATGATCAGCACTGTGTGTGGAGCCCAGTAACTTAATAAAGTCCAAAATGTGATCCAAGAAACCAAGCCTAAGCCCAAAATTCATTTTTTAAAGCCCAAAATCCATTTTTAAGCCCATAACCCATTTTTAAGCTACGTGTGTGTATGGACGCGTATGCACTTAATTTAATGCATACGCACTCTTTTAGTCAGAAGCCTAAAACATGCTTCTTCTTCTTTTTTTTCTTTTTTTTTTTGGTGTGATTTTTGATCAATTAATCTGGCCCGTTGATTGATTAAAACGTCCCACCATAAACCTTAGCCTCCACCAAGCCTATAAATACCCCCAGTTTCCACCTCCAAAAGGATCCCAACTTTTCACCCATAGTGGAAGTTCTGCCAAAATAACCTCAAAATACTTAGAGAGTTTCAAATAGTGAGGACAGTTTTCATGAGGATTTGATTGAGTTTTCTAACCTTTGGTTGTTGGAAAACTAATCTTTTTCCCATGATATCTTAATTACGCTCATCATCTTTGAGATCCTTCCACCACCTTTTCACTAGTCTTAGGTTTCTTCATCAAAATCCCAACAAGAACCTGTATCCAAGTTGTTAATTTACACATAAAGCTGTGGTAGTCGATTTCAACTGAGGGACTGGTCAATCAACATCACTATAAGGTGCTAAAGGGGTGAGATATGGCTCTTTCCCATGACCCATATTCTCCCCCTTGATTTTCTTTATTTATTTCATTTTTGTTCTTTTCCCTTTATTTGTTTTATTATTATTTTTATGTTGTTATATTATTTATTGTTCTTATCAATATGGAGCATGATGTATTTGATGATTCTGTGATAACATGTTGTTTACATGTGCTTCATTGTTGTTTTTATGCATAACATGAATTTGGAAATTGAGTTGAAACCCTAGATGCGTACGCCAGTATAATGTTGTGTACGCATCCATTATGTTGCATACGCACTTCTAGGGCAAAATCTATTCTTCATTCTTCATGTTATTTTTTGTTTATTTATTTGCTTTATTTTAATAATGTTGTATAGGTTTTTTTTTTCCATGTAGTTTAATTCATTGATTGTGTGTATATATCTTTTTTCATTTTTTTTTAATTTAATATATCTAAAATAACAAAAATATCTAAAAATCGTTTAATTAGTCTTTTTTTCCTTTTTAATTTCTAGGGTTAATTAAAAGGGTCATAGAATTTGAAAGATAATCATAGAATGTAATCAAGCATTAATGGTGAGATATTTCCTAAAAGATGATAGTCAATTAGGTTTAAATGTCAATATTTAAATCTGATTTTTTTTTTTCCATAAAGAAAGTCCAAAAAGTCTAATTCAAAGATTAAAACATTTTCAAGTTGGTGAAAATAAGCTTTAATGATAAAAGATGACTAATTTGAATTTAAACCTAAAAGTCAATTAAGGAAAGGAATGAGGTATTACTTACAAATCTTTCCTAAAAGGTTAAAGGGTTTAATTCCAAAATAGTTGATAAACATTAATGGTTGACAATCAAGAGAATATATTGCCTAATATATTGGAGATAGTTGAATTTGAATATAAAAGTTAATTAGGAAATGACAAAGCAATCAATGTGTTATTTAATTAGATGATCCTTCCTAAAATACTTGAAAATTTGAATTTGAACTAATTTGATATCTAAGGCAATAACAATTAATTGATTGAATAACACTTTACAAGGCAAGAGCACCTTTAAGGATCAAGAGCACATTTAATAATTGATAATGAGTTTAATAAGGAAAGACATTAAAAACTTAATGAAGACTCCACTTTAATTAAGTGTCACTCCTTCATAAGACTTAAAAATTAATTCTCATTAAACATCAACCCTTTGTTTGCATCCATATGCGCACACACTTGGATGATGATATGTCTATATGCTTGGGGTTTATGTTATTATGCAGTTGTGCGTTCATGCGCTCATGTGCTTGGATAATTGTGCTTAAATTCTGAGGTGATCAAAAAATAAAAGGTATGTGTACTTGGATGCTTAAATGATCATGTAATTATATATGCTCATATGCCTGTATGCTAGTATGCTCTCATGCTTGTATGCCTTCATGTCCATATGCTCACATGTCCACATGCTTTGATAATCACACGCTTTTATGCTCACATGCTTGATTGATCATATGTTCACATGATCACATACTTGGATGCTCCCACGTTCACATGCTTAGATGCTCACATGCTCATATGTTTAGATTCTCCCATGATCACATGCTTTCATGCTCGTATCTCCACATGCTCACATGATTGCATGCTTAGATGTTCACATGCTTGTATGTTCATATCCTTATATGCTTGCACATTCACATGTTCACATGCTCACATGCTTGCATGCTCATATTTTCATATGTTCATATGCTCATGTATTCCTTTGACCTTCATGATTGATTGCCCTTCACATGTCTGTATGCTTTCCATTTCTGTCGCACATGACCCGTAGAAGAACTCTAGGACTTAGATGCATGTGCACGTTCACATAGGTTCATTAGATAGACACCATTTATCCACTATCCGGTATCGATATATGAAGACTAGCTATGGCTGGGCAGGCTTGGGGTGCCTAACCTCTTCTTATCCTATACCCTAACTCCAAACCTTGTCTTGTAGGAAGACCTTCATGGAGTCATTTTTGGTTCCTGGACCTATAATGGCGACTCCTTTGCCTCTTTTTAAAAGGCACCATGTACTCCTAAGCTCACGCCGATTTGAGCCTAAAACCACTCATAGGGAAATTGAGTATCGCGTATCCTGTCTTTGCGAGAAGGATCTGACATGCCAATATGTCATCTAAAAGAGGTATGGATCATATAACTTACACTTACACTAAGGAATTAGGGTGGGGTGTTGTCCATGTGAATAAACAAAGTAGAGAGAGATGCAAATTGACCTTCTAATAACCATTTAAGTTAAAATTGGACTTTCCAATATGTTCTAGGAACAAATACCTTAATGCTTGACAACAAAAAGTTTGTAGAAACAAAACAAATGGTTGAAAAGGTTTTTGTTGTGGTATTGTATGTATATAGTAGTAGGTCAATTTGCAACTCTCCTTTGAGCCTAAGGATCTGATAGATTTATTTGCCAACTTGCACCCAACACCTTAATTAAACTGATTTGGACTTACCAATATGTTCTTGGAAAACAAAAAGAATAACAAAATAATTAGAAATGGATTAACAAAAGGTGAGACTTGATGCAAAGACGCCATGGTCAAAACAATAAACTATGTGAGAGAGAGAGAGAGAGAGAGAGAGAGAGAGAGAGAGAACCGTGTCTTTAAAAGGTGATAGGCTAAGAATGTATTGACCCCTTGTGATGAATTAACCAATTAATTAGCTAAGTTAATCAATTAATTCAATTTGCATGCAATAATCATGGTAGCACAAATAAATCACCAAGTTAAAATGTAGCAGAAAATAAATTTACACGGTGATTTGTTTATGAATGGGGAAAACCTACACGGCAAAAACCCCATCGGGTGATTTTAAGGTCACCACTCCTGAGAATTCACTATTATCACAATAAGCGGTTACAAGTAAAGGAATCCTAGTACCTTATACCAACCTACATTGAACCCTTACCCCAATACCCAATTGGACTTGTTCTGTAGTGACAATCTCTCCTTTCAATGCATGGCTCCCAGTACGTGACTAACCAATTCGATGCATGGATCACAGTATGTGGCTTACTCACCAACTTGAGAAAGATGTTGGCTGTAAAGTTCTTCAGTTCATCAACACGATGAAGATCACAAAGCTCCTTGGTTATAAAACCCTGCGGTGTATAAACACAGCAGCTTCTTGAATAGAAAAAGATGAACTAGGGCATAGGTCTCCGGTTCACAATATGCTTGTGAAAAAATTTTGCATTGAGTTTCATCAGCTGCGATTTCCCTTAAAACAATCCTTATATATGTTTAGGGTTGTGAGAAAAGAAAATCCAAACATCTATTCACGGATTGGAGTGAAATCAGCTCTGAAAAACTGAATTCCATAAACCTTGACAGATAACCTATCTATTGAGAAGCTGTCAAGTATCAGGCTGAAACAGCTTTTTAAACCTCGATAGATACTAGCTGTCAAGTTTTAAAATCCAGCACATCTTCACTTGTTTCTTGGACAGACTTGCATGGCTTTAACACTTGAACTTGAAACCTTGTTCCTTGAAGTATTAAACGCATCCTAGATCTACCCAATTACAAGTAAAGTGCGTTTTGTCAAAGGATTAGCTAATTTTATATTGACATATGTTCCTAACAATGATTCACATATGTCCTAACAAAGGGAATTGAAGGGTTTAAGAATTTTAGTGATTTAATAAATAAATAGAATTGTGTGCGGTGGCTCCATCCTCTAGCTTTGCTACTTAATTGCTAAAGGATTTTTTATTTTTTATTTGTGTTTTTTACGTGTGCACCTCCTTCTTGATAAGGATAAAATTATTTTGTTTAAAATTTTTTGAAGGGTAAAATTGTTGTTTTTTGCTAAAATTGGTTAATTGAGCTTAATTGTTTTTAGCTTTATTATTAGTAATTTTTGTTGTTAGGCTAACTTTTTTGGGATGATATATTTTGTTTTAGATTTTAGATCTATAATTTTTTTTATTGCTTTTAAAAGGAGGAAAATGCTAGAATTATAAATTTTTTAACGAATTGCTATTATGATGAGTGGGGTTATTAGTAAGTTAAAAAGTGATGTAAGTGGTGGGCCAAATGCAAACCAATAAGAATTTACTACATTAGAAGTTTTGTTAAATTGCTGTAGAAAAGTTTGTGGTTATAGCATTACTCTTTAAGGAATAAATAATATTGTCAAGTAGGGCAAAGTTTAATTTATTAAACAAAATTGCTAAAATTGGTACCTATGTATATAATAATATTTAAAAAAAAGAAAAGGGAAGCATTTACCCCCAATGTTCAAGTCTCCCTCCGTCCTTGGTTGGTATTGTGTAATGTGATGATCGAACCTTTAAATGTGAGTAAAAAAATTAAGGGTACCACTAAATGTAATAACTGTACAGTCAAATGTGATGTTGGTACTACGCGATGCTATGATAAAACCGTCAACTGTGAGTAAAAAATAACGAAATTATTGAATGTGACAAAAGTAAGGTTACATGTGATGTTGGTATAGTTTAATGTGACGATAAAACTGTAAAATATGAAAAAAAAAAAAAAATAATGGTGTCAGCAAATGTGATAAAAGTACGGTCAGAGATATGGTGTTGGTATTGCCTAATGTGATGAAATGTGAGAAAAAAAAAATAGATCACCCTCAAATGTGATAAAAATTTGGTCATATGTGAAAGGACATGGCAATACGGGTTAGAATTTTTGGACCCGACCTGACCTAAAAAACTGACCCGAACCCGATTTTTTTTTTTACTTGAAGCAAAAACGGGTTGACCCGTGACTCGACCTGATTTTTACGGGTCAACCCGACCCGTTAAAAAAATTTGCTAAAAAAAATATTTAAACTACGTCATGATACTAAGTGCATAAAGCACAAAGTATCAAAACTAATAATCAATATATTATAGATATAAAGTTATAAACAAGTCAAGACATGACATGAGAGAATGACTATTTGAGCTCTCTTTTTTCTTTTTCTTTTTTTTTTGAAGACTATTTCATCACAACCAATAAGAGCTCACAAATCATGGACATGAGTGACATGAGAGACAAGACCACACAAGGCTCAAGGCTGTCAAGACAACCATTAAAAATATATATATATATATATATATATATATCATTCAATAGAATCAATACTAGCTGTAGATGGTGATAAGTTTTGTCAAAGGTTAAAAAATTGTAATAAATTACAGGGATTAGCTCCTTCCTTTTGAGCAGATGCTTTAAATGTTTTGTTGACTTGGCTTAGGTGGGTGCATGGTATTCATGCACTATGCCAAGCTTTTGTAGTATAGACAAATTAGCTAACTTTAGATATTTTTTTTTTCTAAAATAAAAAAGAAAGCTAACTTTGGATTTACTTCGGTATAATAATTGCAAGCATAATTGTCAAAACGTGAATCATGTCGTGAATCGATTTTTTATTTTTTTGTATCGTATATAATAAGAATAAAAAACTCTTAATAAAAACTAGCATCATCATACGCACTCTGCACGCGTGATGAGCCTTTTTTTTTTTTTTTTTTTTTTTTTGAGTTTAAAGTAATTTTTCAATTCGAATTTATCTATTGTTAGTGAATTTACACATGAAGAAATTTTTAAGAAACTAAAATTTAGAATTTGAAATGGAGTAAATTGCCGGTTTAGTGTTTGCTACTTTTTAGGAAAAAATGCATCAAATGTGTGTGAGATATATTTATGAGGAATGATATGTCTACAACATTTCTACAACATTTTTACAACAAATCCTAAGTGGCAGGTTGTTACTGGTTGTTATTGTTGGGGCAAAAAAGTAATCTTAGTGTTAGTTTCAAATTTGAACCAATAACAACTAAGCACCTGTGATTTGTTGTAAAAATGTTGTAGAAATGTTGTAGACGTAGCATCTCTCTATATTTATAGAAAGTGTGCTAATTTTTAGGAAAAAAAGTTTCTCTGGTAGTTTTTCTGTTTTTTTGAATTTTGTTGAATTACAATTTTAACCCCATTTTTTATTTTTTAGGAATAAGGATAATCTAATTAGATTAGGGGTATTTTTGACATTTTTTGAAGCCATAACTAACTTTTTGAATCGTCTTAATATATAGAGATTATGAAAAAAAAAATCTATAGATATACATATTCAAAGGGTATATTCATTATAAATTTTAAATATATTCAACTAATGATTAATTTATTCATCACTTATATAATAATATTTAACTAGCTAACTAAATAAATTAAATTAGCATGTGTTTATAAGTTATAACATACACATTCAAATTGACTAAACTTAGTGGTTAGCTCAAATGGTAAAATCTATGATGGTTGAATAAGTGATTTAGGGTTCAATCCCTGACTACAACAAATACCGATTGGTATCTTGGTCTGATGATAAAGAGCTATCATTAGGAACAGACGTCATAGGTTGAAACTCTCTAAAAAAAGAAAGACTAAACTTAAAAGTGATAATATATTACAAATGACCAAAAATAATAATTTTTTTTATTGTATTAATCATCTTGCCTAATCAACTCTATCAAAGTCAATGTTATCATCATGTTCATCATTTTGCAAACTAATCTCTTCATTGAAATTTTCTTCATCATCATAAACCTATATTATATCTTCTTGTTCTTTTATTTTAATAATTAAAAAAAAAAAAAATTCTTCTTGGCATTTTAGTTTTTTACACTCATGACAATAATGACAAAAATAAAAAATAATTATATTGTCAGTTAATACTTTATTCATAGTATATAAAATAAATTTGCAAATATGAAAGTGAAGTGTAAGTGTTTAGTTCAAATTTTGTAGGAGAAAGAGAAAAAAAAATATTAAAAATAACTTATGGACATGCTATTTTATTAGGTTAAATTAAGTAACCTAATACTTTTGTGTCAAAAACAAGTCTAATAACAATACAACATGTAAGATTCAAATAAAAGTACAAATTTTAATTGAAAAACTCATTTTAAAGCATATGTTCATGTATCGTACGATACATATGATTTTACGATATGATAGGATTTATACAATACGTACATTGTATCATACGAATCATAAGCACTTCAAATACGAAAATTTTTACATACAATACGATACGAATTGCGTATCGTACGATATTGACAACTATGATTTCACATTTAATTACCATTTAGATGTTTTATTTAGAGAGGAAAAAAAAATGCCACTTAGAGGATGTAAAAAAATGAAAAAGGTTAAAAGTTAAAAAACTTAGGCGAAACTACAATATTAATCCCTGAAGTTTACCCTATGAGCACAATTGGTCTCTTAAGTTTCAAGTGAGCGTTATTGGTCCCTTAAGTTTAAAAAATGGAAAATGTTAGTATTTTTGTTAACTACCATTACTGTTAATGCCTATGTGGCTAACAGTACATTGATGTGACATCTTTTTAATTGATGTGACATTTCTTTTTTTCTTTTTTTTAATATTAGTCTTTTTGTTTATTGTTAGCGTTAATTCCTTTTTCTTATCACTGATATCGCTTCAGGCTCTAATCTTCAGTCACCTGCACTTAGACTAGCACCAGAGAGAAAAAAGAGATGATGATGATAATGAAGAAGTGATGGATTTCTTAGAAGCCAATGAATAGTGGCCATTACAAATTACAAAGAATTTCTCCGTTCGTCCATAAAAAAATCTTCCTTCACTTGCACACTAGGCTACAAAAAACTTTGTTCCTTTTTTTTAATCTGTGCTCCTCCTTTGCTCACAATCTATCACCCCCAAAAGATCCAAATCTTAATAATAAAATAAAAGAATTTCATGCTTCAAAAAACCATACTTGTTTTGTTTGTTTTAAGATCTATCTCTTTTTAAAGATGTAAACTTGTAATTATATGCGTTTTGACAGTGAACTATTAATATTGAAGACTTTTGCCATCATGAATTTATGACTATAAATAATTTTTGTCATGCTCAAAACTATTAGAATTGGAAGGATATTAACAAATGGCATTAAGTGTAATTCATTTGTTTAATTGATTTTATTCATTTTTTCTAAACAGGTTGTCATTGATTTGTTTTTGTAATTGAAAAAAAAAAAAAAAAAAAAAACTTGTTTGAAAAGTACGGGGCAACCCGACCCGACTCGCAACCCGATTGACCCGTTTAAAAATGACATATTTTGACATGCGACCCGATTAACCCGCCAACCCGACCCGACCCGCCCGTTTTACCACGTCTATGTGAAACTAGCAAACGTAAAAAAGGGATACCGCAGAATTGCCATTTCAGAAAAATGCTAGAAGTACGAATCATTTGAGTTAAAGTCATTTAAATCTCAACATTTTTTAATAATCTCATTGAGGTCAGCTTTGAACACACCCGCTAAAGTTTTTTGGCAGTTTTGCCCTTCGTTGGGATTTCCCCTCTCTTCGGACTGCGCTCCTCTGGTTCTTGAAAGGGATGGGTCCTCCACTCCTCCTTCCTTTTGCTTGTTGTGCCATGCCCATATGGTCAACTTTCTTTCCAAGAGATACCACTTCGAAAGTGACGTTTTTCCTTCAGAAGTGTCTTTGTCTTGCTCTGCCGTAAAACTGAAGCTTGTTTCTATGGAACCGTGTTCTAGGACCCTTGCACCCATACCCAATTGTGGGTCATGGTACCCATTAGTGGGTCCTGTCACACTCTTTTTATAAGTCCTACTAGGGGCTGGTGGGCATTCTATTCCTCATTCAAGGGCTCACGGTTCTTTTCTTATGGGCTTCTGCTTTTTTAAAATTTTGGGTAGCAACACTCTAAATTGAAAGCACACGGGTATAGTTTTTGCTTTCCTCTATCATCATGATAAGGATTGCGTTTTTCATAGTGGGAGAGGATTTTGTGGTTCTACACTTTTAATTCCACCTGAGCTGATTGTAATTTCTCCTAAAACATTTGTAGAGAAGGAAAATTTTCGACTTATCACAAGTTGTCACATCATACTACTAAGTTCACAAAGTACTACAAATTATAAAGCACCATGTACTACTACTAGGTTCCACTACTACTATGCAAAGACCAATAGAAATTTGCCAAGTTTCACTAAAACAAATACATAAAAAGCATGCAAGTGACAATCACACATGTCGACGCCCGGCCTCGATCGGGGCGAAAAACCGCCGTTGTCGGACCTTCGTTTAACCACCCACCGTGGCAATGCTTCCGCGTGCGTGGGGGCCCATTGGAGGCCCCTCTCGAATGATGGATGTGCGCTTGTGTAGTGTGTGGTGTGGTTTGTGCAGGGCTTCGGGTGCTCTCTCTCTCGGTGGAGGAAGGTAGGTCTACTTATGGCGTTGTGACAAGAATCTGAGCCAAATTTTAAGGGATTACCAAAGGTAAGTAGAGTCACATCCAATCATTGGGTTTTTCTAAGGTGTGATTGGTCACCTGCTTCTAGTTGATTTTACTGCCAATCCTAGGCTAAGAAAAAGGGCATTTTTCCTAATCTAATGTGGATGGCAAAAAAATCTTGATTCTTGAGTTCGAAAGTTTGGTTACATGTGGGAAAGTGTTAGGCACCCCACAATGGCTGTCCAAGGACAATCATTTGTTTTGATAAAACCTTAATTTTCGGAGATTGGCAGTAAAAAAAACATGATTTTGGCATTGGCTTTCGAGGCTTAGCATGCATGGGGGATTTGAGGTTTGGCTTTTGAATGGGTGTGGTCCTAATCTATGCTTTCCTAAGGCGTTCAGCAAAGTGCCAGATTTCCATGGCGAAAATTCGGCAACATGTCACCTTACTTGCACGGCGGAAATTAGGCATCGCTTGGCCTTAGGTGACATAGGCTATGACAATCACACCAGAAGGGACGAGCAGGTATATTTATATATACATACATCATGCATAATGCAAGCACATAGAATGGAAAAGTAAATGCCTACATCCCTAGAGCATGGCCTAAAATATAAGTGCAGGAAAGTAAACAGGGGTCGCCATACTATAGAGATGAGGACGAATGGTATATGGCGTGACATACCTAATACAACCCATTTAAGAAAGAAATGGAGGAGGAAGGAGGGGGGGGGGGTTTAAAAGAGTACATAACCAAACGGGAAAGGCTAGAACCCCCTAAATCTACTATTGAGTGACCTCGACGAAAAGCCTCCCTCAAAAAAGAGATTTGGGTACCTTTTAGGGCACCTCTCTTTTTGGGTAAGTGGTATGAAGTCGCCACTTAGTTTTCTTTAAAAAAAGAAAAAAGAAAAAAAATACTAATTACAAAATACATGACTGAATAGTTTCATTCATTGATTGATTGAATAAAATTACATATCTAAAAGAAAATTAAAAAGTTACATAGCTTTGGGTCCTAGTTACAATCTACCAAATCTTTACATGGCTTCTTGTTCTAGTTACATTCTACCCAAAACAAATGAAGACAAGGCTAGATCTACTAAACCAAAAACTTAAATCTGGAGGCTAGGTTACGGAAGGGGAAGGTGTTAGGCACCCATTCTGCCCAAACAGAGTCTGGTCTTCTAGACTCTTGTGACAATGTACCTTTTATGCATGTCATGAATGATATGTTTAACATGTGAATGAAAAATTAAATCACATAAATTTATTTATGAATGAAGTCTCTTCTTTTGTTTAAAAAAATTCAGATTTGTTTTGGTTGGTAAAAAAAAAAGGTTTTTGATAATAGAAAAATCAGATCTGTTTTGTAGTATGAAGAAAAAAGTGGTTTTCTGAGATAAAAACTCAGATCTGTGTTTATTACATAAAATAAAGTCTCTTGATTTGAAAAGTATCAGATCTGTTTTTTAGGAACTAAAAAAATGGTTTTTTATAATAGAAAAAAAAAATTAGATCTATTTTATGATAAATAAAAAAGGGGTTTTTTAAATAGAAAAACCATATCTGTTTTTTATATGTTTTAAAAAAAATTAAAAAGATTTTTTCTAAGAAGAGAGTTTCACTCATAATTTAAATTTATGCAACATGAATTAAATAAAACACACACAAACACAATCATGTTTAATCTCTTTCTTTATTTCAAAAATTTGCATATGTTAAATAAAAAAAATCAAATTTGTTCCTATGAAAGATACAAATTAGTTTTTTATTTAAGAAAAATTTTTAGATCTGCATCTAATGAAGATGCAGATCCGTTTTTGATTAAAAAAAATACAGATCTACATCTAAGAAAGATGTAGATTTGTTTATGTTTTAAGAAAAATTCAGATCTACATCTAAGAAAGATGTAGATCGGTTTTTATTTTGAGAAAAATTCAGATCTACATCTAAGAAAGATGTAGATCTGTTTCTATTTTGAGAAAAATTCAGATCTACATATAAGGAAGATGTAGATCGGTTTTTATTTTGAGAAAAATTCAGATCCACATCTAAGAAAGTTGTAGATCTGTTTCTGTTTTGAGAAAAATTTAGATCCACATCTAAGAAAGTTGTAGATCTGTTTTTGTTTTAAGAAAAATTCAGATCTACCTCTAAGAAAGATGTAGATTTGTTTCTGTTTTGAGAAAAATTCAGATCTACATCTAAGAAAGTTGTAGATCTGTTTTTGTTTTAAGAAAAATTCAGATCTACCTCTAAGAAAGATGTAGATCTGTTTTTAATTTCAAGAAAAAGCATTGATCATATGCAAATTATTGGAACTAAGAAAGAGATCATAACAATTTCATAAACAAAATCAAGATCATGCTTTAACAAGACAATGATTAACAATTTAGGTAATGGATAAAAGAAAACATGCATCATCATAAACACGAAACATAAAAGAGAATAGGGTGATCGAAAACAACCTCTCTTAAACATGTAATGTTTTTTTATACAAATTTGATTAGCTCTTAGATTTTAGTTAATATTCCACTCTATCTGCATAATTACTAGGGTTAGCTACTTTAAACTTTAATTTTAATGGTAGATAATTGCAGAAAATGTATTTTGTTGTTGTAACTTTATGGTTACTGGTTGGTGAATTTTCATTTATAAAACAATGAATGTGATTGTGTGTGCAGCAGCTAATGTGGCATGACCACAAAGCTGAAGCTGTAAAGGGGTATCAAAGATTTGATTGGTTTATAGATACTTCTTTTTATTGAGAAAGTGATTTATATATAGATACTTTATTAGTCATTATGAAAATGAAATAATGCTTAAGAATTTGCTAAAAATTCTACTGCACCAATAAAATATTGACATCTAATCATGGTTAAAGACCATTTTTAAAATCTGTCTGTCAATGATGATATGGAATTTTCAACTTAGTCCTATTTTCCACTTATTTTTAACATGTGAAAGTAATTAGTTGGATGGTGTGGAATAGTAAATGTGGGTATTGGTCAAGAGAATATGATATTTTGTGTGTGTGTGTGTGTGTGTGTGTGTGTGTGTGTGTGTGTGGCTTGCGGAAAACTGTGTTCATGCTTCTACCTGCACTTCAACTTTGTTGTTTCCCACACAGGTTCAAAAGATTAAAGTAATAGTGTGTTGAATGGATGGTACAAACTCCATATTTTGGGCAAAAATCCAGGCTGAAGAAGGGGCAGAAACATGGTATTAATTAGAAGTGTTCATAAGTAATAGTAATTTTTAAAGTTTGCAAAATGAACCAATTTGATTGCCATGCCAATCTAGACACTAATGTGTCATGAATTTGGCATATTAGCAACAAAATTTTGGAATTTATAATCTTCATGTGGAACTTGAATTAAGCCTTAAATAAAATCTAACTGATAAGGAACATAAATGTCACACCAATTGAAACCAAATGAACTCCAACGCACTATTGACAATAATTTGACAAAAACACAAAAAACATTAAAGCTGAATATTACAGAAGCTCTATTACTAAAGTTTTTTAGTTTTTCTAACTCCTACAATATGTCAAACGGGCAAATAATGTTGTCAAAATATAAAAAAGTTTTTAATAAGAATTATATTACTTGGCAAGCCAAAGTTTTAACTACCATGATAACCATTTGGATTTGCTAGAGACTGTGATGGTCCCAAAGTGGTTGATTTCAAAGTGTATAAGCTGGATGAAAAGTGGGGTCGATGGGAGTTGGTTTCAAAGTGTATAATCAAGTTTTTGATTTAATTTAATGCTAAATTCTAATTCTATAGAACTATCTTAGCAAAAAAAAAAAAAAAAAAAACTATTGATGTAGATAGTTTCCATTCAATTGAGAATCTCTAATGTACTTTTGAAAGTGTATCTCAAAATGTGAAGTTGTATTTCTATTGTACCATTTTATTATATTTTCTCTTTGACACTTGATTTGCTGTCATCTTTAACAGCATAAGGTACTTTCGATTTACTTTTTGGGTTCCAATAACTTCCTTTTCGGGAACCTGAATTTGAAGCAAAGAAATAGAAAGAGAATGTCTAATGCAACCGTTAGAGAGGAAAGGGTAAGAGATATATTGTTTTCTACTAGAAATGGTTGCTAGAGATTAATAATTGTTAGAAATATTGAAATTGAATGTTACAGTTCTTTTGGTTATAAACTAAGAAATATGAGTTAGTTTTAGATATTTTGGTTGGGTTGGTTTTGATTTAAGCTTTTTGGTTGGGTCAGTTGTATAGTGATGTAGATTGAATCAGATCTGATACGACTGATTCTGTTACAATGAGGGAACACTATGCATATCGATTGTTTCAACAATTTGATATAGATGCACCTCTGCAAAAAAAAATTGTAGTAGTGTTGGTGGTGAATATGAGTTTAGCATGACATAAAAAATTAAAAAAAGTGATGCTCATGATGTATGCTAAACTCATTCATTTAATTATGTTTAGGTTTTTTTTTCAATGTATTCTAAACTCATTTGATGTATGCTAAACTCATTTATTTAATTTGTTTGTCTCCAAGTAATTGTGAAAAGGCATTATGTTTTATTTCAATGTAATTTGTCAGGCTCCTCTGTAAATACCACCAAAGTTTGGGTTGTGATGACAGAGAGTCTTTGTGTTCATAACCAGATTTCAACATACATACTTTAGAATGTATAGCAATAATAATTTTTTGGTAAATGGAATTATGGAATTTTTTGAACTAATTACTGCAACAAATTGATAACTAACGTATCTTACACACTTTGCAACAAATTTTTTCTTTTCAAATTGATTTTATTAGCCAAATTTCTCTTCTACTTATGAAATTCCAATTAACATTTTCTCTAGATCATGTGTTGATACTAAGTTATATCTGTCTTTTAGAAGAACACCTACACATTAACATCATTATTTGAACAACTAACCATCATTATTTATACATTAAGTATACTATATTAAGTTGATTGTTTTCTAATTCAAAAAATGATCTCACGTATTGTGCGGGTTAAACACTAGTATTTATAAAACCCTACACCTCAAAAGAAGTGGAATAGTCTGCCACTACTTGAAAAGAGAAATAAAGGAACATAAAAAAAAGGGGTCAAAATGGCCAAATACCACTGTTGGTTGAAATTTGTAGCAATCTACTACTATTTTGGAAATATTTAAGTATGCATCACTTTTTTGGAACTCGAGTTAGCCGTGTAACTCGAGTTCGAAGAATTTGAGTTCCATAAAAAATTGCCACACTCGCTGAGGTGGGTTTAATCAAAGAAGCACGTGGAACTACAAAACTCGAGCTCTTGAAGCTCAAGTTCTTCAAAAATTTGAACGAAGCGTGTCAACAAAGCCTAGATACCAAGCTGTTAGGATATGTGTCCTTTAAATCCTATTGGAAGATGCCATGTATGACATTATGTATGACATTATGTTCTATGTAATAAATTTGTTTTATTATTATCTAAAATAATGGTAACATGAATATTTGGACATTATCATATAATCCATGAGATGCATAGTATGTGATTTAGTTATAGAAGATATAAATCACAGGTTCTTTGTAAACTCAGAATTTTAGTTCGTAGTCAGTGATGAAATTGGGCATTTCATCTGTAAAGACTATAACATATCAACGATGATGATTCGTCTTGATCATGGAAGTGAAGACTTCTAGTTGATATGTTGATATTTTTTAAGTGTTAAGACATATTGAACTGGAGCACTGCGAGATTTATTATTCTACTAACAACTGTTAAATGAATAATAAATCTCACGATTTCTATTTACATCAACTTTTAATCCTGAGAGAATAATGAACCTGATCATGAAGTGTAGGTTACTTTGATATATTAGAAGTGAGATCTAAAGTCACGATCAAAACCTCAATATGTTGGGCAGCCACATTTAATGTTGAAGGAACATATATTCTCAAGATGGAATTCATAATCTCTTAACGGAGATATAAAATATTCTCTTGAGATAAGTTTAATGGGCTTGGTTATTCAGAGTGTTAGGCCTAACCACTTTAGTAAGAAGTTACTAAGGTATATATTTATGAAATTGGATTTCATAAATATATGATTAATAACTTAAAGGATTAAATCAGGTACTCAAGAATTAAGATGTAGTAATCTTCAAAGTGGCAGTCAACATTCATGACTTTGTATTACTATGAATATTTTAATGACTGGTTGAATGTATAATAAAGTTTTGGGATATAATTTATTAATAAGGCTTAGAGTGAAATTATATTTATATAGTGGTATTAAATATAAATAATGGTAATTTTGGGCTTGTCAAGAGTTGACAGAAAAGCCCAAAACCCATTGGAGTCTGTGTCTTATTTGTCCATTTTGGTCCCACTCCAAGTCACACGCTAAAGCCCAATTGGAATGGCCTAAAAGGTTAGCCCAATTAGATAATCAGTTATATATAATGAGAGAAACATACGAAATTTATATAACATATAATTAGTTATGAAAATGGTGTATATGTGAGTCTAAGCCACTCTATTATTCTCCCTTGAACACATACATATAAACTGATTGAGAGACCACACTATGATGAGGTTCATTATTCTCCGATCGAGAATTCCCCTTGATCCATCAAATGTTCCTTTTCAATCGATCAAATAGGAATCGAGAATCGATTGAGTCATCCCGAGACTTTGTGATGAATTTCTTCAATTTTTCGACCGATCGAGAATTCCCTTTGATCGATCAAATGTTCCTTTGAATTTTTAGTAAGTGTTTTCACATTTAAAAGTGCAAGGCTGGGTGTGATGAGATTACACATGATTTCTAATTAAAAACCTTTCTTTTAAAATATCTAGTGGAAGAGAGATACAAGGGTTGCATCTCACGACCTTCATTGTCGGATTATAGTAGTATGAAATATATACTTTGTCTTTGCTTCGAGCTTTGCATTCCATGTAGAGAGTATTTATTTAATGGTGCTACAAGATTGAACTTCCTAGTTTATAGTGGTTTGATCAAACACCTTGTCTTAGCCTTGAGCTTTGCATTCCATACGGAGGGTGTTTTGTATCATAGTACTACAAGATAAACCTTTTAATGGTAGATGAAATGTGGCTACACATGGCTGTAGACAATGGTATACACTAGACTAAATATTATAGTATCCTCTATGCTGAGTTCTTACTATTATTATTTAGAGGCTAAATGTATAACGACATATTATTAGTGATTGATAAGAGTTATCATGATAGCACTAATCATGAAAATAGTTCTCAGTTAATCATATTATTTAATGTTCACTCTATGCTAAAGGATATTGAATATGGATTGGGTTGTTGTTGCATATATTATATTATGGTTTTATTAAGGTTCCACTATATGCTTATATGCTGAATTGATAATGTCCAATTTACTTATTATTCATGTTTATTATTTTCAGATTTAATCATGGCATCATTTAGCCTACTTGTTGCTATTCTTAATCAAAACAAACTGACTGGATCTAATTATGTTGTCTGGAAAAGAAATTTTTACATTGTTCTTACTGCTGAAGAGCACAAGTATGTGCTTAGTTAACCTTGTCCAAACTTTCCATCATTAGATGCTCCCCTTGAGGAAAAATAGCGATATGATCATTGGCAAAAATCTAATAAGGTGGCCAAGTGCTATATCCTAGCATGTATTTCAAATGTTCTACAGCATCAAATGCAGGATGTAGAACTAGCTTCGGTCATAATGCTAAGTCTGAAGCAGATGTTCAGTGAGCAAGGCCGTTTTGCAAGACAAGAAACTATGAGGCAAATTTATAATACCAAAATGGCTGAAGGTACTCCAGTAAGAGAGCATTGTCTTAAGATGATCTCTCATCTGAATACACTGGAGGTTTTAGGTGCCGACATTGATGGAGAATCCCAAGCGGATATGATACTCCAATCACTACCAGAATCATTCAAGGAATTCAGACTTAATTATAACAAGAACAAAAAGATTTATACATTTTTTGAATTAATGAATGAGTTGGTGGCAAGGGTAAAAAGAAGAAGAAGAAGGACTTCACCTAGCAAGATGGTAAACAAATTGGCTTAGGAGTTGCCAACTAGGGAAAGAAAAAGGACTATGCCAAAGGAAAGTGTTTCTGTTGTGGCAAGAAAGGTCATTGGAAGATGAATTGTCCAAAATTCAGAGCTGCCAAGAATAAGGGTATGAAAAGTTCATTCCTTCTTGAAATATGTTTAGTATAAAATCCCACAGATTCCTAGTGTGTGGATTCAGGTTGTACTAATCATATCTACAATTCTTTGCGGGGGTTCCAGGACACCAGAAAGCTGAATGAAGGGGAAATGTTTCTTACTTTGGCTGATGGGAGCAAAATTCCAGTTGTAGCTATTGGAGTGTTTAATTTATGTTTTGGTTCTAGAGTTTTAATATTGGAAGATTGTTTATATGTACCTAATGTTCGTAGAAATTTAATTTCTATAACTTATTTGGGTAAACATGGATATTATGTTATCTTGAAAGACAATGTTGTAATAAAGAAGGATAAAGTGTTTATTTGTTCTGGCAATATTGTTGATGGTCTTTATATTATAACTCTTGATAAGCATGAATTATACAATTCTGAATTAGATAATAATTCACATGTGAAATCATTAAAGAGAAAGTTTCCTTCTACTAGTGATGCATATCTTTGGCATTTACATTTGGGTCAGATTAATTCAAATAGGATCCAAAGACTGGTTAAAGATGGGCTTTTAGAACCATTAGATTTTAATGAATTTCCAGTCTGCGAATCTTGCTTGGAAGGTAAAATGACTAAAAGGCATTTTAATGCAAAAGGAAATAGAGCCAAAGATTTGCTAGAGCTAGTACATTCAGATGTATGTGGTCCAATGTATATCCAAGCAAGAGGAGGCTATGTGTATTTCCTTACTTTCACTGATGATTACTCTAGATTTGGTTATGTGTACCTAATGAAACGGAAGTCCGAAACCTTTGAAAAGTTCAAAGAGTTTAGGGCTGAAATTGAGAATCAATTAGGTAAACGCATAAAGGTCATTCAATCTGATCGTGGTGGTGAATACCTTCTTGGGGATTTCAAGGATTACTTAACTGAAAATAGGATTATATCCCAGTTGACTGCACCTGGAACACCACAACAAAATGGTGTAGCGAAAAGAATGAATATTACTCTTTTAGATATGGTTAGATCCATGTTGAGTTATTCGACTCTATGAATTTGTTTTTGGGGATATGCCTTAAATATTGCAATGTATATTTTGAATTTAGTACCTTCGAAGTCTGTTCCTAAAATACCTATAGAGTTGTGGATTGGGCATAAGCCTAGTATGAGACATCTCCATATTTGGGGTTGTCCAGCACATGTGTTGAAAGGAAAGTCTAACAAGTTACAATCTAAAACAGAAGTGGTTTTCTTTGTAGGGTATCTAAAAGGAACTGTTGGAGGTTTATTCTATAGTCATAATGATAATAAAGTGTTTGTTAGTACAAATGCCAAAATTTTGGAAAATGACTATATGAATGATTATACTCCTAAAAATTGAGTTGTTTTGGCTGAATGAATGAACCTAAAATTGAACAACCAATGGATGAAACTAGGGACGATGTAGTTATATCGAATATACCACAAGATTCTACTCATGAGATGACTAGTACATAGGTGCCTCATCCTAGTGGGAGAGTTGTTCAGCCACCCGTAAGATTTATAGGTCTGGGAGAAACTTATGAAGCTATCCTAGAAGAGGCTGAATCTGATCCTTACACTTATAAAGAGGCAATGAAAGATATAGATGCACATCATTGGGTCAAAGCTATGAAATCTGAATTGAATTCTATGTATTCCAATCAAGTTTGGGATCTTGTAAAGTTGCCTAATGGCATTAAACCTATTGGTTGTAAATGGGTTTACAAGAGGAAAAGAGGGATAGATGGAAAGGTTGAAACCTTTAAGACAAAAGTAGTGGCAAAAGGGTATACCCAAAAAGAAGGTATTGATTATGAAGAAATTTTTTCGCCAATAGCCATGCTTAAATATATCAAAATTCTCTTATCCATTGCTGCTCATTATGATTATGAGATTTGACAAAATGGATGTCAAGACTGCATTTCTTAATGGCAATCTTGAAGAAGAAATCTATATGATGCAACTGAAAGGTTTCATAGCAAAGAACGAAGATCATATGGTATGTAAGTTGAAAAGGTCCATTTATGGACTTAAGCAAGCATCTAGGTCATGGAACATCATATTTGATCAAGCAATCAAGTCATTTGGTTTTGAACAAAATCTTGATGAACCATGTGTGCACAAAAGACATCAAGATAAAGTAGTAATGTTCCTAGTGGTTTATTTTGATGATATTCTACTTATTGGAAATGATGTAGGGGTAATGTCATCAGTAAAGATTTGGTTGTCAAGCCAATTTGATATGAAGGACTTGGGTGATGCTAACTTTATTCTAGGGATCAAGCTTTGGTGAGATCGAAAGAATAGGATGTTAGGCTTGTCACAAGCTAGATATATGGATAAGGTTCTAGAACGGTTTAGCATGAAAAATTTCAAAAGAGGATTACTCCCTTTCAGACATGGACTTCCTCTGTCTGATGATCAAATGCCTAAGACTCTTGGGGAAGAAAATATGATGAGACAAATTCCCTATGCTTCTGCAATGGGAAGTCTCATGTATGCCATGCTTTGTACTAGACTAGATATTTGTTATTCAGTTGGCATGGTTAACCATATCAATCAAATCCAAGACTTAAACATTGGCAAGCTGTAAAGCATATTCTCAAGTATCTAAGGAGAACAAGAGATTATATGCTTGTTTACCATAGTAAGGATTTGATTCCCATTGGTTATACAGATTTTGATTTTCAGTTAGATCTTGATTTCAGAAAGTCCACTTCAGGTTGTGTGTTCACCTTGGGAGGTGGAGCCATAAGTTGGAAGAGTGTCAAGCAATCTTGTATTGCCGACTCCACCATGGAAGCTGGATGTGTTGCTGCTTTTGAAGCAGTAAAGGAAGCTGTTTGGCTCAAGAAATTCCTTTCTGATCTTGGTGTTGTGAGAATGGAGCAAGTTCCAATCACTTCGATGTGTGACAATAATGGAGCAGTTATACATTCTAAGGATCCAAGAAATCACTAGAAAGGAAAGCATATTAAAAGAAAGTACCATATCATTCGAGACATTGTTGCTTGAGGAGATATAGTAGTAGCAAAGATTGATAGTGCAAATAATCTAGCAGATCCCTTTACCAAAGCCTTGCCCCAAAGGGCTTTTGAGTAACCTTTGGAGGGAATGGTGTTGGAAAATCTGGTTTTGTATCTCATACAAAACACACAGCGGAAGCAACAAACACGGATCTACTTCATTCAAAAAAGATAACATGTAATCTTGAATTATAGAACAAAGAATAGAAAGCATAACTTGGTGCAGTGAAATTCAAAACCAAGACTTGAAGTACTTGAGAATTACTTGGGAAAACTTTTAATCTTCACTCCAATTCCACTTGATGCCCAAGAAGTGTAGTCTCTCAATCAGTTTCCAAGAAGAGAATAAGAGAATGTTCAACACTCACATACATTATTTCACTCCTTATGTGATCTAAATGAAAACCACACTTATATGAAAAGACTTATGAAATTCTATATGTTTCTCTCCTTACATACAAGTGATTATCTAATTGGACTAGCCTTTTGGGCCATTGTAATTAGGCTCTATTGTGTGGCTTAGAATGGGACCAAAAGGGACCAATAAGACACTAGCTCCAATGGGCCTTGAGCTTTTCTGTCAACTCTTGACAAGTCCAAAGTTACCATTAACTATATTTAATACCACTATATAAATATAGTTGTACTCTAGACCTTATCTATAAATTATATCCCAAGACTTTATTATACACGCAACCCCTTCATTAAAATATTCGTAGTAATACAAAGTCATGAATATAGACTGCCACTTTGAAGATTACTACATTTTAATCCTTGAGTACCGGGTTTAATCCTTTATATTATTCATCATATATTTATGAATCTAATTCCATAAATATATACCTTAGCAACTTCTTACTTAAGTGGTTGGGCCCAATACTCTGAATAACCAAACCCATTAAACTTATCTTAAGGGAATATTTTATATCTCCGTTTAGAGATTATGAATTCTATCTTGAGCATATATGTTCCATCAACACTAAATGCGACTTCCCAACATACTAAGGTTTTGATCGTAACTTATAGATCTCACTTCTGATATATCAAAGCAACCTATATCTCATTATTAGGTTCATTATTCTCTCAGGATTTAGAGTTGATGTAAATAGAAGTTGTGAGGTTTATTATTCATTTGACAGTCGTTAGGAGAATAATAAATCTCACAGTGGTCCAGTTCAATATGTTTTAACTCTTAAAACATATCAACATACTCCACTTCCATGATCAAGACAAATCATCTTTGTTGATATGTTATAGTCTTCGCAGATGAAATGGCCAATTTCATCACAGATTACGAACTAAAATTCTGAGTTTACAAAAAACTTCCGATTTATATCTTCTGTGACTAAATCACATAAATCACATACTATGTATCTCATGGACTAAGATAATGTCCCATTAGTTCATTTATAGAGAGTCTCATATAATTAAACAATTTAATTATTTATAACATGCCAATAAATTGGATTTTTTTAGGGCACAAACCCCAACAATCTCCCACTTGCCCTCAAAAACAATTTACCATGTATCTGACACTTATCTCCCTTTAGAGTAATTCATAGTCACTCTAAGGCAAGGTTTGGAAACAAGTTTCGGCCAGATTTATTGCATAAATTATCTTTTCTACTACTACTTCTCAAGTACTCATATCTCACTAATTAAATAATACTTACGCTTAATGTGTATCTTCACCACCTAGGATGAACACATATCTTAAAGTCCAACTTCATGAATCACAATCAAACTACAAGTCAGTATTTGTACATCCAGTAACTATCAAAACCTCACTTTTGTGGATAAGCATATAATCCCTCATTCTCCTAAGATATTTGAGTATATGCTTTACTCCCACTAAATTAAGCGATATTTGATTCAATTGATATTTGCTTACCATGTCCACTGAAAAATAAATATTTAGCTTAGTATATAGCATAGCATAAAGACTTTCTATTGATATGGTATTAGGAACCGTCTTAATATGCTCTTCCTTATATATGTCTTATGACCATAGTCCTTTATAAAGGAACTTCAAACTTAAAAGGAAAGAATCCTTTCTTGAAGTATTACATGCTATACTTGGCTAGAATCTAATCTATTTAAGCAGTTTGAGATAGACCCAACATTCTAGTTCCTGAATTTTAAAAAAGTTTAATTCTTAGGATGTGATCAGTCTTTCCCAAGTACTTTATATCAAACTGGACTAGACAACAGAAAACTCTATTGATGACAATAACTCTACATCATTCTAAATTATTAGAATGTCATCAACATACATTAAAAAATTTATTATTCTATATAGCTTTTACACACATAAGGCATTTTAATACTTGATCAAAATCAAACAATTTGATTGCTTGATCAAAGATAATATTTTATGATTTAGATGCTTGCTTTAGTCCATAAATGGACTTTAAGCAACTTGCATACTAAACACTACTGGTTCTTTGCTATGAACAAGTCTAGTCACATCATATAGATGTCTTCCTCAAGATTGCTACTAAAAGAAGCTTTCTTGTTATTCATTGCCATATTTCATCCAAATGAAATATAATGAATAAGAGAATCTAGATAGAGCAACTTGACTATTGGTGAAAAAATCTTTTCATAATCAAACAATTTCTTTCTGAATAAATATTTTCACCACTAGTCTTGACTTTGATGATTTGCACCTTCAAATCTATCAATCTCATTTCCCTGTAGACCTATTTGAGAACAATAGGCTTAATGCCATTAGGTGCCTCTACAAGTTCTAGACTTTAAATAGAATCTAATTCTATTCACATAACCTTGATCCAGTAATCCATATTCATATCATCTGTTGTCTTTACGTAGGATTGAGGATTAAATTCATATCCTTGTGGAATGACTTCAAAAGTTTATTCTAAAAGTATGAATTTATTTGATAATTGATAATCCTCCAACCATGATATTGTACCGGTGTAATAGTTATTTACAGAATAATGTCTTATGGTGTATCTAATACAACCATCTCTTTTCTAAATGTATTTTATAGTTGTCTTATAACAAATTCTGACATTTTCCTTCTAGAACAATCTACGATTTGGTTTAAGATTATTCACATAGTCATCATCAAGAACTTTATAAACATCTTGTCTTCTTAATTACTACCAAAACAATCTTTTGCAATTCCTTTTGGATACCCATCATAAAACACACAATTTTCTATCTTTTGATTTCAATTTGTTAGACTTCCTTTCTAGCACAAATGCTAGACATCTTCAGAAGTGGAAGTATCATATACTAGGTTTTCACCCAATCCACAATTTGATAAATGTCCTAGGAACAAACTTTTGAAATCAATTTTAGAAAATGTATAGTAATACATAGAGTATATCTCCAAAAGAATTAAGCAAATGGAAATACTAATCATGTACTTTACTATTTCTAAAAGAGTCTTATTCCTCCTTCATGTATGCATTGACTTAAAGAAGTCCATTGAAACTAAATTCCTTTACAATAAAAGAGCTCTAGATCATATTATCATCTAAAATAAAATTCATAGATTGGGAATATAATAAAATAATGGTTCTAAAAGCCCATCTTTCACTAATCTTAAATACCATTTAGATTAATAAGATCTAGATAATTGCCAAAACATATAATACCAAAGGATGGAAACTTTCTCTTTAAAAAGTAAAACATGTAAATTTCCATCTAGAAAACAATCATGGACAATGCTTAGCATTACCAAAATCAGAAGCACTTTCGTTTTGGTCATACTTTTGAGTCTAATTTCCTTTTAGCAACTATTAGGGCAACTAACTTGTCAACTGTTTGGTATTGTAATTCTTCTTCTTACCACCCTTACCTTTTGGTTCAGGCTAAGAATTTGAATTAAATTATATTGATCCTAACCTTAGCTTTTAAGATGTCTTCCGTTGCGTAGAACTCACTCATCAATTCAGGTAATATATAAAAAGAATTTATTTTCAAAATAATCTGAATTGATCAAATGATTCTAACAAGGACATGTGGATCATATCCATATGAGATTAACAATTAATCTCTATATCCAAGAATTCCAATTCATGTTAAATAAAACATTTTCATAAAATGATTTAGAATTGGAATTCCTTAAGCCTTTCTTAGCACTCAATATGATTCATACCAAACATTTCATTTAGACTTGATATAAAGTCTAAGTCTAGTACTAACTCTCGCATCTCATGCTGTAGCACAATTGAGATAGAAGCCAATGTAACATTTTAGCATTTCAATGGAGACTATGATCATATCATAAGCTATCTTCTATCAATGCATCATGCAAAGGAAATTATGACAATGCTGAATCAAAACATAAATATGTACTTCAGCTCCTTTAAGCATCATGTCCAAAATTATTTCTTAGTTAATGTGATTCAATTAAAATAGTAGCTAGAGGACAAAGTTTATGACAACTTTATTTTGAGACTATGAACATAATTATAGGAACGTTATATTTTGCATCCATAACTATATAGTATGGAACCCGAAAAACATACTATACTAGGTGCAACGACAACCCAATCTATGTCTATAATTCATTTGTAGCAAGTTTATTATAAACACATTAATTGGTTGAGAACTATTCTCATTATTAATGCTATCATGGTAACTCTTACCAAACAAAAGTAATTTGCCGCTTTTCCTTTAGCCTCTAAGTAATAATGACAGAGCTCTTTTGGAAGGTTAATGAAAGTTCAAAAAAGGTATATAATACCTTTGAACGTTTGGACCCTAAATACAAAAATACTAATTCAAGCTTTATATCAAACAATTAATGTGCGAAAAATGATAACAAGCTTATAACAGAATTGATAACAAATCTAAGCCAAATATAAACACATCCACAACAGTAAATATAAGGCAAAGATAAAGGGAAGGAAGATGCAAACACACGGACAACACACGATGTGTTATCGAAGAGGAAACCGAAGCCCTCGGCGAAAAACCTCTCCGCCGCCCTCCAAGCGGTCAAATAATCTACTAGAAAATGTAGTTGGGATACATGAACAGCAATAGACCCTCCAAGCCTAATCTACCCAGGTACCTAAGCCCTCCAAGCTTCTTGCTCCAACGAGGTTGCACAAAACCTTTTTCTTTTCTAGCTTACCGGATTCCACTACTAGACCATAGCATCAACCAATGTAAATTGGTTCCTTCTTAACTGCTTCCCAATAGTACCAAATAGACATTCTCACAGACGTGGGTGTAATGAGATAAGGATTTGGCTAAAGGCCTCTCAAGGGTATAACAATGGAGAGGAAGAGAGAAGAGGAATTTGTAGAGTCTCTAAGGTAAAGATTGGGGATAAGGCAATCTTGTTTTTCTTTAGGGTTTCTCTCACAAAATTCTCTCTGGAAGCTCTCTTAATATGATGGGTATAAGGGTGTATTTATAGTAGAGTGAGAAGGGAATGCAAAACGTCAGTTTTTGCCAAACAGGGCAAATTGGCGGCTTGGTCTCGCTGCTTGTCCAAGTCGCGAGTTCAAGTCGCGATGTAACGGCCTGGCCAGCCTGGGACTTTTGTCCTGTAGCGTGACAGCTGGCGCGACCCTTCAGCTTCCCAGTGTGCCTCTCACCTGCCAGCGTTTGGCGGCTTGCTAGTTGTGATCCACCCGCGAGTCCCAGCCACAAAGCTCTGTTTTTCTTGGACACTCTTAAGCTTTTCTTCACATCTTTTCACACACTACCCTTACAATTTTTTCACTTAAATACAGGTTTACTAAGTGCTAAATTACAAGCAAATTGGTCACGGAATAAAGCCAATTAGATGGTTGATTAAATTCAACCTTACAATCTCCCCTTTTGGCTATTCCGTGACAAAACTCTACAACAGACTCTAGACTTAAAACGTGAGTTGGGAACAGTTGAACAAAACTCACTCACACCTAACTCTAGAATCTATAAAGCTCTTGAACATATGAATAAGTAACTCCTGAAACACAATAACATAGCAATATCATTGTATGCAGAAAACTTAATATGCATATGGAGCAAAATAAGCATGATCAAGCAAAAATGAACATAAGCATAAAAGCAATAATTCATGGCAAGATCAACAACAGTAGTCACTTAAGCAAAAGTGATTACTATGTTCATTCACACAAGGAATGAAAATCCGGACATGCAATGTGATAAGCTCAATTGAAGAGTATCATTTGCAAGTTCAACACTCAACCAATGCATACAAACATATATGTATCTAGGAACAATCCTACAAGGGCACAAGAGTGTTGTACTTAAGATAATGCAAAGCACTAACAAGTACAAAAGCACAATGCACAAAGGCTGCATAAGCAAAGTTTTGCAAATACATAGCACAAACCATAAAAGCCTACAAACAGTGCATAAATGCAAGAATCAACCCTCAAAGCTTACAAAAGCAACAATGGGTACAAAACATAGATAAGACAATGCTAAAAATAACTGAATAACATCATATTATATATAAGTAATTACCACAGTTTCACAACCATCCAAAAGTTGTGAGTTAAAAGTATAAAACAAGTGTACCACAAGTTTTCCAAAAATACCACAAGTAGTTTTCCAAAAGTATAAAACTATATGGCAAGGATAAAACAAAAACTAAACAACAACTAAGCAACTATAAAACCACTCCCCTTTTCAGTATGCACCCTCCTTTTCAAGATAAGCTCTTTCTCCCCCTTAAGCTGCTCTCCCCCTTTTTGACACGAATAGCTAAAGGCTTTCTTCAAGCTTCTGTTGGATATTGTCTAATTGTAACTCAATGGTTCCGAGACGCATTTGAGTTTGACTGTGAAAGGAGTTGAGAAGCCATTCCAAATCAGAAATCCGCTAAAATACATTCTCAATGAAATGACTTTGTCTGGGCATTTGAAATCCAGGAGGAATAAATGGGGTGCTGGTAGACTGTATAGGAGTAGCTGTAGCATGAGCATATGGAGATGCTTGAGTGGATGGTTCACTCTTAGGTTTCTTGGAGGAGTGACTCTTGCTTGCTTGGAGAGAGTACAGAGATATAGCTCGAGGACGAGACAAAAATTTCTCATCAGATGAAGGACTAACACCTTCACGGAGAACAATCTTCATAATCAGACTGCAGAATGGAAGAATTGTTCTTGTTCCCGATCGAGCTGATGTTTTTCCAATGACTTGAAATATATGAGCACAGATGTCAATTGGGGCACCAATGATGAGATCACACAGAAATTGAGCCCTTCCAAGATTAATGAAGGTAGTATTCGACAGAGGGTAGAGATTGCAAAACATGATCAGCTTCAAAGTTGTCAATTCTGGTGAAAACAATGCAGTGCTTATTGAGGACCCTATGCTACCCACCACATGCTCATTCCTAAGAACTTGGAGGATGTCTTGTGCCTGAAGCACCCTATCATCGTATGGAGTTCGATCCATATTACTTGGTTTGGATATGCGGAGTACTTTAGCAATGTAATCTGCATTTATGATGAACTATGTTCCTCGAACCCAGCATTTTAACTCTACACCTGTAAATCTTGCATTGGAGTAGAATTCCTTGACCAGTTCTCCAATTGGGTCCTCAAAGTTTCCAAAAAGGTCAGCCCAATCTCTGTCTTTAAAGATGTTGGGGATAAAAGTGTCTCCAAGGGTATCAAACTTGATGGTTCGCTCCACAATGGGAAAGGACTCTTTGAAGATGTCAGTGTATGTCTTTAAGTCAGTGGGAGTCCTAAATCTCTCAATGGTTGAGTCTCTGGAAGACTTAGATGATAATCGTGTCCGTTTGGCAACAGGAGTTGACGAATCATCAATTACAATGCCTTTGCCTCTGGATGAACAACGGGTCAACTACAACACAGAAGACACACAGAAACAAACCAAATACAATACCACAAGAGGCAACCATCAGATTGATTAGTTTCAGTTATAAGGCATTTACAAAGAAATGTACTCGGAAAGAACCAATAGTGATAGGAACATGATACGTTGAGAAAGAATTGAGCATGAACACCCCAATGCAGCATAACACAATGCTAATGCAAACAACATTCATGAAAACTGAACAACCCACAATCCGCATTTAGAGAGACCCATAGAAAACCTCCAAACCCATATATCCAATGAGAAATGATGCTATCAAAGACCATGCTCAGAACAACAACAAGCAGTAATATGCATTAACAAGATACTTAGTTAACTCATCAATAAGAGAAAAACACTCTACAAACAAACAAACTCAACATTTTAGGCAAACCCATGTCAGAACACAAATGCAACTAACAGAAAACAAGAAACTAAACATCAAAACATAAAGAATAGAGTAAAGGAAGGAAAACCATACCTTTTTCTTGGTGTTTGATGAAGACATGATGAAGAAAATGGAAACTTTTTCAGTGAGAAACGGAGTGTTTTAGTGAGAGAATGAAGAAGACAATGAACAGTCACTGATATTCGAGGGAAAACTGGAAAATTTTTTTTGAAAACTGTCTTTAAAACGCAAACCACGCGTTTTTCGCAACTTGACCAAGTCGCCCGTAAGTCGCCATGTTAAGCCGCGAAACATTGTGAAGGAAAGATTCTAGAAAAATCTTCTAAGTGTTTTTTCGCGACTGGAAGGTCTACCCGCGAATGAGTCGCGAGATGAGCCGCGAAAATCTCTAAGTAACCCTCACGATTGGACCTTCCACCCGCGAACAAGCCGCCAAAATGAGCCGCGAAAAGTGCAAAACTCAAATTTTGAAAAAAATTGTCTAAGTCTTTTTCGTGACTTGGATACTAACTCGCCAGTGAGCTGCGAAAAATCTCTAAGTAGGCTCGCGACTGGGGCTTGCGATTGGGCCAACCCGCGACTTAGTCGCCAAAACAAGGCAACACTGTTTTTGAAAATTTTGACAATTTTGTAAAAAAAAATACTTTCCAAAAACAACTAAAAACACTTAAAAATCTTTTTGTATTTGATCAAACAAAGATTGAGCATGTGAAAACACATTTAATCAAGTATAATCACACAAATGAATATGGCATTTATTGAACATAGACTTGTGTGTTGTGTGTGGATATCAAAAATAAGATAGTCCTTAGTCCAATGTGAAGCTTCAATGATCAATTCAATCAAGGCATACACAATTAGCACTAGATAATGTGACCTATCTCAATTATAGAAACATGCATATATGACCTCCCACAAGAACTTGATTACATACTTTGAAGCTTTTCATTTGGCTCCATATTCAACATAACATTTGCAATTTTTGAGCAAAGAAAATCTCATTGTGAGATAGATGCCTGAAATTTTTGATATTTCAATTAATGAGTTAGCCTTTGGCTTTTTGGGCATCAAACATTTTATTTTGGTCACTTTCCCTTTTTCCTAGTCAAATACTAGTATGTGCGACAGGCTTTTGCAGCTCTATGTCTCTTTTCATTTGGAGATTTACATTTAGAGAGCTCTTTTAAGCAAAAACAAAAATAAAGAGTGGGAAGATATATAGGCATGAGTCTATGCATGTCTCAAGATCAACAAAAACATTCACTAATCATTCATGACAAGGTTAAAGATCTATTTACAATAGTCACATAGATTTCAGAATTTCTCCCACAATTATACGAGTGCATAGAAGACAAGCTAAGCTCGTAGATGCACAAAGCCATTAGTACAAAGGTACAAGGCAAAATATGATTTGAGACAAAAGCTCAACAATGTTAATCAAACTTTTTGGATTTTCTACTTTTTATGTGTTTTTGGATTTTTGACACAAAAACAAAAAAAATATGATCAAAAACAAAATCAGCAAAGTGAAAAACAGTTTAAACAACACCACAAAGGAATTTTCATCATAAACTAGCAAGAAGCAAAATAACCAAGCATATACACAAAATATGGGAAGTATTAATGCATGGACATGTTGCAATGCTTATGCATGAGTACCCTTCGTCACCCACACGTCACATGCATTTTGGGTGATATCCTTGACGGATTGGGTAAGAGAATTAGGACTATCAAACCTTCGTGTGAAGCTTTCAAGGCAGTTGGTGAAGGCATCGATCATCTTCATCACGTCTGTCATTCCTGGATCATGGTTTTGACTTCTTGGTTGTTCACCACCCCAAGACCTCTTGTCATTTCTTCTTTCTCGTGACCGAGGTGCGCTTGCATTCTTTTCAGCTCTCAGCGTTTGACAGTTGGGTCTAGTATGTCCTCGCAGTCCGCAATAGTGACACACATAATCTGTTCTAGGACCCCGTTGTGGTCTTGAGAGAGATCTTGCCCTGGTTTCATGTCTGCCCACAGATTGATTTCGGGGCTTATTCACCATCCGTTGCTCACTCACAATCTTCTTCTCAGCCTTAACATTCTCAGGGATGGCCTCTTCTACAATTGGCTCTACGGCCTTCACAAATTTCACTTCTTTGGTAGCTTTGGCTGATGAGCTACTTCCTCCGGTAAATCCCAATTCGGACTTGTCTGAGAAATGTTTTTGAGATGAGATAACATCATCCAAATTTCTGGAGGAGACCCTTTCTATCTTGGCTTGCGCTTGCACCACCTCTTGCTCAAGGAATCTTACTTTGGTATAAGCTTCCGATAACTCGCCATTTAGTGTCTCAATTTCACATTTAGCATCTTTATATCTGGCCAGTAGACTTTTGTAGTCCTCCTCAGCCCTTTTCATCTTCTTCACAGCCGCCTTTGCAACCCTTGCATACTCACCCAATTTCTCAAGGAGTAAAGTGTAATTTTCTTGAAGCCCGGCTGTATTTTTATCCTCTTCGGCATCTGATTCTTCAACAATCCCTAAGGATTCATCATCGCTGTGTTCTCCAAGTTCTTGTACAATTTGATTCAAGTCCTCCGAGGACTCCACATGAGCAATGGTCATGAATGCGGAGAAATTTCCTTCTCCATCACAAGTCTCTTCAGAATCAGAATTTAATGAGTCCGAATCACTTAAAGTAGTGGCATAAGCCTTTCCCTTCGACTTCAAGTAATTGGGGCATTCCTTCTTAAAGTGTCCATGTCCATTACATTCAAAACATGTAATTCCCTATGAGGATTAGGAATCTTTACCCTCTTTTCTTTTGAAATCAGTCTTCTCTTTTTCGGTGCTTTGAAATTTTCCTTTGTCACCAAATTTCCCACTATTCTTGAGCTTTAGGAATTTCCGGAAGTTCTTTACAAGGTACGCCACATCTTTATCTACTGCATCCTCTTCTGAGGAGTCATGGGACACCGTTCTCTCATCAATTGTCTTAAGAGCAAGGGATTTGCTCTTCTTCGCTGAAGGAAGGGACAACTTATATGTCTGTAGAGAACCAACCAGCTCTTGAACTTTGATTTCGTCAAGATCTTTGCTCTCTTCAATGGCTGTAACTTTGGGCCGGAAACTTTTTGGTAGTGACCGGAGGATCTTCCTTACAATTTTTGAGTCCTCCGTCTTTTCTCCCAAGTTAAATTTACCAACAACAACTTCATTCAATTTACTGTAAAATGAATCAAACGACTCATCCTCACTCATCTTTAGCTCCTCAAAGCGAGTGGTCAACATCTGAAGTTTGGTGTCCTTCACTTTCTTAGTTCCCTCATAGGTTGTCTCTAGAATTTCCCATGCTTCCTTAGCAATGGTGATATGAGAAATCCGGTGGAATTCTTCCAGAGATACACCGCAGAAAATAGCATTCAATGCCTTGCTATTTGCATTGGCCGCCGCAAGAGCAGCCTTATCCCAAGTAGACTTGGCAGCCTCTGGCCTTGTCCATCCTACTTCAACTGCATCCCACATAGCATCATCAATAGAACACAAAAACGCCCTCATGCAGACTTTCCAAAATGCATAAGTATTACCGTCAAAGAACGGTGGTACATTAAGAGATTGAGACCTATCCATCTCAAAGGGGGTTAGGGATCACACTTAGGTGTTTAAACCACAACAAGTGTACTCGCTCTGATACCAAATGAAAGTTCAAAAAGAGTATATAATACCTTTGAACGTTTGGACCCCAAATACAAAAATACCAATTCAAGCTTTATATCAAACAATTAATGTGCGGAAAATGATAACAAGCTTATAACAGAATTGATAACAAATCTAAGCCAAATATAAACATATCTACAGCAGTAAATATAAGGCAAAGATAAAAGGAAGGAAGATGCAAACACACGGACAACACACGATGTGTTATCGAAGAGGAAACCGAAGCTCTCGGCGAAAAACCTTTCCGCCGCCCTCCAAGTAGTCAAATAATCCACTAGAAAATGTAGTTGAGATACACGAATAGCAATAGACCCTCCAAGCCTAATCTGCCCAGGTACCTAAGCCCTCCAAGCTTCTTGCTCCAACGAGGTTGCGCAAAACCTTTTTCTTTTCTAGCTTACCGGATTCCGCTACTAGACCATAGCATCAACCAATGTAAATTGGTTCCTTCTTAACTGCTTCCCAACAGTACCAAATAGACCTTCTCACAGACGTGGGTATGGTGAGATAAGGATTTGGCTAAAGGCCTCTCAAGGGTATAACAATGGAGAGGAAGAGAGAAGAGGAATTTGTAGAGTCTTTAAGGTAAAGATTGGGTATGAGGCAATCTTGTTTTTCTTTAGGGTTTCTCTCACAAAATTCTCTCTGGAAGCTCTCTCAATATGATGGGTATAAGGGTGTATTTATAGTAGAGTGAGAAGGGAATGCAAAACGTCAGTTTTTGCCAAACAGGGCAAATTGGCGGCTTGGTCTCGCGGCTTGTCTAAGTTGCGAGTTCAAGTCGCGACGTAACGGCCTGGCCAGCCTAGGACTTTTGTCTTGTAGCGTGACAGCTGGCGCGACCCTTCAGCTTCCCAGTGTGCCTCTCACGTGCCAGCGTTTGGCGACTTGCCAGTCGTGATCCACCCGCGAGTCCCAGCCGTGAAGTTCTGTTTTTCTTGCACACTCTTGAGCTTTTCTTCACATCTTCTCACACACTACCCTTACAATTTTCTCACTTAAATACAGGGTTACTAAGTGCTAAATTACAAGCAAATTGGTCACGGAATAAAGCTAATTAGATGGTTGATTAAATTCAACCTTACAGTTAAACTTGTAGTACCATGAACCAAAACACCCTCCTTTGGGATCGCGAGACATATATGCCAATGATGTCGAGTAAACAATTCTGTAGAAACTTTACTGCAGAAAATTAAATCACCAAGAAAAAGATTTTTCTTTAATTCTAAAACTCAATCACATGTTATACAACCATGCTATTGAAGACCGCTCTGATACCATTTGTTGGAAAATCTGGTTTTGTATCTCATACAAAACACATAGTGGAAGCAATAAACATGGATTTACTTCATTCATGAAAGATAACATATAATCTTGAATTATAGAACAAAGAATAGAAAGCGTACCTTGATACAGTGAAATTCAAAACCAAGACTTAAAGTACTTGAGAATTACTTGGGAAAACTTTTAATCTTCACTCCAATTCCACTTAATGCCCAAAAAGTGTGGCCTCTCAATCAGTTTCTAAGAAGAGAATAAGAGAATGTCCAACACTCACATACATCATTTCATTCCTTATGTGATCTAAATGAAAACCACGCTTATATGAAAAGACTTATGAAATTCTGTATATTTCTCTCCTTATATACAACTGATTATCTAATTGGACTTGCCATTTGGGCCATTCCAATTGGGCTTTAGTGTGTGGTTTAGAGTGGGACCAAAAGGGACCAATAAGACACTAGCTCCAATGGGCCTTGAGCTTTTCTGTCAACTCTTGACAAGTTCAAAGTTACCATTAACTATATTTAATACCACTATATAAATATAGTTGCACTCTAGGCCTTATCTATAAATTATATCCAAGACTTTATTATACATGCAACCCTTCATTAAAATATTCGCAGTAATACAAAGTCATAAATATAGACTGTCACTTTGAAGATTACTACATTTTAATCCTTGAGTACCCAGTTTAATCCTTTATATTATTCATCATATATTTATGAAATCCAATTACATAAATATATATTTTAGCAACTTCTTACTAAAGTGGTTGGGCCCAACCTTCTGAATAACCAAACCCATTAAACTTACCTCAAGGGAATATTTTATATCTCCGTTAAGAGATTATGAATTCCATCTTGAGAATATATGTTTCATCAACACTAAATGCGGCTGCCCAACATACTGAGGTTGTGATCGTAATTTATAGATCTCACTCCTGATATATCAAAGCAACCTACATCTCATGATCAGGTCCATTATTCTCTCGGGATTTAGAGTTGATGTAAATAGAAGTCGTGAGATTTATTATTCATTTGACAGTCGTTAGGAGAATAATAAATCTCACAGCGGTCCAGTTCAATATGTCTTAACTCTTAAAATATATCAACATATCAACTAGAAGTCTCCACTTTCAAGATCAAGTCAAATCATCTTGGTTGATATGTTATAGTCTTCGCAGATGAAATGCCCAATTTCATCACTGACTACTAACTAAAATTCTGAGTTTACAAAGAACTTCGATTTATATCTTCTGTGACTAAATCACATAAATCACATACTATGCATCTCATGGACTAAGATAATGTCCCATTAGTTCATTTATAGATAGTCTCATAAAATTAAACAATTTAATTATTTATAACATGCCAATAAATTAGATTTTTTTAGGGCACAAACCCCAACAAATGGGAGTTAGATTAATGCACAATAGTCTTTAGGGAAAGTGAAAAATTGTTAGGATATGTGCCCTTTAAATCCTATTGTAAGATGCCATGTATGACATCATATATGACATTATGTTCTATGTAATAAATTTGTTTTATTATTATCTAAAATAATGATAACATGAATATTTGGACATTATCATATAGTCCATGAGATGCATAGTATGTGATTTAGTTATAGAAGATATAAATCACAAGTTCTTTGTAAACTCAGAATTTTAGTTCGTTGTCGGTGATGAAATTAGGCATTTCATTTGCGAAGACTATAACATATCAACGATGATGATTTGTCTTGATTATGGAAGTGGAGACTTCTAGTTGATATGTTTTAAGTGTTGAGACATATTGAACTGGACCGCTGTGAGATTTATTATTCTTCTAACGACTGTCAAATGAATAATAAATCTCACGACTTCTATTTACATCAACTCTTAATCCTGAGAGAATAATGAACCTGATCATGAAGTGTAGGTTGCTTTGATATATCAAGAGTGAGATCTAAAGTCACGATCAAAACCTCAATATGTTGCATAACCACATTTACTGTTGAAGGAGCATATATTCTCAAGATGGAATTCATAATCTCATAACGGAGATATAAAATATTCTCTTGAAATAAGTTTAATGAGTTTTGTTATTCATAGTGTTAGGCCTAACCACTTTAGTAAGAAGTTACTAAAGTATATATTTATGGAGTTGGATTTCATAAATATATGATGAATAACTTAAAGGATTAAGCTAGGTACTCAAGGATTAAGATGTAGTAATCTTCAAAGTGGCAGTCAAAATTCATGACTTTGTATTACTACGAATATTTTAATGAAATGGTTAAATGTATAATAAAGTCTTGGGATATAAGGCCTAGAGTGCAATTATATCTATATAGTGTTATTAAATATAATTAAATGTAATTTTGGGTTTGTCAAGAGTTGACAGAAAAACCCAAACCCATTGGAGCTAATGTCTTATTTGTCCCTTTTGGTTCCACTCAAAGCCACATACTAAAGCCCAATTGGAATAGCCCAAAAGGCTAGCCCAATTAGATAATCAGTTATATATAAGGAGAGAAATATACAAAATGTATATAACATATAATCAGTTATGAAAATGGTGTGTATGTGAGTGTAAGCCACTCTCTTATTCTCTCTTATTCTGAAATTTACATAGTACATGTTATCGATTGTGAATGAATTAGATCCGTTAATTTTCCGCTGAGTGTTTTGTATGAGATACAAAACTGTATTTTCCATGTGTTTTTCCAACATAAGCATAGGGAAAAGTGAGGACCTAGATATCAAGCATAGGGAAAGTGAGGATCCAGTGCTGTAGGGGAGTGAGTGTAAAAGTTTAACTTTGCCGTGTGAGTCTAAAAGTCTACCTACTTGTCTCAGTAGTGTAGGAGCATTTACATTTCCATAAGCAAAAGCGGTGTACCTTTGGTGAATTAATTTTTTGTCAATAAAAGTGTCTTTTTTCACGTGTTTTAGTAAACCGTAAAAGCATAGTAAGAGACAAATTTATCAGGGAGCGTATTGTATTTTCCTATAAAAACGTTTATGTCAAATTTATCTGGTATTTTTTTTAATAAAAATAATTCATGTCAGCGACATTTTTTTATGGAACTCGAGTTTTTAAAACTCAAGTTTGAAAAAGGTAGTAGATTGTTGAATATTTCTCAAACAGTTGTAAAATACTACATATTTTGGCCAACAATGGTATTTGGCTATTTTGGCCCAAAAGAAAGGCTAAAATGTTAGACGGCATGAATAGAAAGTGAGGAACTTGAGAACACGAAAGAGGTTAACTGCCCATTAACTGGTCAGTTGAAAAAAAAGGTGGGAACAGTTTCTTCAACTTCTTTATAAATGAAAGAAGCTTCAGCAAGCAACAAAAAAAGGGCAAAACACACAACAAAAAGAAAAAGGAAAAAAGAGAGAGACATAAACAGAGCATTTACAAGTAGAAAAAATAAAACGGAGAGAGCAAGTGGGGAGGAGGAGCACGCAACAGTAGGTTTGTATATGAGATTTTATCAGTCCCTTTCTTTTCTAAATCTCGCTCTCTCTCTCTCTCTCTCTCTCTCTCTTCTTCAAAACTTAATTTTTGTTTGGTAAAACTAATAGGGTTAGGTTTCATGAGGAGTTCTTAACTCCATATATAAAACTTGGAGTACGAGTTCTTGACTTGTAGATCCTATTTGAAGATTACCATATAAAAATTCTCTTAAACTTTTGTCCAATGTTCTCTTAATTAGAGTTCTTGACTCTACCAAATGAAATACATCAATGGAGTCCTTGACTCGACCAATTTAAATATTAGAGTACTTGACTCTACCAAATTTTAATAGTGTCCTTGATTCCACCATTATGAATTAATTTAATAGAGTCCTTGACTCCACCAATTTAAATACTAGTGTCCTTGACTTTACCAAATTTTAATGTTAAGAGTCCTTGACTCTAAAAATCAAAAAAAAAAAAAAAAAAAAGTCTTTGACTTTACCACTTTGAATCAAATTTATGGAATCCTTGATTCTACCATTATAGGGAGTCCTTGACTCTACCAAATTAAAAATTGGAGTCTATAACTCTCCACCATTTAAACAAGTTAATGAAATCTTTGGGATTATTATTTTTTAAATAAAGGGTTTTTTTTTTTTTTTTTTTAATTCCTTCAAATTCCAATATGACTAATTCATCGGGATTCCAAATTCCTTAACCAAAATTGGAGTTTCCAATTCCCAAAATAAAATGACCATAAAATTGATGTGAGAAAATTTTCTGATTCCCAATTTCTAAAACATGTTCATAAAAATAAAATTGCTTCAAGGAGGTTTCTTTCCCTTAATTAAATTTGGGAACTTCAATCAAAATATCATTGTGTTAGGGTCATATTTTCTATGTAATTGGTTAATTCTTAGACAAAACACACTTTACTTATAATTGGGTAGATCTAAGTTGGGTTTAATGTATCAAGAAGTATGTTGTTCAAGCATAACAAGTGGAATCGTTAAAGACATGAAGTTTGATCTAAGAAACAAGTTAAGAAAATTTTTGATGGGAACTCAGGTTAAGAGTGTTTGTCCGTAGTGGTCATCCACAGAGAAACCACGTCCATAACCTGATCACATCCAGAAGACCTTAAGAGGAGGAGCCTAACAATGGCATTGAGTGTAGGAACAATATACGTCCCTCTATAATAAGACCATCTAATTCTAGGGAAGTCGTCCATAGCACAAAGGCATGGACGACCAGACAACACTTGGTGAATCCTATAGGGACTCCTCATAAAGTTCTATATGATCTGACCATGATGTGCTACTCTAAAATGGTGGAGGGATTTTCCCGTAATCCGCTCCATGTACCCCATTTACCCATTTTCTCCATTTACTACTCACATTACCCATGATGGGGGTGGATCCGTATAAATAGACCCACTTTAAACTCTCTATAAATGGAGCAAGTCCCTTTCACTCGAGGTAAGTTCTACCATTCACAATTTCCCATTCTTGTGTTCTAGAGGGAAAATTGACTTAACCGTCAGAGGGTCCTTGGCCGGGTCACACTAGTCACCCTTTATAGTTCTTTTTTTCTTTTCAGGAGTTACAACCATTATCATAGCCCAAAGCATTCCAGCCTACTGATTTTCATGCATCATTAGTTGGCGCCGTCTGTGGGGGACTACAAAAAAATTTTCTAAGTGTTAACTTCTTTGCTTTCCAAGACAAAAAGGCTGCATGGTTTGGACTAGGTCAATGACCACTAGCCCAGGACACAAAGAGAGGGAAACGCCTCCAGTCATCCAAATCATGCACCACCACCCCCAATGACTGTCCAACACAGTTGCAATCCATGGTAGCAGTAACGACAGAACTAAAGCAATAGAACCAGGAGTTAATTATAGAAGTTAACAGATAACATTAATAGTGACGTGGTGAAGAATGAGGCCAAAATTCAGAGAATGAAGGGGCTGAGAATAATGCTGAAGGAGACTAGTCTTGAGGAACCGTTACTCGTAGGGTACCACATTTGGAAAGGGAGATGGACCAGATGAAAAAAGCCAGGAAGAGAAGAAGGATTCCATGAAGAAAGCAAATCATGTCGAATGACCTCATCCATAGGACTGATTCCCCTTTCATCGCATCCATCATGAGTCATCCCCTGCCTTCCAAGTTCAAAATGCCTACCCTGGACTCATAAGATGGGATGTGTGATCCTTGTGATCACATTGCCACGTTCAAGACAACCATACATCTCCAAGGTGTTCCAGACGAAATCATGTGTAAAGCCTTTCCTACCATGTTAAAAACCCTAGCCATAGTATGGTTTGGTAAGCTAGCACCAAACACCATAACTTCGTTCTAGGAGTTAAGCAAGTTGTTGGTTAACAACTTTGTAGGGGGACAAAGGCAGAAGCATTCCTCGTCCAGCCTATTAAACATAGAACAAGGAGAAAACAAAAGTCTTCGTACCTTCATTAGCCATTTTAATAGAGAAGCCTTATTGGTGGACAAGAAGGATGACAAGATCCTTTTAGCAGCTTTCTACAATGGAGTCAATTTAGACTTGTTCATCCATAAGCTGTATTATCAAGAGTTGCAGATGATGGCTGAGTTGATACATTCAGTCCAAAGTTTCATGAACGCAAAAGACACGATTATTGCCAAGAAGAAGAAGAAAGGTGAACGATTGGAAAATGGTTATATACACCATCCAGGGCCAGGTCCTCGTCCAAAGAAAGCCAAAGTAAGGGAGAAAAGGGATCGTGACGGCAAGAAAGCAGGGTCGTCCTCAGGACGATTCTCCAACTACACTCCCTTGAATACTTCGCTTGACCAAGTGTTGATACAGATTAAAGATGATCCATCTTTGAAATGGCCCGAAAGGATGAAAGGAGATTATAGCAAGCGAAACAAAAGCAAATATTGTCATTTTCACCGTGACCATGGACATGATACGGACGAATGTTATGACTTGAACTAGCAGATTAAAACTCTTATTAAACAAGGAAAGTTAAAAAAAAAAAATTTGGGTGAGACCACAAGGACGAGAGACAGCCAATGAAGGGCAAAGTAGAAGAACCAGCGCATTGGAGAAATAAGGATCATTATAGGGGGTATATCAACAGGAAGCTCGTCCAAAGCCAAGAAGACCTACCTGTGGGAAGTCCAGAATGTTCAAATATCTGTACGACCACCAAGGATAATTAGAGAAGATGAACAAGCCATTATTTTCACAGATGAAGATGCAAGACAACTGCACTATCCTCATGAAGATATGATTGTCATTACTTTGGCGATTGCAAATTATATAACTAGAAAGGTGTTAATAGACAATGGAAGTTCAGTAGACATCCTCCACTATCCAGCCTTCCAGCAAATGAGGATTAACAAGGAATTACTTTGTCCAGTGAATGTACCATTGATCGGGTTTGGAGGAATAAAGGTTCTGCCAGTAGGCACCACGTCCTTGCCAGTTGTGGTTGGCTTTTACCCACGGCAAATCAATAAGGAAGTGAATTTCCTTGTTGTAGAATGTTCATCCATGTATAATGCCATTTTTGGACGACCAATTTTGGACAGTTAGAGGGCTGCAATGTCCACCTACCAGTTGTCTGTCAAGTTCCCAACGGAGTATGGCATTAGAGAAGTACAAGGAGATCAATTAGCTACTACAGAATGTTACTTAGCAATGTTGGCCATGGACAAGCAGATGCAAACAATAAACATTGAAGAAAGAAGAACATTGGCTGAACCAATTGAGGTATTGGAAGACGTACTATTGGACGAGTCCAACCTAGAGAAGTTTACTAGGATTGGCACGAGTATGGGGGAGAAGACGAAGCAAGATCTTGTTGGATTCCTCAAAAAGAATACAAATGTTTTTGCTTAGAGCCATGTAGACATGCCTGGGATTGATCCAAGTGTGATCACTTGTCGTTTAAACATGTCCCCGTCTTACAAGCCCGTCCGTCAGAAGAAGAGAGTGTTTTCCCCAGAACGAGATAATGCCATTAAAGAAGAAGTTCATAAGTTAGTCACCGTAGAGTTCGTCCATGAAGTTTACTACCCTGATTGGCTAGCTAATGTAGTGATGGTCAAAAAGGCTAATGGAAAATGGAGGATATGCGTGGATTTCACAGATTTAAACAAGGCAAGCCCTAAGGATAGCTATCCTCTTCCACGCATTAATTAGTTGGTGGACTCAACAGCTGGACACTAGCTGCTAAGTTTCATGGATGCATTCTCAAGGTACAATCAGATTAAGATGGACGAGGCAGGCCAGGAGAAAACATCCTTCATCATAAGGCAAGGTTTGTTTTGTTACAAAGTGATGCCATTTGGTCTGAAAAATGTAGGAGCTACCTACCAAAGGCTAGTCAACCATATGTTTCGTCCACAAATTAGGCGAAACGTTGGAGTTTACGTGGATGACATGTTGGTCAAGAGAGCGAGGGAGACGCAACACCTAGGTGACCTTAAAGAAACCTTTGATACACTTAGGTGATATAAGATGAAACTGAATCCTAGCAAATGTGCCTTCAGAGTTGCATCAGGGAAATTCCTTGGTTTTATGGTTTCACAGAGAGGGATTGAAGCAAACCCTGATAAAATCCAAGCAATCTTAAACATGGAGCCCCCGAAAAATATCAAGGACGTTTAGAGCCTCATTGGACCAGTAGCTACCCTTAACAGGTTTTTTTTAAAAGCTACTGACAAGTGTTTATCAATTTTTAGAGTATTAAGGAAAGCGTATGAATGGACGGATGAGTGCCAACAAGCATTTAAAGACTTGAAGGCTTGTCTCGCTTCAACTCCACTGTTAAGCTTGTCCAAACCAAAAGAAGGGTTGTATCTCTACCTAGCAATGTCCCCTCATGCAGTGAGTTCGGCCTTGATCAGAGAAGAGGGAAAGGTACAGAAGCCCATCTACTACACCAGCAAAGCTTTAAGAGGAGCTAAAGGACGATATCCACCAATGGAAAAGTTAGCATTTTCATTGGTAATAGTAGCAAGAAAGCTCAGGCCTTGTTTCTAAGCTCATGTAATCAACGTCCTAATAGATCACCTGTTGAAAAAAGTTATGAATAAGCTGGAGGCCGTTGGACAATTGATTCAGTGGGTAGTGGAACTTAGTGAATTTGACATGCGATATAAACCAAGAGAAGCAATAAAAGCTCAAGTCCTCGCAGACTTCATTGTCAAATTTACTCCTGCAAACGATTAGTGGAATGAAGGCCAGGGGGCAAAGCAGTGGGTCGTCCATGTGGATGGTTCGTCCACACAGCATACAGGAGGAATTGAGATAGTTTTACAATCACCAGAAAGGGATCATCTAGAGTACGCTGTTCGTCTACAGTTCCAGACAACCAATAATGAAGCCAAATATGAAGCCCTACTTCTTTGCTTTGCACAAATCTCCAATCTGTGACTAACTCCTTTGCACAGATTGGAGATTTGTGCAAAGCAAAGAAGTCTACTACAAAATCAAGTTTAATTGGGCATTAAAGCGAAGGTTCAACTGTAGGTTGGTATTTTGGGATAGGTCAGGGTAGTTGTAAGATTCCCCATACTTGTAGCCTGTTTGATTATTGATTAATGGATTCTTGGGAGTGGTGACCTAAAATTCACTCGGTGGGGTTTTTGCATTGCGAGAGGTTTTCCCCATTCGTCAACAAATCACTGTATTATTTATTTTCCGCTGCATATTAGTTATTTGGTGATTTGTTAGTGCCTCCACGATTTGCATGTAATTTTTCCTAATTAATCAACTTAGGTAATTGAATTAATTAACCGGGGTCAATCTATTTTAACCCAACACATTGCTTGTTAAAATTCCTACAAAAAAAGCAAATGAAAGAAAGGAAAATTTGCTCGGACATTCAATTTCTCAAAAAGAGAATCTTTGGTTCAAAATCTATACAAACATGAGTACTTGGCTTACCCTTGAGATTAAAATAAATTATCTCACTTAATAAAAAAATTAAGTCAAAGCTTAATAAAATACCAAGTATTTAACTTAAATGTCCATCATTTAAAATGGACAAAATCATATTTGAGGATTTTAAATTTAAAACCTCAAACTTAAGAACTACGAATTGGCTTGATCACCACCAAGGGTACGTAGGCAACCCAAATAAATTATTAGGTGCAACCACAAATAAATAAAAACACATATCCCCTCAAACATAAAAATAAATGATCTTATGTACAAAGGCAACGTGGTTGGAATCAAAGGGTTTTTCCTTGAAATAAGGGAATTTAATTAAGAGATACGGTATCTTGAATGGGTACTACTCACATCAATAAAACATATATGCCCAAAGGTTTATGGGTGAAATTATGTTTGATGAATTTCATTGCATAACAATTTTTGTTAAACATAATATAACAATTTTTGTTAAACATAATTTAACAATTTTTGTTAAACATACGTTAACAATTTTCGTCAACAAAAATGTTAGAAAAAAAAAAAGAAAAAAAGAGAGAACTACTGAATGTGACAAAAGTATAGTCGTATGTGATGTTGGTACCGCCTAATGTGACAATGAAACTGTCAAATGTGAGAAAAAAATTAAGGTACCACGAATGTGCAAAAGTATTGTCAAATGTGATGTTGGTACTGCTAATGTGACAATGGAACTATCAAATAAAAAAAAAACAGAAAAAAAGAAAAGGGAACCACTGAATGTGACAGAAGTACAGTCACATGTAATGTTGGTGCTGTATAATGTGAGGATGGAACTGTCAAATGTGAGAAAAATAATTAAGGTACCAATGAATGTAACAAAAGTATAGTCAAATGTGATGTTGGTACTGCCTAATGTAATAATAGAACCTTTAAATGTGAGAAAAAAAAAATAAGGGAACCCTCGAATGTGTCAAAAGTACAACCACATGTGACGTTGCTACTGTACAATGTGAGGATGGAACTGTCCAATGTGAGAAAAATAATTGAGGTACCACCGAATGTGACAAAAGTATGGTCAAATGCGATGTTGGTACTGCCTAATGTGACAATGGAACCATCAAATGTGAGGAAAAAAATAAGAGAACTACCGAATGTGACAAAAGTACAACCACATGTGTTATAGGTACTGCATAATGTGAGGATCGAAACATCAAATATGATGTTTTAGTAACCTGGTATAACAGGTTGCCTACTAGTAGGTACCTTACCATCGCCAAAAAAATAGGGGTACCTAAAATTACCCTTCGTGTTAATACATATAAAGTCATATAACATATGTTTATACTTATTTACATATTATATAATTTGTATTTCTTGATTCGTTACCGGTTATTTTTCACTATATCATAACACGTTGAGTAATTAAAAAATACATGTAAGATATTGGCAAAATAAGTAAAAGCGTGGAATTATTTGGATTTATTAATGACTTGATCCCTATTTGTATTCATTAATGTACACTCATGCAAATTATTTGTGTTTTTTATTGAGAAAAAAAATGTAAATGGTTTAAAATCATGAAATTATTGTTGCCCACGTTAGTCTGTTTGACTCAATTTTTAAATTGTTTTTTCATTTGAAAATTCGAGGTACAACGTTTAAAAGCATCATTTTGAAGGTATGATTGTACTTTAAAAATAATTAAATAATCAAAATAAATTTATGAGCATAAGTTCATCATTAAGATGCATGCAGCTAACATTATTGTTGAGCTACTCAAAACTCCATATTCAACATTTTTCTTAATAATTTCTTTATTGCTAGAAACTTTCGCCATATAAATTCCTGTAAAAGGAATCACCATACAATATAACTAACATAAATTGACATGCACCCATAAAGCATACTATATCAATGACATTAGCACTTAATTTCATAATCCAATATTAATATGTTGGCAAAATAAGTAAAAGTGTGAAATTATTTAGATTTATTAACAACTCGATCCCTATTTCTATTCATTATTGTACACTCATGCAAATTATTTGTATTTTTTCTCAAGAAAAAAAAATGTATATGGTTTAAAATCATGAAATTATGTTTAATTAATTTTGATTTTTAATTTATATGTATTCCAAGATTTATGTTTAATTATACTTATTTTTTTTCCTTAATACACTAATAGTTAGAGGTGGGGGATTTAGACCCTGGATAGTTTTGTTAGAAACGTCAGGTGATTTTAGTTGAGCTACATGAATCTTGGAATACATGTAAATTAAAATAACATATTTTTGTACTTATGTCCTTACTGCATAACATATATCTATTAATGCATTACAAGTTATGCTTACCTTTGTCATAATAAGCTGAATAATTAAAAACCAACATAGTATGTTTTCAAAATAAATAAAGGCATAGAAAACTTTGGGGTTTATTAATAATTTTTGCCCCATTTAAATAAAAAATAGTACAACAAGTTCTAGTAAACATACTATTAACAAAACTAAACAATTACTGGATGGTAATGATAGATTTTATTTCAAACCCAATGACTGCCCTAGTACAAATTACATATTAAAGCCAATGACTGTCTTAAAAGTTAAGTTGACCATATAGTTCGAGGCTCTTTCTCTTCACCTAGTATTAATAATTCAATTTTTTTTTAAAACTCAAAATTTTAAATTTGAATCGTGAAAAAATTAAGATTATGATCTTGTATATTATTAAAAAAAAAAAAAAATACTAACAACAGGATATCCGGGTACTTTCCATATATTATTAAAGAATTTGGAAAACTTATCTATTGGTTTCCTAAAAAACCAAGAATAAGATGTATAATTTATTCAAATTTTAATAAAATAATTTAGCAAACGTCTTCATAAGTTTCTTAAAATTTCCAGCAATAAGGGAGGGTCATTCCAGAATTTTACACACCACCCTATATTGGTGATTTTTTTCTAACTACATTGTTTTAAAAAATGCAAAAGATCTCCCTAATAGTTTGTTAATGTAAACATGCACTAGAATAATGACTTAAAAATATAATATGAAGTTCCATAAATTTAAAAAAATAATAATAATAAAAAAAAATAAAAAACATAATATGAAGTGAACCAAGGCAAATGGAAATATATAAGAAACAAATTTAAATCTTTAACAGTGCACAGTAGGATGTGAAAAAGTATAATCTTATTGCTTAGTTTTTTTTGGCACTTGTTAAGTTGTTATGGTCTTTAAAGTTGTTGTATTAGTTTGTCACGTTCGGGTAAAGGTAAATCCAATGTTATTTATTAATGCTTTCGATCGATCGAATGCTCTTTTTGATCAATCGAACAAGTATCGAATAGCGATCGAATCATCCAGAGACTCTAGGATTATTTTCTTACCATTTCGATCAATCAAGTCAAAGTTTCGACCGATTGAAAATACTGAATTTGGAATTTTTACTTAGAAAATTCCAGAAGTTGAATTTTCACTTTATGAAACAATATTCTCCAAACTCAAACATCATTATTACAACCTATCCATGTATATACCTATATATACAACAATTTCTAGCACAGCGTCCTTCAAACTCATCATCTAACCTCATGATGGTGAAGACTTGAAGTCATTTTCAAGAGTTCATCCACAAAATCTGAAGACACCAGGTTGAAAATCACAAATCAACAACACACAACAACAACAATAATAATTTCTTCTATTGTGCAAGTGATAGATGATAGATCAGTGGATTGAACGAAGGAAGTAAGGGAAGCAACCTTTTCTATATTTTTTAGAGTGATATGCCATCATAGCATTGGTAAGAGGACATGCATGTAGCAAGGACCCAAACTTAACTTAATCTTCGTCATAATTGATTGCATGAAATCATGATCTTTGATGTTATGGGTTGATTAACATGTTCATGCATATAAAAGTATGACCATGCTGATTAAGGTTAGATTTTAATTTCTATAAACTCACATGATGAACATATTTTAGCATGATAATATGATTGGATGAATGCATATCATGATATGACTATTAATTTCACAAAGACTAAACTTCAAGTGGAGCAAAATAGGTGCCCAATGCCTTTCCATTTCATTACTTAGGCTTCAAACTTAGATCTTGCTTTGAAGACCATTCTTTGTTGATGTAAATTTTGCGTAACTAGATCAAAGTATCAAATCAATTTAATTTTTTGCATTTTACTAGATTGTAACTAAGAATCAAAACTCTCTCTCTCTCTCTCTCTCTTATTTTTTAGGTAAAAGTTAATAATTTGCATATTTTAAAATTTTTTTTTCAAACAAATAAAAAAGATAAATTTTAGAAATAAGCAGTAACTGTAATTTTTTTTTTGAATGTGAAGGAAAAAAAAATCATAAATTTTAGAAATTCTCTTTTAATTCAAAATGAAATTTATTATTTGACATTTATGATCCTATTTCTAAATAAAGTTACCCTTCATTAACGAGGGTGCTTTTGAACCATATAAAAGTCTAGTTGAAAGAGAGGAATCATCTTTTTATATATATATATATATATATATATATTCTTTTTCTTTTTTCAAATTGCATCTAGCCTCTAGGACCAAAGCCATGTAAAGGTATTTCATGAAGATTATTCTTATTTTTCCTTTTTAATAAAATAAATGGTGATTCCATTATAAAACATTGGATCCACACCCTTAGGGTTCAATAAAAAAATGGTTCTTTTTTTCTTCAGAAAAACATCAAATCCTCACACCATGTAACCTTATGCATTGAAAATTAAACCCACTTGAAATCATCAGACTTCGTCATAAAGCTTATATCATATTTGACCATTTTATTGATGAATAAAAGAAGAATACATGAAATGACAAAAAAAGAATGAAGGGATTAAAAAAGATTAAAGTACTTGATCAATCAGCCCAAGGTGGGTCGAGGTGAAAAAAATATGTTTGTTAGGGAGAGAATTACTATCAATGTCTGGGACATGTGGCTTTGGAATCTTCCCTGATTTGGATGAGATCTTCAATGTCATGTTGGAAACGGATGCATTAGTCAATGTGATGACCTTTGCTTTGATGGTACTGGTATTTCTTATTGGCATTGTAGGTTAGAAACAATTTCATCAACCCACAATGCCAAATTTAAGGTTCATTCAGAATTTGGGCCAAGAAAATTAAACTTTGCCCTCAAACAAAATGTTTGGCTCCTTAAATCAAAAATAGCCCAAATAACAACAAAAAATAGTCCAAACCATCAACACATTTAACAAGAAGCCCAGCACAAAAAGAAAAGCCATTTTAACAAAGTTTAATGTTCTATTAATTTCAAAATAAAATCTCTAAAAGAGAGTTAGAACACAAGGACCCTCCAGTAATTAAGTCAGTTTTCTCTCTAGAACATAAGGATGGGAAATTGTGAATAGTAGAACTTACCTTGGGTGAATGGGACTTGCTTCTTTTATAGAGAGTTAGAAGTAGGTCTACTTGTTCAGATCCACCACCATCATGGGTGATGTGTGTGGTTAATGGAGAAAGTGGGGTATGTGGAGCGGATTATGGGGAGTCCTCTCCACATTTTAGGAGTAGTGCATCATGGTCTGATTACATGAAGCCTTTTGAAAAGTTCTCATAGAATTCACTAAGTGTCCTCTGGTCGTCCATGCTCTTGGGTCATGGATGACCTTCTTGAAATTGGATGACTTTGTTACCTGTGAATGAGTTGTATTTCCACCTACGACGCTATCCCTAGGCTTCTTTCTTCATAAAGCTTTCTGGATGTGGTTTGATTATGGACGACCATCATGGATGAGCCTTTCTAACTTGAGCCCCCATCAGTGACCCCCTGTCCTTGTGTCATCCATATCATCTTTTCTCTCTTCAAGTAATAATTTCTCATTAAAGGATTATTAGGAGGGTGTACCAAGGATGTCAACACATGGCTCAATCTTGGAGGCTTCAGGGTCGCGTCATTTCATTTCTCAAAAATTTTGCCACATGGCATATTTTAATTGGTTTGCATCACTTCAACGTCCCATCTTGTTGGCTATAAATAGGAGAATACCTCTCCTACCCTCTCACATTCTTCATATTTCCTTCTGACATCAGTCGTCCTGTGCCTCGTCTAGAAGTCCTCTCCCATCTTTAGTCATCTTCATCTAGAATAAGGTATCCTCCTTTTCCTGTTTGTAGGTTTCCTTCTTCATTTTTCTTTTGCTAAATGGCTATCATAGTGTCTTCGTCTAGCGATAGAGAAGAGAGAAAGATAGACGAGTATCATGACAAGTACAATAGCAGTGGTAGTAGTGAAAGTGGCGGTAATGAGAGTGGTTCTTCAGATGAGCATTACTCATCTGGGGTTCTAGGGGTTCCTTTAGAGGTTCTCCAGGAAGAGTTAAGTCAGAGGACAGCATCAAGTTCATCCGCTGGTCTGTCTTCCAGAGTCCTAGCGTTCATCCCCTCTTCAAGTGATGAGGAGGATATCTTGTATTGCTATGCTATAGGTGTTCCTTCTTGGATAGACGAGAAAAAGCTTGATTCAATTAGGAGTTGGTATCAGATCCCAAACGATTTGAATCCTCATCTAGCTATCAGAGGTGAATGGTGTTGTTCCCCCCATTTAGGAGTTGGTATATATAGGCTTACTTGCTCGGGGGTCTTAGGTTGCCTCTCAATGCCTTTGCTAGGGAGATTTTTCATAGGTTGGGCATTGGCATAAACCCAATGCATGGAGACTTATTATATCCATGTAGGTGTTGTGGAGGGAGGCTTTTGATGGAAACTGTCCTCTCACCATGGACGAGTTCCTCTATTGTTATAAGCCTTTTGAGATTAGCCAATCCTCGAGCTTTTATCAATTTTCTACAAGGGGTTCCCATTGTAGGTTGGTTAGGTCCCTTCCTTCCTCTGATAGGAGGTGGAAGACGGGGTTCTTCTTCATCTCAGGGTTTTAGGCAGGATACCCTATTGAAGTAGGCAGGGACCCTTTTCCTCCTTATACTGGTGAAATGGGTCATATTCGTCCAGAGGGTATGTCATTTCCTACTCCTTGTATTATTTCCCTTTATCATATTTGTCTAACTTTTTTTTTTTTTTTTTAGCTGTGTGATGACCTTCCTTGTCCAAATTCTATCTAGACCACGTCCAGCGAGCTTGTTCCTTTGCAGACAAGACGTTTCACTTCTTGGTTACACTTCGTTGTCTAACGAGCTGGAGACTTGGTCCTGAACCTACCGAAGAAGCACTTGCCCACGAACTCACCACTCGAAGACGTAAACTTTCTCTTCTCTTTTCTTTATCTTAATTATTTAAGTCATCCAAACTCTAAACTTTTTTTCCTTTTTATTTTTTTTATTTTTTATTTTTTTAGAAATGGCAACCATGAAGGAAAACAAAGGGAAAGGTTTTGCTAGAGACAAGATTGAGGAGGAGGCCATTACTCAGTCTCGTCCAACTTCATCCACTGTTAAGCTTGTCCTTCTGGCTTCGTTGAAGAGGAAGAAGACAGTGGCCAAGAGAGTGGATACTAGGAATCTTCCTAGTCGTCAAGGCAATAAGAAGCAAAAGGTAGACGCTTTGATGACGTCCACTCCTCCTGTTGTGGTTTTTGACCACCCTGCGCCTATCGCCAAGCCTAAAGCTGGCACCGCTCCCACTCGTCTTGGAGTTAACACGTCCAAGTCTTCTGATAGTGGGCCAATGACTCTTCTTGAAAATGAAGGTTTGGCTTGGGAGAGATTCAATTAGGCGGTCACTAATGAAGATGTTGCCATTTGCTATGACATGTCCATGAAGGAATTTGAACGATCCACTGTTCATGACCTCTTCAAGGTAACCTAACCCATCCTTATTTTTTCTTATGGGATCTAAGTTTCATTTCATTCCCTCGTGTCTATTCTTCTTTGACACAGGTCATGTCAAAGTTTATAGCAGCATCCAGGCAAGCTTATGAGTTAGACCATACCAGGGTTATACTTGAGACAAAAATTCGTGATATGGAGAAGGAATCAGGCCGCATGATGGGGGAGAGGATGAAACTAGAAGCTAAGGTGGCAGAGCTGAAGAACTTAGTTGAGGAACTAAGGACAAACATAGTGGAGAAAGACACTCGTCTGGATCACCTTCAGAAACAAAATGAAGAGCTCAGTTCATCCTTAAGCCAATCCAAGGACAAAGTGATTAGGGACTTCAAGTCATCCAAGGAGTTTACCGACCTTTATGACGCAAACTATGTAGCGGGCTTTGAAGATTTTCGCATGGACGCCCTTGAGTTGTTTCCTGAGGTGGACTTTAATCCCATTAAGCTTCACACAGCAGCTGAGAGTTCCCTGCTTCAGACAAGTTCAGGAGATTTAAATATTGAGGACGATGCTTCCACCCCTCTCATAACTAAAGAAAACTCCAAGTCTAGTGGCGATGCCCCCAATGGTTTATCCCCTTAATGAAATCATCTTTATTTTATTTCTTTCCTTGTTTGTTTTTTTTGTTTTGTTTTTTTTTTTTGTTTTTTTGTTTTTAAGGGTCCGTTGTTTTGGACCATTTTAAGTTTCTGCAAGTACATTAAACGTGCCCATGTTTAAGGATGAGTGTTTATACAATTGCCTTTTTTGGGCTTGATACATTAAAGGGTTTTTGGACGATGGTTGTCTACCCTTTTATTTATGAACATGTTTTTGTCCATGTTTGAATACTCATTCTTATTTTTATTGCCAATTTTAATCCCAAGTGCCCTTCATCCATAGTTAGGACATTATTTTGGAATAGATGAATATTTTCCTCGTCCTTAGACTTATTATTGGAATTTTGCTTGGCTATTTTTCTTTTCGTCCATAGCTTGGATTGCCCAATGGATTGGACGTGTCATCCATATAAAGTGTATTGCATGCATGCATGCTTTTCTTCGTCCTTTATTTTTGGACGAGTGTACTAGGAGGTGTTTGTTCCTTCCTTTTGTACTTAACGTTATTGCCTTAGGTTTTATTGCAATTTGCCTTTTCCTCATCTAAGGATGGCTCATGATGATATATCTCCACGTCTAGAGATTTTAAACGTCTTTAATTTCATATGGACGTTAATTTCACAAAATCATCAACACTTAAATTAGAGAATTTAAGTTGCTTTATATACAATAACTGTACATAACATCATCCACAAACATCAGAGAACTTAGTACTTAGCATCATCAAAAGACATCATCCATGCTAGTACTTAGTCCTTTTTTAGGGAATTCAAATTACTTTATATACAAAAGGACTTTGTTTATGACATCATCCATAGCACATGCTAGTAGCTAGTGCTTTTTAGGGAATTCAAATTCTAGAAAACATAAAATATTGCTGAAAAACATAAGTGCTGAAAGATAACATAAATAAACTACTAGTGATCACTAGTAATCTTTAGTCTTGTCCATGCTGACCTTCCTAACGAGTCTTCTTCACTGGTAGTACTTCCTCAAGTGCTCCACATTCCACAGGTGTTCCAGCTTTCATCCATCTAAGGCTTCTAAGTAGTATGAACCTCACCTTTTGGAATTGATAATTCTATATGGTCCTTCCCAGTTAGGTCCCAACTTTCCATGAGCGTGGACCTTAGTAGCCAGGGATACCTTTTTTAGGACGAGATCTCCAATGTTGAATTGCCTTGGCTTCACCAATGCGTCATGGTGCTTAGTCATCAGGTTCTTGTAACGCGCCACCCTCTGTTCTGCATCCATCCTTACCTCGTCAATAATATCAAGGCTTAGACGAAGTTGTTTCTCATTTTTCTCATTGTTATAGTAGGCCACCCTATAGCTAGTTAGACCAACCTCTGCAGATATCATTGCATCACTTCCATATGCTAACTTAAAAGGAGTTACTCTAGTTGGAGTCCTTACTATCGTCCTATATGCCCAAAGAATGCTAGGTAATTCATCCGGCCATATTCCTTTTGCCCCCTCAAGCCGAGTCTTGATGATCTTCAACATGGATCAATTTGCAACTTTAGTCTGTCTGTTAGCTTTTGGGTGGGAGGGTGAGGAGTAATGATTCCTGATTCCTAATTGCTCGCAAAACTCTCTGAAGGATGTATTGTCAAACTAGTGTCCGTTGTCTCAGATGAGCACCCTAGGGATTTCGAAGCGGCAAATAATGTTCTTCCAGAAAAAGATTCTGACGTTCCACTCGGTAATCTTTGCCAATGGCTCTGCTTCTACCCATTTAGTAAAATAATCAATCCCTACCACCAAGAACTTCATTTGCCTCGTCCTTATGGGAAAGGGACCAAGGATGTCCAACCCCCACTAAGCAAAGGGTCAAGGGGCCATCATTGGTGTGAGGTACTCTGATGGTCGTTTGGGTATGTTACTGTAGCGGTGACACTTGTCACACACTTTGACATAAGTTTTGGCATTTGCTTGCATGGATGGCCACTAGTATCTGACACTGACTATCTTGTGGATGAGGGATCTAGCCCCTGAATGATTTCCATAGGCTCCTTCGTGGACGTCCCTCAGGATGTAATGGGACTCATTTGGAGTCAAAAACCTCAAATAAGGTTGAGAGAAACCCCTTTTATACAACCCCTCATCCATAAGGACAAATTTCGTTGCCCTCACCCTCAACTTCCTTACTTCTTCTTTATCCTCTGGGAGGAGTCTTTGAGATAAGACACGATTGGAGTGGTCCAGTTGGATACTCTGTCTATTTGATTCACTTTTGGAATGGCAATACCTAGGATGTACTAGAATTTAATTTGATCTCCTGGTATCTCGTTTGCAGATGCCATCTTGGCTAAAGTGTCGGCTTCTGCATTTTCCTCCCTTGGTATCTGTTGAAATTGGGTTGTTGTGAAGCCTTTAATACATTGTCTAACTTTGTTTAAGTACTTCTTCATCCGTTCCTCCTTAGATTCACACATTCCATTCACTTGGCCTATCACCAACTGTGAGTCTCCTTAGACGATGACTGAATCTGCTCCAAGTGATTTAGCTAACTCCAAGCCCTGAAGTAGGGCTTCATATTTTGCTTCATTATTGGTTGTTTGGAACTGTAGACGGACGACATACTCTAAATGATCCCCTTCTGGTGATCGTAACTATCTTAATTCCTCCTGCATGCTGTGTGAACGAACCATCCATATAAACGATCCACTGCTTTGCCCCCTGGTCTTCATTCCACTGATCACTGGCAGGAGTAAATTTGGCAATGAAGTCTACAAGGACCTGAGCTTTTATTGCTTATGTTGGTTTATATCGCACATTAAATTCACTAAGTTCCACTGCCCACTGAATCAATCGTCCACTGGCCTCCAACTTATTCATATCTTTCTTCAACGGGTGATTTGTTAGAATGTTGATTCCATGAGCTTGGAAATAAGGCCTGAGCTTTCTTGTTGCTGTCACCTATGAAAATGATAAATTTTCCATTGGCAAATATTAACCTTCAACCCCTCTTAAAGCTTTGTTGGTGTAGTAGACGGGCTTCTGTACCTTTCCCTATTTTCTAATCAAGGCCAAACTCACCGCATGAGGGGACATCGCTACGTAGAGATACAACTCTTCTCCTAGTTTGGACGAACTTAACAGCAAAGTTGTAGCGAGATAAGCCTTCATGTCTTCAAATGCTTGTTGGCACTTGTACATCATTTCAAATGCTTTCCTTAATACTCTGAAAAATAGTAAACACTTGTTATTATATTTTGAAAAAAAACCTGTTAAGGGCAGCTACTCGTCTATTGAGGCTTTGGACATACTTGATATTTTTCGAGGGCTCCATGTTCAAGATTGCTTGGATTTTATCAGGATTTGCTTCAATCCCTCTCTGTGAAACCATAAAACCAAGGAATTTCCCTAATGCAACTCTGAAGGCACATTTGCTAGGATTCAACTTCATCTTATATCGCCTAAGTGTATCAAAGGTTTCTTGAAGGTCATTTAGATGCTACGTCTCCCTCGTGCTTTTGACTAGCATGTCGTCTACGTACACTTCAATGTTTCACCCAATTTGTGGAAGAAACATATGGTTGACTAGCCTCTGTTAGGTAGCTCCTGCATTTTTTAGACTAAACGACATTACTTTGTAACAAAACAAACCTTGGCGTGTGATGAAGAATGTTTTCTCCTGCTCTGCCTCATCCATCTTAATCTGGTTGTACCTTGAGAATGCATACATGAAGCTTAGTAGCTGGTGTCGAACTATTGAGTCTACCAACTAATCAATGTGTGGAAGAGTATTGCTTTCCTTGGGGCATGCCTTGTTTAAATTTATGAAATCCACGCACATCCCCATTTGCTATTAGCGTTTTTTACCATCACTACATTAGCTAGCCAATCAGGGTAGTAAACTTTGCGGATGAACTCTGCGATGACTAATTTACGAACTTCTTCTTTGATGGCATTATCTCCTTCTGGGGGAGACACTCTCTTCTTCTGACGAACAGGCTTGTAAGATGGGGACACGTTTAAACATCCATGCTTTTTTTGAGGAATCCAACGAGATCCTGCTTCGTCCTCTCCCCCATACTCATCCCAATCTTGGTAAACTTCTCTGGGTTGGACTCGTCCAATGGTACATCTTCCAATACTTCAATTGGCTCAGCCAATATTCTTTTTTCTTCAATGTTCATTGTCTGCAACTGCTCGTTCATAGCCAACGTTGCTAAGTAACATTCTCTAGTAGCTAATTGATCTCCTTGTACTTCTCTAATGCCATACTCCGTTGGGAACTTGACGGAATAGTGGTAGGTGGACGTTGCAGCCCTCCAATTGTTCAAAGTTGGTCGTCCAATAATGGCATTTTATGAGGACGAACAGTCTACAACAAGGAAATTCACTTCGTTATTGATTTATCGTGGGTAAGAGCCAACCATGACTAGCAAGGAGATGGTGCCTACTGGTAGAATTGTCATTCCTCCAAACCCGATCAATGACACATTCACTAGATAAAGTAATTCCTTGTTAATCCTCATTTGTGAAAGGCTGGATAGTAGAAGATGTCTACTGAACTCCCATTGTCTATTAACACCCTTCTAGTTGTATAATTTGCAATCGCCAAAGTAATGAAAATTGCATCGTCATGAGGATGGTGCAGTCGTCTTGCATCTTCGTCGTGAAAATAATGGCTGGCTCATCTTCTCAGATCATTTTTGGTGGTCGTTTAGATATTTGAACATTCTGGACTTCCCGCAGGTAGGTCTTCTTGGCTTTGGATGAGATTCCTGTTGACGTACTCCTTACAATGATCCTTATTTCTTCAAGCGGTTGACGCGCTGGTTCTTTTGCTTTAACCTTCACTGCTTAATGAGAACTTCAATCTGCTGCTTCAAGTCGTAACATTCGTTCATATCATATCCATGGTCGCTATCAAAACGACAGTACTTGCTTTAGTTCTCAGGCCATTTTAAGGATGGATCGTCATTGATTTGCATCAACACTTGGTCAAGCGGAGTATTCAAGGGAGTGTAGTTGGAGTATCGTCAAGAGGACAACCCTGCTTTCAAGCTGTCGCAATCCCTTTTCTCCCCTACCTTGTGTGAGAGACCGCACCCCCAGTCCTTTTTTTTTTAATGTTGGGCCAAACCCACGTGAATGGGTGGAATCGTGTTATTGCCTCTCAAAATAGAGGTTCGACTGATTATATTTTCCCCTTTAGATTAAGGGTTTTACAATGAAGTCGCCACTTATTTAATTATTGGAATAAATAAGAAAACCAAAATTGAAAAATTTCTCATTTTATTGATTTGCAAATGAATTTATATTCCTCATAGGAAATCACATGGCTTTGGTCCTAAATACATTCTAAGATAAAGTACATGGCTTTGTTTCCTAGTTACAATCTAAAAATTGAAAATTACATGGATAAGCATTGATCTATCAACCCTTAATCTAAGAGAGGCTGTGTTACAAGGTGGGAAGGTGTAATGCACCCGCCTTGCCTGGTGAAATCGGTCTTCTAGACTATGGTGGCCAACATTCATATCATATTATCCAATATGTTAATCAATTTGCATGTTGAATTTAATGTGTGTGGCTGTGATGAACCCTAATTCAATTTATTAAGTATTGCATTTGGATTGAAAAATAAATTCTAGTGAATGTGTGTAGATGATGATATCCTAGATTCAAGGATTTGAAAGAATTATGAAACAAACACCTTTTTTCATATTTTTTATATGGATTTAAGATCAAAACTAGTGTTATGCATGAACATGTGATGAACAACCAAGAACATGTGAAGAACACATAAAAACATTTAAGAACATTCAAATATATTCAAGGGAATTTAAATAATTACTATCATGCTTTAATCTTAAATTATCATCATGGCAACATAAAAAACCAGTTAGGGAAATGGATTATACCTTCATACAAGATCCCTATGGTAGAGGATGAGACTCTTGGTAGAGGTCCTAAGGGTGGAGGAAAAGAATAGTTAGGAGAGGAAAAGTGAGTCTCACTCAATACCTTGAGTCTCAGGAATACCAAGATATGACAAGACTACTCTACTTCGCTAGAACTCAAGAGAGGAGAAGATATGGGGGTTTTGATGTCTTGGAATGGAGGAGAAGGGGGTTTATATAGTAGTGGTGGAGAAAATATGAATGGAAGGTCATTTAATGAGGGTTGACAAAGAATCATGAACCTAGACCTTATTTTAGCCCTTAGGGAAATCTGGTGCATTAAATGTAAAGATTGGAAGGAGTGAGGAGCAAGCAATATTCGGTTTTCTCGTAGCTACTGCAATAGCCTGTAGAGCCCAATTCAAAAACTTATTTTATACTCAATTTTAATCGTAATTGTCTTGTTCTTGTGCTCAAATTGAAGCCCCAGATGTTTAGTTTCTGGGAAAATTAACCTCATTCTCAGATTCAAAATATTCTGAGAGATATAAACGAAATGGTGAGAAGAGGTCATTCGTTAGAAAATAATTTCAGCACAATTAACCTTAATAGGTCCCAAATTAGTTTCCAATTAATATTAATAAGCTCCAATCACTCCCATTTCAAACTTATTAGTTCTAAATTCACCCTAATTGAAAGATAATTGCACAAATTACTCATTGTATAATTAATGTTTGACTATCTAATTAATTAGGTGTGTGCAACCTTACCATAAAATGTAGTCCTAACCAATCAAATTATGACATGTCATTAATCTCAAACTGATTATAATTATAACCAATTGGAATCAATTGTTCATAATCACATATAGTTGGACTCAATTTGTGATAGTGCATCTCGGCCATTAAAACTTGATTTGATGATAACTTTCAATCTGATGATCCGATTAGGGCTTATGACCAATTGATTTGATCGTTACAACATCAAGATCATTTTGGTGAAATGAGATTAAGGATCTAATGGCCATAATTAAGATGCCTATTTCCAAGGTAAAATTACCCTTTCACCCTCCATGTAAGGTTAAATGCAGGTTGCAAAATGGGGTGTCAACACTGGATAAGGTGTTGGAAAAACACATGGAAAATATAGTTTTGTATCTCATACAAAAAACACGCAGCGAAATATGAATAGATCTACTTCATTCATGTAAGATAGCATATAATATCTAAGTTTTGGAAACAAAGAATAAGAGAGCGTACATTGATGCAGTGAAATTCAAAACAAATGAAGATTGGTCTTGAGATGTCTTTTAATCTTCACTCCAATTCCATAGTGTACCCAAGATGTGTGGTCTCTCAATCAGTTCTATATGTGATCGTTCAAGAGAATAATCAAGTGTCTATCTTCAGAAGAACTCTTATCCTTTCTTCTTTTTAATCACACATATATATTCTGCACTTGGACAGTTACCCTTTTTTAATAACTCTTATTAAATAAATAACTGATTATTTAATTGGATTAGCCTTTTGGGCCGACCCAACTGGGCTTTAGTGTGTGGCTTGGAGTGGGACCAAAAGGGACAAATAAAGCTCTAACACCAATGGGCTTTGGACTTATCTGTTAACTGTTGACAAACCCAAAGTTACCATTAATTATATTTAATACCACTATATAAATATAATTGCACTCTAGGCCTTATTAATAAATTATATCCCAAGACTTTATTAAACATTTAACCCCTTTATGAAAATATTCGTAGTAATACAAAATCATAATGTGTAACTGTCACTTTGTAAATTACTACTTCTTGATCCTTGAGTATCCGGTTTAATTCTTTAAGTTATTCATATATATTTTATGAAATCTAATTTCATAAAATATAAACTTAGTAACTCTTTACTGGAGTGGCTAGGCCTAACACTCTGAATAACTAAACCCAGTAAACTTATAGGGAATATTTTATATCTCTATAAAGAGATTATGAATTCCATCTTGAGAGTATGTGTTCCTTCAACATTACGTGTGGTTGCCCAACATGCTGAGGTTTTGACCATTTATCTAGATCTTACTCCTGATATATTAAAGCAACCTACATTTCATGATTATGTTCACTATTCTCTCAAGATTGAGAGTTTATGTAAATGAGAAGCCGTGAGATTTATTATTCGTTTGACAATGTTTGATAGAATAATAAGTGCATAAATGGACCTTTTTAACTTGCATACCATATACTCTTGGTTCTTTGCTATGAAACCTTCTGGTTGCATCATATAAATTTCTTTATCAAGATTGCCATTTAGAAATGTAGCCTTGACATCCATTTGCCATATCTCATAATCATAATGATAGCAATGGATAAGAGAATTCTTATAGATTTAAGCATGGCTACCGACGAAAATGTTTCCTTATAGTCAATACCTTCTTTTTTTGTATACCCTTTCGCCACTAGTCTTGCCTTAAAGGTTTCAACCTTTCCATCTATCCCTCTCTTCCTCTTGTAAACCCATGCAACCAACAGGTTTAATGCCATTAGGCAACTTTACAAGACCCCAAACTTGATTGGAATACATAGAATCCAATTCAAATTTCATAGCTTTGACCCATTGATGTGCATCTATATCTTTTATTGCCTCTTCATAAGTGTAAGGATCAGATTCAACCTCTTCTGAGATGGCTTCATAAGTTTCTCCCAGACCTATAAATCTTACAGGTGGACTAATAATCCTCCCACTATGACTAGGCTCTTGTCTACTAGTCATCTTGTGAGAAATATCTTGTGGTGTATCCAATATAGCCACATCATTCGTAGTTTCATCCATTTATTGTTCAATTATAGGTTCATTCATTTCAGCTAAGACAACTCTACTCTTAGAAGCATGGTTGTCAAAATCCCGATTTGGATCTTACGATCCTACGATTTTACGATCTCACCTGCCCAAAACGATTTAAATCTTTCAAGGATCTTAGCGATCGTTTAGGATCGTACGATTCTGACGATTCCAAACGATTTTGGTTTCTTGTAATCTTCTTTAACTTAATAGAAGGTTCAGTTGGACCCAAATGAAAAATAATATTCCAATAGATCAAGTTTTGCTATTCTAATGTAGCGAGATAGAGTGTTAGTTAAAAAAAAAAAAAACAAAAAATAACATCCCAATAGAGTGTTACGTTTTGAGATTTTTGACATCTTAAATGATGCTTACAAATGAATGTAATGATGCATAGTAATTACATCAAATGGATGCAAATTTTTTATTTTTTGTGAATGTATAATTTATGTGATTATTTAACATACCAATTTGTTTTTTTTTTTTTTTTCTCAAATAATGTAGAATCTTACGATTCACGATCCGATTCTATGATCCACGATCCCACATACCTCCAACGATCTGACGTAAGATCTTGATTTTAACAACTGCTTAGAAGTATAATCATTCATATAGTCATTTTTCAGAAATTTGGCATTTGTATTAACAAACACTTTGTTATCATTACGACTATAGAATAAATAACCTCTAGTTTCTTTTGGATAATCCATAAGTAAACATACTTCTGATTTTGGTTCAAATTTATCGGGTTTCCCTTTTAGCACGTGTGCTGGACAACCCCAAATGTGGAGGTATTTCATACTAGGCTTGCGCCCACTTCACAATTCCATGGGTGTTTTAAGAACAGATTTTGATGGAACTAAATTTAAAAGATGCATTGTTGTACCTAAGGCCTACCCCCAAAAAGAAATTGGTAGAGTTGAATAACTCAACATGGATCTAACCATATCTAAAAGAGTCCTATTCCTTCTTTCTGCTACACCATTTTGTTGTGGTGTTCCAGGTGTAGTCAAATGGGATATAATCCCATTTTCAGTTAAGTAATCCTTGAAATTACCAAGTAGGTATTTGCCACCACGATCAGATGGAATGGCCTTTATACATTTACCTAATTGATTCCCAACTTCAGCCCAAAATTCTTTGAACTTTTTAAAAGTTTCGGACTTTCGTTTCATTAGGTACACATAACCAAATCTAGAGTAATCATCAGTAAAAGTAATGAAATACTCATAGCCACCTCTTGCTTGGATAGACATAGGACCACATACATCTGAATGTACTAGTTCTAGCAAATCTTTGGCTCTATATCCTTTTGCATTAAAAGGCCTTTTAATCATTTTACCTTCCAAGCAGGATTCGCAAACTGGGAATTCATTAAAATCTAATGGTTCTAAAAGCCCATCTTTCACCAGTCTTTGGATCCTATTTGAATTAATATGACCCAAATGTAAATGCCAAAGAAATGCATCACTAGTAGAAGAAAACTTTCTCTTTAATGATCTTACATGTGAATTATTATCTAATCCAGAATTGTATAATTCATGCTTATCAGGATTTATAATATAAAGACTATCAACAATATTGCCAGAACAAATAAACACTTTATCCTTATTTATTACAACATTGTCTTTCAAGATAACACAATATCCATGTTTACCTAAATAAGTTGGAGAAATTAAATTCCTACGAACATTAGGTACATATAAATAGTCTTCCAATATTAAAATCCTAGAATCAAAGAATAAATTAAACACTTCAACAGCTACAACTGGAATTTTGCTCCAATCAGCCAAAGTAAAAAACAATTCCCTTTCATTCAGCTTTCTGGTTTCCTGGAACCCCTGCAAAGTATTGCAGATGTGATTAGTACAACCTCAATCCACACACCAGGAATCCGTGGGATTATGTACTAAACAAATTTCAAGAAGGAATGATCTCATCACACCTTTATTCTTATTAGCTATGAATTTTGGACAGTTCCTATTCCAATGACCTTTCTCACCGCAATGGAAACATTTTCCTTTGGTGCAGTCCTTTTTCTTTTTCTTTCCCTTATTGTCAACACCTAAGGCAAGCTGTTTACCATCTTGTTTGGTGAAGTCCTTCTTCTTACCACCCTTGCCTTTCGACTTAGGCTTAGAAGAGGAAGCTCCAGCCATATTAGCATCAACACTGGCTATACCAAGAATGCCTTCCACTGCCACTAATTCATTCATTAATTCAGACAAGGTATAAATCTTTTTGTTCATATTATAATTAAGTCTGAATTCGTTGAATGATTCTGGCAAGGATTGGAGTATCATATCCACTTAGGATTCTCCATCAATGTCGACGCCTAAAACCTCCAATGTATTCAGATAAGAGATCATTTTAAGACAATGCTCTCTTACTAAAGTTCCTTGAGCCATTTTGGTATTCAAGATAAGCCTTATGGTATCTTGCCTAGCTGAACGAGCTTGCACACGAAACATCTCCTTCAAACATCTCCTTCCACATCCTGCATTTGATGCTGTAGAACATTTGAAATTGATGCTAGGATATAGCACTTAGCCATCTCATTAGATTTTTGCCAACGATCATATCGTTGTTTTTTCTCGGAAGGAGCATCTAATGAAGCAGAGTTTGGACATGGTTGATTAAGCACAAATTTGTGCTCTTCAGCAATAAGAACAATGTCTAAGTTTCTTTTCCAGTCAACATAGTTGAATCCAATCAGTTTGTTTTGATTAAGAATAGTAACAAGTGGGATAAAGGATGCCATGATTAAATCTAAAAACAATAAACGTGAATATAATAAGTAAACTAGACATTATCAATTTAGCATATAAACATATAGTATTGAACCTTAATAAAACCATAATATAAAATATGCAACGACAACCTAATCCCATGTTTAAAACTCCTTGGTAGCAAGTAAATTATAAACACTATGATTGATTGAGAACGATTCTCATTATTAGTGCTGTCATGATAACTCTTATCAAACACTAATAATATGTCGTTTCCCCTTTAGCCTCTAAGTATTAATGACAAAGCCCCATAGGGAGGTCAACATTAAACTCATTCTAGTGTACACTATTGCCTGAAATCTATGTGAGTCATCAAGTAACTTCATGATAGTGTGGTCGTTCTTCATGTAAGAACACATATCATCCATCATTAAAAGATTTAATCTGTAGTACCATGAATTAAACACCCTCCGTTGGGAGCAAGGCATATACGCCAAGGCGAGGTGCTTAATCACACTACTATAAACCTGCAATGGAGGCTGTGAGGTTCAACCTTTGAATCTCTCTCCCACTAGAAATTTTAAATGAAAGGTTTTTATTTGGAAAACATGTGTAATCTCATCACACACAGCTTTGCACTTTATCTATTTTTTAAAACTTAGTGAAATTTCAAAAAAACAGTTGATTTGATCGATTGAAGGTATTTCTCGATCGATTGAAATATTCAATAAATCCATTACGAAGTTTCTAGATGACTTGATTGACTTCGATTCCTGTTTGATTGATCGAAAGGCAATTCCAATCGATAGAAGGGAATTCTCGATCGATCGAAAAACTGAAGAAATTTATCATAATGTTTCTGGATGACTCAATCGATTCTCCATTCCTATTCGATCAGTCGAAGGGAATTCTCGATCAGTCGAAACTCGTGAAACTGAATTTTTCAGATTATTTTGGTAACCGTTTTTTGATGTTTCACTTGAACAAAACAAAGTTTCTTGAACATATCAAAATGAGATTGAGATCAAAACTGAATTTCATTGATGCTATAGTCGTAAAGTTTAATATGCCATGTTTAAAATCAAACTTAAACAACATCATAACATCAATATCAGTTTTATCAAACCATAGTTCTAAAACTAAAATGCAGAAAATTCTAAAACTCACTCAACACGTTATGCAAACATGAAATTGAAGACCGCTCTGATACCATTTGTTGGAAAAACACATGAAAAATATAGTTTTGTATCTCATACAAAAAACATGCAGCGTAATATGAACGGATCTACTTCATTCATGTAAGATAGCATGTAAGATCTAAGTTTTGGAAACAAAGAATGAGAGAGCGTACCTTGATGCTTTGAAATTCAAAACAAATGAAGATTGGTCTTGAGATGTCTTTCAATCTTCACTCCAATTCCACAATGTGCCCAAGATGTGTGGTCTCTCAATCAGGTCTATATGTGATCTTTCAAGAGAATAATCAAGTGTCTATCTTGAGAAGAACTCTTATTCTTTCTTCTTTTTAATCACACATATATATTCTGCACTTGGGCAATTGCCCTTATTTAATAACTCTTATTAAATAAATAACTAATTATTTAATTGGATTAGCCTTTTGGGCCAACCCAACTGGGCTTTAGTGTGTGGCTTGAGTGGGACCAAAAGGGACAAATAAAGCTCTAGCACCAATGGGTTTTGGACTTATCTATCAACTCTTGACAAGTTCAAAGTTACCATTAATTATATTTAATACCACTATATAAATATAATTGCACTCTAGGCCTTATTAATAAATTATATCCCAATACTTTATTAAACATTTAACCCCTTTATGAAAATATTCGTAGTAATACAAAGTCATAATGTGTAACTGTCACTTTGTAAATTACTACTTCTTGATCCTTGAGTACCTGGTTTAATCCTTTAGGTGATTCATATATATTTTATGAAATCTAATTTCATAAAATATAAACTTTAGTAACTATTTACTAAAGTGGTTAGGCCTAACACTCTAAATAACCAAACTCATTAAACTTATCTCAAATGAATATTTTATATCTCTATAAAGAGACTATGAATTCCATCTTGAGAATATGTGTTCCTTCAACATTACGTGTGGTTGCTCAACATGCTGAGGTTTTGATCGTTTATCTAGATCTCACTCTTGATATATTAAAGTAACCTACATTTCATGATCAGGTTCATTATTCTCTCAGGATTGAGAGTTTATGTAAATGAGAAGTCGTAAGATTTCTTATTCGTTTGACAGTTGTTGATAGAATAATAAATCTCACAGTGGTCCAATTCAATATGTTTTATACACTTAAAACATGCTAATATATCAACTAGAAGTCTCCACTTCTATGATCAAGACAAATCATCTTAATGGATGTGTTATAGTCTTCACAAATGAAATGCCCAATTTCATCATTGTTTACAAACTAAGATTTTGAGTTTACAAAGAACTTGTGATTTATATTTTTTGTAACTAAATCACATACTATGCGTCTCAAGGACTATATGACAATGTCCAAATTCATGCTACCATTATTTTAGATAATAATAAAACGAGCATATTACTTAGAACATAATGTCATACATAATTTCATACATAGTATACAATAGGATTTTAGGGCACTAATTCTAACACGAGGACCTTGCACTGGATGGTGTATATAACCATTTTCCAGTCGTTCACCTTTCTTCTTTTTCTTGGCAATAATTGCGTCTTCTGCGTTCATGAAACTTTGGGCTGAATGTATCAACTCAGCCATCATTTGTGGCTCCTGGTCATACAGCTTATGGATGAACAAGTTTGGACTGACTCCATTGTAGAAAGCTGCTAAAAGGACCTTGTCATCCATCTCGTCCCCTAATAGGGCTTCTCTGTTAAAATGGCTAATGCAAGTACCCAAACTTTCATTTTCTCCTTGTTCTATATTTAACAAGTTAGACGAGGAACGCTTCTACCTTTGGCCTCGTACAAAGTTTGTTGACGAACAACTTAACTACTAGAATGAGGTTATGGTGTTTGGTGGTAGCTTACCAAACCATACTCTGGCTGGGCGTTTCAATGTGATAGGAAAGGTTCTACACATGATTTCGTCTGGAATACCTTGGAGATGCATGGTTGTCTTGAACGTGGCAATGTGATCACAAGGATCACGCATCCCATCATATGAGTCCAGGGTAGGCATTTTGAACTTGGTAGGCAAGGGATAACTTGTGATGGATACAATGAAGGGGGAATCAGTCCTATGGACGAGGTCATCCATGTGATTTGCTCTCCTCGTGGAATCCTTCATCTTTTCCATGGCTTTTTTCATCTAGTCCATCTCCCTTTCCAAATGTGGTACCCTACGAGTAACGGTACCTCTGGACTGATCTCTTTCTGCATTGTTCTCAGCCCCTTCATTTTCTGAATATTGGCCCCGTTCTTCACCACGTCGCTGTTGACGGTGTCTATTAACTACTCTAGTTAACTCTTGGTTCTGTTGCATCAATTCTGCCATCGCAGCTGCCATGGACTGGAACTATTGTTGGACGGTTATCAAGGGTGCTGGTGCACGATTTAAGTGACTGGAGGCGTTTCCACTCTCCTGGTGTCTTGGACTGGTGGCCATCGACCTAATCTGAACCATGCAGCCTTTTTGTCTTGGAAAGCAAAGAAGTTAACACTTATAAAATTTTTCCTCACTACTTTCCCTATAGATGGCACCAACTGATGATGCACAAAAATCAGTAGGCTGGAATGCTTCGGACTATGGTGGTTGCTTTTTGATCCTGAAAAGAAAAGAAAGAATTGTCAAGGGTGGCCGATGTAACTTGGCCAAGGACCCTCCGATGGTTAAGTCAGTTTTCTCTCTAGAACACAAGGATGGGAAATTGTGAATAGTAGAACTTACCTTGGGTGAATAGGACTTGCTTCTTTTATAGAGAATTAGAAGTGGATCTACTTGTTCGGATCCACTACCATCATGGGTGATGTGTGTGGTTAATGGAGAAAATGGGGCACGTTGAGTGGATTATAGGGAGTCCTCTCCACGTTTTAGGAGTAGTGCATCATGGTCTGATTATATGAAGCCTTTTGAGAAGTTCTTGTAGAATTCACTAAGTGTCCTCTAGTCATCCATGCCCTTGGGTCATGGACAACCTGTTGGAAAAATCTGGTTTTGTATCTCATACAAAACACACAGCGGAAGCAACAAACACGGATCTACTTCAATCATGAAAGATAAACATGTAACCATGAATTCTAGAATAAAGAATAGAAAGCATACCTTGATGCAGTGCATTTCAAAAACTTGACTTGAGAATACCTTCAATCTTCATCTCAATTCCACATGGTGCCCAAGATGTGGGGTCTCTCAATCAATCTTTTGTACATAGACTCTCAAAGAAAATTATTCTTCTTCTCCTTGTGGAGAAAAACTGATTTTTTTTTTTCTTTTTATCATACGTACGTTAAAACTATTCTCATAGTTCCTTTATTTAATAACTCTTATTAAATAATGACTGATTATCTAATTGGGTTAGCCTTTTAGACCTACCCAATTGGGCTTTAGTTTGTGGCTTGAGATGGGACCAAAGGGAACAAATAAGACTCTAGCTCCAATGGGCCTTGGGTTTTTCCGTCAACTCTTGACAAGTCCAAAGTTACCATTAATTATATTCAATACCACTATAAGAATATAATTGAACTCTAGGCCTTATTAATAAATTATATCCCAAGACTTTATTATACATACAACCCCTTCATTAAAATATTCGTAGTAATACAAAGTCATGAAATGTTGACTGCTACTTTGTTAATTACTACATCTTAATTCTTGAGTACCCGGTTTAATCCTTTATGTTATTCATAATATATTTATGAAATCTAATTCCATAAATATATACTTTAGTAACTCCTTACTAAAGTGGTTGGGCCCAACACTCTGAATAACCAAACCCATTAAACTTATCTCAAGAGAATATTTTATATCTCCGTTAAGAGATTATGAATTCCATCTTGAAAATATATGTTCCATCAACACTAAATGCGGCTGCCCAATATACTGAGGTTTTGACCGTTAATTTAGATCTCACTCCTAATATATCAAAGCAACCTACATCTCATGATCAGGTCCATTATTCTCTCAGGATTTAGAGTCGATGTAAATAGAAGTCGTGAGATTTATTATTCATTTGACAGTCATTAGGAGAATAATAAATCTCATAGCGGTCCAATTCAATATGTCTTAACTCTTAAAACATATCAACATACCAACTAGAAGTCTCCACTTCCATGATCAAGACAAATCATCGTAGTTGATATGTTATAGTCTTTGCAGATGAAATGCCCAATTTCATCACCGACTACGAACTAACATTCTGAGTTTACAAAGAACTTGTGATTTATATCTTTCTGTGACTTTTCACATAAATCACATACTATGCATCTCATGGACTAAGATAATATCCCATTAGTTCATAAATAGATAGTCTCATATAATTAAACAATTTAATTATTTATGACATGCCAATAAATTGAATTTTAGGGCACAAACTCTAACAATCTCCCACTTGCCCTCAAAGACAATTTACCACATATCCGACACTTATCTCCCTTTAGAGAAATTCAAAGTCACTCTAAGGCAAGGTTTGGAAACAAGTTTCAGCCAGATTTATTGCATAAATTATCTTTTCTACTACTACTACTCACATACTCGTATCTCTCTAATGAGATAATACATACATGTGTATCTTCACCACCTAGGATGAACACATTTCCTGAAGTCCAACTTCATGAATCACAATCAAACTACAAGTCAGTATTTGTACATCCAGTAAACATCAAAGCTTCACTTTTGTGGACAAGCATATAATCCCTTATTCTCCTAAGATATTTGAGTATATGCTTTACTCCTACTATATTCAGTGATCTTTGATTCACTTGATATTTGCTTACTATACCCACCGCAAAATAGACATTTAGCCTAGTATTTAGCATAGCATAAAGACTTCCTATCGATTTGATATAAGGAACCGTCTTATATTTTCTTCCTTTTATATGTCTTAGGACCATAGTCCTTTTATAAAGGAACTTCAAACTTAAAAGGAAAGAATCCTTTTTTGAAGTATTACATGCTATACTTGGCTAGAATCTAATCTATTTAAGCAGTTTGAGATAGACCCAATATCCTAATTTCTGAATTTTAACAATGTTATAATTCTTAGGATGAGACTAGTCTTTCCCAAGTACTTTATATCAAACTGGACTAGACAACCAAAACTCTATTGATGACAATAACTCTATATCACAAATGATTAGAATGTCATTAATATACATTAAGAAATTTATTATTCTATATAACTTTTACACGCTTAAGGCCTTTTAATACTTGATCAAAATCAAACAATTTGATTGCTTGATCAAAGATGATATTTATGACCTAGATGCTTGCATTAGTCCATAAATAGACTTTAAGCAACTTGCATGCTAATCACCACTGGTTCTTTGCTATGAACAAGTCTAGTTACATCATATAGATGTCTTCCTCAAGATTGCTACTAAAAGAAGCTTTCTTGATATCCATTGCCATATTTCATCCAAATGAAATATAATGAATAAGAGAATCTAGATAGAGTCAAACTTGACTATAGGTGAAAAAATCTTTTCATAATCGAACCATTTCTTTCAGAATAAATCTTTTCTCCACTAGTCTTGACTTTGAAGGTTTGCACCTTCAAATTTATCAATCTCATTTAATTGTAGACCTATTTGAAAACAATAGGCTTAATGCCATTAGGCGCCTCTACAAGTTCTAGACTTTAAATAGAATCTAATTCTATTCACATAACCTTGATCCAATAATTCATATTCATATCATCTATGGCCTCTATGTAGGACCAAGGATCAAATTCATATCCTTGTGGAATGACTTCAAAAGTTTATCCCAAAAGTATGAATTTACAATCCTCCCACTACGATATTGTACCCGTGTACTAGTTATATATCTAGAATAATGCCTTGTGGTATATCTAATACAACCATCTCATTTCTAAATGTATTTTATAGTTGTCCTATAAAAAATTCTGACATTTTTCTTCTAGAACAATCTACTTTTACTTTGAAAGAGCCCTATTCCTCCTTTATGTATGCACTAACTTAAAGAAGTCATTGGAACTTCATTCCTTTACAAAAAGGAGCCCTAGATCATATTATCCTCTAAATAGAATTCATAGACTGTGAATATAATAAAATAATGGTTCTAAAAGCCCATCTTTCACCAATTTTGAATACCATTTAGATTAATAAGATCTAGACATAAGTGCCAAAACATACAAAACCAAAAGATGGAAACTTTCTCTTTAAAAAGTAAAACATGTAAATTTCCATCTAGAAAACAATCATAGACAATGCTTAGCTTTACCAAAACAGAAACAATTTCCTTTTTGGTCATGCTTTTGAGACTAATTTTCTTTTTGCAATTACTAGGGCAACTAACTTGTCCAACTGTTTGGTATTATAATTCCTTTTCTTATCACCCTTACCTTTCGGTTTAGGCTAAGAATTTGAATTAAATCATATTGATCTTAGTCTTAGCTTTTAGGATGTCTTCCGTTGCGTAGAACTCACTCATCAATTCAGATAACATAAAAAAAAAAATTTACTTATTTTCAAAAATAATCTGAATTGATCAAATGATTCTAACAAGGACTTGTGGATCATAACTACATGAGATTAACATTTAATCTCTACATCCAAGAATTCCAATTCATTTTAAAAATAAAATATTTTCATAAAATGACATAGAATTGGAACTTCTTAAGCTTTTCTTAGCACTCAATATGATTCATACCAAACATCTCATTTAGACTTGTCTAAGTTTAGTACTAACTCTTACATCTCATGCTATAACACAATTGAGATAGAAGCCAATATAACATTTTAGCATTTCAATGGAGACTATGATAATATCATAAGCTATCTTCCATAAATGCATCATGTATAGGAAATTATGACAATGCTGAATCGAAACATGAAAATGTACTTTAGCTCCTTTAAGCATCTTGTCCAAAATTATTTCTTAGTTAATGTGATTCAACTAAAATAGTAGCTAGAGGACAAAATTTATGACAACTTCATATTGAGACCATGAACTTAATTACTAGGACATTATCATTTTGCATCCATAACCATATAATATGGAACCCGAAAACCATACTATACTAGGTGCAACGACAACCTAATCCCGCAATTAATATTCCTCGGAAGCGAGGTCATACTAATCACTATGATCAGACGAGAATTATTCTCATTATTAATGCTATAATGGTAACTCTTACCAAACAAAAATAATTTGCCGATTTTCCTTTAGCCTCTAAGTAATAATGACATAGCTCCGAAGGGAGGTTAACATTACACTTAGTCTAATGTACACCATTGCCTAAAATCAATGTGAGTCACCAAGTAACTCCACAGAAGCGTGGTCGTTCTCAATGTAAAAACACACTTCATCTATCATTAAGAAGTTTAATCTGTAGTACCATGAATTAAACACCCTCCGAAGGGAGCAAGGCATATACGCCAAGGCGAGGTGCCTAATCACGCTACTATAAACCAGCAATGGAGGCCGTGAGAATCAACCCTTGAATCTCTCTCCCACTAGAAATTTTAAAGCAAGTGGATTGTTTTGAAATCATTGTGATCTAATCACAAGTTTAACCCTACACATCATATGTGTTTAATTGTTTAAATTCAATGTGATATAACTAAGTCACGTCACAATACCGTAACGAACATTTGCGCAATCACAAAGAAGTTTAACCTTGTAATCCGTGAAGTAAATACCCTTTGCATGGAATGCAAGACTCGAAGTCAAGACAAGGTATCTATTCACATTACAATAAACCTAACAAAAGGGTTATTTCAGAACTCCCACTCATTATTTGGGTTTTTCTTTTAAATAATTGTGATCCCATCACAATTTATAACCTTGCACTTGATAAAGACTCTAATCTCATTAGAATTACTAACTAAAATGGATGTCCTAAACTATTTAGGATTCCTTAAACACTAATGGATCAAAAATTAGCTATATAGAACTCTATCCTTAATTAACTAGACAAAGTATTCTAATCTCATTAGAAACTATATAACTTTAATTAGAATTTTAATCTCATTAAAAACCTCTAATTAAAATAAATTAAGGACTATTAATCATAAAATGATTTAGTACCAAGAGTTCTATTTAACTAACATCTTTGATCTCATTAGGTCTTTTAGTTAGAACCATGTGTAATATAATCACACACAACTTTGCTCTTAAAAAATTTGAAAACACTTAGAAAAAATTTTGATTTTCTTTCTTTCGATCGATCGAATGTGCCCCTCGATCGATCGAAAAAATTAAAAAATTCGAACTTGACCACCTGACTTGTTCGATCGATACTCGATTGCCTCTCGATCGATCGAAAAACAAATTCGATCGATCGACTATCAATTGAAAATCAATCTACTTAAAAAGTCTAATCACTGTTTCACTCGATCGATCGAAAGTGATTTTCGATCGATCGAAACTCGTGAAACTCGAATTTCCAGAATTTTCTAAGGCAGTTTTCTACAGTTTTTCTTGAACAAACAACTAACGTTTTTGACATCTTCATTGTTCTCTTCCAAAAACACTTTTTGATTTTATCAACGAAGATTTTCAGATCAAACATTAGGGTTTTTCAATATCAAAATCAAGAACCATAATAATGCTTGAAACCTTGAAAACACAATCCTAATCTCATTAGGAATAAATTTCATAATCCTAGCATTAACATATTGTTTGATCACAAACTAAATAATGCAAGGCAAGCAAAAATATAATGAATACTTTATTAAACAATGAAAGTCAACACCTTCATAAAAGGATATAATATGGGCCACCTATTATACAAACGTTTTGCATATCAACCCATATATATATACTATACGGGTTCAATAGAATCCTTGGTTGCGTGCGAACTCCATGAAAACATCAGATGCTTAATCATGATTCGGCCCTTGATGACATGATGCATGCACATGGGTCATTGATAATACGAACCAATATGTATATCTCATATACTAAATCATGGCAACGACAACGGTTATCTAACAAAATTCAACTGCCAATATCCAAGCAATTGAACTTAACGTGTTCATCAATATAACAAATACTATGAAAACACGGCACTGTAAGTAAGAAACATGAACATGATCCACTTCGAACAAAACAAGAGTATATTCATCCTAATAGTGAATCCGATAACATCATGTCTCGCATACGTGAATGACACAGGAAACGGTTATCGAATAAAATTAAACTGCCAACTATATCCAAGCAGTGCAAACGAAAATGCTCATGCTTGACCGATATACAAGTTTAATTTACATTCTTTAAACCTTAATCCATGTCTTTCACAAAAAAGTACAATCAAGGACACAATTATGCAGAAAATTTTACTGCAGAAAATTAAATCATCTAGAAAACAGTTTTTCTTTAATTCTAAAACTCAATCACATGTTACACAAACATGATATTGAAGACCGCTCTGATACCATTTGTTGGAAAAATCTGGTTTTGTATCTCATACAAAACACACAGCGGAAGCAACAAACACGGATTTACTTCAATCATGAAAGATCAACATGTAACCATGAATTCTAGAATAAAGAATAGAAAGCGTACCTTGATGCAGTGCATTTCAAAAACTTGACTTGAGAATACCTTCAATCTTCATCTCAATTCCACATGGTGCCCAAGATGTGTGGTCTCTCAATCAGTCTTCTGTACATAGACTCTCAAAGAAAATTATTCTTCTTCTCCTTGTGGAGAAAAACTGATTTTTTTTTTCTTTTTATCATACGTACGTTAAAACTATTCTCATAGTTCCTTTATTTAATAACTCTTATTAAATAATGACTGATAATCTAATTGTGTTAGCCTTTTGGGCCTACCCAATTGGGCTTTAGTTTGTGGCTTGAGATGGTTCCAAAGGGAACAAATAAGACTCTAGCTCCAATGGGCCTTGAGCTTTTCCGTTAACTCTTGACAAGTCCAAAGTTACCATTAATTATATTCAATATACTACTATAAGAATATAATTGAACTCTAGGCCTTATTAATAAATTATATCCCAAGACTTTATTATACATACAACCCCTTCATTAAAATATTCGTAGTAATACAAAGTCATGAAATGTTGACTGCTACTTTGTTAATTACTACATCTTAATCCTTGAGTACCCGGTTTAATCCTTTATGTTATTCATAATATATTTATGAAATCCAATTCCATAAATATATACTTTAGTAACTCCTTACTAAAGTGGTTGGGCCCAACACTCTGAATAACCAAACCCATTAAATTTATCTCAAGAGAATATTTTATATCTCCGTTAAGAGATTATGAATTCCATCTTGAAAATATATGTTCCATCAACACTAAATGCGGCTGCCCAACATACTGAGATTTTGACTGTTAATTTAGATCTCACTCCTGATATATCAAAGCAACCTACATCTCATGATCAGGTCCATTATTCTCTCAGGATTTAGAGTTGATGTAAATAGAAGTCGTGATATTTATTATTCATTTGACAGTCATTAGGAGAATAATAAATCTCACAGCGATCCAGTTCAATATGTCTTAACTCTTAAAACATATCAACATACCAACTAGAAGTCTCCACTTCCATGAACAAGACAAATCATCGTAGTTGATATGTTATAGTCTTCGCAGATGAAATGCCCAATTTCATCACCGACTACGAACTAACATTCTGAGTTTACAAAGAACTTGTGATTTATATCTTTCTGTGACTTTTCACATAAATCACATACTATGCATCTCATAGACTAAGATAATATCCCATTAGTTCATAAATAGATAGTCTCATATAATTAAACAATTTAATTATTTATGACATGCCAATAAATTGGATTTTAGGGCACAAACCCTAACACAACCGTCTTGAAATTGGATGACTTTGTTACCTATGAATGAGTTGTATTTCCACCTACGATGCTCTCCCTAGACTTCTTTCTTCACAAAACTTTCTGGATGTGGTTTGATTATGGACGACCATCATGACCGAGCCTTTCTAACTTGATCCCCCATCAAGTAGTATTTCAATTTTGAAAAATTCTCAAAAATTTCAAAATGTTGATATTTGGGTCAATCAACATCCTGGCTCTGTCCCCGGTGTCTTGGCCACTGAAACCATGTTGTGCATTGAGTCTTTCTTTTGTGTAAAAAAAGAAACGGTTTCTTTTTTAAATCTATACTATCTATAAAAGAATTCCCCTCCTTTAACTGGACTTTTTTAAAGTAAAAAATACCCTCATCAAGTATCCAATAACGTCTCTTACAAATATTTTAAGAAATTACAACCATGATCACCTCATGAATAGATAGAGAGTTTTTTTAGAAATAAGGTCAACAACGTCAAGTACTAAATTTCAAAACATCCATCACTCTCTTATTGGGTTTTTAATTTTATTAAAAGGTTAACCACTGATGATGCTAAAAAAACCACTAGTGAGTCACACGATACTCGCACACTCGAAATAACACCTGCACAACAAAAAGAGAAGACCTAAAAGAAAGCACCGGTGTGGTGCCAGCCAAATACCCTCCGAAGGTCAAGTTAGAAATTCTCACAACCCTAGAGTGCTAGAGAGGGTTCAATTATGCATACCTTAATTTGTGAGGCTATTGGGGCTGTTATAGTAGTAGAAGGTTGAAATCTCATCCTTGGTGTAGAAGTCGTTTCCTTATAGGAATCCTCTTGAATAGTCTCAAACGTGATGGACAAGACATTTCCTTATAGAGAAGATCTTTATTAATGCGCGTATCTTCCAGAATCCTCTTTATGCTAGGATTTCATTTACCTTGGGATTCTATGGTGGCTAAGTGTGTGTCACAAGTATTTCCCATCTAGGATTTCTGGCTACCATGTGGGTGCTCGATCTGTCCCTGTTGCATCCGTTCATGCAGGATTCGTTCATAACAAACCTTGCACGCGTTGGGCCCGTCCTCTATCGGCCCACGGATGTGGAACCATCAGGCCCATTCCATGGAGATCCGTCAACCTAGATTTTTACCCTCTTCAATTACCCCCTCACCCTATGGGTCCATCATCTTTGAGTGAAAGGACCCGTGGGGTGACAGTTCAAGGTTTAGGGGATGACGGTTCAAAGGCCTGTGGGTCGACAATTTCAATACGGATTCCGTGAACTGTGCCCACCCCTAACAGGTTGTCTGGAAGCCATTTATGATGCATGACATGAGTCGCTCTTCCATTGGATATTATCTCGGATTGAAGCGTCGCTTCGTCTTCCATGCACTTCCTCTATAAATATCACATTCTTCTTTTCTCATTTCTATACTTTTGGTTGAAACACACAGTCAAAGCACTTCCGTCATCCTTGTTAGAGACCACTCCGTCCAGTTGCTGTATCCATTATCAACGCCCTTCTTTCGTTCACTCACTAACTTGGTAAGTACTTTCTTTTTCACAAATCTCTTTTACCTTCAAATGTACTCTTTTTATTTTCCTAGACTTTATACCCCCGTCACCCCTTCTAGACATGTCAGAGTCTTAGGTTTTGTCGTCACGTGTAGGCAATGTCTAGTGCGTCAAGTAACCAGTCAGTTGTCCGTGACGGGGCGGATTACGAGGAAGTATACCCGTCAGGTCACAAAGACCAAGAGAGTCCAAGCGAAGAGAGGAGTCCATCCGCCTCTTTCCTATCCTCAACAAATGAGGATATAGAGATGGTTGACCCAGAGTAGGGTTCTGATGATGGCGAGGAACAACCAATAAAGTCCATTGTAGGTGCTGATGGACTTAGGGAGTTCATCATGCTATCGGAGTGGAGGGTGAATGATTTTAGGTCCACCATCAAAGAGAAACACTTCAACACTCTTAGGGCCAATTACAAAATTCCAGATGACATCCCCATTCGTCTACCCTATAAGTCAGAGAAATGTTACTATGAGGGGGTAGAAGGTGTCGGGGTGTACGAACAGATGCTGAAGGTAGGGCTTAGGTTTCCACTAAGCTCCCTTCGCTGTGAGCTTCTCAAATACCTAGGCCTGTCCGTTAACTAAGTATCCCAAAACGCCTGGAAGGTCTTCATAGCAATGGAGGTCCTGTATGGTGCTATGTCAAATGGTGCTAGAAGGCTAACGGTGCGGGAATTCCTTCACTGCTACCGTCCAGATGAAATAGACAAATCAAGAGGGATATATAGTTTTGTGCCTATGAGTCTGTTGTTGAAGGTTATATTTGAAACCCCAGACTCCAATAGGGACTGGAAAAGCTGTTATTTCTTCCTAGAGGGTGACGAGTGGATGTGTCGTCCAGGGGACACAAAACACATGCCCATCAACATGACTTGGGGCATATTGCCTCCGTCTGGTATGCACCCGTCCTAGTGTGTGTCTTTACATAACCATTCAGTTTATTATTATTTCTTCAACACTTTTAACCGACTTCTTTTTTGCAATTTGACGACGTCCACAAGTTGAACTTGAGGAGTTCAGCTTTTTTGAGAGAATTTTTGCCAAGACCAAGCCGAAGGAAAGGACTTAGGCCAAACTAGTCACACTTGATACCATCCATTGGTATTGTTACGAACCTGAACCAACGCCAGTAGCCATCAAATATGACGCCAGAATTCGCTAACGTAAGTCTTTCGTCCTCTTTCTATTTGAACGGTTTTGATTTTTATCTTAGTATTTAACTTCGCCCGTCCACCTCTACAAAAATGGACGACATTAAGAGGAGGGCAATGATTAAGGCACAGGCTGCCAAGAAAAAGGAGACCGGCGATGTGGATCCCAAGGGGACAGGTTCAAGCAACCTTTCCACAAAAAGCAAGCAGTCGTCCAAAGGGAATTGTCCTTCCAAAAAACCCAAGGTCCCTTTGGAGCCCGTTGTAGGGCTAATAGCTGAGGGTGCAAAGACGGTCACCCCAGCGAAGCATGGGGCTGGCAAAGGCCATATGAAGGCTCCGTCCACTAGTCAGGAGAAGCCACCTGTCCTCCTCTGCGAAGACCCTAAATATGCCTTGGAGTAGCTTTCGTCCATCATAACGTCGGAGGATTATGAGGACTTTTTGCAATCACTCCACAGAAGCAAAGGGGGAGACGGGACTTTTTGCAATTGCTCAGGTAATCCTGCCCGTTGACTTTCCATCCGTTCTTTCCACTGGGCTTTCCTAACCCCTTTTTTTTGCGTTTTAGGCCATGATTATGATGAACGGGTTAATGGGATGGTGCCTGAACAAAGAGACGACACTGGATTGTGTACGGGTAGATGTTGAGTCGTTGGAGGACGAGCTGAATCAGCTCAAGGCTTGAAAGACCAACATGGAGACAAAGTTCAACTACTCTGAGAAGGTAAGGAAGGAACTTTAGCAAGGGGCGGAGAGGGTAAAGAAGGTCCTAGAAGCCAAGGATAAGCAGATAAAGGACCTCAAGAAGCAGCTTTTCAAGCTAAGGACGTAGTGATCTGTGAATATCGTGACTCTGAAGCTCTAATCGCTGAGCTGGCCACGTCCTTCCTGGAGGGTTTTGATGATGCTCTCCGTCAAGTGCGAGAAGCCTATCCTGACCTGGACGTGTCCATGGTCAAAATTAAAGACACAGTCCAACCTTCCATTGTGCCCGCCGACTCAGAAAATACCGAGGAACTTTTTGAAGGTGCAGACCTTGGTGACGGAGAATCTGCCCAAGCACAAATTGCTCAAGTTCAAGCACCACCCATCGAGGATGAAACCTATCAGCTTGTGGTTGTCGATGAGATAGAGAAGAATGACGACCCCCAAAAGGAGTAGTTTTTTTTTTTGTTTTTTTTTTAATTTTATGTAAGAATATTTGGAGAACAATTTACGATCCCTCCGTCTTATTTTTGGATTATGTAGACATTTCCCTATGATGGCTTTTTATTATTTCTCTGTTTAACTTTTTTGCTGTTTTGGCTTAGTCCGTCTACTATAACGACTTGTTTGATATTTTGTTCGTGGAATGCATCTGTCCATTTTGTTTTAACGGGCTTTATTTAAGACCGTCCTGTCCTCTTGAGATAGTCGTCCAGCTGAGCATTTTAACCTTCTGACTTCACAAAACATACACCCAATCAAAATTACTCATAATCCTTCCATTTTGAGAATTTAGCTAATAAATCCGTTCTATTGGTGCACTTTGCATTTTTCACCCTCTCGGGTTGAAACCGTCCACCATGGACTTAGTTTTAAGGGCGGTCCATCCACCTTATTGAACATTAGTTTATATCCATCCGCTATTGGACTCTTATTTTCACCTTTTTGGGATGATCCGTCCACTTTGTGGAATTAGTTTGTATCCGTCCATGTATTGGACTTAATAAGAATTTTCCTCCTCTTTGGATGATCCGTCCACTTGGTGGACTTTAGTTTATACCTGCCCACTTTTTGGACTTTCTGTAAGAATTTTCATCCTCCTAGAATGATTCGTCCAGTTTGTGGACTTTAGTTTATACCCGTCCACTTTTTGGACTAAGAATTTTCATCCTCCTGGGATGATCCGTCCAGTTTATGGACTTTAGTTTATACCCGTCCACTTTTTGGACTTTGTAAGAATTCAGGTAGAAAAACATAGTTGTGTTTGAATATTCCTCTTATTAATTTAAAAAACCATGCATTTGTAGAAAAGTACTTGCCCCCTTGGGCTTAAAAAGATACATATTGTAGCAAAAAATTGCCAAAGTAAAACTAGTAATTGTATTAAAACTAAATAAACTGGGAAATTTGGGAGCGTTGTTGTTCTTCATATTATCTCTACTGGTAGTATTTCCGTAGGTGCTCCGTGTTCCATGGGTGCTACAGCTTTCACCCGTCCAGCGTCTCGAGGTGGTAGGTGCCCTTCCTCTGCCATGATGCGATCCTGTAGGGTCCTTCCCAGTTGAGGCCGAGCTTTCCTTGTGAAGGATCTCTAGTAACGTCCATTACCTTCCGTAGTACAAGATCTCCAACCTGAAAGTCTCTATGCCTGACATTGGAGTTGTAGTGTTTCGCCATGAGGTTTTGATATCGCGCCAACCTTTGCTCCGCTGTTGCCTGGACTTCATCCACCAGGTCAAGTTGAAGGCGCATGGCCTCTTCGTTCTTATCCTCATCATAGTTCTCCACCCAATAGCTTGTGAGCCCTACTTCTGCTGGGATGACAACGTCACTTCCGTATGCTAGTCGAAACTGCGTTTCTCCAGCGGGTGTTCTTGCTGTAGTTCGGTATGCCCACAGAACGCTTGGTAGCTCGTCCGGCCAGATATCCTTTGGCCCCTCGAGCCGGGTCTTAATGATCTTGAGTAAGGATCGGTTCGTGACTTCAACTTGCCCATTGGCCTGTGGGTGTGCGGGCGACGAGTAGTAATTCTTGATACCTAGCTCCGAACAGAAGTCCCTAAATGCGCTGTTGTCGAATTGCTTTCCGTTGTCGGAGACAAGCACTCTGGGTATCCCGTACCTGCAGATGATATTTCTCCAAACAAAATTTTGAATGTTCTTCTCCATGATAGTGGCTAGGGCTTCTGCTTCCACCCACTTAGTGAAGTAGTTGATACCAACTACCAAAAACTTTAGCTACCTAACTGCTGTTGGGAAGGGGCCCATGATATCTAGTCCCCATTGAGCGAATGGCCAAGGGGCCGTCATGGGGGTCAGCTCTTCAGGCGGTTGCCTAATGAAATTACTGAACCTTTGACACTTGTCACAGGCCTTGACATAAGCTTGTGCGTCTTTTAGCATAATAGGCCAATAGTATCCTGCTCGGATCAACTTGTGCCCTAATGACCGTGCCCCAAAGTGGTTTCCGCAGATACCCTCGTGGACTTCTCTCATTACATAATCTGCTTCCTCGTGGCTTAAACACCTCAGGTACGGTCGAGAGAATCCTTTTTTGTATAAGACATCTTTTATCAGCACAAATCGTGATGCTTGAACCGTCAACTTCCTAGCGGCATCTTTCCCGTCTGGTAACACACCAGTTCTCAGGTAGGATATTAATGGCGTAGTCCAATTGCTTTCAGAATCTACTTCCTGCACATTCGTTCCGTCATCAATAAGTGAGGACATTTGAACAAATGACAATACCTGTTCGGGGACAAGCATAAATTCTGCTGAGGCAGCTTTTGCTAGACGGTCAGCACATTCGTTTTCCTCCCTTGGGATTTGAACGAATCTGACTTCGAGGCTGCTGATTCAATTCTTCACCTCTTCCAGATACCTCTTCATCCTTTCATTCTTGCACTTGTAGCCGCCATTAATCTGACTTGTTACCACTTGGGAGTCGCAATGTATGACCACATTTTCAGCACCTGCTACCTTTGCGAGGTCTAGCCCCACCACCAATGCTTTATACTCGACCTCGTTGTTAGTCGTAGGGAAGTCCAATCGGATCATGCACTTGATCTTATCCCCCTCCGGGGTTTGGATTACCACACCGGCCCCTCCTGCTCGTCTATTGGATGATCCGTCCGTGTGGATGCTCCACTGTGCAGCGAATTCTGTCCCTTTGCCTTCTGATTGAGCAAATACAGCGATGAAGTCAGCCACAGCTTGCCCTTTTATCGCAGTTCGCGGGCGGTACTGTATATCAAATTCACTCAGCTCTACTGCCCATAAAGCCATCCATCCAGCAACCTCAAGGCTACTTATGGCTCTTCTCAAGGGCTGATTCGTCAAGACTATGATGGTATGTGCCTGGAAGTATGGCTTGAGCTTTCGTGCCGTAGTTACTAATACGAAGGCCAATTTCTCCATTTGGGGGTACCTCTCTTCTGCTCCTCGAAACGCCCGGCTTATAAAGTAGACGGGTCTTTGAGATCCTTCTTCCTCTCTTACTAAGGCCGCGTTGACCACTGCCTGTGAAATTGCTAAGTAGAGGTAGAGTTCTTCCCCTAGTTTAGAAGGGCTAAGCAATGGCGGAGATGAAAGGTATTTCTTTAAATCTTCAAAGGCCTTGGCACTCGTCCATCCACTCAAATGATTTTCTCAGAGTGCGGAAGAATGGTAGACATTTGTCCGTCACTTTCGAGACGAACCTGTTCAAGGCTGCAATTTTTCCATTCAAGCTTTGCACCTCTTTGACTGTCCTCGATGGTTCTAACTCCATAATGGCCCGTATCTTCTCCGGGTTAACCTAAATACCTCTTTGGGATACCATAAAGCCCAAAAATTTCCCCGCCGTCACTCCGAACGCGCACTTGTTTGGATTCAGCTTCATGTTATATGACCAGAAGGTGTCGAAAGTCTCCTGGAGGTCGTCTAGGTGATCATCTTCGCGCCAGCTTTTCACTAACATGTCATTAACATAAACTTGTACGTTCCTCCCAATCTGGTGCACAAATATTTTGTTCATCAATCTCTAGTACGTCGCCCCCGTGTTCTTGGGCCCAAACGGCATCACCTTGTAGCAAAAGAGTCCTTGGCTGGTGACAAATGAGGTTTTCTCTTTATCAGCCTCCTCTATCTTGATGTGATTGTAGCCCGAAAAAGCATCCATAAAGCTCAGGAGCTGGTGTCTTGCCGTCGAGTTTACCAAGGTATCTATCCAAAGGAGTGGGTAGCTGTCCTTCGGGCACGCCCTGTTAAGGTCCGTGAAATCGACACACATTCGCCACTTCCTATTAGCCTTCTTGACCATAACTACGTTTGCTAACTAGTCAGGGTAGTATACTTCTCAAATGAAATCTGCTTCTAGTAGCTTCCTGACCTCTTCTGTTATCGCTTTGTCTTACTCTTAAGCGAACACTCATTTTTTCTGTCGGACGGGTGAGGATGTGGGGTTCACATTCAACCTGTGAACTATGACTGAGGGGTCAATCCCGGGCATGTCCTCGTGGCTCCACGCAATCAAGTCTTGATTCATCCTAAGGAATGCTGCGAGGGCTTGACATATTGGCTGGCTGGCTAATGTCCCGATTCCAGTCATCTGTTCAGGTCTTGATTCATCAAGGGTTACCTCTTCTAGTTCTTCAACCGGTTCTGCTATGGTCTGTTGCTCTTCTATGCACATGGTCTGCTAGTGATCTTCTATCTCCAGCATAGCAATGTAGCATTCGCGTGCAGCCACCTGATTTTCTCATAACTTGCCGACCTTATAATCCGTAGGGAACTTGATCATTAGGTGCTATGTTGATGTTGCCGCCTTCCATGAGTTAAGGGTAGGTCGTCTGAGGATAGCATTATAAGCGGACAAGCAGTCGACCACAAGGAATGTCACATCCTTAGTGATCTGCTGAGGATAATCGCCTACTGTTACTGAAAGTGTGACCGCGCCTAATGGGAATACCCTTGTTCCTCCAAAACCAACCAGCAGAGCGTTCGTCGGTATCAATCGTTCTCTGTCAATCCTCATTTGCTGGAACGCCGGGTAGTATAGGATGTTTGCCGAGCTGCCATTGTCAACCAACACCCGGTGCATGTTATAGTCCCCTACTCGTATGCTGACAACAAGCACATCGTCGTGCAGGTGGTGAAGATGTCGCGCATCTTCTTCTGAGAACCCGATGATGAGGCCTTCTCGCCGCGCTATCTTTGGCATGGAGCCCATCAGCTGGACGTTCTGGACTATCCTAAGGTAAGTCTTCCGTGCCTTTTTGGACGACCTAGTAGTCGCTGTTCCCCATACAATCATCCTTATGTCTCCAATGGGGGGGTCTAAGACGCTCATTATCCCATCGGGGGGTTGCTCTTGAGGAGGTGGATCTGCTTTCTCCTTGATGACGAACTTCTACAATTTCCCTTGTCTAATAAGGGCCTCAATCTGTTGCTTTAAGTCGTAGCAATTGGCTGTGTAATGACCGTGGTCACGATGGAAGCGGCAATATTTGTCTCTAGATCGCTTGTTGGGATCTCCCTTTAGCTTTCCAGGAAATGTTAGAGCCCTCTCGTCCTTGATTTGCATTAGGACTTGGTCTATCGGGGCAGTTAATAAAGTGAAACCTCCCTCTCGGGGGCTCAGAGCGCCTTTCATCCCTTCAGTCTCCTATTCTTGGCTTCTTTCACCCTTGGTCCTATCGTATATCTTCCTGTCGCTCTCTTTTCCTAGGCTTTTCCTCCCGAGCTAGCAGTGTGTCTTTAGCATTCATGTACTTAGTGGCCTAGTAGAGTACTTCCGACATGGTTTTCGGGTCATTCTTGTATAAAGAGAACAAAAACTTACCCTTTCGTAACCCATTCGTGAAGGCTGCTACAAGTATCTTGTCGTCGGCTTCATCGATCGAGAGTGCTTTCTTATTGAAGCGGGTTATGTAGGATCTTAGCATCTCATCCTCTCACTGCCTGATGCTCATCAAGCATGCCGTGGACTTCTTATACCTATGTCCTCCAATAAAGTGTGCAGTAAACTGAGCGTTTAGCTCCTTGAAAGTGCTGATGGAGTTCGGCGTCAGTCGACTGAACCATACCCTTGCAGGGCCTTTCAACGTTGTAGGGAAGGCCCTACACATGATTTCGTCTACTACCCTTTGTAGGTGCATCAAGGTCTTGAAGGTCTCTAGGTGATCTAAAGGGTCCTTGACTCCATCGTAACTATCTATTTGCGGCATGCAAAACTTATGTGGTAGGGGGAAGGAATTGACGGGGGTAGTGAACGGTGAGTTGGTTCGGTTGACTAGGTCGTCAAGATCGTTGGACATTCGTCCCTTGAGGGCATTCATCATGACTTCCATCTATTCCTTTATCGCCTGCATCTCCACGACAATAGGTGGTGGAGTCGTATCCGTGAGGGATGGGAGGCTCATATTTTGTCACTCCGATTTGCTTGGGGCGTTACTACCTTCGGGCCCCTCTCGATCTCTTCGCTCGACACTGGTACCCTTTTGGTCCTCTTCCTAAGTGCCGTGCCCCACATTCTTTTGGTGTAGCTGTTCTTCCAGATCATGATTCTGTTTGGTGAGACGTTCCACTATAGCCATGAGAGTTTGGACTTGTCTCTCCAGGGTAGTGGGTTGCGGTTCATCTCCCTGAACGTTGTTGGTTGTCGCCATTAAACGAGTAAGTATCATGCAACTCTATGTCTGGGAAGCGATAGTATGGCCAATTGATGTAATTTTCCCACAGACGGCGTCGACTAATGATGTCGAAAAAACCACTAGTGAGCCACACGATACTCGCACACTCGAAATAACACTTGCACAACAAAAAGAGAAGACCTAACAAAGAGCACCGGTGTGGTGCCGGCCAAATACCCTCCGAAGGTCAAGTTAGAACTTCTTACAACCCTAGAGTGCTAAAGATGGGTCAATTATGCATACCTTAATTTGTGAGGGTATTAGGGCTTTTATAGTAGTAAAAGGTTGACATCTCTTTCTTGGTGTAGAAGTCTTCCTTATAGGAATCCTCTTGAATAGTCCCAAATGTGATGGACAAGACATTTCCTTATAGAGAAGATCTTCATTAATGCGCGTATCTTCCGGAATCCTCTTTGTGCTAAGATTCCATTTACCTTGGGATTCTATGGTGGCTAAGTGTATGTCGCAAGTATTTCCCATCTAGGGTTTCAGGCTGCCACGTGGGTGCTCGATCCATCCTTGTTGCATCTGTTCATGCAGGATCCGTTCATAACAGACCTTGCACGTGTTGGGCCCGTCCTCTATCGGCCCACGGATGTGGAACCATCAGGCCCATTCCATGGAGATCCGTTAACCTAGATTTTTACCCTCTTCAACCACAATTATCTATTTCTAACTACATTTGCACTAAATACATCCAATTTTTTAAAATTCACCTCCACGTCTATCACTACTAAACAGCTACTTTTTTTTTTTTTTTTTTTTTTGGAATGAAATTTTTTTTAAATTTGTGTAACTTTTAAGTATAACTAAATTATCCAATTAAAGTTGTCTACACTACACTCTACACAATGCAGGACTACAACCACTAAATGGTTCCTAAATTACTGCAAATTTTCGAATTTCAAAATTCCAATATTTCTTATCATGTTCTCTATCGTGATCTCTTTTATCCTTATCAGCTATCACTGCCAACATTTTCGGATAACTTTACTCCACCAAAAACCCACTACCCAGAAAGAATGGTTACTACTATTTTATTCAAATGTTTGCTTTATTCTATTTCTATTTGAATTCAAATATTTCAACTACAGAAGGTTACTTAAATAAAGAAAAAAAAAAAATTTTTTAATTTAAAAAATTAAATAAAAAAAAAAACTCATTCTTATCCATTATTACAAATCCTCACCGTCAACCTTTCCCCAAAATTCAAAAGTTAAAATCAATACAATTTCATGGAGAACTCCACGTTTAAAACTGTTTTCACTGATTGGATCATTTTTGTCAATAAAAACTCCCACACTTATCAGTCTCATATCTCTCTCTCGTTATTCTACTTTATTTTCAATACATTTGATTTCTCACTCCAAATCTAAGTTCTCTAAATCTAGGTGAGTTTTCCTTCTTCTTCTTCTTTTTTTTTTAGTTTTACATATACTAAAAAATTTTAATTGATTAGGTAAGCAAGGATTTGGTTGATAATGGGTTCTGATGTCTTTCTTCATTGTTTATATATCATTTTAATATCACAGGTATCATCTTTGGGAGCAAAGGTGGCACAAATTTTGTGATGAAAGGCAAGAAAAATGTACCTTTTTTTATTAAAAAAAATAGTTTGGAATTCTCAGTTTAGTTGAATTTTAGATTTGTTATTTATTTTTTTAATTTTTTTTTTTTTTTTTTTTTTTTTTTGAGAAACTAGACTGAATATTATTAGAAAGTTGCTCAAGGAGCATCAAAAACAACCAGCGGATGAAAGACTTGCCTAGGGATACAGATTTGAAATGAGTTTGGTTGGAAGACTTGCCTGAGGATATAGATTTGTTAATTTGAAAATTTGTTTCTTTTGGCTTAGTTAGGACTTTCAAGGTGCTTTTTTTTTTTTTTTTTGCCTAAAATAATAATATTATTATTATTATTATTTAATGAAATTCAATTTTTGATTTTGAAGATTTTTTTTTTTTTTCCTTTCAAGTCAAATAGAATTTTGTCAAATTGATTTAACATCTTTTTCTACTATCATTGGAATGTATGTAAGGGAAGCAACTGTGGCGTGTGGTTTCACCGGATTAATGAAGCTTATATATGATGCTCTAATTAAATTTATTTGTTTGTTTATGTTTTGGGTTCGGATTTATTTCTCTCCGTTAAGTTTTTCCTAGATTATTTATGGCATTATTTCATCTTAGGTCGGATATTACACTTAAATATTGATATTTAGTTATGAAATCTATTAGCTTTTCTCATTAAAAGCTGAGAAACCTTCTATTACCATTAAGATAATAGAAAAAGTTAGTTATGTATCTCTCTCTTTATTCTACTTTATTTTAATCCTGTCTAATTTACACCCCATATCTAAGTGCATTCTCAAATTTCAATTCCAATTCATTCTTTTATTTTGTGATGGCAGGTGAATTTTCCTTCTCTCTCTTTACTGTTATCTTTAAGAAATTAATTGATTAGGAAAAAGATTTGGTTGTTAATAGGCTCTGATTTTTTTTAATAATAAATCTTAAAATTTTTCTAGAGCTTATTGAAGAATTGAAGATGATCTCAAATGTATTATATCACTATTTCTTTTATATAGATTGTTTAGAGTAAAAATCTTTGAAAAAATTAGATAATTTTCATGTTAGTCAATGACTGAGTGTTACGCACTCACTTTCAAGGTTGTAGATGTATGATATCTATACCTTGACGTTATTACGTTTCCGTTGTTGTATTAGTTATTGTATTAAATTATTAAAGTATTGAGATTTTCAATTAAAAATACTAACCCCTAAGCATGCTCATTATGCTTGTTTAGAGGCTTTTTTTTTTTTTTTTTTTTTTTCCTTAGAGAACAAAATTTTCTTATATACTAATTTAGAGTTGATACATTATACAAACACCATAATTCCTAGGAATGTGATGATATGTAGCATGAAAAATTAGATAATTTTCATGTTAGTTAATGACTGAGTGATCGTGCTCACTTTTAGGGTTGTAGAAGTGTGATGTCTATACTTTGACATTATTACCTTTTTATTGTTGTTTTAGTTATTGTATTTAGGTTATGAGAGCATTGAGAATTTAAATTAAAAATACTAGCCTCTAAGCTCGCACATTACACGTGCTCAGAGGTTCTATTTTTTTTTTTTTTTTTTCTAAAGATCAAAATTTTCTTATATACTAATCTAGCATTGATTCATTATCTGAACACCATAATTCCTAGGAGTGATGAGATTTATACGTTTGTGAATGAAATAAATTTTTCATGCTACATATCATCACTCCCTTGGGAATTATGGTCACCAAATAATGCATCAACCCTGAATTGGTATATAAGAAAGTGTTGTTTTATATAATAATTAAAAAAAAAAAAAAAAATAGAAGAGCCTCTGAGCTCGCACAACGCACATGCTTAGAGATTAGATTTTTATAAAAGAGTTGGGTAAAAGCAGGGAGGAATTCATGCACATGCATACAGTGTGTACGTTTTCATGAGAGAGAGAGAGAGAGAGAGAGATAATCGTTAATGCAAGAAAATTGACTGCAGAATTATTCATTTACTGTGGGAGGATTATGAGATGTATCTACAGACAATGGGCAAGGAGAAGCTCATCCCAGCGTGGACTTTAACAACCATCAGAAGCTTCACTAGCCTTCACAAATCGACCCTTCACTCGCTTCCTGGTATCAGCTCTTGCTTTTCTTGACTCGTACCTTATGTGCTTGTCATATCTATCCATGAAATAGTTCAAATGTTCAGAAAATGTTTTATTTGAGAAAATAGTAGTGAAAGAAGATGGAGAAGAAAACAACCAAATGAATGCATACCTTCGGGTTTTCTTCTTCTCCTTGTAACGCTGCATGGCATTGCCTCTGTTCTGTGCCAACAGCTCCATGTCAGCCTTGGTTGTAGCTGCTGTTTGAACAGAATCAACTCTCACAAGAAACGGTTGCTCCACATAGTGGATGCCTTTGGAGCCACTGGAACCTCCTGCTTTACCAAATGCTGAAACTGATTCTGACCTTCCTACAGGTAGGTTGTTGCTTTCAGATGTTGCCGGCCCCTGGCTTGCTGTTGGGTTATTTGAGTTGTTCTGCACATCCAAGTAAGACTTGTAAATACGCTCTACAGGCCCCTTGTCTTACTACAGCAACATTTCAAACAGGAATATGAAGTAGACAGTGCAGTAATATATCTGGAGGTTGATGCAATATAATTAAGCTATACCAATCAATCTACCAAATCATGTTCTTCCCACAAACCTTAATGTCTGAAAAATGTGGGAAATATGACAATAACAAACCACATAAATAGTCTACCAACAAGATACCTTTTGTTAATTTATTACTCTCAATCAATTTGTTCATACGCAAAAATAGCATTTCTTCACACAAAACATGGAAATGATACGAGCCATTCAATACAATGATTGGTCAGCCACCTCCTCCATTTTCCTTTTGAAACTGGATTATATTCCTTCATTCCACATACACTGGATTGAATCATGGAATGTAAACAAAATAAGATGAAAGATTATCACATATAGCCCATGCACTTCTCTTAAATGAAAGGTGTGATTGTCAGATTGATTAAAGATGAAATGAGAGCAAGGGCTAGAGTGTGCAAGATCATCAATTCTATACTAAACATGTCCTGTGTTGTCAATGGTGTATAATTTTGTCAATTTTTATGTAAATGTAAAAGAGTGCTTGTTTAGAGGTGCCAAATAAGTTGTATGATCTGTTTTGTTGATGTGGATAGGATTGTAGTTTGCAGCTGAATGCTGCCTGCTTTTCTGATTGTACTTCTATCTTCTATCTGTTTTTCTTATCCTTGGAAATGAAATTACTCATTCATCCAAAAAGAAGTGACTGAACAAATCAGCCTAGGACACCTCAGTTCCCCCCACCACCCCCCCCAAAAAAAAAAAAATCCCCCTACAGATTCACTATAATTTAAATATTAACGCCGTCAGAATGACTTACATTAAATGCCATATCGTCATGTGTAACAGGGCAATTCATTGGGTACATATCTCCCAACATTTTTGCATTAGCCAAAGAGGATTCTTTCAAGAGTTCACCAATATTTTTTATCATAATGCCTGCATCATTTCCACCATAGGCAACTTCCAGTGCACCAGGTTCTTCATGACCTCTCAACCGTCCTAGATTAAAATCCCATATCTACAAGAGAACAGCAAGTTAGGGTAAAATCATTTTGGGCACACAACTGGTGTTTTCATACCATCATAATTAAACAATTAGTAACTCAAAACAAATAAATAGGAAGCATCAAGAATACATATATGACCTTGGGGGAAACAAAGAAAGCTTTAAGTTTCAATAACAATTTGAAGACTTTAACCAGCAAAAGTTCTGAATTCCAAAAAAGCAAAAAACAAAAAGCGCTAGCAAATATAAGCAACAAAGCAATTACAGGTACTTCAACCATGAGAGACAATTTGGTTCACCATGATGAATGCTTTTTCCCCAGTTACATAGTCATGGTCAATTTCATTGAGAAGATCTAATTTTGCACAAATATAAAGGTTTACATAGCACAACATCATTTAAAATCTAATTCCATTTAATAAAGAATGTTAACTGATTTTAATTAACTACACCTGTAGAATTGTAAAATACTAAATTTTTAGTTCATACCCAGTTTCAAATTGTTAACGTGAGTGTCCAAAGCTCCTCGAGCGCCTGACTATTCCCTGTCCCACACATATTATCACATGAAGGAATCTCTTCCCCCATGGATCTCATGAGGTATTGGGAAGTGGGAACCACTAGACCACCCCGTTGAGGTTTCAAAATCGGCACTCAGAGGGCATACTTGTCCCGAGAATATAACTAACCAAACCACGAGGTTCTTATAGTTTCAAACGAAAATTTCATTAGCAAAAACCTCAGAAGCTAAAGTCTTCAAAAGTCAACCATGGCCGCAAGTCTAGCATATTCCTTATGTTTTAGCAAGAATCACAATAACCAATCAAATAAATAAACATTTATATATATATATATATATATATAAATAGATTCGAAACATTACCTGAGTACTCTGAGCATTGTGATCAGAATCCCACAGCATATCCCGATTCACAGTGCGATGATCGGTTTCCTTCAAATCCACGTGCGACGTCGTTGGCATCGTAAGCAAAGTCGTAAACGGCACCGTTTGATGTTGTTGTTGCTGCTGCTGCTGCTGCTGCACCGATTGTTGAACTTGAACAACACCACCACCACTATTAGCGGAACCCACAACTCCATGATCATCATCGCCGCCGACATTCTCAAAATCAACTCCTCCGTTATCGCCACCACCACAAGGTAAATCCCTCTTGAAAAGCTCCACCAGCTGCTTATAAATCACGTGCCTCTGCTTCCCGCAGCTCTTCGAAGCGGTTACGATCCCCCGGCAATTCACGCCGAGAATCGCGCTGCCGCTGCTGCTGTCGTTGGGAACAACCAAGTCCTGATAACACAACTCAGCGCTCGATTTGCTGTTGTTGTTATAGTCGTTGTTGAACATCCACGCCGACGAAGGCATGAACAAATCTTGACCGCCGCCGCTGCCGCCGCCGCACCAGTCCTGGATGGACGGCGTGGATTGATTCGCCTTCTTATCATCGAGATCTAAGCCCCAAAGGGAAGCGAGGTCGAGAGCTGAGGGGCAGCCAGAGAAGCCTTCTATTGGGCTCCGATCGTGCGAGGCCGACACAGAGCAACTACCGTGGGCGTCCAAATCACACTCCTGGCAAAGCACGAGATTATCCGTGGAGCACCGAACCGAAACCGGTTCGGAGCTACAGTTATCGCAGATCTGTGACCGGAGATGCTTCCGCGAAAGAAGATTCGCCGAGTGAACGTGCTGGTCACAGAACAAGCAGAGCTTGGCCGAGTCGGCTCTACAGTAGAGAACCGCGATTTGCTCACTGCAGAAATCGCAGGGCACGGTCTCTCCGATTCGTCGCGATCCTGGGCTCACCATTTTTCTCTCTCTCTCTGGTTGTTGAAAGAAATAAACCCTAAAAATACAAAATGAGCTTGAAGCTATAAGCTAAAGCTAAAGATAGAAATGAAATGACAGTGTACTGTGGCTGTGGGGGATGGATGGAGTGTCTTTTTAGTAATTTTATTTTGTATTTTTGAATGGTAAGTAGAGAGAGAGGCGTGTAGAAGGACAATTATCAGCTTTTGCAGAGTAACATGGGATCGGTATTTTGGGATAGATGGATCCCATTTCGGAAAATATCTTTCACCTTTTTGTTGACCTGGCATGCTATCAAATCTTTTTTTTTGATACATGCTATCATATCTTTAATTGGAGTAACATTCGCTCTTCGCTAGTGTTATATACTCCACTGTCATTGCCGTATTCAGTATAATCCGGAACTGGTAAGATACATCGACGGCGCTGCTTATTAGTTAAAAACCCCTCCCAAATGTAGTAATAAGATATCTACTTTGTTTTATTTTAAGACCAAAGTGATTAGTATATCTGCTTGTTTTACTCAGGAGTTAGGATTTAGAGCAACTGCATCAGCTCAAGCAAACTTTCCGTATATTTTGGATTAAAAAAAAAAAACTATTTCTTCTATTTTGCATATTTATTTTTACAAAACACTCACATCAGTCTATCTATTCTACACATCTATTTAATAAAATATTCATTCTTTTACAATTTTTTATTATTTCCTCACTCACTACCTCTCTATCTCACAAACCCAACACTACCAAAATATACTAAAATATTAAATACACGCTGCACAATTTTATACCCACTGATATAAGTGTCTTTTTGCTCAAAATGTGTAAAATTGACAACTTTTTGTATTTTGCAAGATTATGCACGATCTGATGTAGTTGCTCTAAGAATCACAATATTTTCATAATAGATCTTATTTTATAAACTATTATTAGTTTTGGGGTCTGTTTGAGATCTGCTTATTTTGTTAAAACTAAAATTTTTTTACTGAAAGTACTGTAAATAAAGGTAAAAGTTAGATGAAATAGTACAGTGGGACTCATGAATAGTACTAAAAAATGCAATTGGCCTATAAAGAGTAGTAAAAATAAGCTAAATAATAAAATAAATTGACAAAAATAAGTATTGCCAAACGCACACTTAATTTAAATTTATTATTAAAATTATTTTTTATCAACCAATAACATTAAGTAACAACTTAATTAACAGTTAAAATTTGTTTAAAAATACAGTTAAAACTACGTTTCTCTAAATTTGTTTAAAAATACAGTGAAAACAAGGTTTCTCTAAAAATTTACACCAAGTTCAGTGGGTCAGCGACTCAGCGAGAAGGCACAATCGCTTTTATTATGACTTACAGTACGTTTTTGAACAATTGCAGATGGAGTTCATATGGTGTCTTTAATATGAAGGGAACTTTTTGCTCATTTGTTAGTACAGGCAAGTGGCAACAGGTAGGTCTTTAAGAATGAACTGGACTCTGATCCAAAAAAACAAAGAATGATCTGGATTTTTTAATATCACGCCTCAGTTGGCATAAGGATTTAGAAAAAATAAATAAATAATGATGATAATAAAAATAAAAATAAAAAGTAAATAGGTTATATGAAAATGTTTTTCAAACCACCGCACATCTTTGATGCGATGAACACTCTACAAAAGCATTTATTTTCCCTTATTGTAATTTTTGGTTTAAAAAGTTGGTAAACAGGAAGGAAGTGAGGGTTGAGAGGAGTTTTTATTTGTTTGCTTTTTTTCTTTTCTTTTTTATTTTTTTAATACTCAAACAGACTTTAATACATTGTTGGATAAATCACATTTCAAACCCCATAATTAATGAGTGACTTCAAATTAAATCCTTGATAGCTAAAGTATGAAACCATGAGCCTTGCTTGAAAATTAGTGTTGCTAGCAATGAAATAAGCCATCCATTTTTGTGACCAAGGTTTGAGAATCAAGCTCCTAGTCAAACTAGATTGGATCAAGGCAGTCAGGCCCTGGTAATATTAGCATCTTGAACTTACCATCGGCATAGAAATGGCATGTTAGCATGATCATAGGTATAAATCAATGTCATAAAGCACGTATCAATACTCAAATAATCCGATAAGGATTTTGGGTTTGAGGGATTGAGATGGATGTGACAATGATAGGACATCATTCATTTGACTTATGTCTTGAATCCTGCCTTAATTTTGGTATTTGGTGTGAGGATGTTCGATAATGTCTTGAATGAGTGGCACATGATATATTATTTTATTTTATACAATAATTATCTACTTTACTTGAACTCTTGCCCATGAATAGATCATTTATCTATTCTCCTTGCATTAAAAAAAATAATAAAAAAGATCATTTATTGGCCTAACCATGCAAGATGATCCAATTTGACACAAAGTGAAATCAATGATGATTAGAGCAAAAAAGGTAGAAAATTGTGGGAAAGCTCTAACTCAGTGGAGCAAAGACTGCTTCGGCAATGTTAGAAAACAATTAGAGCAAAAAAGAAGGAAGTTAGCTCGGGTGGAAAAAGTGGTACTCCAAGGAGGGAATTCGGGTAGATTAGTGGAGCTCAAAAAAGAGATTAATTCTCTTATGGATAAGGAGGAAAGAATGTGGCGCCAGAGATCACGCACCTTGTACCTTCAAGATGGTGACCGAAATACCAGATTTTTTCATTGTCGGGCTACACAAAGAAAACGTAAAAATCTCATCACTGGTATAAAAAATCAGTCCAATACCTGGTGTACAAACCCTGAAGAAGTTTCGGCCACCTTTAAATCATACTTTCAGCAACTCTTTGCTGCTTCTAATCCCGAGATTACTGAGGAAGACTTGGACTCTATTCCACGGGTAGTCACAGCTTAAATGAATGAAAGCTTGATGGAGAATTTTCAGGCTTGGGAAGTTGAGCTTGCATTGAAACAAATGGCACCACTTAAAGCACCGGGACCGGACGGAATGCCGCCATTATTTTACCAGAACTTTTGGGAATTGGTAAGAGGAGATGTTATTCATGATGTTTTGTATTTTTTAAATTCGGGTTGCATTCCTAGTCCTTTAAATCATACATTCATCACTTTGATTCCTAAAACAAAAAATCCTGAGTATGTTACTGAGTTCAGACCTATTAGCTTATGTAACGTGCTTTATAAGATTTTTTTCAAAAGTTCTTGCAAACAGGCTGAAAAGAGTCCTTCCCAACATTATCTCAGAACACCAAAGTGCATTTCTTAAGGGGCGTTTGATTACAGATAATATTCTAGTTGCATTTGAGACTCTGCACTATATGAAGAATCATAATTCTGGAAATTCAGGGTTCATGGCTCTTAAACTCGATATGAGTAAGGCTTATGACCGTGTAGAATGGTCTTTCCTGAAGGCGGTGATGTCACAAATGGGGTTTAATGACCGGTGGATAGGATTGATTATGGAGTGTGTTACCACAGTCACTTACTCAATTCTGATCAATGGGGAACCCAGTGGAGAGATCAGGCCAGGCAAGGGTATTCGCCAAGGTGATCCTTTGTCACCATACTTATTCCTGCTTTGCTCAGAAGGTTTGCACAGGTTGATTCAAAAGGCAACTGAGAGAGCAGATATTCATGGGGTGTCTATATGCCGTAATGGTCCTAAACTAACCCATTTGTTCTTTGCTGATGACAGCCTTTTGTTTTGCAAGGCTACCACTCAGGAGTGTGAAAAGGTGATGGAAATCCTCTCATCTTATGAAAAGGTGTCGGGGCAGAAACTAAATAGAGACAAAACAGCTCTCTTTTTTAGTAAATCTACCCCAAGTGATGTGCAAAGGCAGATTATGGAAACCCTTGGAGTTAATGAGCTGAAAGAATACGAAGAATATCTGGGATTGCCGACTATGGTTTGGAGGAATAAAAGAGCTAGTTTTGATAAATTGAAGCAAAGGGTGTGGAAGAGACTACAAGGATGGGAAGGTAAGCTCTTATCACAGGCCGGTAGGGAAGTACTCCTCAAATCCGTCATTCAAGCAATCCCCACTTACACAATGAGTTGCTTTAAACTCCCTATTACTTTGTGTCAGGAGATTAAGACCCTTATAAGAAAATTTTGGTGGAGGCAAAGGGGGGATAGGAGGAAAATTCATTGGGTTAGATGGGAGGATATGTGTCAACACAAAGATAAGGGAGGAATGGGTTTTAAGGATTTAACAATGTTTAATGAGGCAATGCTTGCTAAGTTAGCTTGGAGACTTCTTCATGATGATAATTCTCTTTTTTTCCGAGTGTTTAAGGCCTGTTTCTTCCCAAGATGTTCCATTCTAGAAGCCAAGGAGTCTTCTTCTGCTTCTTACGCATGGAAAAGTATCCTCAAAGGTAGAGATGTTATTCAAAAAGGGCCCTCTTGGAGAGTGGGTGATGGGAAGACGATAAAGATTTGGGGGGATAATTGGCTGCCTTCACATTCTTCAGCCAAGATCACAACACGGGTTCTATCTGGACAAGAGAACTCGAAAGTGGAGGTGTTAATTAATCTGGTGACTAGAAGTTGGAGGACAAAGGTAATTAAGCATGTATTCAGTGCACAGGAAGCTGAGATCATCAAAGGGATTCCATTGAGTTTCACAAGCCAAAAGGATGTTCTGGTGTGGCCGTTTACACCTTCTGGCACTTATTCGGTGAAATCGGGCTATCGGTTTTTGTTTGCTAATTCTGCCCAACCCCAGGTGTCAAACCAGGATTCGGCTTTCTGGAAGAAGCTATGGAGTTTGGAAGTGCCGAGCAAAGTTAAAAATTTCATGTGGAGAGCCAGTAGGGAAGCTCTGCCGGTGAAAGTTAATTTATGCCGAAGACGGATCACTGCAGAAGGTCAGTGCGAGACTTGCAAAACAGGGGATGAAACATGTTCACATGCTATTTTCTTTTGCTTTGATGTGCAGGTAATATGGATCTCGGACCCACAGTGGCGATGGCTTTTGGAAATGATAGGCAGCAGTGTTATGGATATCTTCAAATGAGCTTTTAAGGAGAAGATAGACGTGGAGCTGTTGGCGTTCACTAGCTTGGCCGTGTGGAATAGACGGAACCAAGTGCGATTCAAGCAGCAAGCTTGCCCCCTTGACCAGATTCACATATTATCCACGGATAGGAAAAATGAGTTCAAGCTTCTTCATAAACAAGCAAGGACGCCTCAACACAGAAAACATGTCCGATGGAAGCCACCTGACCAAGGGTGTTACAAGATCAATTACGACGGGGCGGTCTTCACTCAGCAAGCGAAAGCAGGTCTCGACGTTGTTATCAGGAATGAGGAAGGTGCGGTGATGGCATCGATGACACAGCTTGTGCCACTCCCAACAACAGTGGCTCAGGTCGAAGCCTTAGCAGCGAGGAGAGCTACAGAATTTGCTCTTGAACTTGGTGTAAACAGAGTAATTTTGGAGGGAGATTCAGAGGTTATATGCAGGGAACTTTAAGACCACAGTCCATCTCTGGCTTTGCATGGACATATTCTCCAGGATATCAAATGTTTGGCAGGAGGTTTTCAATATATGGGTTTCTCTCATGTACGCCTTCTAGGAAACACTGTAGCTCATGCTTTAGCAAAAAGGGCTATTAGGGAACAAAATTTAACTGTCTGGATGGAAGATGTACCACCAGACATTCACCATTTTGTACAGGCTGATTTAGCCAATTTTGAATAATAATAACAATAGCAAGCTTCTTTCTCAAAAAAAAAAAAAAAAAATTGATGATTAATCACCAATTCTAAGGTTGCGTTTGAGAATAAATTATAAAGTTAGTTTATTTTACTATTTAGCTTAGAGTTGTACATAGTGCGGTGCGGCCGATTTTGGGGAGCTTTTTTGTACCGCACTTATAGGGGCGGTTTCCCTTCAACCCTGACCGCACCTCACTTGTGAAGGGGTGGAAACTGGTCTACACAAGGTGCAGTGCACCATTCTGGTTTGGTGTGGTTAGTTAGGTTAAAAATAAAAAATAAAAAAAAAAACCCTCAATCCACATCAAACAACCCATACATACAATATCATCAAACAATCCAAATATTCATTAAAAAAAAACAAACATATTCACAATATTTCTCAAATTCCCACACAAAAAATCTCAAATAAAATCACAATCTTTCTAAAAAGTAAAGTACGGCAAAGCATAGTTAGCATCCTAGGTATTGAGCATCAAATAAATTCACATACCTAGTAGCAAGGAGAAGCATAGACGGCATAGTAGCCTAGGTATTAACCATCAAAACCTTCTCTTAGAACTTCCATAGAATAGCTATGAGAAAGAGGGGAGAGGATAGGAAGATGCTTGGAGAATTGAGGCATTGAGTGGTAGAGGATGGTGGCAGCGACTGGCGATGGCTAAGGGGAGAGAGAGAGAGAGGTTGTGTAGAGAGAGAGAGAGAGAGAGAGAGAACGAGGCTATGTGGAGAGAGAGAATGAGGGGCTGTGTGATATAAATGGAAAAAAAATTAACCTAACTTGAAACGACGTTGTTCCATAGTTTAATTCTTTTTTTTTTTTTTTGAAGTCCAAAACAATGTCGTTTTAGTATCAGGAATTTTAAAAAATAAAACTAAAAAATGACTTTGTTTTACAAACGTATAACTCAACCCTAACTTTAGCTTCTTTTTCTTCCTCCTGATTCAATTGCCGCTCACTCTATCTCTTTCTCTTTCTCTAAGCTTTCCTTTCTCTATCCCACTAAGACATATATATATATATATATATACACACACACACAACACATATATATAAGCAGTGCGGTGCGGTTTTCATCAGTGGGCAAAACTCACCATCGTTCACCGCACTTGGTGGCTTCAGTACTCGAAAATCGCTACCGACACCGCGCCGAACACCTGTGGTAGAGCTTTGAGGAGGGCGGCTCAGTACGGTGAAGGGCGGTTCCATCGGTGGCGAGCGGTGGCTGAATAGGCTTAATTTAGCTTATTTTTGCTACTATTCATAGGTCCCACTATACTATTTCTGCTAGTTTTTACCTTTATCTACAGTACTTTCAGTAAAAAATTTTCAATTTTAGCTAAATAAGTTGTTCCCAGACGGACCCCAAATGTGTCACTTAGGATCCGAAATCCAAATATTCTAGAATCTCTATTCTGACTCCATTAATACTTCTTGCATAATTATGTTACCCTTCTCCTGAGAATTGTTTCTCATGAGATCCTTCTCATGATGGTAAAGTAACCATTCTTCGAGCTCCATTAAGCCTATTTGCCTCTAGCTTATTTGGCTAGTTTTTAACTTTTAGTTTTTAATTATATGCAACTTTTTCAAAACTTAGCTTTTAATCATGTTTTCAAAGTACAAGTTTACTTTAGTACACTATAGAAAATAATAAACAACAAAAAGGTAAATAAACTTATGCTAAACGTAAACTAAAACAAATTAGGGCCCTAGGGCTCGTGCGAAACCCTACGCGGCAGTAGAAGGAGTGCCTACTCTCTAAGTTAGGCTTCTGTTTGTCTTTAGGGTTTTTGATCAGAAGGACGTGGTCTGCTTAACTGTGAGGACGTGATGGAGAACCTCTCGGCGATGTGGGAAACTTTCTCCTTGTCCGAAACTGAAGGAAGCAAGTATAAGGTGTGTGGAAACAATGGGGAAGTTCCATACCTCTTGGTGGCTCGATTTTTCACAAGTAGAGTTCTTAGTATGGAAGCGATTGCTAGAACCTTTAAGCTAGTTTGGCACATTAAGAAGGGTTTTGAGGTGAGGGATATGGGAAATCATTGTGTGTTATTTGTTTTCATGGAGGAATCCAATGTTGACAAAGTTTTTGTGGGTGAGCCATGGTCGTTTGATAAAAATTTGGTTGCATTAAAAAGAGTTTTGAGACTGGCAGAGGTGAAGGGTTGACTTTTGATAGAGTTAGCTTCTGGATTCAGGTTCGTGATCTTCCGCTAGGTAGTTTGAACATGAGAATTGCTTCTAATATCGTGTCGTCGGCGGGCACAGAGATTCCAGGTTCAGGTGACGTTGAGGAGTTTGAAGGGGGTAATTATATGCGAGTAAGGGTATCTATTGATATTACCAAACCCCTAAGTAGAGGCAGGAAGGTTGAGTTTGATAATGGGGAAGAGAGTTGGGTTAGTTTTAAATATAAATGTTTGCCCAATTTATGCTACTGGCGTGGATGTCTAACTCACTAAGATTGGGATTGCTCACCATGGCAGAACATAAAGGGATCCATGCCAGTGAAAAACCAGCAGTTTGGTCCATGGTTACGAGCTAGTACTCCGAACCTGGGCAAGAGGATGATTGTCAGGGTGTCTGGTTATGAGAAGGAAGTTAAGGGGTGGTTTTGAACAAAATTCTCCTATCAGAATGCAAGAGAGGCAGGGACGGGCTGAAGTGCAATCTGCCCAGAGGACTATGAATACGGATCAATAGCAAGATCAGTCTAATGGGGATAAGTAGGGAGATCAGGTAGTGGTGCAAGAGGTTCAGACAGAGGTGGACATGGTCTTGGGTCATGGTTGTGAGACAAATCAGACCGAGTACACTTCTTCATAGACTTTTCAGGCTAAGTAGGATGAGATTGATGGTGAGTTGTCTCGTTTTGATCAAGTGGAAGCTAGTTTAGAAACTTTACAGGGTGGTGTGGGGTCTAGGATGATGGGGTCAGCCCTTTTCTTGAAAAAATTTTTTACACAAGAAAAGTCATCTTCACATAATCCATGTCTCTCTAAGTTTACTAATGTCCCTAGAAAATCCAATAAGGTTTTTGAACCTTTGGGAGTAGTTCTGTCTAAACGTTCGAGACAAGAGGAGGATGGGGTTTTGGAGGAAGGAAGTGAGAGGTGTAGGAAAATGGTAGCTTTTTCAGATGATTTAATGGTGGAGGCTGATGATCAGCCCCGCCAACAGCCATGAAACTCTTAGCATAGAACTATCGAGGGCTTGTGAACCGTCGTGCAGTTCAGGCGCTTCTTGATATTGTACATGCTCAAGATCCTATGATTGTGTTTTTATCTGAAACATGGTCATCTAGAGAGCATATGCTATGGGTTCGGGATAGGATTCGATTTGATGGTTGTTTTACGATTCCTGTGGATGGTAGGGGAGGGGGTTTGGCCCTTTTATGGAAAAAGAGGGTCGCTGTATGGGTGGATAGTTTTTTAGGTTACTATATAGATTCTATAATAGATGGTAATTCGGAGTGTGCTTGGCGATTGATTGGGTTTTATGGGGAGCATGAGGTAAGTCGTAGAAGTGACAGATGGAATATGCTTCGTATGTTGAGTTCAAAGCCTAAACTTCAATGGTGTTGTTTTGGTGACTTCAATGAATTGCTTGAGGTACAGGATAAGAAAGGTGGGGCCTTGAGAGCTCATAATTTAATGGAAATTTTTCGTAAGGTTCTAGATGTTTGTGGCTTTATTGATCTGGGATATTCAGGTCCGAATTTTAGTTGGAAAGGGAGACGAAGGGGTGAGCTAATTTGGGAGAGGTTGGATAGAGGTGTAACAAATTATGAATGGTTGACAAAATTTCCTATGGGTAGGGTGCACTTAAATTGTTTTACATCAGATCATCGCCCCATTCTTTTTACTTTGGATGCAGGTGGGGAGCGTCACAAGTGGCATCGAAAACAATTTAGATTTGAAGCTATGTGGGTCACGGATTCAGGGTGTAGAGATACTATTTCCTAAGCATGGAATTGTTCACCCAGTGGTACTCCTATGTATGCTATAGCCATGAAATTGAAACAGTGTAAACATAGTTTGAAGGTGTGGAGTCGAGATCATTTTGGGCATGTTCAAAGCAGCATAAAATGAACTAAGGAGCGGCTTTGAAGGGCTGAGGAGGATTCGGTCAATCAGGTAATTGTGATGAGGTTGATCGCTTGAGAAAATAGTTGCATGATTTATGTGATAAAGAAGAAAAGATGTGGCATCAAAGGTCTCGTATACAATGGTTGAAGGATGGGGATCAGAATACTCAATTTTTTCATGGGTCTGCAACACAAAGGAAAAGGCAGAATTTCATTAAGGATTTGCGGGATGCTCAGGGAGTAATGCAGGAGGATGAGGGGGCTATTTCAGCCCTCCTTATTGAGTATTATTCTAAACTTTTCACATATTCTAATCCACATGATTTAGATCGTATCTTGGATGGAGTTCAACCAATGGTCACTGATGAAATAAGAGCGAAGTTGGGTAAACCCTATATTAGTAAGGAGGTTGGCAAAGCAATAAGGCAGATGGCTCCACTTAAAGCTCCTAGATCGGATGGGATGCCTCCGCTGTTCTATCAGACATACTGGACGGATGTAGGTATGGATGTTACTCAGGCTATGCTATCTAGCTTAAATTCAAGGTCTATTCTTAAATCTATTAATCATACATTTATCACATTAATCCCTAAAGTTCAAAATCCGGAGAAAGTTACTGATTTTAGACCTATAAGTCTTTGTAATGTGATCTACAAAATAATCCATAAGGTGTTAGCCAATCACCTTAAGCCTATGCTTCATTCCATTATTTCAGAAACACAAAGTGCCTTTATTGCAAATAGAGTGATTACGGATAATATTTTAATTGCTTTTGAGTCCTTGCATCATATGAAGACCAATTGTACAGGGAAGAAGGGATTTATGGCTATGAAGTTAGATATGAGCAAACCTTATGATAGGGTGGAATGGGTTTTTCTTGAGCAAATTCTTCTCAAATTGGGATTTCAGGAATCTTGGGTGGACCTGATCATGGAGTGTATTACAATGGTTTTGTATTCTATTCTTGTGAATGGTGAACCAAAGGGTATGATCAAACTATCAAGGGGTTTGCGGTAGGGAGATCCCCTTTCTCCTTATTTGTTCCTTTTTTGTGCGGAGGGTTTAAATGCCTTGTTATGTGATGTGGCAGCTCGGGGAGATATTCATGGGTTCTCTATTTGTAGGAATGGTCCTAAATTAACCCATTTATTTTTTGCCAATGATTGCCTGCTTTTTTGCAAATCTACATTGGAGGAATGTCATAAAATTCAGGAGTTTCTTGGGTATTATGAAGTAGCATCCGTTCAATAATGCTATGTTGTTCAAGCAGGTTTGGTGCTTAATTCATGATAAAGATACTCTAGTGTATAAAGTTTCTAGTGCCAAATATTTTCCTGAAGGTAGTATACTTGATGCTCCTATCCATCCAAAGAGTTCTTATGCATAGCAAAGTATTATGTAGGCATGTGAGGTAGTTCATAAGGGCGCAATTTGGAGGATTGGGAATGGCGAAACAATTAAGGTCTAGGACCATCAATGGCTGCTTGAACTGGGGTGTAGTAAAATTATATCTCCTAGAGCGGGTTTTGCTGTGGTTCGGGTCAGTGAGGTGTTTTATCCAAATTCTAGAGTCTGGGATCCGGTAAATTGGCTGCTTGTTTTTTACCTTGGGAGGCTGAGAAGGTTGGAGGGATATATGTGGGTGGAAAGGAGGCGGAGGATGTATTGATTTGGCTATTGTCCTCTTCTGGGAGTTATAGTGTGCAAAGTGCATATCACATGTTAATGGAAGTTGATAATTCTGTTCTGTCGAGTTCCTTTTCTCCCTTGTCTGTGCATAGTATTTGGAAGAAGATTTGGAAACTTAAAGTTCCTAAGAAGGTTTGCCATTTCTTGTGGAGAGCCGCAAAAGATTCTCTTCCTACCAAGCAAAATCTATGACTTCGGCATATTCCAATCGATGATACGTGTGAGGGATGCAATGATCAATCGGAATCCCTCTTGCATTGTTTATAGCTCTATGATCAAGCTCAGTCTATGTGGTTGTCTGATCCTGGGTTCTTATTTCTCACTCAGAAGAAGTGTAGGTCTTTTTTGGAGATTCTGGAGACTCTGTTTAGTGTTGGTTCAGTTTTTCGGTGTTCTCAGTTTGCCACGACTGCTTGGTGTTTGTGGGAGTGTCAGAATCGCTTAAGAGTTCATCAACATACTTGGCAGCTTCACGAAATTGGCGATAGAGCTTAGAAACTGGTTCAAGAGTTCTGGGATGTTCATTGTAAGGAGACGCTAAGTTCGTCCACCTCTTGTGCGATGGACTCCTCCACCAGCTACGTGTTATAAAATAAATTTTGATGCAGCACTTCTAGACGGTTTCAACCAAGTTGGGTTAGGTGTGGTGTGCAGGGACTCTGAGGGTAATGTATTGGCTGCCTTGAGTCAGAAAATGGGGCTGGTCCAGTCTATGGAGATGGTAGAGGCGTTGGTTGCAAGACGAGCAATTGTTTTTGCAAGGGAGTTGAGCTTTTTTGAAGTGCATGTTGAGGGAGACTGTCTTCGTGTTATACAGGCTTTACAAGGTTCAAATTGTTGCTATACTCTATGGCCACATTATAGATGAGACAAAACGGTTGGGAAGTTTGTTGTGGCGTTGTCAATTTCAGCATGTTAAACGGGATAGGAATAGATTGGCTCATGGCCCTGCTAGACGAGCGGCTTTAGTTGCAGATACTGACGTTTGGGTAGAGGATTTACTTAGTGATTTGGATGTTGTATTCTAGTCAAATGTACCTTGATTTTCTTTATTTTTTTAATAATATCTCGCTTACGTTTTGCTCAAAAAAATAAAAGACATGTTTTTATTTTTATTTTTTATTTTATAACTAAAATCAATTCATTCATTAAAGAGAAATATGACAATGAGTACAAAGCAATCTTTGGCCAGAGATGAAAAGACACGCTTGTTTAAATAACCATATCATCACATTATAGAATTTTTTATTTGTGATGTCACCAATGACCATAAATTGATATATGATTTAAATTCAGGCTTTTTTATTGTAAAAAGAAATAGAATATCTTTAGAAATATAAGATTTAATTTGAAACTTTGAAATTAAATTTTAAATACATTTTGGGTACGTTTGGTATACTATAATATAATAGTTATTTGCACAGTTTAACTATTCAATAGTTTGGTTATATTTTTATTATAAGGAATTGTCATTTCTTGTGAATAGCTATTCTTTAAAGTAAAGAATAACTATTCATTTCTAAAAGGGATGTAATAATTATTCCTTAGTAGGTGTATTAATTTATAAAATTAATATATTTTTAAATAAACAAACTTTTTATATGCACATAACAATTATAAAAAAAAAATCATAAAAAATAATTAATCTCTCTTTCAAATTTAAAAATTATTATTTTTTAAGAAATATAATTATATGATTAAGATATTTCCTAAAATATATCTTAAGTTTGTTTTAAGATATTTTCATTTCATTGTTTTCAGGATTCTATTATTGTGTTGTCATCAAACAAATTAATAATTATAAGTACTACATTACAACATCTTATATTTTTTGTAATATCTATTCCTATTCCTATGTAATTACCATTACAATTTATCAAACATGCCCTTGAACTAAGAAAGTTAAAATACTCCTATAATTTAAAATGAAGCACTACTTATTCTTTTTTTTTTTTTTTTTTTTGATGGGACACTACTTATTCATATTCTTTACTATCATTACATAAGATAATGGGGTCAAACTCTATTAGTGGAAATTAAGTTCCAAAAAAAAAAAAAAAAATTCTATCAGTGGAAATATTTTCCTATAACATGTTTGACTTCATGTGTATTAAAAAATAAAAAGGCATTTTCCCTAAACATTTTCTCACATTGTTTCTCACGTTTCATGGAAACAACCTAGATTTTTTTTTTTTGAAAAACAAACACACACATGGGAGAGAGAAAGGAGTTCTAACATAAAGGCATATCACAACTTTATTCAAAAGTCATGATAACTTTTAAGAGAGGGTGGGGCAAGTTATACTATACACAACACACTCTCTTAAGGAATGTGAGACAATTACCCATTCTTTTTTTTTTTTTTTTTGAGAAACAAACACACACACACACACAAGGGAGAGGGAAACAACCTAAATTTCAAAGCAACATTGGGTCCAAATCTAATGGGCTGTTTGGTAGACATATTTAAACACTTGTTTTCAGTTTTTAAACAACATTACACGCATTTTCACACACTTTTTTACTCACACATATTTTCACACATATTTTCAAATAATAAAATACATATTTTCAAATACATGTTTACTCCCTAAAACTTTTCTAAAATAAAAGCCCCAAGAAAGCGAATTTTCACTATGCATATCAAACTGAACAACGGTCCATATATAAAACGCATAACAAGGGAAAATAGTACAGGCTTTAAAATAGTATGAACAAATTAAAGTAAAACCTATTCTTACTGAAGTTCACAATTATCGGTAGAAAGAGAAACATAGACTTCAAGTTTAGATTAAAGGGTCTGTTTGGATATAGCTTATTGTTGCTGAAAGTTGCTGAAAACTGATTGGTGTTAAAAATACTGTAGTAAAATAATTTTTAAATGTATAAATAGTATCGTGGGAGCCATTTTTAATATTTTTTTAATGTATGAACAGTGCATAAACAGTGCCGCATTGTTCATGCATAGTAATTTTTGTACCTCAAAAGTCAAACAATGTGACAAAGAAAGAAAAAAAAAATTTGAAAATACAGGGACAAAACGTAACGCAACTAAACTCACTATCCAAATCCTTACATATTTTTGTTAAAATTTCAATTGTAGCTAGACTGATTAATGATTGACATTAGAAAGCGGACCTTCCAGCTGGAGAGAAAATATGGTACTAGTGACACATTTTTTTTTTTTTTTTTTTTTAATTTCCCCTCTCAGGAGATTTTAAAGACTGTGATTGTGATTAGGCAAAAAGAAAAAAGAAAAAAAGGTGTGATATTAATTATGATATTGACAAGGTCAAGGCCCGAAGGTAATTAAGAGTGAAGGGGGAGTGGGGACCACGAGAAAAATATAAATAACGTGCAGAGCATTGAGAGTTGAGCCACTCGACCTTTTCAGTAATAATGACGGTCGGGAATTTGCGGCTCTCTAGGTTAGTCTACGTCATGCATGACGTCTTCACTCTTCACCAACCTTGTTATCCCCACTTTTGGATAAGGAATACCACACCGTCCTCTATAAATATATATATATATATATATATATATATATATTTCTGAATAACTAGTCGCAAACTCGTGCGATATACGAGATAGTTAAATAAAAAAATTCAAATTTTTTGTCTCACTTTTCGTACTTCACTCTATACTTCACCAATAAAAACTTACCACATGTTAATATAATTAATTAAATACTATCATTATTAACTTATTTATATTACCATTATTAATTAATGATAGTATTTAATTAATTAGGTGAATACGTGATAAGTTTTTATTGATGGAATATAGAGTGGAGTAAGAAAAGTGGGACAGAAGATTTGGACTCTAAATAAAAGGACAATTAACTAACAATACGTTAAGATAAAAGAATTAGTGAGAGATTGATTTGTCCACCAAGAATTTAAAAGAAAAAAAGATTGATATAATAAAATTTAAGAAATTTAGAAATAGAAAATTGGGTTAATAATATGGATATTATAGACATTTTGCTAGTTAGCGTTTAAAAAAAAATTGATCTGTCATAATTAAATAAAATACAATGGGAATAAATATTTAACTTCTATAATTTTCTATAGTTTAGAAGTGTTGTCTAACGTAGAATGTTACTGGGTTGTAAGAAAGATTTTTATAAAATGTTAATACCATATATATATGCTTATATTGTCAATGTCTCACTGCAGGTGCATAGTTACTGAAACCTACAAAATAATTTACAATTCTTAAATTAATAAAGCAAAATTCCCAAAAGTTATATATATATATATACACACCAAAAACTGATATAATCTACAAAAATAAAAACAAATCTTATTTAGTCGTATTAATAACAATATAAACAATTCAAAACATGGAACATTATCAAATTTATAACACATAATTCCATTATCTTTTACGTTGAATCCAAACAAATAATTAATTGAAATTAATCCAAACAAATAATAAATCAATCAAAAATCAAAACTTTAATTAAGAAAACAAAAAATCACATGAACCCAAAATAAAAATTCTCAATAAAGCAAAAACATATAAGGTAAAGAATTAAAATCAACCTACTAAGACGCAAATACCAAAAACTCTAAAACTTAAACCTTCCAAATTTTATAAAATTCCCAAATTCTACTTCAAAACCAAACAAAACCCTTCAAATTCAAAAAATTCATATATAATATACCAAATAAAAATTTACCACACATTGGGTTGGAAGACATAGGTTGCAGTTTTGATTTTTCTCCAAAAAATAGAGATGCTTCATCTGTCGTATACAATATAAAATAATTATTAGAAATTTCAACCCAAAAACCAAATCCACAAAAACACTATCAAAATATAGAGATTAACCCAAATACTTAGAAGAAAATAAATTCTAAACATAACAAAACAATAAGATAGAATGAAAATTTCAGGCACATATGAAAGCAAATAAAAAAGACAAAACCTACGTTTTTTTTATTTTTTTTTTATTTTTTTATTTTCATTGAGTCTCTCTCCTTCTTATTTTTTTAATTTTAAAGTGAAGTTAAGTTTAGGGTTTTGAGATGGTAATTGCTAGGGTTTTAAGTAGAGAAGAGAGAGTCCTACTAGGAGTCTAAATAATATAAATAATTCAAAATATGGAACATTATCAAATTTATAACACTTAATTCCATTATCTTTTACGTTGAATCCAAACAAATAATTAATTGAAATTAATCCAAACAAATAATTAATCAACCAAAAATCAAAGTTTTAATAAAAAAACAAAAAATCACATGAACCCAAAAAAAAATTCTCAATAAAGTAAGAACATATAAAAATTTACCACACCTTGGGCTGGAAGACATAGGTTGCCGTTTTGATTTTTCTCCAAAAAATAGAGATGCTTCATCTGCCATATACAATATAAAATAATTATTAGAATTTCAACAAAAAAACCAAACCCATAAAAACACTATCAAAATAAAGAGATTAACCCAAATACTTAGAAGAAAATCAATTCTAAATATAATAAAACAATAAAATAGAATGAAAATTTCAGGCACATATGAAAGCAAATAAAAAAGATAAAACCTACGTTTTTTTTTTATTTTTTTTATTTTTTACATGAGTCTCTCTCCTTCTTATTTTTTTAATCTTAAAGTGAAGTTGAGTTTAGGGTTTTGAGATGGTAATTGCTAGGGTTTTAAGAAGAAAAGAGAGAGTCCTACTAGGAGTCTCTCTCTTTTTTTCTTAATCCTAAAATTTTTTTTTTTTTTTTTTGGTGAGTCCTTTTTAAAAAAAAAAATTCAAACCTAAAGTGAGTCTTTTTTTTTTTTAATTCTAACATGAGGTATCTTAAAAAATTATAATTAATTTTTAATCTTCAATTTTATATTATATATAGATAATAATAATGATGTGATAGGCCAACAAAATATATCTAATAGAGTTTTATTTAAACTAAACTATTATAACACTAATAAATATAAGAAGATATAAAACCTAGAATAAAAAGAATCTAAAATAAAAAGAAAAAGAAAATAATGGTGACGTGGAAAATTGTGGGAGCTTTAAAGGCTTCAGTTATATATATATATATATATATATATATATATAATAATAATAATAATAATAATAATAATAATAATAATAATAACAATAATAATAATAATAATAATAACAAATATAGATGATGATTTTTGTGATAAGTTGATGTAGGATAGAATTTACAATTTAATTTTTGTAATTATTTAATTTTGGTATTTTTATGCAAAAAACATTATTTTAAGTCTAGGTAATTTATTTCCTTATTTTTAGGTTCTTTTAATATTTTTTTAGGTCAAATTTGGTTCCTATAATGGTTAGGTATTAATTAGGGCTTATTTTAGAATATATTTTCTTGTCCATCAAGTTTTATGGAGCCCTTAAATAGGCCTCCAAGTTTGTATACGTTTTTCAATATTATTGATATTAATAAAAATTCAAACTTTTATCTATTATTTTTCTGGTGGATTCTATATAAGATATAAAACCTAAAATAAAAAGAAAAAGAAAATAGTGATGATGTGGAAAATTGTGAGAGCTTAAGCTTCGGTTTTATATATATATATATATATATAGATTATTATTTGTAGGGACTCAATTTGTAATGGACCCTTAACAATAAAAAATTTGTAGAGTGTAGGTAAAGGGACTTGGCATCATCGAAGTAAACTACGGTCGATATAAAGTTATAATAAATGATAGATGACATGAAATTCATGGGAATCTTATCAAAGAAATTTGGCTAAGTGTTTTTGTAGAGAATGATCATCACTTTGGTTAGGTGTTGATAAGGATCTTTATAATGACTTCGGATAAGTGTTTGTGAGGATCCTGATGATTTTGGTTAAGTGTTTGTGAAGCGTATTCATCCTCGGCTTCTTCTGAGGATCTATTTTTCTTAGAGTTGATATATACTATGTCCTTTTTCTTAGGACTGATTCATATCCCCCCCCCCCCCATTTTTATGTTGGGAATCCTCTTGGTTATATAGTATTGTTTTAGTTAATCTCAGACGTCCATCTGTCGGTTATCCGGACACTGTGAATAAAGGTTTGTCCCATCGTCTGCTTTTGCAGGTTTTATGTTAGTTCCTAGCTGCCTTTGCAGACTTTCTAATAGTTGAAGTGACCGAAGCATTAGGGTTTGCAGGTCACCTCACCATTAAGGCGGCCAGAATGTTGGTAGCGTTCATTTAATGGATGAAGGATATTTTCCCTTTATCAAAGTCGGTGTGCTGAGGATGTGGGCATCCTCGGCGAGGCCCTTGGATGACTTGGGCTCTTTCCCTTTATCCTCGGCCTTTATATTATTTTCGGCGTGGCCTTGGGCTGGGTATAGAGTGGGCTAGAGTGGTTAATATTTGGGGCCCCACATTATTTTTTCTTTCTTTTTAAGAATTTTATGTTTTATAAGAAAATGAAAAACGGCTAACTTTTTAAATATTTTTTTTCTTTTGATTTTTTTATAAAAAGTTTTTCTAGGATTATTAATGTATACCTAGATGGTATACATTAATCAAACTCATTATAGTGTGTGTGTATATATATATATCTGTCTTTTTGTCTGTGTCTACTCGAAATTTTGATACTCCTTTGTTGTGTTCCTTTCTTACCATCGTTTGTGCCACCTTAGACGTAAAGTGAATTCCCAAAACCAAACAGTAAGGCCCGTTTAAGCTAGAGAGGGCGTGTAGGGCGTGAGAGGTATGGGGTTGCTTAGGGTATGTGTTATGAAATGCAACGGTGTTGAAAAAAACATGATAATTAAGTGTTAAACCTAGGATAGTATGGATAGGTTGTGGAGATCCAACTCCTCTATCAGCTCCAAGACTGGTTGTCCTTCTGATATTGTAAATGAAGAAGATCATACTATTAAAGAACATGAGATCTCTGATTTCTAGAAATGGACTATTCCTAAAGTTGATACTAAAACTATTTACAAAACTAGTTGGGCTGAAACTACTTTTCATCCCACTTACAAAGTTAAAACTATTGAACAAACATTTTCTATTTCAAAGACTCATGAAAAATGTTATTTGTTTTCTAAAAGAAATATTAATGAGTTTATTGTTAAAAAAATTTACTTATTTGCATATTGGTATGGTCCAAGTTACTGTTAAACTACTTACTAGAAAAGATATAAATGCTTCTATTCTCATGTGTTTAAGAGATGCTAGATTTAAGAACTTTAAAGATAGCATTTTTGGTATGATTATAGCTTCTTTGTATGATGGTCATGTATATTTCAACTGTTATCCTAAAATTACTCTAACTTTGGATTATCTTAATATTGTTAAAGCTTTAACTTTGAATATTGCTTCATCTAGTTATCACATGGAAGAAGGTAGTAAACCTTTTGCTTTGATTTACCACATTTATTATAGACTTTTGGGTACTCAATTGAATTCTGGTGCTAAGATTAGTAGAGAACCTTCTGGTAAAACCATGTTAATTCAATGTTCAACTCCTGATGCTAAGGTTCAAGTTCCAAAAATGATTCAATGGCAAGATGTTAAGCTTCCCACTGAATGGTTGTTGGAACAAGAATCCCCTCTTGCTAAACCTATTTTTGATAAGCTAGATCTCACTCATATTCAACAATATCTTGATGGTACTATTAAAATAAGCTTTCAAAATAATCAACCCTTGAGGATCAACAAAGGAAGACATTCATTTGCTAGATCTGAAAGTATTTCAAAAAAAGATCAAGAAATCAATGAGTTTTTGCAAAAGAATTTTGAAAAACCCACTGATTTAAAGCTAAAAGGTGTTTCAAGTGATAAATCTCAAGTTAGCACTGTTTTCTATTCCACTAAGACTGAAACTTCTTCTCCATATGGCAAATCTACTAATGAAGAAGAAGATGACACTAGATCTGTTTGTTAATCTGATTTTGATTTTCCTCCCATTGAAAACCTTGTTTTCCAAAATCAATTAAGAGTTTTGACTGTTTTGGATGAAATCTTTGAAATTGATATGGTTTCCCTGTTCAATGAATTTATGCTTGCTAAAAACAGAGATAAAAGAAAATATTACCAAAATAATTTTGTTCAGTCCGAAAAAGACCGTGTTAAAAGGAAATGGTTAGAAAAGATGAATCAATTGAAAAAACATATTTTGTTTTTTGATTTTCTTGAAAATTATTATGTTCCAAAGGATGAAGTTTCAAAAAATCATTTGAATGTGATAAAGAAATCAAATTTTGTTAAAGAAGATAAAATCATTGTTAGGTCTACTCATCCGCCTCTTGAGACAGTTTTGATAACTTGTCAAAAGACTGATGTAAAGGCCTCCCCTTTCAAAATTGCTGATGATCAAACCCCCATTTGTTAGGACATATGTGGTTCACATGTTAAGAACATATGTCATACTTATTTATGTAAATTGGCTAATCCTTTGACAAAACGCACTCTACTTATAATTAGGTAGTTTTTGGTATTTTTAATACTTCAAGAAACAAGGTTTCAAGATCAAGTGTTGAAGTCATCAAGTCTGTCCAAGAAAAAATAAGCTGAAGTGCAATTTCATTAATGCTCGACACCTGCTCGATAACTCCTCGACACCTGCTATCTTTCGATAATTAAAAAGTCAGATTTTCTGATCTGATTTCTTGGGATCTGTGAATATGTTTTTGGGCCTTCTTTTCTTCTAACCCTAAACATATAAAATGAGTGTTTTAAGAGCCGTCATAATATACACAAGTTGCAAAAGCATTGAGCAATCCTTGTTCAAGAAAATTGTGATCAAAGACGAAGTTCTTGACCTAGTTCATCTTCTCTGAAGAAGTTGCCTTGTATTTGCACCAAAGGGTTTTATGACCAAGCATCTTCCTGATCTTCATCGTGTATGATGAACTGAAGAACTTTGCAACCAACCTCTCCTTCTAAGTTGGTGTTTGAAGTCGCGCACTGGGATCCGCGCATCTGGTTAGTCACGTACTTGGGAGCCGTGCATTAAAGGTGGAAATTGTCACTATGGATCAAGTCCAATTGGGTATTGGGGTAAGGGTTCAACTGTAGGTTGGTAAGGTACTTGGAATTTTTTTACTTGTAACCGCTTGATTTGATAATAGTGGAGTTTCGGGAGTGGTGACCTGAAAATCACCCGGTGGGGTTTTTGCTGTTAGGGTTTTCCCCATTCATGAACAAATCACCGTGTCATTTAATTTCCGCTGCATATTTAGTTATTTGGTGATTTGTTTGTACTACCACGCAATTGCATGATAAATTGATTAATTAATAACTTGGTTAATTAATTAATTGGTTTAATCACAAGGGGTCATTCAGTTTGTGGCCTATCAAGTGGTATCAGAGCAGGCACACTCTGATTAAGTTTAATCTTTACTGTGTTGATTCATTGACCCCTGTTTGTCATGGATAGAGGACAATCTTTAATTATACCTCCTTTATTTGATTGGACTAGCTATGCCTTCTAGAAAGTACGCATGAGAGCTTTTTTGCAGTCCTTAAATGAGAAGGTGTGGCAAGCTGTTGAGATTGGCTGGACCAAGCCAAAAGAAGCACCAGCCAATTGGGATGAAGCCAAGATTAAGGCGGCAAACTTCAACAGCAGAGCGTTGAATGCCTTATTTAGTGCAGTCACCAATGAGGAGTTCAAGAAGATATCCTCAACTGAAACTGCTAAGAAGGCGTGGACTATCCTCTAGACAACCTATGAAGGGATAAAGGCTGTCAAAGACTCAAAGCTACAGAGGCTCACGACTAGCTTTGAAGAGATTAAGATGGAGGAGGATGAGTCGTTTGATGAGTTCTATGCCAAGCTTAAGGACATAGTGAACTCAGCCTTCAATCTTGGAGAAACCATCCCTAAACCCAAAGTTGTAAGGAAGGTGCTTAGATCTCTACCTGAGAGATTTCACGCAAAGATTACGATAATAGAAGAATCAAAGGATATTGATAAAATTCCTTTGACTGAGCTGGTTGGGAACTTGCAGACCTACGAGCTAGGGTTATCAAGGATTGGCAAGTCAAGCAAAGGAAAGAGCATGGCCTGGAAGGCAAAGAGTAGTGATACAGATGAGTCTTCCGATGATGAAGATTCTAAGATGAAGTCCTACATTACAAGGCAGTTCAAGAAGTTTATGAAGAATGCCAATGGGAAGAGCTTCGACAAGGACCACAGGCAATCCAGTTCTTCTCAGTTTAAGAGTCAAGACAAAAGGAAGAAGGATGCAAAGGAAGGTAGTCAGTACACTGTTCCCGCAGGACCTAAGTGTTTTGGGTGTCATGGGTTTGGACACATGAAAAATGAGTGTCCTACATATCTCAAGAGCATTGGGAAGAGCAAGGCGCTTGCTGCAACCCTGAGTGACACTGAGCCTGAAGATGATTCCGACAATGAGGATGACGGAATTTTAAATGCCTTCACTGCCACAGTCAATCCTACTGAAGGGATTGTTGAAGAAGTGGATGAAGAAGAAGAATTGGTGGACACCAAGTGTGAGAAGATGGATGATCAAGATGATATCCATTCAGCCTATGAGAAACTATACAAGCTGTCTAAGAAGCATGAGAAGTTATATAGGCTGACCACCAAGAAGCTCAGTGATGTGGAACTTGATCGTGAAGAGTTGTCCACAAAGTTTGATGAGGCGAATCAAACTATTGGAGCACTGAAGTTTGAGAACAACTTTCTGGCTGAGAAGACCAAGAAGCTTGAAGCGGAGCTGTTTCAAGTCAGAGCCCAACTGGAGAGGACTTCAAGTGCAAAACTTGATGAGATGCTCAGCAATCAGAAGTCTGCTTCAGATTGAACAGGCTTAGGGTATGGTCTTTCTTTCTCTAATTCTGCTTCTACTTGTTCTACTGTTTTTGTTCCTCCTGCTAATATTGTTAAAGTTGAGAACACTGATGTTAAAACTGAATTAGCTAGTGAGAACTTAGACAAGGGCAAATCTATATTAGGAGCACCCCCTAAGCAAGATAAGAAAGATGCTAGAAACCCTAGGGCTAAGAAGGCTAACTCTAAAAAGCCTAAACAAAAGAAGCAACAGTTATAATTGTGTGTGAGTTAAAGATATTTTCTCATATCTAAGATCGTCATAACATGTATACACATATGTAATCCTGCGATGTTTTTCACACATAACACGCAATATTCTTTGCTACTTTTGATACATGTACAGGTACAATGTGATTTGGCCATCACTAAGGTTTTACATATGCTTTTGTATGCTTACTAAACTGTCTTGACTTGTTTTTGAAAAATAAAATTAATTAGACTTGTTTAGTGTGTGTGTGTTTTTGGAAAATCCATGTGCTTAAATTTTTCATTGAGAGATGATTTTGAGAGCTTTTTATGTTGGTTGGATCATTGTTGAGGTGCATGTTTGATTGCATTCATGATTATGTTTTTCTTTTCTCGAAAAAATGTTTTTGAAAGCTGGCTCGACACCTCCTCGATACCTGTCTATCTGTTGAGTTTCTCAAGCTTTTTTCTTATCGCAATCTCGACACCTCTTCGACACCTGGTGTATCGATCGAGAAAGTTCCTATCTCCTCGATACCTTTTCGATACCTGGTCGATCGATCAAGCTTCTGTTCTTGGTTCATGTGTTCATTCCTCGATACCTTCTCGACACCTTTAGCTGTCGACGTGCTTTTTCTCGACACCTACCTCGACACCTTCCTCGACACCTCTCGACACCTCAGCTGTCGAGAATTACTGAGGCTTCTCTATATAGCTCTGTTGCGATCTGAACTTCATTTCCTCGATCTCTCTCAATCTTTCCGCGACTGTTCATCTTCCAAATCACCTTTTCTCACTCAAAATCTCCTTTCCTCATGATTTTCAGCCATCCATTGCTTCAAATCACTTGGTAAGATCTCATTTTCCCTCTTCATTCATGCATATCATGTTTTGAATCTTAGGTTTTGGGATTTTTGAAAATTTTTAGGGTTTTCAAAATCAATGAGTTTTTCTTGAAATTTTGGGTTGGGTTTTCAATAAAAGATGTTCAAAATGTCATTCATTGCATTTCATGTGCATTAGAATGATATTTACATGCATTTAGATGTGTGTTTCTTGTATGTGTGCTGATAGGTTTGGATTGGGCTGAGCCCATGATGCTTTTTAAGTTTGCATGTCACATGTTCATGCATTCCTCATGCATACGTACTTTTTGTTCAATATATTTGATATTTGAACTGTTTGGGACTTTTCTGATTGTCTCTCTCTCTATCTCTTTCTCATGTGTTTACGTTAGTAGTGTCTATGGCACCCAAACGTAAATCCACTCCTGCTCGGAACCCTTTGCGTTCTGGAGCTTCCTCTTCTTCTGATTCTGCTCCTCTCACTCTTCGGTTCCGTGATGGAGATGCCCACAAGGCATTTACTAAGAACTTTTCTAGACGAAGTGTTCATTTGGAACGCCAAGTCATTTTGGCGGACTTCGCCGACACTGACCTTCCTTCTGTCATTCACAGTAGGGGATGGGAGTCACTGTGTGACGTCTCGGTCACCTGTCCTCTTGTGCTGATTCAGGAGTTTTACTCCAATATGCACGGGATTGATCGTTCAGTACCTCTTTTTCATACTCGCGTTCGAGGTACGCGCTTTGCTGTCACACCACAGCTAGTTGCGGATGTGCTTAAGGTTCCTAGGATAGAGTTTCTTGACTATCCTACTTGTGAGCGTCTGAGGACTGTGTCCAAGGATGAGCTCATTTCCGCTTTTTGTGAGCGCCCTTCTGATTGGGGTGAGCATCAGTATACATCATGTAGACCTTTTGCTAAAGGTCCTAGATTTCTTAACATGGTGATGACTTTTGTACTTCATCCTCTCTCTCATTACAACTCTATCACAGAGCCTTGTGCTCAATTTTTGTTATCTCTTCTTGAGCATCTTACGATAGATTTTCTTTCTTACTTCATTTTCTCTATCATAGATGTTCATCTAGATTCGGCGTCCTATGATAAGCTCATCTTTTCTTCCGCTATCACGAGGATCTTACGCCATTTTTCTATTCCTTTTCCTGTGTCTGACCACTTCACACACATTTCTGCCATAGATATCGCTACCATAAAACGTAGTGAGGCTCAGTTTAGGTCCAGACAGCCGGACTCCACTCCTCTCTCCCGTTCGGCTCCATCCAGATCAGCTCCATCTACATCTGCTCCTTCTACCTCTACAGGCGATGTATCTCTTGGAGACATTATGGCGCAGCTACAGCGCATGGATGCTTGCCTCGATACACTCACCACTGAGTTGTATCAGGTGAATGTTCGTGTTGGTCGTATTGCACGACGGCAGGCGACCATAGGTGGTTTTGCTTTTGAGGCTTCTCTTCCACCACCTCCTCCAGTCGCTTCTGATTCTGATGTTGAGGATGATGATGATGATGATGGTGATGACGATGATGCTTCGGATGATGATGGAGATGCTAGCTCTACTGATGAGATGTCTACATGACACTCTACCCTTTGTAACTCGTGACAAAAAGGGGGAGTAGTTTTGGATTATAAGAGTAGTCATCTTAGGGAGAGAGTTAGTATATGACATTTTTGATAGGGGGAGTGCTGATACTTTGAGGGATGTAGTAAGGTTTTGATGTATCTTATCTTTTCTATTCTTTATAGATACATTGATCTTGTATATGAGGTCTTGTGACCAGTTTTATATACATTATACTTATTTTCTCTATATGCGGATATATATATATATATTTTTTTCTTTCACCTATCTCTTCATGTGTTGTTTCTTCTCTATCTTTATACACATGTTCTTATACTTGTATGCAATCTAATTATTTCTGTTTCATACAAGATGCCTTGATGAGTTTTGTTTAAAGTGTTTCAGAAATACAGGTTGTCAAAGTCTACTTGTCATAAACTCTCTTTGTGCAAAGTTTTTCAAGAGTTTGCGTTAGGATAGATTTTATTGTATTCAACAAGTGAATATGAGTTGAGTGATTTATGACTTCTCTCATATGTTCATTTGTTTGTTGTGGTTTTGTCATGGATTGCCAAAGGCGGAGATTGTTAGGACATATGTGGTTCACATGTTAAGAACATATGTCATACTTATTTATGTAAATTGGCTAATCCTTTGACAAAATGCACTCTACTTGTAATTGGGTAGTTCTAGGTGTTTTTAATACTTCAAGAAACAAGGTTTCAAGATCAAGTGTTGAAGTCATCAAGTCTGTCCAAGAAAAAACAAGCTGAAGTGCAATTTCATTAATGCTCGACACCTGCTCGATAGCACCTCGACACCTGCTATCTGTCGATAATTAAAAAGTCAGATTTTCTGATCTGATTTCTTGGGATCCGTGAATATGTTTTTGGGCCTTCTTTTCTTCTAACCCTAAACATATAAAAGGAGTGTTTTAAGAGCCGTCATAATATACACAAGTTGCAAAAGCATTGAGCAATCCTTGTTCAAGCAAATTGTGATCAAAGACGAAGTTCTTGACCTAGTTCATCTTCTCTGAAGAAGTTGCTGTGTATTTGCACAAAAGGGTTTTGTGACCAAGCATCTTCCTGATCTTCATCGTGTATGATGAACTGAAAAATTTTGCAACCAACCTTTCCTTCTAAGTTGGTGTTCGAAGTCGCGTACTGGGATCCACGCATCTGGTTAGTCACGTACTTGGGAGCCGTGCATTAAAGGTGGAAATTGTCACTACAGATCAAGTCCAATTGGGTATTGGGGTAAGGGTTCAACTGTAGGTTGGTAAGGTACTTGGGATTCCTTTACTTATAACCGCTTGATTTGATAATAGTGGAGTTTCGGGAGTGGTGACCTGAAAATCACCCGGTGGGGTTTTTGCCGTTAGAGTTTTCTCCATTCGTGAACAAATTACCGTGTCATTTAATTTCCGCTGCATATTTAGTTATTTGGTGATTTATTTGTGCTACCACGCAATTGCATGATAAATTGATTAATTAATAACTTGGCTAATTAATTAATTGGTTTAATCACAAGGGGTCATTCAGTTTGTGGCCTATCACCATTGTTAGTATTATTGAATAAAACAATTTTACTAATGAATCTTTACATATTATTGGTCAACAGCTTGACCGTATTAAAGAAAAAATTATTGAAAAAACTCCTGTTTCAAAAACTGAGAAACCTTTGATTAATTTACCTAGTCAAGATAAAAAATTGAAGTTTAAAACCTCCCCAGCTAAAACCCTTGACATTGTTGAGAAAATGCTTTCTGATTTAAAAGTTAAAACTAAGGGTACTTCTAAAAGTACTACTTGCACTATTTCAAGAAATGAAAAAGAAATTGTTTCTGAAGAGAATACAGATTTTGATACTGTATCTTCTGTTTCTGCTAAAAAGGTTTTTGATGATGATTTATCATAAATTAAAAGATTTATTGGAAATTCCAAACCTATGTGTCTTTTACAAAAAATTGGTATTCTAAACTGTTAATTAGATTTATTATGAATAAAACTTGTTAAAACAAACAAACATCAATATCATGCAGCGGAAAAATAAATAAGACTAGATATGATGACCTAGGAAAACCAATGAAACAAACTAGTTTCACAGTAAAAACCATAGAGGGAAACCTTCCCGAAAAGCAATCCACTATAGTAAAGAGAAGTTTTAGATCTAGTACAAAACCTTTATCTCTAGATTCTACAATCCCCGTAAATGAACTTACAACAGAAACCTTCTACCGCTTCATAACCTCTGAACTTTTCAATATATGAACGCTACCCATTTGAAGCACGGCTCCCAGTATGTGATTAACACACCAACTTAAAGAAAATTTTTGGCTGCAAAGTTCTTCACTTCATCAACAATAAAGATCAACAAGCACTTGGTTATAAAACCCTAAGGCATAAAAGATGCAGTAGCTTCTTTCAAAGAGAATAAGATATCGGTCACCTTTTGCATATGTTTTTCTTGTATTCTCTTATGTGACGATCTCTAAAATAAGTCTTATATAGGTTTAGGGTTGTGAGAAAAGAAACCCTACACATACATGTCAGCATGGGCCGAAAATTAGATTTGGAAATCTGAATTTTGTAAGGCTCAGTAATTCTCGATCAATTAAGGAGGTGCCGAGGAGGTATCGAGCCTATCTGTTGCGAGCTATTTAGAGCTATCGAGGAGCTATCGAGGGGACATAATTTTTCTCGATCGATCGACCATTTGTCAAGAAGCTATCGAGATTGCGATAAGAAGAAGTTGAAAATCTCGATAGATAGCCTAGCTATCGAGAGGTGTTGAGTAGCTATCGAGCTTTAAAATTCAGCACATTCTCACTTGATTCTTGGATAGACTTGCATGGGTTTAACACTTGAACTTGAAATAAGGTTTCTTGAAGCATCAAACACATCCTAGATCTACCCAAATACAAGTAAATTGCGTTTTGTCAAAAGATTAGCCAACTATATAACATAGTGACATATGTTCCTAACAAGTGAATTACATATGTCCTGGCATAAACCTACCCCTCCTGATATGCAGTTTGAAGAAAGACCTTTTCAAACATAGTTTTCTGTTTCTGCTGATAAGATTTATGAATGAAATATTGATGGTTTGTTTGAACAAGAAATAATTAATAAAATGGGTCATATGTCTATGGTTGGAATTGCTTATATTAATAACCATAATCTTGACCACCCTGAAATTGTTGACCATCTTGCTACTGGTTTTTCTGGCACTCTTCGTGGATGGTGGGATTCATATCTCATAGAAGATTCTAGAGAATCTATTAAACATGCTGTTAAAAAGAATGATGAAGGTATCCCTATTTTTTTATGAAAGTATTGATTGAGGTATTCCTGATGGTGTCAATACCTTGGTCTATACTATTCTCAAACATTTTGTTGGTACTCCGTCTAATGTTTCATCTCGAATTTCTGATTATCTAAATAATTTGAGATGTCCTACTATGTCTGATTACAGATGGTACCAAGATGTTTTCACTTCCAGAGTAATGCTTCAAAAAGATTGTTACAAGCCTTATTGGAAAGAAAAGTTTATTAATGGTCTGCCTCTTATCTTTGCTCATAAAGTAAAACAAGAGTTAATTGGTAAAAATGATTCTATTGATTATGATAATTTAACTTATGGTGATATTTTCAGCTCTATTAAAAAACTTGGTATTAATATGTGCAATGATGAAAAACTGTTAAAATACCAATTAAAGAATAAGAGAAAAGCTAAATATGAAATGGGAAATTTTTGTGAACAATATGGTTTACCCCCTATTGCTCCTTCCAAGCAAAAAGGGAAAAAACATGAGAGAAGTCACAAAAATTATAACCATAAAAAATATAAAAAATACAGAACCAATTTTGTTAAATCTAATGATTTATGCTAAGAAGAAAAATGTTTCTAAAAAATATGATAAACAAAGATTAGGTAAAGGTAAATGTTTTAACTGTGGTAAACCTTGATACTACAGTAAAGATTGCAAACAAAAATCTGGTAAGTTAAAAAATAAGTTTAACATGTTAAATATTGATGATAAAGATCAAGAAGAATTATTCAAAATCCTTGAATCAAACAATTCGCTTGATTCCTTGGAAGATGATTTTTCTTCTTCATCTGATTCTTGTTATCAATCTGCTAAAGATTCCTCTGATTCACCTAATGTTAAAATTGGTTGTAGAGATTCTTGTTGTAATGTTATTAAATATGTTAATGTTCTCACCAAAAGTGAAGAAAATGAAAGTTTATTGATTAAATTGATAAATCAAATTGAAAACCCTGAATTACAAAAAGAATATTTGGATAAGTTCAAGAAAAACTTAATAAAAGATGAAACTAGTAAAAAACTAAAATCAACTATAAGTTTTGAAGAAACTTTGGAAAGATATAATAAAAAGAAATCCAAAGACTTAACTATGAATGATTTTCAACATGAAATTAATGTTGTTAAACATGAGATAAATGAAATAAAACATGAATTTAAAAGTATTAAATGTGATAATAATAATCTTAAACAAGAATTATTATTGTTAAAAATTGATAAAAATCTTGATAAGTCTGATAATGAACAAGATGAGCACAAAGATGGAGATGAATCTAGTCAACAGGCTCTTCTTTTTGATAAAGGTATTGTTGATAATTCTCAACTTAATCTTGTTAATAAAGTGCTTCCTCCAAAATGGTTTACAAAAGTTAAAATTGTTGTTTCTCATGATTATCATTTCACTGTTATTGCTATGATTGATTCTGGTGCGGATATGAATTGTATCCAAGAAGGGTTAATCCCTTCGAAATATTTTGAAAAATCAACTGAAAGATTGATTTCTGCTAATGGTTCTCAAATGAAGATTAAATATGAATTGAATAATGCTCATGTTTTCCATGACAATGTTTGTTTCAAGATTCCTTCTGTTCTTGTTAAAAATATGACTGAAAAAGTGATTCTTGGTCTGCCATTTATAAATGCTTTATATCCTTTTCTTGTTGAACATGATGGTATTGCTATTGACCCTTTTGGACAGAAAGTAAAATTCAAATTTGCTTCAAAGTTTGAAATTGATATTGATGATGCTTTAAATCTGATTCATGCTAAAACCAAACATCTTAACTTCCTTCAGCAAAAAGTCAGATACAAGAAAATTACTGACCAACTTTCTGATAAACTGTTGCAATCAAAAATTGATAATTTTCAGAAAATTCTGATTGATGATGTTTGCTCTAATGTTCCTAATGCTTTTTGGCATAGAAGAAAACGTATTGTTGACTTGCCTTATATTAAAGATTTTGATGAATAGACCATTCCTACTAAAGCTTGTCCTATTCAAATGAATGCTGAAACTGTTGAGTTTTGTAAAAAAGAAATCAATGATTCACTCCAAAAAAAACTTATAAGGAATAGCAAGTCCCCTTGGTCTTGTGCAGCTTTCTATGTTCAAAAAAATGTTGAGATTAAGAGAGGTACCCCTTGTCTAGTCATCAATTATAAGCCCTTGAACAAAGTCTTAGAATGGATTAGGTATCCCATACCCAACAAAAATGATTTAGTTCACAGATTAAGTAAGGTTGTGATATTCTCCACGTTTGACATGAAATCTAGATTCTGGCAGATCCAGATTAGTGAAAAGGATAGGTATAAAACTGCTTTCAATACTCCTTTTGGGCATTATGAGTGGAATGTGGTGCCTTTTGGTCTTAAGAATGTCCCGAGTGAATTCCAAAACATGATGAATGATATTTTCAATTCTTTCAGTCACTTTACCATTGTTTATATTGATGATGTTCTTGTTTATTCCAGCTCTATTGATGAACACTGGAAACATTTGTATTCATTTCTAGATACCGTTAAAAGAAATGGTCTTGTTGTCTCTGCTAAGAAAATCAAATTGTTTCAAACAAAAGTCTGTTTCCTCGACTATGAGATCTCTGAAGGACAAATTCGTCATATAGATAGAGCCATATAATTCGCTGATAAGTTTCTTGACGTTATCACTGATAAAACTCAACTCCAAAGATTTCTGGGGTCCCTGAATTATATTGCTGACTTCTACAAGGATATGAGGAAACAATGTAAACCCCTTTTTGATCGGTTACAAAATAAACCTCCTCCTTGGTCTGATGTCCATACTTCCCATATTAAACAAATCAAGTCTCATGTTAAGACATTACCCTGTCTTGGTATTCCCACTGTTAATGCTTACAAAATTTTTGAAACTGATGCCTCCGACATTGGTTATGATGGAATTCTGAAACAAAAAGTTTCCCCAGAGTCATCTGAACAAATTGTCCGTTTCTATTCTGGAATCTAGAATAATGCACAGTTAAATTATAGTACTATTAAAAAATAGATTTTATCTATAGTACTATGCATTTCAAAATTTCAAAGTGATTTATTAAACTAAAAGTTTTTGTTACATATTGATTGCAAAAGTGCTAAATATGTTATTGAAAAAGATGTTGAGAATATTGCTTCAAAACACATTTTTGCTAGATGGCAAGCTATTTTATGTTTTTTTATTTTTTATTTTGATATTGAATATATTAAAAGATCCCAAAATTCCATCCCTGATTTCTTTACCCGTGAATTTCTGAAATGTCACAATGGCAAGTAAAAGATCCAAAGATAAACATCCTGCTGAAGCCTCCAAACAAATTGTCAAAAAAGAAGCTGTTTCCCCTATTGAAATTACTAACCGTTTCACTACCCTAGGAACCATCCCTATGCCCAATTACTCCACTGTTCTTGCCTCGTCCTATTACCTTATGCTATAACCCCTGTTAACCAACCTATTAGAACTGCTTTTCCCAAAAATTCCAATAACCCTCAATATATCAAAAAAAAAAAAAAAAAAAAATTCCAAACCTTGTTTTGTATTGAACCCAACAGAGTCTCAATTTTTGATCCTCTCAAGCTTGCTAAAAGTTATTTCGCTCCAAGATTTCACTAGATTCTTGAGCATAGAGAAAAGAATTTACAATATTATTCTGATCTCTTGCATCATGAAAAATCTATTGCTATCAACACCATATCTGACAAAGCTGATTCCTCCAAAATTATTTACCACAGTGTTTACCTGGTCAATATTATTCCCGAAGAAAAATGGGGCCCTTCCCTTAATTATACCAGAACAATGCCCGCTTCTCCCATCCCCTATTCCTACCATGATTATATCACTTCTTGGTCAAGATTTATGCTTCACCAAAATCAAAACATGTCTCATTCTTGGTTTGTTAACTTTGATAAAAGTTTCACTGGTTATCTGCCTCTTTGGTTCAACTGTTGGTGGACCCAATTTGGCCCTATTAATGACATATTTCCTGAACCATTACTTGATGCTTTTGAATGTTTCAAGAAATTTTATAAGGTTGATGCTCATGGTGCTAAATTCCCTGCTTTGCTTCACTTTGTTAAGCGCCATAAGATACCTTGGATATTAAAATGGCAATATGAAAAGGAAGGTGATGTTCTCTTAAGACATTGGTATGTGAAATGGTGGGGCAAATTCCCTCATATTCAAAGTATTATTGCTACCATTTCCAGAGAATCTTCATCTACTGTTGCTTTCCCCATTACCAAGGATTATTCACTAGTACAATCCCTTATCCTTGTTGATGCTCCCTCCTTCTCTTCCATCAAGAATCCTAAGCCTCTAGCCAAAAACAAAAGCTCTCCTATTGATGACTTAAGAAAAAACCTTGATGCTCTTTTTGCTCTACTCAAATGGTCGGAAGAAACTGCTGCTAATGAAGGAGATTCCAAAGCCTCTTCTGAAGAATTTGTCACCCACAACCTTATTTCCTTTACGACTAGGAACTGTTCGGACATGACGAGGATAACACTCCTGATCTTGGGGATAATTGATACTATTTGTCAATTGATACTATTTGTTTGGCCTGCACAACGGCCCAAAATGCTACAATATTTACTTATGGTGAAGTTCCCACTATTGTCTTACTACTGGCCCTTGCAAAATGATGATGATTTTGATGAAAAAAGAAGATTCTTCATGTTTTGTCACTTTCAGCACACTTTGGACTGAAGTTTAGACCTATGCTCACTTTGCCCTTTCTCATGATGATGTTAAGTCAAAAGGTGGAAAAAACACCATTCAATTTTTACTATTCACAGGTTATTGTTCATCGATTACTGTTCACTTTTACTGTTCATCGGTGTTGTTCATTTCGAAATTTTGCCTATTTAAGGGGGGGGGGGGGGGGGTTGTCCCTTAAGTTCAAAACATAATTTTCTCTCAAGAACTTCTTTCTTTTAGAGGCATTCTTTAGAGAGAGTTCCCTATTTCCACCTTAGGATCTCCTACTACTTTCCCTACAATCTTGTAACTAGAACTAGTTCCAAGCTTTGTAACTATTAAACTGTTGAACTGTTGAGATCCTATAACTACTACTACTACTGTAAGTGTTTTGTTCTAATTTCAATAACAAGTATTTTCAGCTTTCAGTTTAATATACTACTTGTTGCTACCGCCTTCTTGGACAGTTCTAAATTACTTTCATTTACTTTGAATTATTTTGATATATTGCTTGGCTGGTTCTACCACCTTATTATTGTTTAAAATTACTTTGATTATATCCGCAATACCACCTTCTTGGCTAGTTCTACTGTGCTTTTACTTTCAATATATTATTATTGTGCTTCCGCCTTCAACGCTGTGTCCCTTCCCCTTTTGTGGTATATATATATATATATATTCATGAAAATAATCAAAATAATGATAATGTGGAAAATAATGGATAACTATGGCGGTATATGATTGACAATAAAATGTAACTTACAAATTGTTATCGCCCAACTTGGCTCTGATACAAAAAGGGGGGTTAAGTTATAAGTAAAGGGGGAGGCTGACCGGGACCATATAATTACAGAAATAAAGGCCAACTGAGGCCATCTAGTTACAATTGTGAAGACCGACTGGGGTGTTACAATTGTGAATTGGGGTTGCCATCTGATTACAAGACTAAAGTTGTAATGAGAAGGGAGGTATTTTGGAATGCTTTCCTAAAATTGGATATGCTTTAGACTGGAACTTGAGTTGTCTTATATAGACTGGAGGGAGCCTTGGATTCCTCTGAAGATTGTTGAAAATTTGGAAGGTGAAATGCTTTTACTGGGGGTGAAAACCTTTTCCACCGAAAGTAAACAGTACTTTTGGATTATTGTGCTGAGTACTGTTCATGAATAGTAACCGTTACTGTTCATGAATAGTGTCTTGTCTTCTTGCTTTTCTGGGGTACTGTTCATCAACAGTGACTGGTGTTGTAGATGAATAGTAGGCTGTCTAAAATCTGCTGAGTGCGGGTGCTGTTCATATACAGTGACTGGTGCTATCCAGAATGCTTTAATCGCTATCCAAATTTGTGACCGTCATACGGATCTTGTGAATTCTAGAAGGGATCAACTGGATTGCGATTGACTGAAGCTTCTGAAGAGGCAGGAGATACCCTTTCTTCTGACTCTAACTTCTCTGACTGAATGAGTAACTGCTGGGCAAGATCTTTGGGCTTCTTACTAGATTTTTCGGCGATCTAGACGGAGTCTAGGCTGGATTGGGATCTTGTATTATGAGCAATGGCTCTCTGAACTGGAGGAGGGAAGTCCTAAATTGGTGAATGATGACCAGATCACTCTTAGGGCTTGCAATCCTCATGGCGGGATGTATGTTAGTCTGTATCATAAGCCTCAGACGGGACACCATCATAAGGATCCCAAGGAGGATTATAATTGTAATCATGCTCATGATAAGTAGCATATTGGTTACAAAATTCACAGTGTAACAAGGGTTCATATTCTGGTTTTTGGGTGGTGAACTTCCTTGGATTACTGTGACTTATTCTTTGGAGATCAAGGATAGCTTCAGAATAATGCCTGATTGTAAAAACTGAAATTCTTCTTGTATTTCCTACGAAATGGTAGTTTTTCCATAGGTCTTAAGTGGTGTTGAGAATTTCATTATTGAAGTAACTTCTCCAACAATCTGCAAGAGCATGGGGATCTTTGTAAGACAGATGAGAATCTCTTTCATACTAGAGGCCTTGGTGGGAGTACCCATTGATGAGTACTAAGTGTTTGGAGGGTATTACAGACATCCAATTGTTTCCATCAAATTGTACGAGTGTGCTCCAGCATCTAATAGAAACAAATGGACTTTTAATTGCTGTAACAACCTGTTGGATGATTTGTGGGAATTGGCTGACTTGATTATGGCTTGTTAATTTAATATTCTTGATAAAACCATATTCAAACATCCTGGAAAGCCAGTAGGGATCTCTGTCCTCTTCATCTGACCAATCCTCATAGTTGATTAAAAGGCTAGCGAAAAGATGCTCTTTTTCATATACTTTGAGACTTCTCCCATAGTATTTTTCCCATCTTTCTTGCACAAAGATGTCATCTGTATCATCTGAGTTAGTAGGATTTGAGTAAGTAGTGGTGACTAATATTTTGAAATGTTAAAAACATTGGTCAAATGATTCAAACATAGCCTTGCATCGTAAAATATTGGTTTGTATTTCATGGGGCAAGTTGGCAATGACACTTCTTAAGGTAGCTTGAGTCTTAAGACTAAGCCTAGCATAATTAGTGCCTATTATAGTAGTCTTTCTACCCATTGAATGGGCTTTCTCTTTGCCAAAGAGTAGACTAGTAATGGCTTCATTTCTCGCCTCAAGGTTAACTAAGTGGATTTCTAGTGCTTTGAGTGTTCTTTGGAAAAGGCCATGACGGTTTAAGGTGAAAGTTGCTTGGAGGTTATCAAGGATAAATTTAATGGAGTGTGGTAAATCTTTATACGCTCCTTTGTTGAATTTGTATGAAGCAAATTCTTTCATGATGGATGAATGAAATGGAATACTGTGATGATTTTTGAAATTGAATTGGGTCAACAAAATCATCATTTATGAATGGAAAGGTGGATGTAGATGGATCAATGTTCTCGACTCGATCATATGAAATTGTTGATAGAGGAGTTTTGGCGTTTATCAGGTTTAAGGTTTTGGAGATAGAAACTTCCTGGAGGGTGCTAATTTCTCTAGGTTCTGGGCTTCTAAGGAACTTAAACTTAACTGGTTGGTCAAAGGGATGGGTAGTGATTCCTTCACTATCCGTGACGAAAGGATACAACAAACACATGAATGGGATTCCTAAGATGACCCTATCTATCATATTCTTGACAAAGACAAATGTGGTTTTGAAACATGTGTTGTCTTGGCACACATGAGCTTTTGGGATCTTGAATTCAATCTGCATTTTTCCACCACTGGCGGATGTCAATCTTTCCCTGGTCTTTTTGAAATACTTGGAGGGAATGATTCCTTCTTGAATGCAGTTGAGATCAGCGCTTGAAACTATTAAGGCAATAACCTCAAATTCAAAATTTTTGCTAATGACAATCTTGACCTTGGAATTTTCGGAAGTTAATCCTACTAATGGTATCTAAGAACTTCTCACTGGATTGTTCTTGGACTATATTAGCTGTAGGGTTAACTGTTTCATTAGCTTCTTCATCAGAAGGATTCTAAAATGAGGGGCCTTCCTCATTGCCTTGATGAGAAGTGTTTTCCAAATGTTTAACTCTTTGATCAAGGAAATTGTGATCAACCCTAAGAATGGTTAGTTCTTGCTTGAGGGTTCTAACCTCATACTTTGTTTCCTTGATTTCCTTCTGAAGGTCGTTGACTGTAACTTTCTTCTTGGATTTGGTAAACCTATTATAGATTTTTTCCAAATCAACTTTGGGTTCCTGAATCCTTGGTTCGGGTGTATTGGTTTCCCTAACTAAGGTGTTATGGAATTAGGTAAGCCTTTGAGCTTTGATGACTGGGTCCTCAATCTGTTCTATGAGATTTAGGAGAAGCTCTTTTTACTTACTGAGAACATTGATAGTCTTGTTCCTACAACAACTATCTTTGCGTGGTATGGGTTCATCTGGGCCACTAGAGGTGCTAGAAGAGGCTCTAGAGGAGAAGGATGACTGGTATATCTGGTTGATCTCTTGGTCACTAGAACTATTAGGGGATTCACTTTCTGAGTGGTCAAGTTCTAAGAGTTTGAAGATCTCATCCTTACTGGTGGTCACTAACAAGGGTGTTGATAAGGGATTTGGCTTTAGCTTTACACTATTTTCTAAAATGACCTCTCTTTCCACAGTTGAAGCATTTTCCTGATGCTTTTGGTATGGGTTTTACTGTGGATTTGGATTTTCCTTTCTTATAGAAATCATTATCCTTGAAGTGGCTATACTTCTGTTTTCTATAATACTTGGAGACTGTTCTCTTCCTGTGGAACTTCTTAGAGGGTTCTTTTCTTCTGTATTTGGATTTCATCTTGGGGTTAACTGAGGGTAAGCCATACTGTGTACAGAAGTTTCCTACTTTGTACTTGGCTTTGCTCTTGCTCGCTTGGCTTTGGATTTTCAAATCTCTGCACATCTTTATACCTTCACTTCAGATGGTGCTAGAGATATCTCCATAGGTTAGGTTATCATAATCTATGACACCTAAGGGGCTACAAAGGGTTTCTTTGACCTTTTCGCCAAAAAATGTGGGTAAGCCATTGATAAAATTCTCCTTCCAGAGTGGAGAGTTACTATCGCTTTTGTGCATGACTCTGGTGGTAAACACATCCTCGTACCACCTGTAGTCTCCAAGGGTTTTACATCTAAGGTTACTCAACTGATCGTAAATCCTAGATGTGATGTTGCTAGGTTTTCCTACAAAGTGTTTCATGATTGTATAGATTAGGGTGTTGACTCCATCAGGAATACCTTTACCTATGCGCTCGTCAAAAATGGGGATTCCTTCCTCATCTTTTTGGATTGCATTCTTGATGTCCTCTCTAGACTCTTCTGTTAGGCAGTTGTTCTACCATTGCAGAAGTTTCCCTGTAAATCCTAAGGCTATGAGTTCTATGACCTCTGTATGGGGACGTCCTTCATTTATGTAGTTATTGGCTACCATGGTCATATGCTGGATCTTGTTTAGAATTTCCTATTCTGATAAACCATCTATGTTCCATTCATAGAGTTTACCAGAGGATACTGAGAATTGGTTACTAACATTTCTTTCCTTGAACTGGAGGTCAGGGGGTGTTGGTTTGGGATACCAATTCTTGGTTAGACTTGTTGGGCTTACTTTGAAGTGGTAAAGCCTATTTACCTGTAAACCTTGAAACTGGTTTTCTAGTTTTTCTATCTCCTTTTCATTGTCTGAGAAGGTTCTGCTAGAATTACTAGAGGCTGTGTGGACTTTTAAGACATTAAGCTTGGGGGCTTTGCTAGTTGAGGTGGTGTCAGGTGAAGGGGTGACTGGTTCCTTCTTCACTAGTTCCTTGAGTTTTTGTTTGACAATTTCTAAGGCTGTTTTGTCCTTAGGTCTAAGGCTTGCTTGCCTAATTGTGGGAAGCTTGACTAAAGGATTTTCTAAGATTTGGATAGTTTTGCTAGGGTTTCCTGGCTGGAGGATAACCTTGTTTTCTATCCTGTCTTCTATCCTATCAAGCTATTTTCCTATAACATCTAGACACTGGTTGGTGTAGTTGTTCTGCTCTATTACCTTCTTAACTGGTTTCTCCTTACTAGAGGGGATTTTGAAGGAAGAGGCAACTACATCACTTCCATGGTGTTTGAAGGTTATGGCTTCTTGGGGTAGGTGACTAGACCGAACAACTTCCTTGTTGTCATTATCCTTGGTCCAGTTGGTTTCAGTGATGACACAAGACTTTTTATGCCACTCAAAATGGCTTTCAAAGTATTCAAAGAAAGGGACATTGCTGGATATCTCTTTCATGAATTCTTTCCATTTTTCCAAAACTTCTCTCTTTTGTTCTTTGGTGTGGTTGGCTCTATAGGCTTCTCTTTTGCCTTTGTTTTTCTCCAAGTCAAATTCTTTGCCTAAGGCTACTAGATCAGGGGTGAATTCTTTTTTTATAACCATAAGCTTGTGATCGATTTCAGGTTCTTGCTGAAGAGGATCTTCCATGTCTGTCCCAGATGGGGACGAGATTTTTTGACTATTGTTGTTGTCTTCCTGATGGGCAACAGAGTCTTGTCTGGATGTATAACAAGGAGTGCTAACCTGGGATTTGGTCTTGACTCCTTGGAGTTCTAGACCTAAATCTCTTCTAGACTTTGGGAATGGTGCCAAAGGTTTGGTTGAGCTACACTAGGATGCAGGGCTATCTCTAAGAAAGATAGGTGACTGCCTAATAGGTTGGTGTAGATCTATCAGGGATCTAAACCTGGATTCATCATGTTCCAAATTTGTTCTAAACCTAGACTGGTCAAAACTCAATCTAACCATACCATCGGCTAACTGTTGGACAAAGTCTAACTCTGGATTCTAGGCTGGGTTTTGAATCTGTAGAGGATAGTTCTGATTCTCTAGAGTCCAATTTGAAGGGAATATAACCTCGGACCATTTCAGGGTTCTAGGTATCTGAATTTTAGATATAGGGTCAGTGGTTTGGATGAGAGTGGTTTCTCCCATCTTTCTCTTGTCAAGTGCTTGAACATTCATGTTCGTCCTGAGGCACTTATAGTACACTCTGTATATCAAGGCTATCTGGTGGATTCCTTGTAACATGAGGGATCCTTGGGTCTTGATATTGAGGGTGTGAGCTTTCATGACATAAGGATCATGAAGGCCAACTGTGACGTTGGGGAAATAGTCGAAATGAATTGGTCCACAACTGAGACTGGTTTAAATGGTTCCTAGGAGACTGTCATCGAACCTGATGTGACGGGTGTCTCTAAGGGCCATTAGGATTGAACAATTCAACCATTCTCTGCTAAAAGGTTTGACTCCAACTTGGACTAAACCTATGTGGATATAATTTTGTCCTTCCTTCTTGTGTGCTAACAAGGCTGAAGGTAAAAGCAAGTAGCACGTCTCATACTCCTTGTTTATAGCATAAACTTGTTCTATGGTCTTGACATGGTAATTAGTCTTAAAGCCTTTTTTAAAGACCATGAAGACTTATAGATCTAATGAGTGGGAACCTTTGGGATATTCCAATCTCCTAGTTTTAAATCTAAATCAGATAACTCATAAGACTCTGAATTGAGAATTCTAGCTTCTTGTGGAATCTCTGGGAGGGATGATCCTTGACTGGTAGTAGAGTTACTTCTAAACAACCTATTCAACATTCTGGATAACAAATCTGGGTTAACAATCACAACCTAATTACCTTTATCCTCAATAAACTGGATCTAACCTTTAGATTTGAAACAGGGTGTTCTACAAGACGATCGCCTAATCTTGTGCAGACTACAACCTCTTGCTGCCACAGTCCGCCTTAACACCTCATTTTGGCTAAACGGCTATTCACTCAGGACACTGGGACTAAATGGGTTAACAAACAGCATAGATCTGGTCTTACTTGTCTCAACAGTACACATTTGCAACAAACTTCAGGGCTAAACACAGAATATAGAGAAATCGGATAACTGGGAAATAACTAGTTAACTCAAACAAATAACACAAAATGATAAGTAGATAGATTGTCATTACCCCTCTTTTGAGTCGGTCTTCACAATTGTAACTAGATGGCCTCAGTCAGCCTTTATTTCTGTAATTATATGGCCCCAATCGGCCTCCCCATTTACTTGTAACTTACCTCCTTTTTGGTATTAGAGCCAAGTTGGCCGATAACAGTTTGTAAGTTACATTTTATTGTCAATCAAGTTGGCCGGTTATACCGCCATAGTTATCCATTATTTTCCGCATTATCATTATTTTGATTATTTTCATGAATATATCTCCCAGTTCATATATTTTGTTTTACATCTATTTTTTGATAACTCTTCCATTACCATTCATTACATTCTTCATCTACTATCTTTATCTACTTTTTTTTTTTTCTATTTATTTTATCTTATGGTTTATGATTTTCTTTTCCTCTAATTTATTGACACAATTAACAAATCATTATAATACACTAATTTAATTGAATTTAAAATTTATTTATTTAATGGTTGCTTTTGATAGTGATTTTGATATTATTAATTTCTATTATAGTAAGTAGTATGTAGCCCCGTGCTGCCGCACGGGAATGGATATATTATTAATCATGAGTTTATTCATGTTTAAAAGACTCAGTTAAGTCTAAATTCATATTATTAACCAGAAATTTCATTAACAAAACTTAGCAGTATATATATTTTACACAGAAAGATGAACCTTGGTGATAATGTTTATCCAAAAGATCCATTCACGCTTTTGAATCTTCAATCTCTATTGGTGATTGAAATTTTCGTAGCTTAAAAAATTTAAAATTAAAAAAAAAAAAAAACCCTCAGAGTTGTACTCATTTTGTAGTTTTACGATGGGTCATTTTGCAACATGATGGGCATTTGTGTGAAGAAAAAACTTTTGAAGTTCCATGGCTGATAAAAGAAATTCTTTCCAATCTCTTTTTATAGAGAGATGGGTTTGTGCGTGTTTTTATACATCCTTTATAGTTGTATTATCACGAAACAGGTCCAATGGATTTAGATTGGTACTACCGATTCACAAAGCATGAGTGTTTAATGTGTTATTAATTTCATCTCATTGGCTTCTACACATGACAACAAAATTAAAAATAATTAGATTGTACACGTGTATAGTAAAATTGGACTCCAATTTCAGATTCTAATTGAACAATAGGAATGATAATATATGATAGTAACAACAATAGGAATATTCAAATAAAATTTCGGATTAAATTGTAACAATCTGAATAAAAAATTCCAGTAGAAAGACAAGGTGGAGTGATCCACTCCAAGAAGGCGACCAAACTTGCGTAAATATAGAATAATAAATCTCTCTCCGGAAAATTTACATTGTTCATAACATTTACCTTCACTGAAAATTTTAAAAACATAGTGACTCACATCTACCATCTAGATATCTACAGCCAGGTCCTCTCCAATTCACGTGAGATTCCATTGATCGCTAAGTTCCTTTGCAGCCTGCAAAAAGTATCATCCATCAGTCAACAGTAGTGCTTTCTTCATTGTTATAGGTGCCAAACCTGAACAAAAAGCCAAATATAAGGATAGTGAATTCTAGGCATAATGTGCATCTAAATCACATATTAGCAATTTATAACAAATGTAAAGATGCAAACTTTGTAAGTGAATAGTAAACAAAACTCAGTGTCAGAACCAAGAAGAAAGCACTTTAATCTGAAACTCAGTGTAAATGTAAAGATGCAAACTTTGTAAGTAATTTATAACAAAGATGCAAACTCTGGCTTTGCTATCTTTTTAGAAATTATGCAATGTACCCAAACCAAGTTCTTATCACCGATATTAATCTCTTTGATTTTCACGTTTGACTGTAAAATCAAGAAAAAATTTAATTAGCACAGTAACTCATTTGACCCAATACATAGAACTGGTTTTAATGAGAATGAGCCCACATACATTTATCTTTTTGGAAATTATGCATTGTACCCAAACCAAGTTCTTATCACCGATATTAATCTCTTTGGTTTTCACGTTTGACTGCAAAATCAAGAAAAAACTTAATTAGCACAGTAACTCACTTGACCCGATACATAGAAGTGGTTTTAATGAAAATGAGCCTACATACATTTAGCCACATGATGCAAAATTCAAATTCAATTTCAGATTCTAGACACATGGCACAAAATTAGAACTCTAATTACGAGTACACATGGCATACAATTAGAGTTCTAATTTGGAATTCAATTTCACACTCTCTCTGCTTCACCTATTATTATATATATAGATGTCTCATTTTATATGTAGTCTACCTTTGTAATAACTTGTAATTAATTTAAAAAAAGGGGAATAGGAGAAACTTAGGGGACAATATAACCTTAAGATGCTCAAATAGTCATTAAATCTCGTTAGTATTTTGTGTACATATGAGAATTACATTGATTAAAAGTTTTTAACAAAATCTAGTATTATTATAGACATTTCCATGTTAATTCAATTAAACATGAAAATAAATATGTAGTATTTAGCATTTTTTTTCTTTTTTGCAAATTATTATGATATATTAGCCTTGGCCTCCCAAACAAAACTTTCTAACTCTGCCACTACCTAAGATGCTCTCAATAGCAAATTCTTGTAAGCCAAAGCCCTTTCTACCAAGCCAAAAAACAAGTTGGTATTCTGTATCTAGTTTTGAATTATATAAAACTAGTCGCTAACCCGTGCGATGCACGGGATAGATAAATTTAAAATCACATATACTAAAAAAAAAAAACAAAAACAAATAGAGAGTCATGTATGAAAAAAAAAAACTATTAATTAAAAGTTAATAGAAAAATTATTTTATAATTTAAAATAGTTTCCCATAAGTATTGTATAGGTATCAACCAAGTAGGATGCATATTTTAAAAATTAAAGAAAAAAAAAAAAGACCGTAATGGTGGGCGGCGGTTGCTTTTGTTTTATTATTTATCCACCAAAAAAAAAAAAAAAAAATAATAACAAAAAAAAAGAAAGAAAGAAGAATTTGATAGGATATGAACAAATAAATTGTAGTAGAATTTGAATAGTTTCCCATAGATATTGTATAAGTATCAACAAAGTAGAATGCATATTTAAATAAATAAAAAAGACAAAACTTTGTCTTCTAACTCTCACATGTACCAACGCTACACCACTACCATATGTATAGAGGTTATTACATGCCCTTATTTAGTTTCTTATCAATGTGAATTGCCACTTTTAATATGAATGATGCACCTCCTCACTCCATATTATTCTACTAATCAATTTGAGATTCCAAAATCAAGTAGGAAGCATCTAAACCATTCTCATATGGACTACTCCTTCTTTTTTAAAATACCTATGGACTATATCACAACATTAATATAAAATTGATCATTGATGACAGGAAATTTGTGATTTTGATGGTCAGGAATAAGCTCTTCTTCTTGTTATTGATGACAATTTTTTTTATAGAGTGGTTTTTCTAAGATCAAATGAGGGTTCTATATATAACATACATAGTAGTACAAATTACACCAGCGTTAGAGAAATTTGGTTGATGAAATTGTTAATTATTAAATCAAAATTACGATTAAATCTAATGTTTTAATTGTAAAAACAAATTTTTACAATTAAAATTTTCATATATAGATTTTTTATACTAATAAACTCACTCACAAGTTACAACAATAAAAAATTATAAAGTAGTAATCATAGAGAGTTAGAGCATCAAAGATGGCAACATGTCCTTACCTCTACATTTACTTTGAGCAACTCCATGGGTACAACGTTACAAAGTGGTCTCTTTGCAAAATCTTCAATTTGCTGTGTGTGTTTTCTTTGTGAAAATTTGAGTAAGTATGAAGGGTTTCAACCTTGACAGGGGTTTATATTTGTTGAAATTTTTGTTATAGAATTTTAGTTGAAGTAGAATTTTCAAGCTCTTGAAACATATATCTAATAAAGTTTTACTTAAACTAAACTACTGTAACACTTGATAAGATAATTACACATTGAAGAGAAATAATAAATATATAAGACATAAAACCTAAAATAAAAAGAATCTAAAATAAAAGGAAAAAGAAAATTGTGGAAGATCCAGAGGTTTTAGTTATATATATATATATATATATATATATATATAAGAGTCTTCATGGTCCTTAAAAAAGGCTTTTAAGACAACCTTTGTCCTTGTCAAGAATATGACAGATAGGGTCATCTTAGGAAACCCATTCATGTGTCTGTTGTATCATTTCGTCACAGATAGTGAAGGAATCACTACCCATCCCTTTGGCCAGCCAGTTAAGTTTAAGTTCCTTAGGAGCTCAGAACCTAGAGAAATTAGCACCCTCCAGGAAGTTTCTGTCTCCAAAACCTTAAACCTGATAAATGCCAAAACTCCTTTATCAACAATTTCATATGATCGAGCCGAGAACCTTGATCCATCTACATCCACTTTTCCATTCACAAATGATGATATTGTTGACCCAATTCAGTTTCAAAAATCATCACAGTATTCCATTTCATTCATCCATCATGAAAGAATTTGCTTCATGCCATCCCATGTTTTTAACAATAGCATTTTTGAAAATAAGAAAATTCATCCTATTTGTTTAAACAATTCTTGGCAGGAAAAGAAGCAAATAAATATCAGTACCACTAGTAAGTGGAAAATGACTTCTTCGGCAGAGAAGAGTGTTAGGACATATGTGGTTCACATGTTAAGAACATATGTCATACTATTTATGTAAATTGGCTAATCCTTTGACAAAACGCACTCTACTTGTAATTGGGTAGTTTTAGGTATTTTTAATACTTCAAGAAACAAGGTTTCAAGATCAAGTGTTGAAGTCATCAAGTCTGTCCAAGAAAAATCAAGCTGAAGTGCATTTTCATTAAAGCTCGACACCTGCTCGATAGCTCCTCGACACCTGCTATCTGTCGAGATTTAAAAATTAGATTTTTCTATTCTGATTTCTTGGGATCCGTGAATGTGTTTTTGGGCCTTCTTTTCTTCTAACCCTAAACATATAAAAGGATTGTTTTAAGAGTCGTAAACATAGACACAAGTTGCTAAAGCATTGAGCAATTCTTGTTCAAGCAAATTGTGATCAAAGACGAAGTTCTTGACCTAGTTCATCTTCTCTAAAGAAGTTGCTGTGTATTTGCACCAAAGGGTTTTGTGACCAAGCATCTTCCTGATCTTCATCGCATAGGATGAACTGAAGAACTTTGCAGCCAACCTCTCTTTCTAAAGTTGGTGTTTGAAGTTGCGTACTGGGATCCGCGCATCTGGTTAGTCACGTACTTGGGAGCCGTGCATTAAAGGTGGAAATTGTCACTACAGATCAAGTCCAATTAGGTATTGGGGTAAGGGTTCAACTGTAGGTTGGTAAGGTACTTGGGATTCCTTTACTTGTAACCGCTTGATTTGATAATAGTGGAGTTTCGGGAGTGGTGACCTGAAAATCACCCGGTGGGGTTTTTGTCGTTAGGGTTTTCCCCATTCGTGAACAAATCACCGTGTTATTTATTTTTCTGCTGCATATTTAGTTTTGGTGATTTGTTTGTGCTGCCATGCAATTGCATGATAAATTGATTAATTAGTAACTTGGCTAATTAATTAATTGGTTTAATCACAATGGGTCATTCAGTTTGTGGCCTATCAAGTGGTATCAGAGCAGGCACACTCTGATTAGGTTTTAATCTTTGCTGTGTTGATCCATTGACCCCTGTTTGTCATGGATAGAGGACAGTCTCTAATTATACCTCCTTCATTTGATGGGACTAACTATGCCTACTGGAAAGTACGCATGAGAGCTTTTTTGCAGTCCTTAGATGAGAAGGTGTGGCAAGCTGTTGAGATTGGCTGGACGAAGTCAAAAGAAGCGCCGGCCGATTGGGATGAAGCCAAGATCAAGGCGGCAAACTTCAACAGCAGAGCATTGAATGCCCTATTTAGCGCAGTCGCCAATGAGGAGTTCAAGAAGATATCCTCAACAGAAACTGCTAAGGAGGAGTGGACCATCCTCCAGACAACCTATGAAGGAACAAAGGTTGTCAAAGATTCAAAGCTACAGAGGCTCACTACTAGCTTTGAAGAGATTAAGATGGAGGAGGATGAGTCGTTTGATGAGTTCTTTGCCAAGCTTAAGGACATAGTGAACTCAGCCTTCAGTCTTGGGGAAACCATCCCTGAACCCAAGGTTGTAAGGAAGGTGCTCAGATCTCTACCTGAGAGATTTCATGCCAAGATTACAGCAATAGAAGAATCAAAGGACATTGACAAAATTCCTTTGACTGAGTTGGTTGGGAACTTGCAGACCTACGAGCTAGGGTTATCAAGAATTGGCAAGTCAAGCGAGGACAAGAGCATGGCCTTGAAGGCAAAGTGCAGTGATACAGATGAGTCTTCTGATGATGAAGATTCCAAGATGAAGTCCTACATTACAAGGCAGTTCAAGAAGTTTATGAAGAATGCCAATGGAAGGAGCTTCGACAAGGACCGCAAGCAATCCAATTCTTCTCAGTTCAAGAGCCAAGACAAAGGAAGGAAGGATGCTAAGGATGGCGGTCAGTACACTGTTCCGACAGGACCAAAGTGTTTTGGATGTCAGGGGTTTGGACACATGAAGAATGAGTGTCCTACATACCTCAAAAGCATTGGGAAGAGCAAGGCACTTGCTGCAACCCTGAGTGACACTGAGCCTGAAGATGATTCCGACAATGAGGATGACGGAATCTTAAATGCCTTTACTGCCACAGTTAATCCTACTGAAGGGATTGTTGAAGAAGTGGAAGAAGAAGAAGAATTGGTGAATACTGAATGTGAGAAGATGGATGATAAAGATGATATCCATTCAGCCTATGAGAAGCTTTACAAGCTCTCTGAGAAGCATGAGAAATTGTATAGGCTGGCCACCAAGAAGCTCACTGATGTGGAACTTGATCGAGAAGAGTTGTCCACAAAGTTTGATGAGGCAAATCAAACTATTAGAGCACTGAGGTTTGAGAACAACTTCCTGGCTGAGAAGACCAAGAAGCTTGAAGCAGAGCTGTTTCAAGTCAGAGCTCAACTGGAGAGGACTTCAAGTGCAAAACTTGATGAGATGCTCAGCAACCAGAAATTTGCTTCAGATCGAACAGGTTTAGGGTATGGTCTTTCTTTCTCTAATTCTGCTTCTACTAGTTCTACTGTTTTTGTTCCTCCTGCTAATACTGTTAAAGTTGAGAACACTGATGTTAAAACTGAATTAGCTAGTGAGAACGTAGACAAGGGTAAATCCATCTTAGGAGCACCCCCTAAGCAAGATAAGAAAGATGCTGAAACCCTAGGGCTAAGAAGGCTAACTCTCAAAAGCCTAAACAAAAGAAGTAGCATCTTTGTCATCATTGTGGAGCTGCCGGTCATACTCGACCAAATTGCTACAAGTGGCTAGCCACCCAACAAAGCAACAGCATGACAGCATCTGGAAGCCAAAATCAGTTTCAATCCTCTCTTGCTCCTCTTGGAGATCTTCTAAAAGCCATCATGTTCCTTTCGAACTTGAATGGTTTCAATTCTTCCCCCTCACCGCCGGTTCAAGGATTTAATCAAAGGAAAGGCTCTTCCAAGGTGTGGAAGAAAAAGGACTCTAAGTGATTTCATCACTTTCTTCTCCTTTCTTGTTTTTCTTGTTTGTTGCATTGCTTGTGTGTTTTGCATTTTTGTTGAGTCAGTCTAGTTTTATGCATTGTTTTTGCTTTGTTAACATGTTTTTGTGTGTTTACTTTCAGTTTTGTTTATTTTGTTTTTGATATAAAATAAAAAAAAATTGAAAAATACAAAAACAGTGTGTGTTTTGTGTACTTTGGTACTTATGTACCTTGGATGGCCAATGAAACAGAGTTTTCTAAACTTTGTATCTCTTGTAGCTTAGATGAGTATCTTTATGCACAACTAAGCAAGTGAGCTTTGTGGCTCTTGTTTGTGATGAGTAAGATTAGGTTATCTCTTAAAATTTAACACTCATATCACTCTTTTTGACGGGTATGACTAGAAAATCCTAAGAGAAAGGCATAAATAACCATCTCACCATTGTTGCCCGCCAATCATTAATGACATCTGTATGTTTCGGCATAGCAAAAGTGTGATGTCAATGACATTTGTGTGCTTTGGCATAGCAATATTGGAATGTCAAATATCAATGGGTATTTCTTTTCTCTCTCATAAGCCCATGCATGATATGCTTAAAAAGAAAATATGCAAAGAAATAAAAAGCAAAAAGATTAAAAATGCTTTAAAAATGGTTGCAAGCGTGTATTCTAGGAGATGTGGGAGTTATAGGATGTACCTCGAAGGTGATAGTCCCCATCAAACAGTTATGATTGTGTGTGAGTTAAAGTTATTTTCTCATATCTTAGATCATCATAACATGTATACACATATGCAATCTTGCGATGTTTTTCACACACAACACGCAATATTCTTTGCTACTCTTGATACATGTACAGGTACAATGTGATTTGGCCATCACTAAGGTTTTACATGTGCTAATGTATGCTCACTAAACTGTCTTGACTTATTTTTGAAAAATAAAATTGGTTAGACTTGTTTAGTGTGCGTGTGTGTTTTTGGGAGATCCATGTGCTTAAATTTTCATTGAGAGATGATTTTTTAAGAGCTTTTTGTTGGTTGGATCATGGTTGAGGTGCATGTTTTGATTGCATTCATGTCTGTGTTTTTCACTTCTCGAAAAACTGCTTTTCACTGCTGGCTCGACACCTCCTCGACACCTCCTTGATACCTGATCATCTGTCGAGCCTCTCAAGCCTTTTTCTTATCGCAATCTCGACACCTGGTGGATCGATCGAGAAATCTCCTATCTCCTCGATACCTTGTCGATTGATTAAGCTTCTGTTTTTGGTTCAGGTGTTCTTACCTCGATACCTTCTCGACACTTTCAGCTGTCGACATGTTTTTTCTCGACCCCTACCTCAATACCTACCTCGACACCTCTCGATACCTCTGTTGTCGAGAATTACTGAAGCTTCTATTTAAGCTTCTGTCGCGATCTGATCTTCATTTACTCGATCTTTCTCGATCTGTCCGGGCTGTTCCTTTTCCAAACACTCTTTTTCTCACTCAAATCCTCAAACCCTCTTGATTTTCGGTCTTCCCTTGGTTTCAATCACCTGGTAAGATCTCTTTTCCTTTCCTGTTTCATGCATTGCATGTTTTAAAACCTAGGTTTTGGGATTTTTTGGAAATTTTTGGGGTTTTTCAAAATTGATGAGTTTTTCTTGAAATTTTGGATTTGGTTTTCACTTAAATGCTTTTAAAATGTCATACATTGCATTCCATGTGCATTAGAATGATATCTACATGCATTTAGATGTGTGTTTCTTGTATGTGTGCTGATAGGTTTGGATTGGGCTGAGCCCATGATGCCTTTTGATTTGCATGTCACATGCTCATGCATTCCCATGCATACGTACTTTTTGTTCAATATATTTGTCATATTTGAACTGTTTGGGACTTTTCTGATTGTCTCCCTCTTTATCTCTTTCTCATTCTTTTACGTTAGTTGTGTCTATGGCACCCAAACGTAAATCCAATCCTGCCCAGAATCTTCTGCGTTCTGGAGCTTCCTCTTCTTCTGACTCTGCTTCTCTTAACCTTCAGTTCCGTGATGGAGATGCCCACAAGGCATTTACTGAGAACTTTTCTAGACAAGGTGTTCATTCGGAACGCCAAGTCATTCTGGCGGACTTCACCGACATTGACCTTCCCTCTGTCATTCACAGTAAGGGATGGGAGTCACTGTGTGACGTCCCGGTCACCTGTCCTCTCATGCTACTTCAGGAGTTTTACTCTAATATGCACAGGATTGATCGTTCAGTACCTCTTTTTCATACTCGCGTTCGAGGTACGCGCATTGCTGTCACACCGCAGCTAGTTGCGGATGTGCTTAGGGTTCCTAAGATAGAGTTTCTTGACTATCTTACTTGTGAGCGTTTGAGGACTGTGTCCAAGGATGAGCTCATTTCCGCTTTTTGTGAGCGCCCTTCTGACTGGGGTGAGCATCAGTATACATCTTGTAGACCTTTTGCTAAAGGTCCTAGATTTCTTAACATGGTGATGACTTTTGTACTCCATCCTCTCTCTCACTACAACTTTATCACAAAGCCTCGTGCTTGATTTTTGCTATCTCTTCTTGAGCATCTTACGATAGATTTTCCTTCTCACTTCATTTTCTCTATCGTAGATGTTCATCTAGATTCGGCGTCCCGTGATAAGCTCATCTTTCCTTCCGCTATCACGAGGATTCTATGCCATTTTTCCATCCCTTTCCCTGTGTCCGACCACTTCACACACATATCTGCCATAGATTCCGCTACTGTAAAACGTAGTGAGGCTCAGTTTAGGTCGAGACAGCCGGAATCCACTCCTCCCTCCCGTTCGGCTCCATCCAGATCAGCTCCATCTACATCGGCTCCTTCAACTTCTACAGGCGATATATCTCTTGGAGACATTATGGCGCAGCTGCAGTACATGGATGCTCGCCTCGATACACTCTCCTCTGAGTTGTATCAGGTGAATGTTCGTGTTGGTCGTATTGCACGATGGCAGGCGACCATGGGTGGTTTTGCTTCTGAGGCTTCTCCTCTACCACCTCCTCTAGTCGCTTCGGATTCTGATGCTGAGGATGGTGATGATGATGATGGTGATGACGATGATGCTTCGGATGATGATGATGGAGATGCTAGCTCTACTGCTGAGATGTTTACATGACACTCTACCCTTTGTCACTCGTGACAAAAAGGGGGAGTAGTTTTGGATTATGAGAGTAGTCATCTTAGGGGGAGAGTTAGTATAGGACATTTTTGATAGGGGGAGTGTTGATATGTTGAGGGATGTAGTGAGGTTTTGATGTATCTTTTCTTTTCTATTCTTTATAGATACATTGATCTTGTATATGAGGTCTTGTGACTAGTTTTACATACATTGTACTTATTTTTCTATATATGTAGATGTATGTTTTTTTTTCACCTATCTCTTCATGTGTTGTTTCTTTTCTATCTTTAGACACATGTTCTTTATACTTGTATGCAATCTAATTATCTCTGTTTCACACAAGATGCCTTGATGAGTTTTGTTTAAAAGTGTTTCAGAAATACAGGTTGTCAAAGTCTACTTGTCATAAACTCTCTACTTGCAAAGTTTTTCAAGAATTTGTGTTAGGATAGATTTTATTGTATTTAACAAGTGAATATGAGTTAAGTGATTTATGACTTCTCTCATATGTTCATTTGTTTGTTGTGGTTTTGTCACGGATTGCCAAAAGGGGAGATTGTTAGGACATATGTGGTTCACATGTTAAGAACATATGTCATACTATTTATGTAAATTGGCTAATCCTTTGACAAAACACACTCTACTTGTAATTTGGTAGTTCTAGGTGTTTTTAATACTTCAAGAAATAAGGTTTCAAGATCAAGTGTTGAAGTCATCAAGTCTGTCCAAGAAAAATCAAGCTGAAGTGCATTTTCATTAAAGCTCGACACCTGCTCGATAGCTCCTCGACACCTGCTATCTGTCGAGATTTAAAAATCAGATTTTTCTGTTCTGATTTCTTGGGATCCGTGAATGTGTTTTTGGGCCTTCTTTTCTTCTAACACTAAACATATAAAAGGATTACTTTAAGAGCCGTCAACATAGACACAAGTTGCTAAAGCATTGAGCAATCCTTGTTCAAGCAAATTGTGATCAAAGATGAAGTTCTTGACCTAGTTCATCTTCTCTGAAGAAGTTTCTGTGTATTTGCACCAAAGGATTTTGTGACCAAGCATCTTCCTGATCTTCATCGCATAGGATGAACTGAAGAACTTTGCAGCCAACCTCTCTTTCTAAAGTTGGTGTTTGAAGTCTCGTACTGGGATCCGCACATCTGGTTAGTCACGTACTTGGGAGCCGTGCATTAAATGTGGAAATTGTCACAACAGATCAAGTCCAATTAGGTATTGGGGTAAGGGTTCAAATGTAGGTTGGTAAGGTACTTGGGATTCCTTTACTTGTAACCGCTTGATTTGATAATAGTGGAGTTTCGAGAGTGGTGACTTGAAAATCACCCGGTGGGGTTTTTGCCGTTAGGGTTTTCCCCATTCGTGAACAAATCACCGTGTTATTTATTTTTTTGCTACAGATTTTGTTTTGGTGATTTGTTTGTGCTGCCACACAATTGCATGATAAATTGATTAATTAATAACTTGGCTAATTAATTAATTGGTTTAATCACAAGGGGTCATTCAGTTTGTGGCCTATCAAAGAGGAACAATGGGAAAGCACTTGCAAATGGCTATCCTCAAGACAAAAGGCTCCCAGCTGGACAGTCTTTTGTAATGCATGAAGGCGTATAAAGATTTACCGGCAGAGGTGACATACTCCAGTGGTGATATAGCTGTTGTTCTACAGGAAGTTTTATCCAGGACCTTGCAATTCAACAAATGAGCGTATAAAGATTTACCACACTCCATTAAATTTGTACTTGATAACCTCCAAGCAGCTTTCACCTTAAACCGTCATGGCCTTTTCCCAAGAACCCTCAAAGTACTAGAAATCCACTTAGTTAACCTTGGGGCAAGAAACTTCCCTCCTCCAATTCAGAAAGCCATTGCTTATAATACAAGATCCCAGTCATTCCTTTGAAGATTGCTAAAACTCCAGAAGGTGAAATGCTTTTATTAGGGGTGAAAACCTTTTCCACCAAAAGCAAACGGTACTTCTGGATTATTGTGCTGAGTATTGTTTATGAATAGTGTCTTTTAATTCTTTGCTAGATTTTCCGGCGATCTGGATGGAGTCTAGGCTAGACTGGGATCTTGTATTATAAGCAATGGCTTTCTAAATTTGAGGAGGGAAGTCCTTATGAATCTTTCTGATGACCTGATCAATCTTAAAGCTATCCCACCACTTTACTGAGAATTCTCTATCTAATAGGTTGTCATTAATTTCATAATTCCACATACTAATCCAATGGATCTTGTATATGACTGTCATATGCAGAATTGCTGGAAACTGGGAACCATGACTTGAGGCTTGGAATCTAGAGCGAAAATACCTGAGGGTACCCTATAAAGATTCTGGGAAAATCTGGGGTACTGAGCCAAACATTTCTCACCACTTGAGGAACCAAGAAGGTATTGGACAAGAGAACTTCTTATCAAACATTATGAACCATGAATGGTCAAAGTTCTTGTTTTGGTAAAAGAGAACTTTCTCAAAGACGTCCATGTAGTGATAATAACTGTAATGGAGTTCTGAACCTGAGAGAGATCTAAGATCTGTGAGTGTCTTAAGAAAAGAGGGGCGTCTTCCCCATTCTTTGCAGCTAACAAAACCTGTGATGATGAACTCATGGTAGAGGGCTACTGAAGGGTCCCCTTTATTCATGATGTTTTCTATGCGAGCATACTTTTCTTGGATGAGGATGCTCTTATAGAATTTCATGTTTTTCTCTAGGTGTTTTGGAAGGAAGTGCCATTATTGGGGCAAAACTTCCATGGCAAGGGCCAAAGGATCTTTTATATGAACTAGGTGTGGTTCAATATAAGAGATATGTTGGATAAAAGGTTTCTTAATGTAAGAAGACCTTCCTTTTCTGGATGGGTAGGAAGAAGAAGGCTTTTGGGGTACTATGGGACCAAAAGGTTCTTCTACTGTATAAGGGGTGATTGCTTTGGGGGGAGGGGTGGCCAAAGCTGAACTGTAACTGGGTTGACCATAGGGTGGTCTTTGGTAAATTGGTTTTGGAATTGTGAAAACCAAATAACGGTTAGCAATGGTAGATGGGGGCAGGGGAATTAACTGGCCAGTAAGGTTCTTTGCTTGACTGGTACTACTGATGGTTTGCTATTTAGGCAATTTTGGGGGTTGCGGTTGTACAGGTTTTTTCCCGGACATCTTGGTTTGGACTCTGCAAAAATTTACGGGTGAGGAAGTCATGGATACTGTTTTGAGTTCCTTTAATGAATTCAATATCAAATTCAAAAATTGAAAGGATGGCTTGCCATCGTGCAAAAATTTGTTTTGATGCAATGTTTTGAACATATTTTTCTAAAACATGTTTTGCAGATTTACAATCAATCCTTATTAAAAACTTTTGATTCAAAAGATCACTCTGAAATTTTGAAATGCAAAGTACTATAGAAAAAATTTCTTTCTTAATAGTACTATAATTAATCTCAGTAGGAGTCCAAGTTCCTAAATGGAAACAGACTATCTATTCAGGGGAAGTGGGACTGACATGCTGGAGTAGAATGCCACCATAACCAATGTTAAAGGCATCTGTCTGGACAATCTTGAAGGAATTGGCTGAGGGAATTCCTAAGCAAGGGAGAGTCTTGACATATTTTTTGATTTCTTGGACAACTATTGTATGGGATGGAGTCCAAGGGGGTGGATTGGTTCGAAGTCTATCAAAAAGGGGTTTGCATTGCTGCCTGAGATTTTGATAGAAATCAGAAATGTAATTGAGAGATCCTAGAAATCTTTGAAGCTGGGTTTTATCTAGGATTTTATCTGGAAACTTATCAGCAAACTAAATAGCTCTATCTATGGGTTTGATGACTCCATGATGTATATCAAAACCTGAGAATCGAACTTTAGTTTGGAAAAGTTTGATTTTTGGAGCTGAAAGAACAAGACCATTGAGCTTGATGGTATGGAGGAAATCTCACAGGTGTTTCCAATGTTGGTCCAGAGATTCTGAAAAAATGAGTACATCGTCGATGTACACAATTGCATGGCTGGAGAATGGATTTTGAAAATCTCATTCATGATATTTTGGAATTCAGAAGGTGCATTTTTTAGACCAAAAGGTGTGGTAAAGGCTGTCTTGTACCTATTAGACTCTCTAATTTGTATATGCCAAAAACCACTCTTCATATCAAACTTGTTGAAAACCACTGCTCTACTAAGCCTATTAACTAAGTCTATTTTGTTGGGAATTGGGTACCTTACCCATTCTAAGACTTTGTTAAAGGGCTTGTAGTTGATAACTAGCCTAGGGACACCTCTTTCTATTTCAGCATTTTTCTGGACATAAAAGGCTGGGCAAGACCATGTTGATCTAGACTTCCTAATGATTCCTTTTTTGAGGAGATCCTCTATTTATGCTCTACAAATATCCATGAGTTCTTGGTTCATTTGAATGGGTCGAGCTTTGGTAGGGATGTCTTTTTCTTTAAAGTCCTTGACATAAGGAAGAGTTACTTCGTGTCTCCTTCTATGCCAAAAGGTTGTGGGTAGATCAAAGCAGATTTCTTGCTTAAGTTTTTCTTCAAAGTTTTTGATCTCTGTTTGGATATTTTTACAAGCTAGTTGTTCCTCAACCATCTTGTATTTCAAATTATCCTTAAGGTATTTAAGATGCTGTGTCTTGGCATTAATCAGGTTTAAAGTCTTGGAGACAAAAACTTCCTAAAGGGTACTAATATCTCTAGTTTTCGGGCTCCTAAGGAACTTAAACTTGACTGGCTGGCCAAAGGGATGGGTAGTGGTTTCTTCACTATCCATGATGAAAGGATACAACAAACATATGAATGGGTTTCCTAAGATGACCCTATCTGTCATATCCTTGACAAGGACAAAGGTCGTCTTGAAACATGTGTTGTCCTGGCACACATGAGCTTTTGGGATCTTGAATTCAATCTGCATTTTTCCACCACTGGCGGATGTCAATCTTTCCCTGGTCTTTTTGAAATACTTGGAGGAATGATTCATTCTTGAATGCAATTGAGATCAGCGCCTGAATCTATTAAGGCAATAACCTCAAAAGAAATTACTGTACCAATACACAATGATGGAGAAGAGATTTTGGGTGGAGGTGATGAGCATGATAGCCAAAACTCAACCAAGTCTTAAACACTTGATGGCAATGGAGACAATGGAGTCAAATTATTAATAATGAAAAGTGTAAGGTTGAATTTAATCAACCATCATGTTGGCTTTATTCCGTGCCAATTTGCTTGTAATTCAGCACTTAGTAATCCTGTATTTAGGTGGGAAACTTGTAAGGGGAGTGAGTGAGAGAGGGTGAAGAAATGTTCAAGATTGTGCAAAGAAACAGAGTCTCACGACTGGATCTCGCGGGTTAGTCGCAGCTTGCAAGTCGCCAAAAGTCTGCACACGTGCTAAGCATGTTAGAAGCTGAAGAGTCGCGCCAGCTGTTGCACTACAGGACAAAAGTCCCAGGTTGGCCAGGCCGTTAGCCCGCGGCTTGAACTCACGACTAAACCCAGTCGTGAGGTCAAGTCGCCAAAATGCCCTGCTTGGGAAAATCTGACGTTTCACATTCCATTCTTATTCCAGTATAAATACCCCTCATTCCCACTATATTGAGAGAGCTTCCAGAGAGAATTTTGTGAGAGAAACCCTAGAGAAATACAAGATTGATTCATCCACAATCTTAACTTTAAAGACTCTATAAATTCCTCTACTCTCTTCCTCTCCATTGTTATACCCTTGAGAGGCCTTTAACCAAATCCTTATCTCACCACACCCACGTCTGTGAGAAGGTTTATTTGATGCTGTTGGGAAGCAGTTAGGAAGGAACCAATCTACATTGGTTGATGCTATGGTCTAGTAGTGGAATCCAGTAAGCTAAAGAAGAAATAGGTTCAGCGTAACCTCGTTGGAGTAAGAAGCTTGGAGGGCTTAGTAGATTAGGCTTGGAGGGTCTTCTGCTGTTCATGTATCCCAACTACATTCTTTAGTGGATTATTTGACCGCTTGGAGGGCGGCGGAGAGGTTTTACGTCGAGGGCTTTGGTTTCCTCTTCGATAACACATCGTGTGTTGTCCGTGTGTTTGCATCTTCTTTCCTTTATCTTTGCCTTATATTTACTGCTGTGGATGTGTTTATATTTGGCTTAGATTATTTATCAATTCTGTTATAAGCTTGTTATCATGTTCCGCACATTAACTGTTTGATATAAAGCTTGAATTGGTAAGTTTGTAATTGTGGTCTAAACGTTCAAGGGTGTTTTATACCCATATTGAACTTTCAATTGGTATCAGAGCAGGTACACTTGCTGTGGTTTAAATACCTAAGTGTGATCCCTGACCCCCTTAGAGATGGATAGGTCACAATCTCTTAATGTACCACCGTTCTTTGACGGTAATAATTATGCCTTTTGGAAAGTCCGTATGAGGGCGTTTTTGTGTTCTATTAATGATGCTGTGTGGGATGCAGTTGAAGTAGGATGGACAAGGCCAGAGGCTGCCAAGTCTACCTGGGATAAGGTTGCTCTTGCGGCGGCCAATGCAAATAGCAAGGCATTGAATGCTATTTTCTGCAATGTCTCTCCAGAAGAATTTCATCGGATTTCACATATCACAATTACTAAGGAAGCATGGGAAATTCTAGAGACAACCTATGAAGGGACTAAGAAAGTGAAGGACACCAAACTTCAGATGTTGACCACTCACTTTGAGGAGCTAAAGATGAGTGAGGATGAACCTTTTGATTCATTTTACAGTAAATTGAATGAGGTTGTTGTTGGTAAATTTAACTTGGGAGAAAAGACGGAGGACTCGAAAATTGTAAGGAAGATCCTCCGGTCACTACCAGAAAGTTTCCGGGCCAAAGTTACAGCTATTGAAGAGAGCAAAGATCTTGACGACATTAAGTGGGAAATTTGGTGACAAAGGAAAATTTCAGAGTACCGGAAAAGAGAAGAAAGAGTTTAGAAGAAAATAGGGTAAAGATTCCCAATCCTCACAAGGAATTACATGTTTTGAATGTAATGGACATGGGCTCTTTAAAAAGGAATGTCCCAATTATTTGAAGTCGAAGGGAAAGGCCTATGCTACTACTTTAAGTGATTCAGACTCATCAAATTCTGACTCTGAAGAGAGCTGTGATGAAGAAGGAAATTTCTTTGCATTCATGACCATTGCTCATGTGGAATCCTCAGATGATTTGGATACACTTATGAAGGAGCTTGGTGAGCATTCTGATTTGGAGTCTATTGGAGTTGCCGAAGAATCGGAGACTGAAGAGGATGAAGGTTCATCAAGTCTTCAAGAGAATTACGCCTTAATCCTTGAGAAATCAGGTAAGTATGCAAGGGTTGCAAAGGCGGCTGTGAAGAAGACGAAAAGGGCTGAAGAACACTACAAAAGTCTTCTGGTCAGATATAGAGAGGCTAAGTGTGAGATTGAGACATTAAATGACGAGATTTCAGAAGCTTACACTAGAGTGAGATTCCTTGAGCAAGAGGTAGTGCAAGTTCATGCCAAGATAGAGAGAGTCTCCTCTTAGAAGTTAGAAGATGTTATATAATCTCAAAACTTAGAATTCAGAATTCATAACTCAGAATTCTTAAGAGAACTCCCCCAAGTGCCAACCTGTTGCCCAACACAATAACTTAGAATTCATAACAAAAATATATAGGAGGTGTATAAATGATTAATCTGGAGACATTATATAGGAATTTCTTAAGTGAACTCTCCCAAGTGCCAACCACTAAGATACTTGAAGTGATTGTGCTAAACTTAATTTACTAAATATATATTTTTCTAATAGGCTAGCAACTTTGAACTAGCCATTTGACAATTTTTTTTACTTAAGAAAAAAAAATCATTTAAAGCCTTAATAAAAAAAATTAAATAGGTTTTCGTCAACGAAACAAAGAATTAAATAGATTTGACAATAAAAAAATTTCTGATTATTAAATTCTTTGATTCTTTCCTATAAAAAAAATTTTGATTGTTCCCTAATAAAAAATTAATTCTTTCTTTATAAAATTAATAAAATAATATACTAACACAAGCTCATGGGTAGCCTATTAGGCCCAACCCAATAACCTAGCCTGTTAAAGACAAAATGGGTATTGCCCAGCCCGTTAACTAGTTAATAGCTCATTATGCCCAGCCCATTGTGCCCATGGGCCAAGTAAAAATGGGTCGGACCGACCTGACCTAGCCCATTGATGACCCTTTGATTCATCACGATTGAAGAGTAAGGTAGAAAAATTTGTTGTGGATACATTTTTAAACTGACAGCTATGACACTCATGGAAAATGGGAATGGAAATGCAAAAGCTTCTAAAGTAAGCCCAATTAACGGCTTGATAGGTTCGAGTCACTGTAGCTCCACCCTTGGCCTCACTTTCCCAAAAATAGATTTATTTGCTCATTAAAAATTATATTTTTCATTTTAACATTTCTCATGTCAATTTAACTTCAAATTGGGCCTTAAACCAACCTTGGGTCTTAGAATTCAGCATAATTGGGGAACATGGGCCCGATTTGTAAAGAGTACAAAATGTGGTGTTTACAAATGCCCTTCTTTTGATTCATGAGCTTCACTAACGGAATAAAAAAGAATAAGGGACAAAACATTTTGTTTCAATGTATAGCTCGGGCCCAACCCATGCACACAACAGACATCACGCATACATGGGGCGGGGTGAAACTCTAAAGAGTTGCATGGAATTTGTATGTCCAAATTCTCACCTTTGTTGCTCGGGAAACGAGCATCGGCAAGTTCACTATTCCAGAGCATGTTTTGTGAATTGCAAGCAAAAGGTGAGTGACTTATAATCCTAGAGTCACAAAAAAGAAAAAAACAAATAAAGGTGCTTTTACGAGCACAAACAAACAAACAAAGGTGCTCGTACGAGTTTAGAAAGGATATATATCTGTGGTGTCCATCTAGGGCTCTTGCCTCAAACTTCTCTAGGTGGTATTTATCTTCAATCTCTATCTCTACTTGCTCTGGTGAGGCTTTTGCCTTGGGGTAACCTTGGTCTCTATCTCTATCTCTACCTCTTCTACCATGCTTGCATGTTCAATTCTTATAGGATATGTGTGTGAAATCTGTAAAATGTGCCTGCATGTTCAACTTCCAAAGGATATGTGCACGAATTTTGTGTTGTATGGGATCTGTGCTTGCATATTCAATTCCCAGAGGATATGTGCACAATTTCTATGTTTTGACTTGCTTGACTATTTTTAGATGAAAGATCCACTGGGGATGTTGAAGGACTTACGAGGCAGTATAACTTTGTTGAAAAGTGTTTTGGTGATGATTCGACCTACCATGAAGTCTTGAAGGTGTACGGCTCATTAAAGAGGGGGTAGCTTACTAGGGATTTTCTGATGGTGTGTTGTTTACTAGGGAAATTTCTTCCACTGGGGAATAACTATCTTCTTCTTTCTTGTGACTCATTGAGGATTGATGTTGACTCCACACTCGAGGGGGTTTTACCAAACTCTACTGGGGAAATTTTGCTTGCAACTCTTAAGGGAGCTGCTTTTGTGCCTTGGACTCATAGGGGAGTCCGTCTATGATACTGGATTTACTTAGGATTTAGTTGATGATCTTGACTCACGGAGGAGTTTTCATGATGATTTCTTGTCCATTGAGGGATGTTTTGATGCTTTCGATCCACCGAGGATGCTCTTTTAGGGTCTTTGTGCTCCTTGCCTACTGAGGGCATTTCTATCACTTTTAGGTGTATTTTTAAATTTCCCTTTGCACTTCTAGCCTCCTAGGAACTCTATAGGGATATTTGAAAAAGATTTTTTTTTTTTTTTTTTTTTTTTTTTTTGTGTGGCTAAACTACACGTAGTTTAGCGGGGAGGCCTAAACTACAAGTAGTTTAGTCACTAGGTGTGTTCCCACCTTTTCATCTTTTTCCCAATGGTTACCGACCATTTCTTTTTCATTCATTCTCTTCATCTTCCCTCGTTTCTTCACATTCTCTAACTCTCTCTACGAAAACCTTCTGCCTCTCTCTCATTCCCTCACAATCTGACTCTCTCCTCCTTTTCAATCTTAACTTCTCTCTCAAATTCTCTCTCTCTCTCCTTCAATGGCACCCAAGAAAAGTTCCTACATTCTCTCCACTGATGCCTTCCATCTCACCTGCTAGAATGGAGTAGTAAGGCTAACAACGGCTCCTCCCTTGGACACACTCAGTCGGGGGACACTGCACCAGCTAGTAGGGCATTGGATGCTCCTTTAGGTTAGTTTCTCTCTCTTTTCTTTTGTAGTTCATGCATTCTCATTCTTATAGTCATACATCTACATGCCATATATGTTCGGATTATGTACCATATTCTTGTTAACTGCATCCACACCCATATCTTGCAAACTGTTACCCTACCATATATGTCTTGCAAACTGTACCATATCTGAACCTCGCAAACTATCATGTACCATAACCTCTTGCAAACTGTTGTCTCTGAATCCTGCAAACTGTCATCTTGTAAAATGCTATTTTTGAATCTTGTACATTATCATATTTTAGCATTGGGCCGTGGAGTATGGTCTTATTGTTAGGGGGGCTACGGTGGGCTTGAGGAGGGTCACCTCGCTTAAGGCTCACCTTGATAGGCTCTCTCCCGATTATGTAAGTTAGAAACGTATATTGCTTTCCACTATTTTCATGCTTCTTAAGGTTCTTTTTATAACCCCATGTGTTGTCACAGATCATGTGGAGTCCTTGGGTCAGATGTAGACACCGCATTTTGTACCCCTTACGACTAGGGCCCCGTTCCCCAATGATGCCCAAACTCTAAGGCCTAAGGCTAGTTTAGAACCCAATCAGATATCAAATTAACTTGAGGAGTGTTAAAATAGAAAATATAAACTTTTAAATGAGCAAAAATCTATTTTTGGAAATAAAATGACCAAAGTGACCCTTGGCCCACGTACATGGGTAGTAGCCTGTGTACGTAGGCCAAAGCATGCGCATGTAGTTCTTGCGTATATAGCTAGGGTTTGAGAGATATAAAAAAGACAAGTTTTATGCAATAATGACTAAGGTTTGGAATGAATCTTAGTTGCTAGTATGTCGTTCACGCTTCAACACAATGAAGTTATGGACATTCAATCCAAACCTACTTTTGCCATGTCTATCATGCTTATTTGCTTTATGTCTCTTTCATATGCTTTTTCTATCTTTTCCTTCCATTGCTTGTTTGTTGGTTTCTCGTCTTTGCCTTTGCATGTACACACATGGAGCGAGGATGCATAGAGCTAGGGCATGGTCTCCCAGGCGCAAGCAAAAAAGGCGAGGATGCGAGCATGTGGATATAAGACAAGCGGCTATGTTTAGTAGATTTATGGGTCTAACCTCTCCCATTTGGTTATGTACTCTTTTAAACCCCCTTCCTTCCTCCCTCATTTCTCTCGCAGATGGGTTGTATTAGGTATATCATGCCATGTACCATTCATCTTCATCTCTTGAGTATGGTGACCCATGTTAACTTTCCTGCACCTATATTTTGGGCCATGCTCTAGGAATTTAGGCATTTACTTTCCTACTCTATATGCTTGCATTGTGCATGATGTATGTATATATATACCCCCCTCTGGCAAAGCGATGTCACCTAAGGCAAAGCAATGCCTAATTTTCGCCACGAAAGTAAGGTGACATGTCGTCGGATTTTTGCCGTGGAAACAGGAACAAATTTAGGAACATCAGTATTCCTAATAACAAATCTAGTCTCAGATTTTGGTTTTTGCCTCATCAAAGAACAATTTGGTCTAATATGACCAGCAACGCCACAAAGGTGACAGGTAGGCACAAAAATAGATTTATTATGCTCTCTAACAGTGTAGGTTTAGACATAGGTTTAGAAACTTCAGCGTTTACATCAAAAGTTTTACCTTTGTCTAACCTAGCACAATAAGCATTTTCTTTATTATTCCTCTTGAAAGGAGGGATATAAACTTTTTCAGCTTTAGGCTTAAGAGAAACAGAAACACTTCTGTTATCATCAACAGACTTAGTACTAGTCAAATTTTCAACTAACTCTTGTTCTAAGCTTTTCATCTTTTCATCTTGAGAGGAAATTTGATTTCTCAAAGATTCATTCTTTTTATTAGACTCATCTAATCTCACAATCAAATCCTCTTTTTCAAGATTAGCCAATTTTAACTCTTCTTTAAATTTCTTAGCAATTTTCAAAGATTTAGATAATTCTTTACGAAGAGTTTCAAAAGCATTAAAAAAATCAGCAGAAGCATGAGCAGAAACATGATCAGAAAGACACTTCAAATTATCCATGACAACAGGGGTCAAGGATCAGCTCTTAGATCAAAAGATCTATAACAGAAGAGCTACCCGCTCTGATACCACTTGATAGGTTTTTAGACCCCTTAAAACAACAATTGGATTAACCTAGAGAATTAGCCAAGTGATTAACTTAATCAAATTTATGCAATTCTAGGTTAACACAAGCAAACAATCATATCAAGATATAAAGCAGTGGAAATATAAAGAACACAATGATATGATGACCCAGGAAACCACACGGTAAAAACCTGGGGAGGATTTGACCTAGCTATCCTCAAGGTAAACCTGAATCCACTATGAAAGAATCGAAGTTCATACAAAAGGACTTACAAGCTCCCTACTTGACTTCCTAATGCTACCCATCAGTAGAACTTACTGACACGACCACGTGCAAGCTCCGAATCCACGGACTCCTTCTTTCTTGGATTCTCCAATAAGATACAAGCTCCCCGCTTGTTTTTCTTTAAGCTCCAATGGTAGCAACCAAGTTGATCATCAAGATGTTGAAGTAATCTCTACCTTGAAAACCCTAAGTTTATGTGAAGGAAAACTCCTTAAGGATCTCACAAGAGATTCACACAAACTGCAAATATGAGCAACAACAGCTACTCTAAAAACGTGGCTAGAGTTTCCTTTATATAGTGGGAGAAGTAGATCTGAAACCTTAATCTTTAATGGGCTTGGGCTGAGTTGGAAATTCTACAGAAAAAACGTTCTGCCCGAGATTCGATCGATCGAGCCTAAGTTTCGATCGATCGAGCCAGACAAAAAGTCATTAATACTTATGCAGCCACTCGATTCCAACTTTATATAAATAACATACTTTGAGCAAGTCTAAACAGGACTAAAATCTGTTTTGATCATGGTTTGCTAACAATACAAATTAGAGTTCTAAATACATTAGTTCCTAAGTCTTTAGAACCTAACATTATCATATGTTAGATTTTATGGCTTTGGAATTATATTATTATTGCTCATAGATTATAGCATATGGTTTCAAGATATTTACTTCAAGGAACTTGTATTTCACTATTAAATCATTCTTGTGATATTATTATTATTGAAGATGAATCTTGCATTTCCCCCACCCCTATTAAATATGCTACTTACTGGGCTCTGTCTCAATCCATTATTTTATAATCTTTTCAGAGTAGGCAACAATCTTTTAAGACAACTTTTTGATGGCTAATAGTAGTTAGACTAACTACTAATGGAGGCTGAACTTTTGCAATGGGTATATTAGATGGTGTAAATCTTAGCATAGGCTTGACTCATTCTTTTGTATTTTAAGTGGTTGTGACGTTTCCTCACTGATGGGACAAGCTGATGATATGTAATTAAAATTCAGACCTCTATTCTTTTGTGGCCAATGGTCATTGTAATTATTGCTTAGAGCTCTGACTTACTTTGAGAGTATATTCAATGGAATTATTATGATAATTCTTGATGTTGGTACTTGATGTGATTTTTGTGGATTAAATTGTCAAAAAAGAAAATCTACAGGTTCTTTGAGATGCCTTTTTGATGCTTTGGACCCTTTGGGGATTGGGGTGTGACAATACAATATAAAGAGGTAAAGCACACAACACACATGAGATTCAAGGGATTGTACCAACACACAACTTTTTCTTCCACCAAATCCCAAATGAAATGGTAACATATCTCTATGTGTTTTGACTTTGAATGCTGAACTTGTTTCTTAGAGAGATTTATGGCACTAGTGTTATCACAGAAGACACACATTGTATCTTGAGGAATCCTGTAATCATGAAGTAGCTTCTTCATCCAAAAGAGTTGTGTGAAGCAACTTCCAGCGGCTATGTACTCTGCTTCAGCCGTAGAGAGAGACACGGAGTTTTGTTTCTTGCTCATCCAAGAGACAAGATTGTTACCAAGGTAGAAACAGCCTCCTGAGGTACTCTTTTGATCATCCACACTACAAGCCCAGTCTACATCTGAATAGCTGGCAAGGCAAGCATTTGAATCCTTGGAATACCATAACCCATAATCTGAAGTACCATTGATATAGCGTATAATTCGCTTCACCACAGTTAGGCGTGATTCCTTTGGAGCAACTTGATATCTAGCACAAACACCAATGCTGAATGAAATCTTCGGTCTACTTGCAGTAAGATAGAGTAAACTCCTAATAATACTCTTATACAAGGTTGGACTCACTTCCACCCCGGAAGAATCAACATTCAGCTTGTAGACGAACTCATAGGAGTGGAGGCATGTTTTTTGGAGTCTAGTCCAAACTTCTTGATAATATTTCTAGCATACTTTTCTTGTGAAATGAATATGCCTTCCTTCTTTTGTTTGACTTGAAAGCCCAAGAAAAATGTAAGCTCCCCCACCATACTCATCTCTAATTCTTTCTTCATCTATTTAGAGAAGTCTATAGCCCGATCATCAATGGTAGCTCCAAATACTATGTCATCAATATATACTTGAGCCATAAGAAGGTAATCATCATCATTCTTGACAAATAAAGTCCTGTCGGCATATCCGCTTTTGAATCCTCTATCCAGGAGATAATGGGTAAGCTGATCATACCAAGCTCTAGGAGCTTGTTTTAAACCATAAAGGGTTTTCTTCAATCTCAACACATGATCAGGGAAGTGAGGATCCTCAAAGCCTTTAAGTTGTTCAACAAACACTTCTTTATTTAGATATCCATTTAGAAATGCACATTTTACATCTATTTGGTAGAGTTTGAAGTTCATAGTGCATGCGATGGACATAAAAATTCGAATAGACTCAAGTCTTGCCACGGGAGCGAAGGATTCATCAAAACCTGCTCCTTCTACTTGAGTGTATGCTTAAGCCACTAACCGAGATTTGTTCTGGATTATCTCTCCATCTTCATTGGTCATGTTTTTGAATATCCATTTAGTGCCGATGGCATGAACATTTGCAGGCCTTGGAGCAAGTTCCCATACATCATTTCTTACAAATTGATTCAACTCTTCATGCATTAACTCCACCCAATTTTCATCTTGGAGAGCTTCTTCTACACTTTTTGGCTCAAATTGGGCAAGGTAGCAATGATACGTTACATGATTGGCCAGAAGTATATTTCCTTTTCTAAGACGAAGACCTTCATCTAAAGATCCAATGATGTTGCTATCAGGATGGTTCTTAATCACTCTTGATGATGGCTTCTTTGATGTGGAGACTTCATCATTCCTGGAGATGGGAGGATGAAGTTCAGGAGGAGTGAGAGGACTTGATGTTCTAGACATTGATCTTGTTTCCATTCTTGTGGTCATAGGAGTTGATTCCTTTTCTGGTGTAGTTCCTTCAGCTTCTATATCAAAAGCTTCAACCTCAACAATGGGTTCTTTTGTGCGTGGTTCTTCTTCATCATCAACCATCTCTATCTTTGTTATGGCATCATCAATTTTTACATTGATGGACTCCATTACTGTCTTAGTTCTCTTGTTGAAAACCCTGTATGACCGACTAGTAGTAGAATACCCAAGGAAAATGCCTTCATCACTTTTTGCAACAAATTTTCCAAGGTTCTCTCGATCATTTAGGATGTAGCACTTGCTTCCAAACACTCGGAAGTACTTTACTCTCGGCTTCTTTCCATTCCAAATCTCATAAGTGATTTTCTTTGTTCCCGCTCGGAAGAATATTCTATTACCAATGTGTCATGAAATGTTCACGGCTTCTCCCCAAAACTTTTAAGGAAATTGTTTGTTAAGTAGCATAACTCTTGCCATTTCTTGAATCACTCGATTCTTCCTCTTAACCACTCCATTTTGATGAGGAGTTTTGGGAGCTGAAAATTCCCTTTTGATTCCGTTCTTTTCACAAAACGACTCAAATCTGGCATTCTTAAACTCCTTGCCATGATCACTCTTTATCTTGACAATGGGAACCCCTTTCTCGTTTTGTAATCTTTTGCAAAGAATTTCCAATTTCTCACATGCTTCTAATTTTTCTCTTAGAAATTCAACCCAAGTGTATCTTGAGAAATCATCAACAATGACCATAATGTACCTCTTTCCTTCTAGACTTTCAGTTCTTGTAGGCCCCATTAGATCAACATGAAGAAGCTTTAAACACCATGAGGTAGCAATCACATTCACCTTGTGATGACTTGCCTTTGTTTGCTTTCCCATTTGGCATGCACCACAAATAGTCTTTTCCACCTTTCCAAACTTTGGAAGTCCCTCAATTGCTTCATGTTTAGATACTTTAGCTACTTGTTTGAAATTTGCATGCCCAAATCTGTGATGACAAAGTTCCAACATGTCAACATGAGCACTTCTACATGAAATAGGTGTCGTAGGAACTACTCCATAGCAATTATTGGTAGTCCTATTTCCTTCCAAGACTTGTATCCTTTCTTCATTAATGATTATGCACCCCTTCTTTGAGAATTGGACAAGGAAATCCTCATCACATATTTGAGAGATGCTTAAGAGGTTCGCCTTCAACCCTTTGATGTATAAGACATCTTTCAATAGAGGTAATCCTGGTATCTCAACAGTCCCTTTGCCGAGAACTTGAGCATGACTTCCATCACCAAACGTCACATAGTCACCAACCTTCTCTTTGAGTGTCTTAAATAGTGATTTATCTCCTGTCATATGATGAGAACAGCCGCTATCAAGATACCATAAGCATGAGTTAAATACCTTCAATGAGGTGTGCACAAATAAACAAGCGTGAGACAGGCATTCTTGATCATCAAACAAGAATTTATCTTCATCTTCCATGCTTCTGTTAGATTGAATTTTCTTTTTCAGATTATCAACCTTCTCACACAATATTCTATTTCTTCTTTTGTACTTCTCAATCAAAGAGTTAGACTCACATATACTATTGTGTAAGATGTGGTTCTTATTTTCAAAGTATTTCAGCATGTGAATGAACATCCTAGCATGTTTCTTTATTTTTAATAACTCTAAGAGTTCATTGTTAGGACACCCTTCAAACATATTTATAGAGTCATTATCACAAACATTTAAACCACAATTCAGCATGGCCTTTTCTATAGTTGCATCCATATTAAAGGGGTCTAGGATCGCACTCAGGTAATTAAACCACAAAGAATGCACCCGCTTTGATACCAATTGAGTGTTCAATATGTGTGTAAAACACAATGAACATTTAGACCCCAAAATACAAATTACCAATTCAAGCTTATAATCAAACAATAAATGTGCGAAACATGAATATAAGCTAAAACAGAATTGATAAACAGTCTAAACCATAAATAATCACAACCACAGCAGTAATTAAATGGTAAAGATAAAGGGTAGAGAGATGCAAACACAAGGACAATACTCGATGTGTTATCGAAGAGGAAACCGAAGCCCTCGATGTAAAACATCTCCGCCGCCTTCCAAGCGATCAATAATCCACTAGAAAATATAAGTTGGATACATGAACAGCAATAGACCCTCCAAGCCTAATCTGCCCAGTGTACTTAAGTCCTCCAAGCTTCTTGCTCCAACGAGGTTACGCCGAACCTTTATCTTTTCTAGCTTACCGGATTCCGCTTTAGCCCATAGCATAAACCAATATGAATTGGTCCCTTCCTAATTGCTTCCAAAGCACCAAAAAGCCTTCTCACAGATGTGAGTATGGTGTGAAAAGGATTTGGCTAAGAACCTCTCAAGGATGTAACAATAGAGAGGGTGAGAGTAAAGGAATTTGAAGAGTCTCTATGTAAAGATTATGGATGAATCAATCTTTTTTTTCTCTAGGGTTTTTCTCTCAAAATTCTCTCTGGAAACTCTCTACATTTCGTGGGTATACGGCTTTATATATAGTGGTGTGTGTTTGGAATGTGAAGAGTCAATTTTCCCAAAACAGAGCTGGCTAGCGGCTTGGCCTCGCGACTTGACTGAGCCGCGAGTTCAAGCCGCAAGGTAACTGCATTGCCAGTCTGGACTTTTTGTCCTGTAGTGCAACGGCTGGCATGACGCTTCAACTTCCCGCATGCTTGGCACGTGACGATCTTCTGGCGGCTTGCTAGTGACGAGCCACCCGTGAGTTCCAATCGCGAGTCCCTACTTCTTTGCACAATCCTGAGCATTTCTTCACCCTTTTTCACACACTACCCTTATATGATTCCCACCTAAATACAGTGTTTCTAAATGCTGAATTACAAGCAAATTTAGTATGGAATAAAGCCAACAAAATGGTTGATTAAATTCAACCTTACATATAGCTTTATTTGTTATTGCTATCTCGATATTTGACAACAACATTCACAACAAAGATGCTAAAAAATATAGTTTTTAGCGACTCAAAATACCACTTTATCTATTTTAACACCCAGCTTTATAATACATCCAACATCAAAGATTTTATTTTAGCATTCAACACATTAAAATAATATAAACAATATAATAAAATAATATTCCCAACACAATAAATAACAATAAATAACCATAATAAAATAAAGATGAGCACGAATGAAATATTAAACTTTTTTTTTTTTTTATAGCTTTGGAGCTACAGTAGTGTGTCAAAGTTGACACTTTACTGTAGCTTGGTTTTAAATTTAGCAACCTTGATGTAATTTGCTTTTTTGTGTTTTGGTTGCTAAAATTAGTTTTTAAAGCTACGTTTGTTTTGGCTTCAAACGATTTCAGGAAATCTTTTTACACATTTCCATGTGTTTGGTTGAGCATGGAAAATAGAGTTTTCCGGAAAATCATTTACTTTGATCGTAAAATAAGGCCTTTGACCCGGAAAATGAATGCAGCTTCTGTTTTTCCTTCAAATCGTTTCCGGGCTTACAGTCGCACAAAGAGAGAGAGAGAGAGAGAGAGAGAGAGAGAGAGAGAGAGAGAGAGAGAGAGAGAGAGAAGAGAGAGTAGAGAGAGTGAGCTAGATCGCGCCCCAACCCCAGACGTGCTGGCGAGATCGCGTTGCCGAGATCGTCCCGCCGAGATTGCACCCCAGCACCGACGCCGCCATCTAGATCGTCACCACCCAAGACCAATCTCGTTCTCGACCTAAGGCTTATTGGTGCCGTCGTTCTCATTCTCGACCTAAAGCTTATCGGCATCGCTAATCTCCTCATCTCAACCTTATTGCCCATGACTGATCTCGTCATCTCGATCTCGTCACCCATGACCCATGACCCATGACCGATCTCTCTCTTTCCCTCAGTTTTCGATCACTCTCTCTTCCTCCCTCTTTCAGTTTGACCAAATTTTTTAGTTTAATGAATTGTTTTGAGCAGATTTTTGTTTCTTTAAGTGTATATATTGAAATTTTTTGTAATAAAATTTTTTTGGATGCTGAGAATATGACTGAGAAAATGTGTAAATTTTGTAGGAAAATAGCATTTTTAGAATGTTACCAAACACCAAAAATTGTTTTCTGGACTATTTTCCATTGCACAACCAAACACCGGATTTTATTTTCCTTACGAGAATTAACTTTCCCCTGCATTCATTTTACACTCGGAATTCGATTTACATTAAACCAAACGCAACCTAAGTCATTTTAACATCTTTAGTGTGAGTGCTTAAGCTGTGAGAATTCAAATGCTTGAAAGTAATTGTAAAGAAACATTAGTTGCAGTGTTTATATTATACATCGCCTATTACACACATTTCAGTTCAAAAAAATTCAAAAATAACTTGTGTATGGTTCGTTCATCAACAATTATCCATATAAATATAAGCTTTATTAGTGACTCACTCAAGCAAGGCCACAATGCAAGCAACAGTATGATCGACAAACTGATCAAACGATAAACAGTGGTCATATCAACACTTTTAGCCAAGTTTGCACTATCCATAAGAGGAACAACGTATAAGAGAGGACGAGCAGGGTATAAGTGAAGTTAGAAGGAATCTCGCTCTATGGTCACCCAATATCCACTCGAGTAAGACAATTACAGAATGCCAAATTTTGCATAATGTTGCAAAATAAAAACAAACAAACAAAAAGGCCAACAACGAGGAAATGCAGTTTAGCAAATTATCAAAGTAACAACTAAGAGTAATGTAGTGCATTACAAGGGGAATGAGATTAAGTTCCCATTTCAAGAATTCCATCAGTCACTTTCTCAACAGAACTACTACTCTACTCATCTTCACTTTCATCAGTCACTTCATCAAATTCAGAATCCTCAGTTGCATGTTCACTTTCAGAGTCACTCAACACATACCTTGTCTACGCACGGTTCACCCTTTGGGGTCTTGCTCTTGCTGGTGCAACTTCAATAGTTTCTTCAGTACTGGCAGAAGTAGAAGCAGAACCCGAATTTTCTTCATTTACCTTACCAACCCTTCCCAACACAGAACCACTTTTCTTGTTGAATGGAGATGCCCTCATCTTTCTCACTTACTTCTCTGGTGAAATCCCAGAATTTTCAGTAGGCTTTAACATGTCAGTTAACAGCTTCTGGCCCAATGTCTGAGGCTACCGCTTATTGGCTGCACCTCTCTTCTTTGTCGCTGCAGGGGCTATAACTGCCTTAGCATTTGTAGCCGGAGAAAGTTTTCTCCCGCCCTTTTTCCTGGCTTTTGGAGCAGCTACAACTTCTATCTCACTATTTTCATCATCATCATCAATTTCATTAATATCATCATCATCGCCATCAGATATCTCCGAAACAGTTGCCAAGGGCTTCTTCTTCTGTGCAGCAGCAGCCCTTTTGATAGGTTCTTTCTTCTTGGCTGGTACTTTGGGCATTTCAGTCTCCATGGCTGTCAGGCATAAAAACAAAGAGAAATTTACCTCACAAATACTTACAGAAAAAAACACTCCTTCCTAATGATCACAGTAAAAGATCATGGAAAAATTCACAAGAAACTAATTATTAGTTCCGCTGAATCTCAAGTGGAAATTTTAGTTGATGCTTGTAACATGGAAAATTTTTATCTATGTGAATTACAGTATTTTGTTCTCTTGGAATTGATTTTATGAAGAATAATAGAAACACAATTTCTCACACAAGATCATATATTATCCGGTTTGCAAACAATATCCCCATATCATCCACTGTAATTTTTCCTACATTTCAGCTGAGTTGTGTAAAGGTCATAATAAATAGTCTAATGAAATATAATAATATAGCATTTACCGGCTGATTAATCAGGAGATGAGTCGAGGTTATAGGCAGAAGTCGTTCTTTAAGCTCAAGTACATCGTCGTTGTCGTCGTCATCATCATCATTCAAGACTAAAGTTTGCTTTTTCGACTGAAAAGAAAAAGTAATATCAACATGAGTTCTAGAAAAATCCTTTACAAGGAAAAATAGAGCATAGGAACAGAAAAAGACCTTAGCAGGAGCTTTCCTAGAGCCTGCTCTGCCTTTGGGTTTTGCTGCCTCAGGAGCTTTCTCTGGTAAATCAAGCAGATATAAACCAAAAATCAAACAAAAACTAATACATACAAAAAACATAAAATTGTTTGACACTTACCAATTTCCATTGCAGCCATGGATGACGAGACAGCTTCTGCAACAGATTCTGCAATATTTGCCTTCTTATTATTGTTCTTTCGTGGGTTCTTGGGTGCTTGTCTAGTAGACTTCATAGCAGCTTCACCCCTTGCTTTGCCTCACATTTTCTTTCTTAACTCCTCTGACTGAGCATCACTTTTCTCAAGCTCCTAAATGACATAAACTAAACAGTCAAGAAACAGAAAGACACAAATATAAACAAATCATCACAAGGAATTGTTAATTTTTCAGTCATACATCGAGTTGCCCATCCAAAGCATCAAGATCTTTCCTCCAAAAGTAGTTTGGAGTTTCCTTTCTCAAATCATCAACCTCCTTATTCAGCTTATCCCTTTTAGCACATAGCTCCTGAAACTTCTCAATGGTCAAGCTTCCAATTGCCATGGCCAGTATTACTCATAATCACTGATCTGTACCCCATTACTATTGTTGTCAGCAGGAGATTTCACTTCTGTTTCTTCTGTATCATCAGTTGCACCAGCAACTTCTGGCTCAACAGCTTTAGTTTTCTTTGGAAAAGGAGTGAAACCTTTTATTTGCAGCTCAACAAACAGATCAGCTCTCTTCCTGTTACTTACAATGATCTCTCCCTTCACAACTGCAAGGATAAACCTAACCTTGTTTTCCAACTTCAACAACTCCATTTCATGTTTGTTTAGTAGAAATTTCTACACAAAATACAAAAATTGCAATTAATAATTGTTTCCCTAAGAAATGGCTGAAATTATTGAGTATCAGTTCTACTCTTTTGCTATGAGAATATGTGAGCTCACCTTTCTTTTCTCATAAAATTCAAGTCTTAAATGAAAATTTTTTTCAAGAACTGCAGGAGGGAAAATCACAAATAGTAAGTGTGTTATCATGGAAATTATACTGGTAAATCAATGTAAACAACTCCAATTTCTCTCACATACTTTGCTCCGGGTTGTCATACTTCTTAATCATACCTCTTGGGTCAAATAGGTGCATATTAGTTGTGCTAATTGTAGTGGTTAGTTTAAATTTCTTCAGCAATCCCTCTTGAGTGACCCTAATCAAGTTCTCAGGGGTCAAGAAGACGTCAAATTCTACTGTTACGTCATCACAATTGATATCAAAATCCTTCAGCCAGCATTATTTTTCATGAGAAACTGGGTACAATCTAATTCACATTGTGGTGGATAACATAATTCTCAAGGACTTGAGCAAATTTACCTCAATGAAGGGATCTTTGCATTCTTTATTACTAAAAGGAATAGATTCCAGGAATTCCTTGTAATCTTGTGTCCATCTACGGATAGGTAGCTCTATAATCCTAAGTGTTGTCTCATTGACTTCCTTTATAGTTCCACAAATAGTGTAGCTATTCCCTCCTTCCTTTGCAGCAGTTTTCTCAATAGTCCCTTTAAACCATTTATACCATGGATCCATAGGCTCCATAGCATCACCATTCAACAAACGCCTAATATTTGCTATTATGTCTCTTGGGTTGTAATTAGGAATGTAAGAGCTCCAACCAATCCCAATTCCTTCACTACCATTGACAAGAACCGTTGGTATAATTGGCATGTACCTAAAATAACCAAAAAAGTTAAAGTATAAGCCTTATTTATATATAGGAGTTCTTCATACAAAATGCAAAAATCCCTTCTACCAAATAGGTAGAAGAATGGGGAAAAAAATACCAAGTTGGTTCAATTGATTGCCCATCTTCATTCAAGTAGTCAAGAAGGTCATCATCATCCTTATGGAACAGAAACCATGTGATTGGAGAAAGCCGTGTATAGACATACCTAGCACTTGCATGATCTTTTCCTCCTTGAAATCAAACAGATCATTTGAGAATTCAAAATGTGATAATAAAATTAGAACTAAAAACGCATATTGAACTAGATTTAGCTTTAAAGAGTGACACATGAGGCATGTTCATCTCACATAATTACGAGTTCCAAATTGGCCATTTGGTTGAAGCAGGTTAATGTTGTTGGAGCCCATATAGTCTTGTGCCATTCCAATGATGGTACTCGCAAGACTCTGCTCACCATGATGATAAGCTGAATGCTTAGACACATAACCAAAAAATTGCGCAACTTTTGCTTCCTTGACAAAGTTCCTCTTGAAAGAGCAGAAACGAATTTTCCTTTGGCCAGGCTTCAGGTCATCAACCATGGTGGGAATAGACCTCTACAGATCTGCCATTGAAAACAATATAAGCTCCTTGTTGATAAAGTCACTGTATTTTATGAGCTTGCCTGTCTAATCAAGGTGAGTACCAGGCTGCACATTCAGAAGGTGTTATATTAGATATATATTCATTCACTTTCTCAAAAAACACAAGAAGAAAGCATGGCAAAACTTTGACCTCAAACTGCCTAAGCCAACTCTTCCTCTCTTCTATCTTCTTCTTACTAAATGCCAGCTCAATGGCCTCCCCATCCTGTTCATCTTCTCAAATAAAATCTTTCATGTGTTTCTCAAGATTTGCAAAGTACTCTCTTCCTTCCTTTGATGTGCTTATTCCCAACCCCTATAAAGACACAAAAAAATCAATATGCAAAAGACAGAAAACAGATAATAGAACAAAAGGTTCTGTAATTGGTTGCAAACCTTATAGTACTTGATAGACCACCCACTTGCATTGCCTGTCAAATTGTGCTTCCATGACTCGTACTCAGGCTTGGTATAAAATGATAATTGTGTCCCATTTTTGTGAGTTGCCTGCAAAGATGATAAATGATCATTTTCCCTCAAGAAACATTCCACTTATATTTGAAGTCGTGCTAATATTTGAACTAGTTAACTGAAAATACCAACCTCCACAATAGGAGTGATAAACTCAATTAAGAAAGATGGAACTTTTAACAGTGATGGTCAATATGAATGAATAAAATTGATCAACAGCCCTTTGATGTGGGAACCATCATGATCCTGCACAAAAAATTAGAGTTAAAATTTTATATTTGTTGAAGGCTATCAGTGTGCCCTGTAGAGAGAATTGTAAGCATAAAATAAGAAAAAAACAATAAGAGAAACTTAAGGCGCACCTGATCAATCATTATCATCAAATGACCATATCTCAAAGATTTTACATTGTTGTATTCTTTATGCTGCTGAAGTCCAAGAATCTGCTTTATGCACCCAATTTCTTTATTCTCAGTGAGCTGTTTAGCAATGGCTTCCCTCACATTGAGCAATTTACCTCTCAATGGGAACACACCATAGTAATCTCGACCCACAGCAGCAAGCCTGACTAGCTGTATTAAAATGAATAACGTCAAAAATCATACAAAGTGAAACCCAATAGAGCTAACTTTAATGCTAAAATACTCTGCACAATGACAAAAAAACTTACTGTAAGAGCCTTAGCCGAATCTCCTTCAGTTAAAATCAAGGTACATTTATCAGATTCCTTCCCTCCTGCTTTGTTAGCATCATCTAGTTTTTCAATACCATGAATCTTCTCTGTCTTTGTTCCATCACTTTTCATAATATCTTTACTCTGCTTGAAATTTGCCCATGATAGGAGACTGTCTACAATTCCAAACTTTGAGACTACAAAAACAAGTGGTTCATAAGAATCACTTTCTGGCATTTCAATGGTAGCATACTAGTGTCTACAATAATGAAAAATAAAGTGAAACGAACCATTCTTCAGAAAATCTTGTGAAAGCTCACACTTGGACCCAAAACTGCTTTGACGAAGTGTCATAGTTTCTTTAGTTTGGGAATCAAAAGCTGGGTTGTCAATAAGAGCATTGACAAAAACCCACAAGTAGTTCTTCACGTTATGGGCTTTGATGTTGGCATTCTTGTTTTTCTTATTTACAAAATTTATTATATGTTTTGTAATTTGATTAGTGATATAATCAACATGAATTCCACCCTTGGTTGTGGCAATCGAATTCACAAAGCTGACCTGGTTAAAAAAAAAAAAAAAAACGATGTAAGTCTCACACAATTGCAATTTCAATTGACTCATTATTCCCTTTTTTTCAAAAGACCTAGGTACCTGTTGAAACTGCCTGTCACTAAGACTCACACATATCTCCCACCTATCTCCCACCTATCATTAACTTTCACATGATATTTGAGGAAACAAATGATTCTAGTAAGCAATTATTACTATGAAGGGGAAAAATACAAATAAAATAGAAACATTCAGAGTTTCATAGAAAGAACCTTGGAGGTTTCTCAGGTTTAGATTTAGCAGCAGAATCTAAGTAGAGATTAAAATAATCGGTAAATGATTTTACAGGGACCCGAGTTCCATTCAGTTCAACCTTCACATACTTCCTAAGGCACCCAGCCAAGTCAAATACCCGCTTTTTCATCAGTGCAACCACGTCGTCCTCAAGATGAGTCATGTTAAATTTTGCCAAGTCAGGCTTAAATGAAACGTTAGTCCAGTTCTCACTCTCTTTGCACTTTGAAATGACTGGCTTAGATTTCGTTCCCATGTTGTTGGAAAATACCTTCAGATCACCAAAACCATTTTACTGAATTAGTACATTGATGAATTGCTATGTTTTTCAAAGGAATAAGACTTAATCTAGAACAACATGCTAAAATTGCTCGACAAAATATCTATGAACTACATTAAACAATAAATTTTAGTGACCAATATTATGTCTCCACAAAGTGAACAGAACTCTGAACCACATTAGGTAATGAAACACCCACAAATCTATGAACTATTAACATTTTAATTATAATATAATCACTAAAATAACCCATGAAACCCAGAACCTTGTGCATATGCATCTAGACAAGAACCCTTCTATAACTACACAACAGAAATACTTTTGTACAGTTTTTTTTTTTCTTTTTATTTGATAAATAAGCCAAGACTAGAATCAAAGAACAGGATCAGAATTCTCACTGTAATAAACAATAACTGAAATTCACAGATATCCAAGACCATTCATTCAGAAACATATTAAATCCTAAATTCCCAGTTGAACCAAAAGGCTGATTGAAAAAAAAGAGTTAATCAAAAATTGGCCCACGTCACATAACCTAAAATTGTATCAGTTCCAAGAATGAATCAAAGAAAACAAAGAACAACCACTAAACAATCTGAAACCCTAACTAAATCCATCATACGCCGAAAACTCAATCAAACAAATCAAACACCATGAATCCTCACAAACCAGCTAAACCATATATGCCACCAAAACAAAGTCCAAGAATCCAGATCCAGCACCAAGAAAACCCTTAAAATTTCCAACAGTCCCAAAACCCCAAAAATTGAAATCACCAACCCCAACTCATAACAACCAAAACCATATCCAAGAACCTAAAACCCTAAAATTCCAACAAAGAAACACATAAATAAACAGAGATATTGCAACAAAATCAAGTCCAAGAATCCAAATCCAGCCCTAAAATTGTGAAATCCAAGTGTAGCACAAGCACCTTTCTTTTCAATTAACACCAAGATACTAAACAAAATAACGAGGAATAAACATTACCACAATTGTAGATACTACAATACACGAAAAGGAATAAACACAAATACTGCACAACAAGCTAATTATTGTACTGTAGATGTATACGCTAGATTTACTCCTCCCCACAAACATTACCACAATATCACCAAGTGTCAATTTTGACACTATTTACAAATTACACGGTGAGAAACCATGGCATCTAGATACGCCACCTAATCAACTCAATTTGAGATACCATTATATAAATAAGAAATAGATAAAAGGAAAATTCACATATTTTGTTGAGTTGTAGAGAACAAAAATACTAATACCATTGAGTTGTTCTTGAAACCAAAAAGTTTTTCATTAAGCTCCATTTCTTGGAGAGAACAAAGAAGAAATTTTGATTTTGATTTCTATCAAGGACAGGGAAAAAACAATGATATGTAGACATAAGTTTTCTTACCATTGAATTGGATCTCCTTCCAACTCTAGGATGTAACAAATCTTATGGAAAACCTCACATACTTCCTTTTGCATCTTTGTGGTAAGATGGGACACTGATGAATTCCCAGTATCTACAAATCTTTGGGAAATCCTCACTGGTAAAGGCACAAAAATCAACGGCAAATCCACCTCTCCAATATCCTGCATTGCTTCATGCTTCATTCTCCTAAAAGTGACACACCCACCACAAAAATAAATAAAAATTACCATTCAAAAAGAAAATTTCCACAATCAACAGATGAGAGATAGAAAGAGTGCTAAGTGCTAACCATCAGTCAAGAGAATCATGCAAAGAAGAAGTGCACATTTAAAAGCATTGATCTTTCTTATTTGGGGCCTCGCCTTCACCTTGTAAGCCAATTCCAGAAAATTGTATACATATATAAATAGAATGAAGCTTCAAGATGTGCTAAATCCCTTACTGAATGATAGGTCTCCTACAATAAATGAATTTTTTTTATTAAAAACTGAAAAGTGAGGACCATTCAGTATCAAGACTGTATTTTACAGATACTGAAATAAAATCAGGATTAAATACAAAAATTACTCTGTTAATTCAGATACTAAACTGTCTATCATTATTTGAAGATATAGTAGTATTCACCCCAAAAAAATAAAAAGTTCTGTAGATATAACAAGAAATTGAAATTAAATAAACCAAATACCTGCACAACATGCTAGTTCCTGCAGAATGGCTACCAGATTTTATTCTTCTCACAATATTACCCGATATCATCTTGTACCATTGATCTTTTACTCTGTTTATAAAGCATATAAAACAGATCAACTCAGTTGAAAATACAAAGATGTAATTTGCCAAAATGAAGAAATAGATTTGGAAAAATTCATATATTCTTTTTCCTAATATGGGAATTCATAAATTAAAGAATGAAAATCCTATGGGCATCTAAAAGAGGAAAAAAGAAAAGAGATATTACCAGTGAGTTTGTTGACTTGTTGAGCAATTGCAGCGCCCAAAAGGTTTGATTAAGCTCCAAATCGTAAGAGTAGGTTGTTCATCTGAAATTTAATTACCAGGAAATTTTAGTGAAGTAGAAGAAATAGGATTTTTGATGTTCTATGAAGGACTGGGATAAAAGAGTGACTTAGATAGCTGCCTGACAATACCACGTAAGTGTGGGATGTGCGCAATCTTACTCCAATCTTCACCCGCTTCTCTTTTGCATCTTTTCGATAAGATGGGACATCTCGAAATTTCCAGTTTCTGCAAAGAGGTAAGGTTATAGATCCACTCCGACAAACTCGGACAATCTTCAATCACGAGCCTTTGCAAAGAGGTGAGATGTTGAATTCCCACTGGTAGAGTGGCCAAATTTGGAAGGCCGTTGAATCGTAGGTAGTGAAGGCTCTGAAGGCCATGCCATTCCATCTCATGACTCATCTCCATTGTTTGTTAAATCAACCTCTTCAGACCAACGAACTATCAAATTCTAAAGGGCAGTGAGATGTCGAGAGAGAGGGAGAGGACCACAACAATTACATATCTCTAAATCTTGGATAGAAATGAGGTTGCACATCAACTCCTTGGGCAGAGTTTCCTCCATATTCACAATTAACATGTACTTCAATTTGGAGAGAGGGATGAACGAGGAAGCGGCAAGTGTAAAAGAAGAAGAAGAGGTTGATGTTGCTGCTATTGATGTCAGGTTCTTTGGGGTTGCCGTGTTTATCACCTCCATTCTCACTGTTTGCTCCAATGGCTTCAAGCTACATTTACCCAGCACTAGCTCTTCGAGATATGGAAAGAGAGGTAAGGATATCAGCTTAGGGCATCCCCAAATTTGTAAGTAGGAAAGGTGAGGAAATGAAGGCAGTGAATGATTATGGAACTCCTCAACAAAATCCCTCTGTCGTTGCCACCATCCTTTTAGATTAGGGCATTCTTCAATTGTGAGTTGCTCTAGAGATGGGAGGAATGAAGAATCAGAGAACTCCCCATTGTTTTCTCTCTCTGATATGTACTCCAAATCATTCATTTTTTCAAGAGAGAGAGTTTTGAGAGAATGAAGTTGATCCAACGGTGGAAGATGTTGGCATTTGTTACATTCCAATAAGGACAATTTTACGAGATTTGAAAAGAAGAAATCGCACATGGAAAATTCACTCCCACATATCTAATTAAACGCAATTCTTGAAAATTTGAAGGTGGGCCATGTGGCAGCAAGGCTACAAGTGACTCTTCATCATACCCAACGTTGGACTCATCCACGTCTTCTTTTATCCATGACAACTTCAAGTCTTGAAGATGTACGTTCACTTTCATATTTGAATCCTTAGATTCTGATGCAGCTTCTTTCCCGTGTCTCAATCGCACAATCTCTAGTGTTCCTCTCAACTTGTTTAGCCTGTTGAGTTCCTTTAATCCACCGTGGTGCCTGCTATTCTGACTTATCACAGATAGTGACAATGTTTGAAGCTTAGTTAATTGCCCCAATCCACATGGCATATAAGTGAAATTCAATTCCCCATCAATATATGTGAGGTTGACTAATTTGCTAATATCTCTAGGCAATTCTTTAATCTCACATCCAAAGAGTCTCAGTATTTGCAAATTATGCAATCTTGTGATGGAATTAGGAAGCATCTTGATGGGATTATAAGATACATCGAGATACCTTAAATGCTTCAACTTCCCGATAGAACTTGGAATTGTTTTAATATTCATATCATGTAGATCCAACAAGCGTATGAACTTCAAACTTGAAACAATTGCATTACAAGTTGACTCATCCAAGCTTGCATATGGATATTTTGATTTACTTGGCAAATGAAATGTTCTTATCCTTCTTGCTTTATACAATGAGATTGGAATTCCTGATGATGAGAGAAATGTGTTATCAAATGATACATGGCGTGTTTTTTCATGAATGCTTTCCTCTTTTGAATAAAAAGTGGCGCTATCAGATGTTGCTATTGATTTTGCAAGATCATGCATAAGATCGTGCATTTTAAATTGTAGTATATTGCCTTCTTCATCTTCCTCAACTTCCTGAAAGAATGATCTCCAAAGCAAATCCATAAAATACTCATGACCAATATCTTCCAAGTATTGGTCTGTACTTGAAGACCTAATGAACCCTTGAGCCATCCACATTTTAATCAATGTTGTTTTATGAATTTCATAATCTTTTGGAAATAAACAACAATAAGCAAAACATTGTTTCAAATGTGATGAGAGATGATTATAACTCAACTTAAGTGTTGGTAGAATGTCATTTTCTTCTTGAGGTACTTTGAAAGCTCACTATCCTTAAAAGATAGCCACTCCTTTTTCGTGTTTTTAAAGTATAATAAGCTTCCAATAGTCCTTATGGCAAGGGGAACTCCTTTACATCTTTCAAGGATTTCCCTTCCAACTACTTTAAAGATTGATTTCTCTGGCTCTTGTCCATTTTCAAATGCCATCTGTTTAAATAAAGACCAAGACTTTTCTTTATCTAAACCCTCTAACATGTATGGTTGAGTAGTTTTTGTAATCTCTGCCACTTTATTACTCCGTGTAGTCACTAATATTCTACTGCCTATTGCTCCATCCATTAAATGAGTTTTTAGTTCAAGCCATTGATGAGGATTCTCATTCCATACATCATCCAACACAAGTAGGTATTTTTTTCCATCAATTTCTTCCTTAAGAATTGTTAGGTTCTAAGGTCTTAGGATTTTATGTATTTAGAACTCTAATTTGTAATGTTGGCAAACCATGATCAAAACAATGTACTTAGTCTTATTTAAGTTTGCTCAAAGTTGGTTTAATATTGTAAAGTTGGAATCGAGTGACTGCAGAAGCATTGGGGCTTCTCGGCCTGGCTCGATCGATCGAAGGTTAGACTCGATCGATCGAAAGTCGGCCCAGATGCGTTTTTCTGCAGAATTCCAACTCAGCCCTAACTCTTTAAACGTCTAGGTTTTTATGTTTTTGCCCTAGGTATATAAGGCAAACCCTAGCCACGTTTTTCAGAGTTGCACAAGTTGTATTGTTGCTCATACATTGCTGTTTTGTGTAAATCTCTTGTGAGATCTAGAGGAGCTTTCCTTTACACAAAACTTAGGGTTTTCAAGATTGAGATTACTTCAACATCTTGATAATCAAACAGGTTGCAGCCATTAGAACTTAAAGAGAAAAACAAGTGAGGAGCTTGTACTTGAAGAAGGAGTTCAAAGAAAGAAGTAGTCCGTGGATTCGGAGCCTGCGCGTGGTCGTGTCAGGAAGTTACTACTGGTGGGTAGCATTAGGAAGTCGAGCGGGGAGCTTGTAAGTCCTTTTGTAAAACTTCAATTCTTTCTTAGTGGATTCCGTTTTGCCTTGAGGATCGGTGGGTAAAATCCTCCCCAGGTTTTTCCGGTGTGGTTTCCTGGGTGATCATATCACTGTGTTCTTTATTTCCGCTGCTTTACTTATTTTATATGCATGATATGATCTTGTGATTGTTTTAACCTAGAATTACATAATTTGACTAAGTAACAACTTGGCTAATTAATCTAGGCTACGCAATCTGGTTAAAGTTTAAGGGGTCTAAACCGTTCAAGAATCTTAATTAATGGCTCCATTTCAAGTTCTTTTGGCTTCTCATTTTTTGCAGACTATAGGATTTTTTCAACAATCATTTTTACATCAAAGTTATCAGAGACACACACCCATAATTTTTACTCAAAATGTTTCTTGATTTCTTTATCATTGAACACATATTGAGCTAATGTGGTCTTTCCTAATCCTCCGAGACCAACTATCGGAAGGATTGAAACATTCCCTTCAACATTGGGATCCAAAAGATTTTTTTAATCTTTTCCTTATCTTTGTCTCTCCCAATGACTTCTTCAGTATGTACAAAAGAATGAGTTTCTCTTACCCTATAACCCCCCACATGTGTCTCTACAGGACGTTCATCTAAGTGGAACCCCCTATCATTTTTGATGAAATCAAGCCTCTCCCTTATTGCCTTAACCCTATGACCCATTTTAAGACCAAATGCAAGCTGGTTGGATTTGGAAAAGAAGAAGCATACCTCTTTTGCTTTCTTATTCCGTGTCATCACTTCCCGTCGTAAAGCTTCAGTGGAGATGTCATCCAACAAGTCGTCCGCTTCATAAAGTGCATCGTTCAGCCTTTCCAGCCATACTCTGACTTGATTGTTGATATGAAGGAATAAAATGTGCTTCGACCCGTCAGCCTCTCATGTGTGAAAAGCTCCTATCAAGGCTAAAACTGACAGGGTCAGACAACTGAAGCTGAAGGTTTCAGTACTACCAGATAGGAATAGTAATACAACACTCTCAGGAAGACCATGGAGTATGGCAAGGAGCTGATGAGGACATGGATGAATGAAGTAAGCAAACCAATGACCCTGAGGCCGACGGCTCTAAGCAAAACCAAGACCTGACCACTACGCATAAGTGATAAGGAGATTACTTGCTCTCCACGCTTAGTGTTAGAGTCCTATAAGGAAAAGATTCTGCAATCCATGCTCATGAGTATTCCTATAAGGAAAAGACTTCTACTCCAAGGAAAAGAGGTCAACCCTCTACTACTATAAAAACCCCAATACCCTCACAAATCAAGGTACGCATAATCAACCCTTTCTAGCACTCTAGAGTTGAAAAGAAGTTCTAACTTGACTTTCGGAGGGTATTTGGCCGGCACCACACCGGTGCTCTTTGCGAGGTCTTCTCCTTTTTGTCGTGCAGGTGCTAATTTGAGTGTGCAAGGATCGTGTAGCTCACTGGTGATTTTTTCGGCATCATCAGTTGGCGCCGTCTATGGGAAGTTGATTCAAGTTTTTGATTTGCAAGCCATAGCTAACGCTTCCCGGACAAGAGAGTTGCATGGTGCTCACCCGCTCAATGGCAACCACAAACGACGTTTAAGAGGAGGAACCACCCACAACTGCCCTCGAGAGACAAGTTCAGACTCTCGCTGTCGCCGTAGAACGTCTTACCAAACAAAACCATGACCTGGAAGAACAGCTGCGCTAGAAGATTGCAGCACCAAATGACCAACAAGAAGATCAGGAAGGGACCAGCGCTACAAGAAAAAACCAGGAGAAACCTGAAGGCAGCCATGCCCTAAGCAGACCAGAGAGGCAAAACTTGAGCATGCCATCCCTTACGGATGCAACCCCACCACATATTGTCGTGGAGATGCAGGCGATGAGGGAACAAATGGAAGTTATGATGAACGCGCTCAAAGGGCGAGTTTCCAGTGATCTTGATGATTTAGTCAACCATACCGATTCACCATTCACTGCAGCCGTCAATGCCTTCCCGCTACCACATAAATTTTGCATGCCCCATATAGAGAGTTATGATGGAGTGAAGGACCCCCTGGATCATCTGGAGACCTTCAAAACTCTGATGCACCTTCAAGGCGTGGCGGACGAGATCATGTGTAGGGCCTTCCCTACAACGCTGAAGGGCCCCGCAAGGGTATGGTTCAGCCGACTGACGCCGAACTCCATTAGCACCTTCAAGGAGTTAAGCGCTCAGTTCACTACGCACTTTATCGGGGGACATAGGTACAAGAAATCTACAGCCTGCTTGATGAGTATCAAGCAACGAGAAGACGAGACGCTGAGATCCTACATAACGCGCTTCAATAAGGAAGCACTCTCGATTGACGAAGCCGACGATAAGATACTTATAGCAGCCTTCACAAATGGGTTGCAAAAGGGTAAGTTTTTGTTCTCCTTATACAAAAACGACCCGAAAACCGTGTCAGAAGTGCTCTACCAGGCCACCAAGTACATGAATGCTGAAGACGCGCTGCAGGCCCGGGAGGAGAAACCAAGAAAAAGGGAGAGACAGGAGGATTCACGACAAGACCAAGGAAGGAAGAAGCCAAGAACTGGAGACCGAAGAGATGAAAGACGTTCTAGGCCCCCGGGGGGAAGGTTCACAACCTTCACCCCGCTAACTACCCTAATAGATCAAGTCCTGATGCAAATCAAGGACGAAGGGGCCCTGACCTTTCCTGGAAAGCTAAAGGGAGGTCCTAGCAAGCGATCTAGAGACAAATATTGCTGCTTCCACCGAGACCATGGTCATGACACGGCCAATTGTTATGACTTAAAGCAGCAAATTGAGGCCCTCATAAGGCAAGGAAAATTGCAGAAATTCGTAAGCAAGGAAAAAACGGATCCACCGCATCAAGAGCAGCCCCCTCGACAGGATAATGAACGTCAGAGACCGCCTATCAGGGAAATAAGGATGATTGTAGGAGGAACAACTACCGGGTCGTTCAAAAAGGCTCGGAAGACGTACCTCAGAATGGTCCAGAACGTCCAACTGATGGGCTCAACACCAAAGATAGCACGAAGAGAAGGTCCCATCATTGGGTTCTCGGAAGAAGACGCACAACGCCTCTACCACCCCCATGACGACGCGCTCGTCGTCAGCTTACGGGTAGGGGACTACAACTTGCTCCGGGTACTGGTCGATAACGGAAGCTCGGCAGACATTCTGTATTACCCGGCGTTCCAGCAAATGAGAATTGGCAGAGAACAGCTTATTCCAACGAACGCCCCGCTTGTCGGCTTTAGAGGAACAAGGGTATTCCCTTTGGGTGCAATTACATTGTCCATAACCGCAGGCGACTATCCTCAGTAGATCACTAAGGACGTGACATTCCTTGTAGTCGACTGCTCATCCGCTTACAGTGCTATCTTAGGGCGACCCTCCCTCAACACATGGAAGGCAGCAACCTCCACTTATCATTTGATGATTAAATTCCCTACCAAGTATGGAGTAGGAGAGCTACGTGGAGATCAAGTGGCCGCACGAGAGTGTTACGTAGCCATGATGGAAATGGATGACCACCTCCAGACTATGAATATAGAAGAGCACTGAAGTGCAACGGAGCCCGCTGAATAGCTCGAAGAAATCCTTCTTGACGACTCCGCGACTGGACGGACAACAAAGATTGGAACCCTGCCAGTCCCATGGTCTGACAAACACTTGCAGCCTTCCTCAAGAAGAACGAAGACGTATTCGCCTGGAGTCACGAGGACATGCCAGGTATAGACCCTTCAGTCATGGTGCATAGATTGAATGTGTCACCCTCCTTTCCACCCGTCCGATAGAAGAAGCGGGTGTTTGCCCCAGAACGAGATCAGGCCATAACCGAGGAAGTCCGTAAGCTAGAGGAGGCGAGCTTTATTAGGGAAGTCTACTACCCCGACTGGCTAGCAAACGTAGTGATGGTGAAGAAAGCTAGTGGGAAGTAGAGGATATGTGTAGACTTCACCGATTTAAACAAAGCATGCCCCAAAGACAGCTACCCCCTCCCGAGGGTCGACACCCGAGTAGACTCCACGGCTCAACACCAGCTGCTAAGTTTCATGGACGCATTCTCCGATTACAACCAAATCAGAATGCACGAAGCTGATCAAGAGAAAACTTCATTCGTAACCAGCCAAGGCCTCTTCTGTTACAAAGTAATGCCGTTTGGCCTAAAAAATGCGGGCGCAACATATCAAAGGCTTATGAACAAGATGTTCGCGCAACAGATCGGGAGAAATGTCCAAGTCTACGTAGATGACATTCTGGTAAAAAGCCGAATGGAGGAAGATCACTTGGAAGACCTCAGAGAGACGTTTGACACTCTTCGATCTTACAACATGAAGCTTAATCTAGAAAAATGCGCCTTCGGGGTGACGGTAGGAAAGTTCTTGGGATTTATGGTGTCGTAGAGGGGCATCGAAGCTAAACTGGACAAAATCCGGACTATAATAGAGATGGCGCCTCCAAAGAATGTAAAGGAAGTACAAAGCCTTAATGGCAAGATAGCAGCACTGAATAGGTTCGTCTCAAGGGCAACGGACAAGTGTTTACCCTTCTTTCACACATTGAAGAGATCCTTCGAGTGGACTGCCGAGTGCCAACGAGCATTTGAGGAACTGAAAACTTATCTCTCCTCCCCTCCATTGCTGAGTCCCTCGCAGCCAGGTGAAGAACTTTTTCTCTATCTTGCCGTCTCCTCAGCTGCCGTTAGTTCCGCCCTGATCAGAGAGGAAGAGAGAGTGCAGAAACCTGTGTACTACACCAGCCGAGCGCTTCGCGGGGCAGAAGAAAGATACCCGCCAATGGAGAAACTTGCCTTCGCATTAGTTACGGCAGCATGCAAACTAAAGCCTTACTTTCAAGCCCACACAGTGGTCGTCCTGACCGAAAAAACTTTGCAACGGGCAATGAGCAACCCTGAGGCCGCCGGGCGACTGGCACTATGAGCCATAGAATTGAGTGAGTTTGACGTCCAATACCGCCCACGAACCGCCATTAAAGGGTAAGTCGTCGCAGATTTCATAGCCGAGTTCACAAATAGTGAGGATAGAGGGGCAGAGGAATCTCCTCTATGGAGCATACGTGTAGATGGATCCTCCAACAGGCAGGCTAGGGGAGCCAGTGTCGTACTATAGTCGCCCAACGGAGACACGATCGAATGTATGGTCCGCCTTGAGTTCCCCACTACCAACAACGAAGCGGCATACGAAGCTTTAATAGCAGGGCTTGACCTCGCCAAAGCCGCAGGAGCAAAGAGCGTAATCATTTACTGCGATTCTCAAGTCGTAACCAACCAGGTGAATGGGGATTACGAGTGCAAAGGCGAAAGAATTAAGAGGTATCTGGACCAAGCCAGACGGAGGATAAGCGAGCTGAAGGCTAAGATTATACAACTCCCCCGAATAGAAAACGAGTGAGCTGACCGCCTGGCCAAAGCCACTTCAGCCAAACACATGGCCACCCTTAGTAATGTACTTTCCTTCGTCCAGCTCTATCAGCTTATAGATTCTATCGATGTACAAGAACTCGGTTCCAAGAGCGATTGGACTACGCCATTAGCCTCCTATTTGAAGAACGGCGTACTACCAGACGGAAAGGAAGCTGCAAGGAGACTGAAGGTCCAAGCAGCAAGGTTCGTTCTGATAAGAGACGTCTTGTACAAAAGGGGCTTCTCCCGCTCTTACCTAAGATGCTTAGGTCCGGAAGAAGCGTACTACGTTATGAAAGAAATACACGAGGGAATCTGCGGAAACCACTCAGGATCGAGATCATTAGTGCACAAGCTAGTGCGAACGGGGTACTTTTGGCCAACCATGCAGAAAGATGCCAAGGCTTATGTAAAGACCTGCGACAAATGCCAAAGATTCAGCAACGTCATCAGACAACCGCCCGAAGAACTTACCCCAATGACAGCACCATGGCCATTCGCTCAATAGGGATTGGACATCATGGGGCCATTCCCTACGGCGATACGACAGCTGAAGTTTCTAGTAGTAGGCATCGACTACTTCACAAAGTGGGTAGAAGCTGAAGCCTTGGCCACCATTACGGAGAAGAACGTACAGAGCTTCGTCTGGCGATGTATTGTGTGTAGATTTGGCATCCTTAGAGTCTTAGTCTCGGACAACGGAAAGCAATTCGACAACGACTCCTTCCGGGACTTTTGCTCACAATTAGGGATACGGAACGACTACTCTTCCCCCGCTCATCCTCAAGGCAACGGACAGGTGGAAGTCACGAACCGATCCTTGCTAAAGATTATCAAGACTCGACTCAAGGGGGCAAAGGGTATATGGGCAGAAGAGTTACCGAGCATACTTTGGGCCTACAGGATTACAGCAAGGACACCAACGGGAGAAACGCCGTTCTGATTAACATATGGAAGTGAAGCAGTCATCCCAGCTGAAGTCGGTCTCACAAGCTACAGAGTACATAACCATGACGAATGGAAGAACGACAAGGCCATACGTCTGCAACTCGATTTAGTGGACGAAGTCAGGGCAACAACAGAACAGAGGCTCGCATGGTACCAGGACCACATGGCTAAGCACTACAACTCCCGGGTCAAACACAGAAACTTCCAGGTTGGAGACCTCATTTTAAGAAGGGTCATGGGCACAGCAAGAGACCCAACCCAAAGAAAGCTCGGCCCAAACTGGGAAGGACCCTACCGAGTCACGGCGTGGCAGAGGAAAGGCACCTACCACCTAGAGACACTAGACGGACGGAAGTTGCCGCACCCTTGGAATGCCGAGCACCTGCGAAGATACTATTGGTAGAAATGACGACGTGAAAAACAACATCCCCCTCCTTTTTTCCTTTTCATAGTTTACTCCTCAGATTTATTTACTTTTAGGTTTTTGCTACAATAAGCCCAAAGGGCAGGTTTTTTACTTTGGTTTTTGCTACAATAAGCCCATTTGGGCTGGTTTTTGTTTTTAACTGCTTTTTATAGATGCATGGCAATAAGAGGAGTTTATTCAGAACTGCTGGAATTTCTACTTTCAAAAAGTGGACAACCTTGAATCCACAAAAAAATTGGCAAGTCCACAAGATGGACAGAGCCATACAACTGACGGTCTAATAAGACCTAAGCTGTAAAACTCAGCTATAAAGCTGACGGTCTAATAAAAGACCTAAACTAAAAAACTCAGCTATAAGGCTGACGGTCTAATAAAAGACTGACAAATCCACAAGATGGACAAAGCCACAAGGTTGACGGTTTAAACAAAGACCTAAGCTAAAAAGCAGCTACATAGATAACGGTCTAATAAGACTGACAAGTTGGCCAGGTCCATAAAAATGTGCAAGGCCATAGAGCCGACGGTCCCACGCAAGTTACCTTATATCAAAAAGCAATCAAAACTGGGGTAAGTCCGTAAGGAGGACGACCTTAACCCAAAGTAATATATTATTAAAACTCCTAGGAGCAGCAGATTAAAAGTCTGGAAAAAGACAAGTCTATTGATCCAAAGAGTGGACGAATCTCACTTAATAAGGAAGTCCGTCATTAAAAAATTGACGGGCTCGCCAAAATTACTGTGTTCAAAAGTTGAAACCAATGGCATAAGCCTGCACTTGGTTGACGGCGTCGCTAAACTAAACGGCGTCCATAGTATAAACTACAAATAGGCTGACGAGCCCAACCTACGGTTGAAAGACAGCCTTAGCAAGAGAGCAAGAAAAAAGGGCAAGAATGAAATAGCTATGCATATATAAAAATAAACCAAGTACAAATAGAAACCCCAAAAACCAAGGGGGCATTTAAAGATTGTCTACAGACGGGGCAAAATACATCTGTTACAGAAGATAAAACTAGAGGAGCGTCACTTAAAGGCCTTGTTTACTTCTTCTGTGTAGGAGGGTCATCTGCATCTAAGATCTCCATAGGAAGATTGGAGGAAGCCACTGGAGGGTTTGCAGCAAGTTGAGCCAATACAACTCCGTCGCCGTTACGAGGAGGTGCATCTCCAGGACCGTCACCTTTAATACTGACGGCATCGTTAGCAGGCGTCATCGGCACGACGTCATCCAGAGTGATCCCAGAAAGATCCAACTCAGGGAAGGCTGATGCAACCTGCTTAAGGCAGTCATCAAACCCTGTTCCATAGTATCCACCACAAGAATCAACGAAGGAATCTGATTCCTTAAACTTCTGGACCGTGTCAGCCCCAGCCTGCTCCACCTGCTTACGAAGGGCCGTTAGCTCTTGTTCTAATTTCTCCTGTTGACGACCTGCCTCCTCCAACTTCTGTTTCGTCTCTTTTAGCTTGACGTTCAATGAACGCATGGCCTCCTTGTATTAAGCCTACTGATCTAACATGTTTTTGTTATGTTTACTTAGACGGGCGGCGACGCCCTCCTTGGCCACGCACCGGTCCTGGAGCGCCTTTACACGAACCAGGGCCTAAAAAAGGATATGACCGTCAGTTATTGAACAAGAAGATAAAGGAGAACCAAATAGGAGAGGTAGCTTACCCGTGTGAGGTCAAACAAAGCTGACGCTCCTAGTTCCTCCGTCCCTAAAAGCGCACAAGGGTCAATATTTGTTGGCTTTATAAGTGATTCTACTGCTTCGACGGCGAAGTCCTTGTGCATCGAGAGGCAACGGGGTCCCTCCAGGACGGGACCAGAAGAAGTCATCATCTCCTTTCCAATTCCATGGCCTGACTTGGGGGTTAACTTCTCTGAGGGTTCATTCCCAGAACTGACGATCGTCTTCTTCAATGGACGGTTATCCTTCTCGTCAGTCTTCCTCTTTGATGTGCTCTTAGTGATAGGTTTAGGAGCTGACGAGGATGCCAACTCCCCTTTGGCCCTTTGCTCTTCCTTTTGACGGGCTGCGGCAGCCCTGATCCTTTGCTTGGCTGACTCTATCTCTGCAAAAATACCAGATGCAGGTAAGAAAAAAAAACTAACGGGGAAAGCTGGAGTGACGGGATTCAAGGAAGTAATCACTCACGACGGTGAGAAAAATCCTCTAGCTTGCGAGCTTCAGGTGTCGGTTCCGGACCCCAACAATACGCGTAAAGAGTGTCAAGAGTGATCAGGTCTCGACATGATTGTTGCTCAATGGGAAGTTCAAGAACCCGATGGATAAAATCCTCCTGCTCTTTAGTTATATGAGGACGAATGTGAGCTGGAAAAGAAAAAGTGGACGACGTTATAGCACTTCAAAAAGCCGATAGGAAAATGCATGTAAAAATAACAAGTAACTGACGAGGATAAAAGATGACAGATGAAACCTGATTCTTTGATAAAAGCCCAGGTATTATCAAAATAACCATGGGGCATCGTCTCCCACTCTTCCTGACGGCATACCCAATCCGTCCTTTTTACAAAAAAGTACCTACCCTTCCAGTTTCTATTCGAATCTGGCATCTTGGACACTAATCTTAATTCCTTCTCCCTGACGGCAAAATGATATGTCCCTTTCGAAGAAGATAGGTGTTGGGGTCTATAACAGTAGAAGAACTCGTCTAAAAAAAGCTGACGGTGTCCACCACTTATACAACCCCATAAAACCTTAGCACTTATAAAAATCCTCCATGAATTTGGAGCAACCTGACTAATGGACAACCCTATAAAGTCAGCCAGCTTACGGTGTAGGGCCGTCAGGGGCAGCCTTAGCCCCGCAGCGAACATGGCATGATACATACCAATGTCAGCAGTTCTCCCTGTGTAACATCTCTCGCCATCCCTAGGCAGACGGATAGGGATGTGGTCTGGGATTTGAAAACGGATGCATAACTCTTGGAAGAGTTTATCACTCATATTTGGTGAAAACTTATTGACGGCCCATTCCTTGGGAAGGATGAAGGGACGGCTGCCTACCGGACTTCCTCCTGTCCCTTCGCAGGACCCCTCATCACCTTCATCCCTGTCACCTTCATCCCCATCACCTTCGTCCCCGTCACCTTCACCCCCGTCACTATCTCTTCCTCCTTTAACTTCACCTTCCTCACCCACTACCTCCTCTTGGTCTTCGCCTCTATGATTCCTTACCTCCTCGTCAGGAGTCTGGGCTGACGTTTCCTTCTCTGATGACCAGGAAAAGCTCCCGGACTCATCTCCCGAACCAAATACCTCGTCATAGCCCGCTCCATCGCAGACCGACGACTGACCACTCGACTCGTCACTCGACATTTGACTACCTACAAGTGACGGATTTAATCTAAGCACCTAATATGACGACCTCACTTTAGAAAATGGGTAAAAATAAAACATACGAAGAGACAAAAAGAACTTAGAAGCTTCTTATAATGAGTGACGGATGAAAGCGTGAAGACGGTATAGGCAATAGGAAAATTAATGAAAAAGGAAGCGACAGATCTTCTCTCCAGGAATCAGAAATAGGAAATAGGAATAATGAGTTGAAATAAGTGGATTATATATAAAGGGGGCATACACGGAAGACGAAGCAACGCCCTCGTTCGGAAGCGGAGCCAACCAGGGTATGCCGCGTGTCCAAAGCATTTAATACCAGCCGTATTATTTTCTTTCTCTTGGCTTGAATGGAAGTCAGCAGCAAGAAAAATATACTCCATAGCCCGTCAGCCTGTGCTGACGGAGATATGGAGTAGGGGGCAATTGATATGAAGGAATAAAATGTGCTTCGACCCGTCAGCCTCTCATGTGTGAAAAGCTCATATCAAGGCTAAAACTGACGAGGTCAGACAACTGAAGCTAAAGGTTTCAGTACTACCGGATAGGAATAGTAATACAACACTCTCAGGAAGACCATGGAGTATGGCGAGGAGCTGACGAGGACATGGCTGAAGGGAGTAAGCAAACCGACGACCCTAAGGCCGACGGCTCTAAGGAAAACCAAGACCTGACCACTACGCATAAGTGATAAGGAGATTACTTGCTCTCCACGCTTAGTGTTAGAGTCCTATAAGGAAAAGATTCCACAATTCACGCTTATGAGTATTCCTATAAGGAAAAGACTTCTACTCCAAGGAAAAGAGGTCAACCCTCTACTACTATAATTCCCAATACCCTCACAAATCAAGGTACGCATAATCAACCCTCTCTAGCACTCTAGAGTTGAAAAGAAGTTCTAATTTGACCTTCGGAGGGTATTTGGCTGGCACCACACCAGTGCTCTTTGCGAGGTCTTATCCTTTTTGTCGTGTAGGTGCCAATTTGAGTGTGCAAGGATCGTGTAGCTCACCGGTGATTTTTCCGGCATCATCAATTGTTGTGCTGCTGCTTCTCCTCTGCATCCTGAAGCACAGCACTGATTGTCGAAACTGTGTCGTTGAGCTTTTTAATCTCGTCTTTAAGATTCCAGAGTAGTACAATCTCTTGGGCTAAAAGGTTGCCCGCTTTCTCTGTGATCCCCTTAGCAACGCCAACCAAAGCTCCTTTTGCCATTTCTTAGTGGGAATTGAATGAATAGTAACTTTGTGAGGAGAGTAAGATGAGAACGATTTCTGTGATAGGAGGATGTAATAGACAGAGCGATCAAAATATAATAAAGACCCGGGGCCTTGTGTACTGCATGATAGCAAAACGCGTAATTGATGATGGGCCATAACGATGCGTTTTCACAGAAATCGAAGCGAACAATTATTTAGTTGTAAATAAATATACCTGTGAATGATGGGCCATGGGCCCTGGCACCGAAAGGAAGCCCTGTGGATCCCGAGATAGTAGATCATGTTTTGTGGATCCCATAGTGTTCCCAAATCCCAACCCTGTTACTCTTTGAAGCATCATTGGCCATCACTTTGGCATAAATAGCTTTACAATTATTGTGGTTTCAAAGGGTTTTTTTTTTTTTTTTTTTTTTTTTTCTTTTTTTGAGAAGATATTGTGGTTTCAGAGTTCTAACTTTAAACTTGATTCTCCAATATATAAACTTAGAAAATTTTTGTGAAATTATTTTGGTAAAATTGTAAGCATCATTGGCCATCACTTTGTCCTATTGTGAAAAAAAAAAATCTCTTATAAAAAATATTGTGAAATTTTTTATGCATCTATTGCTTTTCCTAGTCTTCTGTAGGTTGCAGATGTGTGTTTTTTTTTTTTTTTTTTAGATTTTTTTTTAACCAGCCATTTTTTTTTTTGTGTTCGTTTTCAAAAAAAAAAAAAAAAAAAAAAAAAGAGAGAGAGAGACAAGACACTTGACATTCTATAATTTTGATCACTTTTCATTTTAGTTAATTAAATCTAAAATTTTTCTCAAAAAAAAAAATCTATAATTTATCATATTAATAATAAACTTTGATAACACCGCATTTTAATCCTTTTGTCCATTATCATTAAAAACTTTCTGTTATATCCTTTCAAAAGACATCATTTAATATCTTAACGTTAAAAAATAATTTTAGAGATAATTTCATTTATTTGTTTAAACCAAAAATTGACAGTTATAAGGTGTAAAGTGTATTTTGTTTTATATAGAAAAAAATAATTTTGGCTCTAAACAATAAACATTAAATGTAGGTGCTTTCAAAAAAAAAAAAAAAACATTAAATGTGGGTAAACTTATGGAGTCCACTTTCAGATTAGGTAATAAGGGGAATATTTACATTACATAATATACCACCTCCTAGGCAAGAGTCATGTTTCTAAATGAAACTATCATATTCCAAGGAAGTATAGTCGAACAATAATTTAAAATAATGTTATAGAAACTATAAATATTATTATATACATTGTATAAATATTTTTATATACCCATTTCCCTCTCCCCTATGTGTGCGTTTGTTTCTAAAAAAAAAAAAAAAAATTTGTGGTGACACAAAAGAATTAATTAAAAATTTAATATATTATTTTGATCATATGACACCAATTAATATTATATTCATTGAGGTCAATTTATAAGTCCCTTATACTAAATTTATAGCAACTTTAGTATTTTTCAATTATGTTGACACTATTAATATAAATTTTCATAAAGGCAATATCCAATATATATAGGAATCAAAATCCAAATACTTACCCAAGACACCATTAGATTTTTGTCAAGTACTCAATTAATATTTATAAATCACATAATACAACAATTTTCAAGATAGGATTCCAATTTTTTCAAGTAGAGACTTGAGTTTCAACATGTTATTAGGAGATCTCGAGACATTATGAAAGTGATTTTTTCTTTTTCTTTTCAATCATTTAGGTGGCAGAGAAATAATTAGATAATGTTATGAAACAGTCTCAAGAAAGATTAAAGTAGTTGCCCTCTGTTTTGGAGCTAGAATTGAGTTCTCATAGCTTGATTTGTTGTCAAGTAAATTGTTTGAGAAGTATTTATCGAGCATGGAAATTTTTGGCATATGCTAGTTTAATGAGCATTCAAAGTCACATAGTTGTTCACTAATTCACAAATAGTCTCTTCATGGATGGGTCTTGATCTATCACTCTTATTATAGTTGTTAAGGACATATTTTATGTAGTTGGCTAATCCTTTGACAAAACACACTTTACTTGTATTTTGGTAGATCTAAGTTGTGTTTAATACTTGAAGAAACATGTTGTTCAAGTGTAGTATTAAAGCCATGAAGATTGGACCAAGGAACAAGTGAAGAAAAGGTGTTCAATAAAGCTGGACAGATAGCTCGACACTTGCGGATAGATAGCTTGATAGTTGCTCGACACCTCCTCGACACCTGGCTATCTGTCGAGATCTTCAGCTGATTCTTATCGCAATCTCGATAGCTTCTCGATAGCTGGTCGATCGATCGAGAAAGTTTCTGTCCCCTCGACACCTTCTCGACACCTTCTCGATAGCTGTATCTGTTGAGATTCATTAAACCTCGACACCTCCTCGACACCTCTCGATCGATCGAGGTTACGGGAAATCAGAATTTTCAGCTTTTTGATTTTTGGGCCAGGCTTATGTATTTGAGTAGGGTTTCTTTTCCCACAACCCTAGACCTATATAAGGCTTATTTTAGAGGCCGTCACATAAGAGAATAAGAGAATACAAGGAGAACATATGAAAAAGATTATTCTCTCTGAAAAAGAAGCTACTGCGTTTTTGCGCCTTAGGGTTTTGTAACCAAGTGCTTCTTGATCTTCATTCTTGATGAAGTGAAGAACTTTGCAGCCAACATCTTCTTCTAGTTGGTGATTGAAGTCGCGTACTGGGATCCGCGCAATTGGTTAGTCACGTACTTGGGATTCGTGCATCAAAGGGTGGCATTCATATATTGAAGAGTTCAGAGGTTTTGAAGCGGTAGAAGGTTTCTGCTGTGAGTTCATCTACAGGGATTGTAGAGTCTAGGGACAAAGGTTTTGTACTAGATCTGAAACTTCTCTTTTCTATAGTGAATTGCTTTTCGGGAAGGTTTCCCCCCCAGGTTTTTTACTGTGAAACTGGTTGGTTTCATTGGTTTTCCTGGGTCATCATATCTTGTCTTATTTACTTTTCCGCTGCATATTATTTTGACATGATATTGATGTTTGTTTGTTTTAACAAGTTTTATTCATAATAAATTTAATTAACAACTTGGATTTAAAACTTGTTAATTCTATCAACCGGGGTCTAAATTTCCCAACAAATGGTATCAGAGCAGGTTCACTCTGATTGGATTAATTTCCTGAGTGTGATCCATTGACCCCTGTTGTCATGGATAGAGGACAATCTTTATTTATTCCTCCTTTATTTGATGGAACTAATTATGCGTACTGGAAAGTTCGTATGAAAGTGTTCTTGCAGGCTCTAGGTGAACAGGTATGGCAAGCTGTTGAAGTTGGCTGGATTAAGCCAAAGGAAGCACCTGTGGATTGGGATGATGCAACAATTGTAGCTGCAAATTTCAATAGTAGGGCCTTGAATGCTTTGTTTTGTGGGGTGACCAATGAGGAATTCAAGAAAATATCATCCACTGAAGTTGCCAAGGAAGCATGGACCATTCTTGAGACCACCTATGAAGGTACCAAGGCAGTAAAGACTGTGAAGCTTCAACAACTCACTAGCAGTTTTGAAGAAATAAGGATGGAGGAGGATGAGACCTTTGATGAGTTTTATGCCAAACTCAAGGATATTGTGAATTCCGCTTTCAATCTTGGAGAATCCATTGCGGAATCCAAAATTGTTAGGAAAATCCTTAGGTCCTTACCTAAAAGATTCCATGCCAAGATCACTGCCATTGAAGAAGCAAAGGACATTGATCAAATTCCTTTAACTGAGCTTGTAGGGAACCTTCAAACCTATGAGATGGGATTAGGCTCAATGGGAAAAGGTGGAAAGAGTAAAAACCTAGCTCTTAAGGGTATAGAGGAAGAGATTGAGGGCTCTGAAGATGAAGATGAAAGTGAAGATGAGGATGAGGATCTAACTTTCATAACTGATGAGATTATCAAGCTTCTTCAGTTTAGGAAAAAGGATAAGGGTAAATCTCCTAGGAAACCTAAATCATCTAGGAAGGGAAAGAATGAGAAACCTCTTATCCAATGCCATGAGTGCAAAGGTTTTGGTCATATGAGGATAGAGTGTCCAAACTACCTCATGAAGGAAAAGACCGAGAAGCCAAAAGAGAAAGGGTTGGTTGCTACCTGGAGTGATACTGATGATGACTCTTCTGATGAGTTTGTGGATGAATGTCGTCAAGTTATGGCCTTTGCTGCCACAACCGATAAGGTGATTGTGGAGAGTGCTAGTGACAGTAAGGATTCTTCTGATGATGAAGTACCTAAGAAGATGACCCTTCAGGAAGTCTCTAATAAGACTGGCTTAGGATATGCTGTTTCCTCCAGGCCCTCTCCATCCACAGCTTTTGGATCAAGGACTGTCTTTGTGCCCCAATCTGAGAATGGTAATAAAGATATGAAATCTAAATCCTTTGTTAAACCTCATGTTTGTCATCACTGTGGTGTTGCTGGACATATTCGTCCTAATTGCTTTAGGTTGTATCCTCATAAGAAATTGTCCAAACGGTCACAGGTTTCTTCTCAAGGACCTACACCTTTGTTTGGAGAGTTATTAAAAGCTTTGAGCTTTTTAACTCAATTTCAGGAGAAATCTAATTCTTCTATGTCCTTTAGTAGACATACTAGGACACGTGCCTTTTCATCTTCACGGCCAAAGACTCGTGCTGTGTGGGTGAGAAAGGAGCCTAAGACTTAATTGTCTTTTCTGTTTGTCCTCTGCTTTAATTCTTTCTATCTAAAGTAGGACTTTCTTTGCTTGATTTCTTATCTGTTTTTGAAATCATGCTTTCATGCATTTGCATCTTTCTATCATGCCTTCATGCGTATATATCTTTCTTTCTGCTTTCATGTTGTTTATCTGTTTTTGTTTGATTGTTTAGTTTTTATTTTGTTTTGTTTCCAAAATAAAAATAAAAATAAAAAATCAGAAAAATACAAAAACAGTGTGTATTTTGTGTACATTGGTACTTGTGTACCTTGGATGGCCAATGAAACAAAGTTTTCTAAACTTTGTATCTTTTGTAGCTTAGATGAGTATCTTTATGCACAACTAAGCAAGTGAGCTTTGTGGCTCTTGTTTGTGATGAGTAAGATTAGGTTATTTCTTTAAACTTAACACTCATATCACTCTTTTTGACGGGTAGGACTAGAAAATCCTAAGAGAAAGGCATAAATAACCATCTCACCACTGTTACCCGCCAATCATTAATGACATCTGTATGCTTCGGCATAGCAAAAGTGTGATGTCAATGACATTTGTGTGCTTAGGCATAGCAAAATTGAAATGTCAAATATCAATGGGTATTTCTTTTCTTTCTCATAAGCCCATGTATGATATGCTTAAAAAGAAAATATGCAAAGAAATAAAAAGCAAAAAGATTAAAAATGCTTTAAAATGGTTGCAAGTGTGTATTCTAGGAGATGTGGGAGTTATAGGATGTACTTCGAAGGTGATAGTCCCCATCAAACAGTTATGATTGTGTGTGAGTTAAAGTTATTTTCTCATATCTCAGATCGTCATAACATGTATACACATATGCAATCTTGCGATGTTTTTCACACACAACACGCAATATTCTTTGCTACTTTTGATACATGTGCAGGTACAATGTGATTTGGCCATCACAAAGGTTTTACATGTACTTATGTATACTCACTAAACTGTCTTGACTTGTTTTTGAAATATAAAATTGGTTAGACTTGTTTAGTTTGTGTGTGTGTTTTGCATCTTTCTTTTGTCATCCATAGCATCTTGTTTCATTACATTCATGCATTTATATGGATTTCTTTGTACCCCCATGATCCTCCATGATCATCTTTATGTTTCTCGGGTGAAGCTTTCTCGCTTCTTGTACCCTTTGTCAATCATGACAAAAAGGGGGAGAAATTGTGGAGACTTTGTGGTTTCTTTCTTTAAGATTCTATAAGTTAGGGGGAGAAATACATTCCTTTGTAAGGGGGAGTTGTGTTTCATCTTGTTAGGGGGAGTGCTTACCTCCTTCTTCTTGTACCTTGGGTCTTGTGACCATGTTTACATGCATTGTGCTTATCTTTTTTATATGCTAATGTATGTTTCTTTCACCTACCTCTACATGTGTTGTTTCTTTTCTATCTTTATACACATGTTTCTTATATTTTGTATGCAATCTATTATTTCTGTTTCACACAAGATGCCTTGATGAGTTTTGTTTAAGTGTTTCAGAAATACAGGTTGTCAAAGTCTACTTGCCATAAACTCTCTTCTTGCAAAGTTTTTCAAGAGTTTGTGTTAGGATAGATTTTATTGTATTCAACAAGTGAATATGAGTTGAGTGATTTATGATTTCTCTCATATGTTCATCTGTTTGTTGTGGTTTTGTCACGGATTGCCAAAGGGGGAGATTGTTAAGGACATATTTTATGTAGTTGGCTAATCCTTTGACAAAACACACTTTACTTGTATTTGGGTAGATCTAAGTTGTGTTTAATACTTGAAGAAACATGTTGTTCAAGTGTAGTATTAAAGCCATGAAGATTGGACCAAGGAACAAGTGAAGAAAAGGTGTTCAATAAAGCTGGACAGATAGCTCGACACCTGCGGATAGATAGCTCGATAGCTGCTCGACACCTCCTCGACACCTGGCTATCTGTCGAGATCTTCAGCTGATTCTTATCGCAATCTCGATAGCTTCTCGATAGCTGGTCGATCGATCGAGAAAGTTTCTGTCCCCTCGACACCTTCTCGACACCTTCTCGATAGCTGTATCTGTTGAGATTCATTAAACCTCGACACCTCCTCGACACCTCTCGATCGATCGAGGTTACGGGAAATCAGAATTTTCAGCTTCTTGATTTTTGGGCCAGGCTTATGTATTTGAGTAGGGTTTCTTTTCCCACAACCCTAGACCTATATAAGGCTTATTTTAGAGGCCGTCACATAAGAGAATAAGAGAATACAAGGAGAACATATGAAAAAGATTATTCTCTCTGAAAAAGAAGCTACTGCGTTTTTGCGCCTTAGGGTTTTGTAACCAAGTGCTTCTTGATCTTCATTCTTGATGAAGTGAAGAACTTTGCAGCCAACATCTTCTTCTAGTTGGTGATTGAAGTCGCGTACTGGGATCCGCGCAATTGGTTAGTCACGTACTTGGGATTCGTGCATCAAAGGGTGGCATTCATATATTGAAGAGTTCAGAGGTTCTGAAGCGGTAGAAGGTTTCTGCTGTGAGTTCATCTACAGGGATTGTAGAGTCTAGGGACAAAGGTTTTGTACTAGATCTGAAACTTCTCTTTTCTATAGTGAATTGCTTTTCGGGAAGGTTTCCCCCCAAGTTTTTTACTGTGAAACTGGTTGGTTTCATTGGTTTTCCTGGGTCATCATATCTTGTCTTATTTACTTTTCCGCTGCATATTATTTTGACATGATATTGATGTTTGTTTGTTTTAACAAGTTTTATTGATAATAAATTTAATTAACAACTTGGATTTAAAACTTGTTAATTCTATCAACCGGGGTCTAAATTTCCCAACAATAGTTAGGATAAATTATATGAGGGTCACTCTAAGTCTCCTAATAGAGATAATCTTACATAAAGACCTTATATTTAATATGATAAAACATTTTATGCATTTTTTTTTATATAAATCCTAAAGCTATTAGTAAGTTTACTTTAAAAGACTTACAAATTGGCGTGTTAATATATGTGATTGGTATCACATAAATAATAATCATTTGTTTTTTTAATTTTAACTTTAATTTATGTTTTAGAATTTGATATATTTATTTATAAGACATACGTAGTAAAATTTGTATAAATTATAATATCACAATTTTTCTTTGTACCACCAAAGCAAAAGGTCAATGTTGTGTAAAAAGAAATAATTTTCCTATTTTCTTTTTCCATTTTGATTATAGATTGGAGGTGAAGGAAGATACAATAAGAATTTAAATAAGTGAAAGGGAGAATGTAGTAAAACTGTGTGAAGAGTTAATTACTACTTTATATGGGTTCCAGTTAGTCTCCTGGGTAAACTCTCTTGTCATTGAATAAGAGAATTAGAGTTCAAATCTTGTCTGCACTAAAAACTGATTGGTGTCTTAGCCCGATAATGAAAAGCAATCATAAAGCAAACATTATAACTAGGTTGGAAGTCTATCATACCTCTATTAAATAATAAAAAAGACTACTACTTATATCTATATATATATATATATATATATATATATATATAAAAGGGTATAATGTTAACTTTGTTATTATGCTATAATAATTTTTGAGTTACTTAGCTACAAATTTTGAAATGTATAATTTGTGCATATTATAGATATAGAAAAATTAAATATACATTTGTTTAAATAAAAGCCTTTTTTTATATAATTTTATGTGTTTATATGTATATATGTATATGTGTGTATAGCATCTTTAACTAAACTATTCCATTTTTTACCCATGAGATACTCTAAATATCTCATGGACTAATAGTGTGATAAATGGAACTTAGACCTCTAGGTTACAACACGTCCTTCAACCCACCATATATGGGTGTCCCCAAAGGAACATAAAAATAAACTTACATAAGTTTGTAAATAAATTTATAAATTATTAAAATATTATTATAAACTTATTGATAATAAAAATAGTCTATTTTGTAGTAAAATATATTGATATGTTGAACAATATAAAATTGTTGAAACAAATTTTTCATAAAATAAAATCATTCTATCTAATTAACTCTGATAATATAATTTCAATTGTAATTTAGTAACTACTAGCATGGATTTATTAAGGATAAAAAAATCTTAATCACAATATTTACTATTTGTGAGGGAAAATTGAGTTAATTAAGCAACTCATAAACAAACTGAAACTTGTTCAATGAGATGATAAACCAAGATTTCATGTATAATTTTATTTATGATTATAAGTTCAAACTCAACTTGTATTCAAAATGAAATCAAAAGAAAAATCCTGACTTTTTTATACTTGTGGATTCAGCTTGTTTATAACCTAGGTGCTACCATGCATGACAATAACATATACTTATTACAAGGCATAATGTTGTAAACAAAGCAAGCTTCTTCTTGTCTACAAGTGTTAGCTTATGACTCAATTTCTCCTTTCTCAATTATTCATACTTTTAATAATATTTCAAGTTCAAGAGTATTATAACTCAATTGATACTTTATGTTATTTTCAACAGAGGCATTTAGGATTCAAATTTCTCCCCTTCAACTATCAAATTATTTATTAAAAAAAAAATTGGTTTTTCTTTCCAATTTCTTTGTATACAGTATTTCATCAAGAATCTAATAATAGAATTTTTTTTTTTTTTTTTTTTGGAATTTTATAAGACCTTCTCCAAAAATTAAAGCAAAAATGATGTCAAGAACCTATTACCTTTTTTATTTGAAAGACACATCCAAATAATGAAAGGGAAAGAGAAAGCAAGAATAGATAAGTCCAGTGAGTCAAAAGATGGAATTTTTGTGTTTTTCCCCAAACTTGCATCAAAAGCAGACGAAACACTAACTGTAGTGTTGGTCCTTAATTAGGGTCCCTTGGCACCAAAAGCAAACTATGTGGAAAGTGTTTCCCTGCATTATTGAAGCTCTTGCTATGACAGTTATGTATTTTTTTTTTTTTTTTTTTTTTTGAGAAGAAAAGACAGTTATGTATTAAACAAACATTTTTCTGCTCAACTAAAGCTGAAAATTGAGTGGGTAAGACATGCCATAATTGATAATTCTACAGAAAATAGATCTTTATTAAGGAATTATTAAGGAAAATGGAGCTATCACAACTTTTGGCTTCTTGCATTATTGTTAGCATTGATTTACGCTGCACAAGAAATTATTAGGTCCGTGACTCTTCCCCTTTAACATGATGAGTGGATCTTATCTATGCATTGCACATTGGGGGGCCATCACTTGATGGAGAGGAGTCTACTTAACAATTACACCTAATCATTTTTTTAAGGAAAAGAACCGAGGCAACAATTATCGCCATCTCCTTTAAACCTAGGACTATAAACGGCATGTATTGAAAGTTCAAGCTTATTCATTTAATTTTATTTCAAACACGTTTTGAGCTCAAGTTCACCACCAAATAAGATTACATGTTCCATCTTGGTTCATTTACTTGTTGAGTAAACTTGAGCTTGGTCACGGGCTACTTATTAACTTATTCTTTTCCTATATATAGTAAAACTTTGACTAAAATGTTTTACCTCTTCACAAATTTATGAATTTTGAATACAAATGAATTGATCATATTACGAATAAACTATAAATCATAATTTTATATTATATGAACAAATTTGCAAATTTATATAAATATATTATTAGACAAGTATACATATAAATATATAGTATTATATATAATTAATTTGAGGTTTTATGTTCACGAGTTTGTTCACATACACATTATTGTGTTTGAGCTTGACTTGTTTAATAATCGTGCTTATAGTTGGGATTGAGCTTGGCTTGTTTACTAAACAAGTGAATATAAACAAGCTTTTTATTGTGCCAACAAAATCCAAAATGAAAAAAACTAATATGAATTAGCTCATTAAAGTCATCCTCAAATCCATCTCAACTCTCATAACCATTTTTTTATAGATAGTACAGTGTCTTGTCTATATCTTACCTGAAACCACCTTCTATTTTCAGAAGTCACATTTCTACAAAACATCTATTATTATTGATATGCCCACTTTTTCAATAATCTACATTCACCACTCGCCCATTTAACTCAAGATTGCAATAGCCAAACATTAACACAATTCCATTCTTTATCAATTGTAACCATCAATTTATCCAAAAATAAAAACAAAAACAAAAACAAAAACAATAGGACTCGGTGCTATCTGGTAACTTTAAGTTTTGCTTTTATGCTATTTCCTCAATTAGTGCAGGAAATTGATGGCCTAATCAAGGGTCACGTTTCTTGATAAAGCTGAGAAGTGTAGTCCAACTCCAACATGTTATGATAGAATAATACTATGAAAATTATAAATTTAATTATATACTTTTTTCTATAATTTACAAATTATATTTTTTTCATTTTATATTTTAAAATAATTTATACTTTTTTTTCATTTTTTTAAACATAAAAATAATTTATAAATTATATTATGTAAATCTTATAAATTGAGATGTTGACTTTTAAAAAAAGAATCATCTACTTCTAAATACCAAATAAAAAGTTAGTGAAAAGATTATCTATTATATTGATGCGATACTAATCACATGTAATGTCATATTAGTTTATAAACCTTTTTGCAGTAAGACTAATAGTAACTTTAGTATGAGTTCTGAAATAGATAACCTTGCCTGTAACTCTCTCTTTGAGTTCTGTGCGAATTAAATTCTGCTGGATTTATCTTTCTATATAAGGTGCTCTGAGTGAATCGTTCTTTCACATTTACAAATCCTTGAGTTCAATAGGAACTTTAAGTTCAAAACCCTCTAGGCATTTCCAAGGACCTTGCCAAGATCGTGATCGAGGCCTAGGGAATGAGATGGCCCTGGATAAAAGCAAGGGTAAGGAAGCCAAGCCCCTTTCAGGAACCAAGAATACCGCCCAGATCCTGGACGACGCAATTGAGGCAAAGGAAGCAGAGGCCAAAGATGTTCCTACCTTGATGGTAGGACATCTTGCAGTTAGGAGAAAAGTTCGTGAGAAAAATAACATTTTTCTCCAGTATGCGTCTTTGCTTGCCCTTCAAGCTGGTAGTGATTCGCGTCCAGTTTACTTATCGATGGAGGTTTGGAAGATTGCTGAACGGCTAATGCTCGAGTGTTGTCCTTTCCAATGCTTAATTATCATGAAACCGGGAGAGAATCAAGGGAACATCTTGGAATGTGGCCATCAGGCGCTTCCGCTTCTTCTCCTTTCTCATCGCCGGTACCACCCGTACAGGCTCGATTGCTGTTGGTAGCCTTAAAACAAGCCTGCCTCAGCCTTTCTTTTCACAGTTAGCTTTAAAACAAGGCTGCCTAAGCCTCTCTTTTCATAGTTAGCTTTAAAACAATGTTGCCTAAGCCATTTGGTGTATGATGTACCTTTCCTTTATTTAATAAAAAAAAAGGGTTGTACTTTTTACTTTACGAATTTTTTTCTTTCTCTGCAGTAATTATTTAATGTGTGTGTGTTGTCATTTTTCCCTTCAATGGGACTTGGAACTAATGCCGTTGATGGTAACAAAAAATCGTCGCCCTGACTTTAACAAAGTCGACTACAGCACCCGGCTGCTAACCTTAAATAAGTTAGCTATGTAGGAATAATCAGGGACATGACCATGTGCTCTATACCATAAACTGTGCAATCATGAAAGGATGTTGGATTTAAAGCAGGTCATCCGAGGGGACCCTTGTGCATTAAGGCTCTGTTCGGTATTTATAATGACGTAATGGCGTCAATTTTCCCCGAGCATCTGGTCCAAGGATCTAGGCACGCCTTAGGTTCTATTTAGGCACTTGTAAAGAGATGTCATAGCATTAATTTTCCCAAAGCATGTGATCCGAGGATCCGTACGACACCTTGATTCTGTTCAACCCTTAGGTGCTTGCTGAAAGTTATTAGTTTCCCATAGGTTCGTGGTCCGAGGAGCCATGCGAGACCTTGGCTCTGTCCAACACTTAGATAGTTGTCAAAAGTTGTTAGTTTTCCCATAGGTTCGAGTCCGAGGACCATGCAAGACCTTGGTTCTGTCCAACACTTAGATAATTGTCAAAAGTTGTTAGTTTTCCCACAGGTTCGAGTCCGAGGACCATGCAAGACCTTGGTTCTGTCCAACACTTAGATAATTGTCAAAAGTTGTTGGTTTCCCCACAGGTTTGAGTTCGAGAACCATGCAAGACCTTGGTTCTATCCAACACTTAGATAGTTGTCAAAAGTTGTTAGTTTTCCATAGGTTCGTGGTCCGAGGAGCCATGCGAGACCTTGGTTCACGTCTTTGTTGGGTGGGGAAAGGGTAGGCGATCCGAGGAGCCAGACTCCTTTTAGATTCTGCTCATCACCTAGATAGATGTTTGGAGTAGTTAATCTCTTCGAGGGCTATGGTCCAAGGGTCCATATGATGCCCTGATTCCGTTCAACCCTTAGGTAGTTGCTGAAAGCTATTAGTTTCCCCATAGGTTTGTGGTCCGATGAGCCATGCAAGACCTTGGTTCTATCCAATACTTAGATAATTACCAAAAGTTATTAGTTTCCCCATAGGTTTGAGTCCGAGGACCATGCAAGACCTTGGTTCTGTCTAACACTTAGATAATTACAAAAAGCTATTAGTTTCCCCATAGGTTTGTGGTCCGTGGAGCCATACAAGACCTTGGTTCTGTCCAATACTTAGATAATTACCAAAAGTTATCAGTTTCCCCATAGGTTTGAGTCCGAGGACCATGCAAGACCTTGGTTTTGTCTAACACTTAGATAATTACCAAAAGCTATTAGTTTCCCCATAGGTTTGTGGTTCGAGGAGCCACGCAAGACCTTGGTTCTATCTAACACTTGGATGATCGCCAGTGTGTGTTAATTCCCCCAAAGCAAAAGGTCCAAGGACCCATCATGGCTAAGGTTTTTGTTAGGTTCTAAGGTCTTAGGATTTTATGTATTTAGAACTCTAATTTGTAATGTTGGCAAACCATGATCAAAACAATGTATTTAGTCTTGTTAAGGCTTGTTCAAAGTTGGTTCATTATTGTAAAGTTGGAATCGAGTGGCTGCAGAAGTACTTGGGACTTTCGGCCTGGCTCGATCGATCGAAGGACAGGCTCGATCGATCAAAAATCGCACAGGTTGATTTTTCTGCAGAATTTCCAACTCAGTCCTACTTCATTAAACGTTTAGGGTTTTATGTTTTTACCCTAGGTATATAAACAAAACCCTAGCCATGTTTTTGAGGAGACTTCATATTGTATTGTTGCTCATACATTGCGGTTTTGTGTGAATCTCTTGTGAGATCTTAGAGGAGCTTTCCTTTACACAAAATTTAGGGTTTTCAAGATAGAGATGATTTCAACATCTTGAAGATCATTACAGTTGCAACCATTGGAACTTAAAGAAAAAGAAGTGGGGAGCTTGTAGCTGATTGAGGAATTCAATAAAGAAGTAGTCCGTGGATTCGAAGCCTGCCCGTGGTCGTGTCAGGAAGTTCTACTGGTGGGTAGCATTAGGAAGTCGAGCGGGGGAGCTTGTAGTCCTTTTGTAAGAACTTCAATTCTTTCATAGTGAATTCTGGTTTGCCTTGAGGATCGGTGGGTCAAATCCTCCCTAGGTTTTTCCGTATGGTTTCCTGGGTGATCATATCTTGTGTTCTTTATTATTTCCGCTGCTTTATATGTTTTATATACATGATATGATTATTTGATTGCTTTAACCTAGTATTGCATAATTTGACTAAGTAACAACTTGGCTAATTAATCTAGGCTATGCAATCTGGTTGTTTTTAAGGGGTCTAAAACCGTTCAAGTGGTATCAGAGCGGGTTGCTCTTTTGTTTGAGATTTTTTATCTCTGAGTTGATCCTTGACCCCTGTTGTCATGGATTCTTGGAAAATCTTTTTGCTTATTAGTCAACTTATCTATTTACTATCTTTGCCATTTGTTGTTTTTGTTAAATCTTTCCTTAAGTATCTTGGCATAATCACTTGTGATAAGAATTATGTTTGTTATACTGTTTTAACCACCTTAAAGGCACGTGATTCTTGTCTTTGGTATTTGGATAGTGGTTGTTCTAGGCACATGACAGGAAATAAAGATTTATTCAAAACACTTTTTGAAGGAAAGATTGGGACAGTCATCTTTGGAGATGGAAGTAAATCTGTGATCAGAGGCATTGGTACTGTGGATATTCCAGGATTGCCAGTGTTTGAAGATGTTTGGTATGTTGATGGATTGAAGGCCAATTTACTCAGCATTAGTCAGATTTGCGACAATGGTTTAAATGTTCTTTTCACCAAGTATGAGTGTGAGATACTTGATGGAAGAGGTGACTGTATGTGTGTTGGTGTAAGGACAGCTGACAACTGTTATAGGATAACACCAAGTGTAAACAACAAGTGCTTTAGTGCAAAGATAGATCAAGTTGATTTGTGGCATCAACGGTTGGGGCATGCCAGTCATAAGCAGTTAGAAAAGATTTCCAAGTGTGAGGCAGTTATTGGTTTACCTAGATTTGAGAAGATAGATAAGTGCATTTGTGGACCATGTCAGATAGGTAAACAAGTAAAATCTAAGCATCCATTTGTGACTAGTGTTCAAACGTCAAGACCTTTAGAGTTACTACACATTGATCTCATGGGTCCTGCCAGAGTTCAAAGTCTGGGTGGAAAGAAGTATATTCTAGTTGTTGTGGATGACTTTACTAGATATACTTGGGTGGTACTTTTGAAGGATAAAGCTGAAGCTCCTGAGAAGATGATACATTTGTGCAAGAAATTGCAGGTTGAGAAAGATACTGTGATAGTCAGAATCAGAAGTGATTATGGAAGAGAATTTGAGAATACCAAGCTGGCTACTTTCTGCAATGAGCAAGACACTCACCAAGAGTTCTCATCTCCCAAGACTCCTCAACAGAATGGGATTGTGGAAAGGAAAAATAGGGTTGTTTAGGAGATGGCACGAGTCATGCTACACAACAAAAATTTGCCAAAGTCCTTCTGGGGAGAAGCAGTCAACACTGCTTGCCATACACTCAATCGGGTGTATTTTAGACCTGACTCCAAGAAGACTCCCTATGAACTCTGGAGAGGGAAGAAACCTATTGTCAAATATTTCAGGATATTTGGCAGTGACTGTCATTCTACGTGATAGAGAGAACCTAGAAAAGTTTGATGCCAAGAGTGACAAAGGATACTTTCTAGGATACTCTTCCATTAGTAGAGCTTATAGAGTGTACAATCTGAGAACCAAAACAGTCATGGAATCCTCAAATGTTGTGATAAATGATGAAGTGTGTTCAGAAGCATCTTCAGAAAGCACTGTTCCTGCTCAAGATAAGTCTTTAGAAGTTAATGATTCTCTTCTTACTGAGTATGTTGGGAAACATAGTGAGGAAGATCTATTGGTGTTGAATGATACAGTCTCAGTACCATCAAGTTCAGAACCATCCACTCCAGTTCGTGACACTCGACAGGCACAAAGTGAGCTCAGTCCTTCATCTGCACAGAAAGGCACTTCCACTTCTTTAGTTAAAGGTCTATCCTCTAGAGTGAGACTGAACCATCCCTCCACAAATATATTGGGTAGTCTGAATGATAACATGAGATTGAGATCAAAAGCATTAAATGTGATCACTCACTCTTGCTATCTGTCCCAATTTGAACCGAAGAAGGTGGATGAAGCACTTCAAGATGCTGATTGGGTAAACTCCATGCATGAAGAACTTCATCAATTCGTTCGGAATGATGTGTGGGAATTAGTTCCTAGACCGAAAAATGTAAATGTGATTGGAACTAAGTGGATCTTTAAGAACAAGTCAGATGAACATGGCACTGTGATCAGAAACAAATCAAGACTTGTTGCACAAGGGTACACATAGGTGGAAGGAATTGACTTTGATGAGACATTTACACCAGTGGCAAGGTTAGAATCTATCCGGATATTGTTGGCCATAGCAAGTCATCTAAACTTCAAGCTATATCAAATGGATGTCAAGAGTGCTTTCTTGAATGGAATGATACAAGAAGAAGTTTATGTTGAACAACCTAAAGGCTTTGTAGATCCTCACAGACCAGATGACGTCTACAAATTGAAGAGAGCTCTCTATGGGTTGAAACAAGCTCCTCGGGCTTGGTATGACAGACTGACTGCATATCTCACTGAGCATAGATTCAAAAGGGGATCTGCAGATACAACTCTCTTCATAAGAAAGGATAAGACTGGTTTTGTTGTAGCTTAAATTTATGTTGATGACATTGTTTTTGGTGCTACTAATGATTATCTTGCTCATTCTTTTGCAGATGAAATGAAGGCGATGTTTGAAATGAGCATGGTTGGAGAATTAACTTACTTTTTGGGATTGTAGGTAAAGCAAACAGAGGCTGGAATATACATCAATCAAGCTAAATATGCAAGAAATTTAGTTAAAAGATTTGGACTGGACAAGGCTGCTCATGCTAGAATGCCGATGGCTGCTAATGCAAAATTGACAATTGATCCATCAGGTGAGTCTGTTGATGTTACTTTGTATAGAAGCATGATAGGCTGTCTTTTGTATCTGATTGCTAGTCGTCCTGATATATCTTTTAGTGTTGGTGTTTGCTCTAGATTCTAGTCTAATCCTAAGGTTTCTCATTTAAATGCTGTTAAGAGAATTATAAAATATGTGAGTGGAACCTGTGATTATGGTTTATTCTATAGCAAGGAGTCAAATTTGCCTCTTGCTGGTTTTTCTGATTCTGATTGGGCTGGGAATGCTGATGACAGAAAAAGCACCACTAGAGGGTGTTTTTATGTAGGAGCCAATCTTGTGGCTTGGATGAGTAAGAAGCAAAATTCTGTTTCTCTATCCACTGCTGAGGCAGAATATATTGCTGCTGGGAGTTGTTGTTCTCAGCTCCTTTGGATGAAAAAACTGTTGAGTGATTATGGGATTCCTCAAGATACCATGGTTGTCTATTGCGATAACTCTAGTGCTATAGATATATCTAAGAATCTGGTTTAGCATTCTAAGACCAAACACATTGAGCTTAGGTATCATTTCATTAGGGATTTGGTTGAAAAGAAAATAGTTGTTCTTGAATATATCCCTACTGATCGCCAAAACGCTGACATCTTTACCAAACCGCTTGATGGAAGTAAGTTTGAGCCACTTCGTCAAGTGATTGGTGTGCTTCGTTGTCCCTAGTTGTTTTGGCTTCCTTGGTCCTTGTGCTTCATTACTCTATCCTATGTGACCATTGTTCTTTGGTTTTTGTATTTTTTTTTGTTCTAGGACTTGCATTGCATTACATTCATGCATTTCATTCTAGGATTTATGTGTTTTCTCTTTTATTAAATAAATAAAAAAATAAAAAAAAAAGGGAGAAAGCAAAAACTATGTTTGACATTATTTTTTCTTGATCTTTGAAAACAAGGTTGGTCAATCTTTTTACACATGTCATGTCTTGTGTACCTTGTTTAACTTTGATGAACTTATTCATTGCACTTGACTAGTTGAAACTTTGTAATGCATGTTGTGTAGGAAAGATGTGTGTGGTTTTTAATCACTTTGTCTTAATCATGAAGTCATATGTTATTTGACTGTTGGACTTGATTCTTTTGAGAAAGGCATAAATAACCATCTCACCACTGTTCACTAGCCAATCATAAACACCTTAGTGCATATCATAAGATTTTGTGCTCGAGAAAGTGTAGCACATGCACAAAAAGAACATAAGGTGTAGCCTAAATTAAATTAAAACTGGTGTGTACTATTAGGCTTGATGCCAATTCACTTAATTCAAACCGGTGTGTACTATTAGGCTGAATGTCAATTCATATATAAATAAGAGGCAAAAATGCAAGAAACTTACATGATTGCAAGCTTTTGTTCTAGGAGATGTGGGAGTTATAGGATGTAACTCTTTAGGTGATAGTTTCTTTTAAATTCTATGTGATGAATTGTGTAGACTTTGTGTTTGATTGCTATTCACATATCACCTCATATGTATCTCAAGTTTTTGCTAGTATCACACACTACACAAGTTACTCTTTGTTAAACACTGTACATGCTAGTGTGTGTGTTTTTGGTCTGACCAACCAAGTTTGAAAATATCTTGAGATTTGTGCACAACATATTTGTTGCTTGAGAAAATTCAATGAGAAAATGATTGAAACTTGTTTTTTGAGAAAATTTGGGTTTAAAATTTTGGGTTTTTGAAAAAGCATTCCATCACATACTCATGCACTTTGATTTCATTGTTCAAATGCTTTGAGGAGTTGTTTTCAAAATTAGATTTGTGTTTTTCAAAACTGTGTTTTTCTCAGAAATTCTGTGAGCCTCTGCCCATTTCGATCGATCCAGTCTGATTTTCGATCGATCGAAAAAGTGCTCTAGTTTGTTTCAAAATGACTGGTACATTCGATCGATCGAATGTAATTTTTGATCAATCGAAGATCGTGGAAAAGCTTTTTTAAAAAGTTCAGATCTGACTTTTTCAAAGTACTATTCAAACTTTTTCAAAACTTTTTCTTTCTCTCTCCGACGAGGCAAGCATCACAGTCAATTTTTTGTCGTTTTCCTCCGATTTTTTTGCAAAATCTCTCTTTCCTCAAGCCGGTAAGACTCTTTTGCCCTTCCTTTTGCTTTTATTTTCATGATTTCATGCATAAAATCATGCATTCGAGGGAGATTTTTGAACATTGCATTTTGGGATTTTCTGATTGATTCAAGCTTTATTTTATGCAATTGATCATTGGGTTTTTGTGGGGACACATCATATACATAAACCTTACCTGTTAATTTGATCAATTTTGAGTTTGGTGAAAAATTAAAAATTCTAGGGTTTCTATTTGATTCGAATTGGGGCTTTTGTGAAATTGAGTTGAATTTGATGAAATTGGCTTGTTGTGTTGATGTAATTAGGCATTATAATCATTGTGTTGTGATTTGTAATGCTTAATTCATCAATTTGTTGCAAAATTTTTCAAGTGGTTTTCAAATTTTTAGGGTTTTTGTTAAGAAACTCTATGTTCAAGCCAATTTTGTGAAATTGAACTTAATTTGAACTTGTTTACTGCATTAGTTCATGCATCATAACATTGTTATTGTTCATGCATCATATAGATTTTTATTCTATTGTTTATTGTGCTAACTTGCAGTCTGCCCTTGGTTTTGTTTTTGTTCTTTTTGGTTTTTCCTTGTGTCTCTGTCCTTTCCTTAGCATCATGCCTAGGAAGACTAGAGCCCGTAGGACTATTCCCTCTCCTTCTCCACCCCCACCCTCCTTTGATAGTGAGAGGTTCCCTAGTGAGAAAAACCAAGAGATTTATGAGACTCTAAACCTTAAGAGAAAAGTTTGGGCTGAGCATTTTGTCACCCTAGATGAGGTTGATCCTGCCATTAGGGCAAACTTTAAGCGTAGGGGCTGGTTACCACTACTGGATGTTTCTGATCCTCCACCTCCAGTTACCCTGATTAGAGAGTTCTTCTCGAACATCTCTATCCCCGTCTATGATTCCAACATTCTTGTTAAGAGTTGGATACGAGGCATAGAGTATGTCATTACTCCTACAGTAGTGTCAGATGCTCTTGGGGTACCTTTGGTACAGCACCCTGTCTATCCCTATGATGAGTCACCAGAGTTGAGTGATGTCATGTCTTACATCACCGGGTCTTCTATCCAGTGGGGTTCTGATCCTAGGATCACCACCGCTGAACTTCCTGAGATTGTCTATCTAATCTTTAGGATAGCTTGTCACTCTCTCTGGCCCATTTCTCATCTGCACACCATTCCTCTCGAGAGGTGTGTATTCTTATACGCTCTTGTCACTGATGCTCCTATCAGTTTTCCTCGTCTTTTTCTTCGTTCTTTGAACGAAGTTTATAGGAGTTCATCTACAGCTCATGCTCTTGTTAACCCTATCTTCATTCATAGGATTTTACTTCATCTTGGTTTAGATGATTTCCCTTCTTCTGAGCCTGTTCATGTGATAGCTCCCATAGGTGCCTCATTCCTTAGACAGAGGGCTACTCATCTTCGAGCTGGCTCTAAACATGCTAGGTCTGAGCCTTCTAGTTCTGCAGGTCCTGCTCGTGAGGCTGTTCCTGATCCTATAGGTGCTGCTGCTGCTGCTGTTCCTCCACCTCCTGCGGCTGACTTCGATGTTCGTCGTACTTTGGAGACTGTCATGACCGTTCAGGCGGCTCATGGTCAGCTTTTGGTGGACTTGTTCGATGAGATTCGTGCTTTGAGAGCAGATTTGGCGCATCTTCGTTCATCCTCACCACCTCCTTTTGATGATGGCCTGTGACGTTCTTTGGCATTCCATCACAAAAAGGGGGAGTAGGTTTTGGATACTTGTAGAGGGGTTTTTGTAGCTAGGGGGAGTTTTTGTTCTTTTTGAGGAGCTAGTGGAGTTCTTGAGTTAAGATTGTATCTAGGTGCTTCATTATGTATACTTTCTTTTTGGGCTATACTTGTTGGGAAATACATTTTTATTTATATGATTCTTGATTCTATGTGTTCACTGTTTATTGATTTATATTTATGATTATTCATTGATATATGTCTTTATTATATGTTGTGTGAACTTTCAAGAATTGTTTATTTTTGGTGTATCAACATAGGGGGAGAGTTAGATTACATATCTGTTGATTTACTGTTTTTCTGTCACACATGCGTTTATGCGTTTGTTGAGTGTTTCAGGAATATACAGGTGCATTCGATTTGGCTGCTGTCTACACTTGCAACTGATGGATAGTAGTTAGGATTGAATTTGATTTTTGAGCATTACTTTTTGTAAAGGGCTTTTTATTGTAAACTTTGAGCATTTAGTTTGTGTTTTGTCACGGATTGCCAAAGGGGGAGTTTGTTAGGTTCTAAGGTCTTAGAATTTTATGTATTTAGAACTCTAATTTGTAATGTTGGCAAACCATGATCAAAACAATGTATTTAGTCTTGTTAAGGCTTGCTCAAAATTGGTTCATTGTTGTAAAGTTGGAATCGAGTGGCTGCAGAAGTACTTGGGACTTTCGGCTTGGCTCGATCGATCGAAGGACAGGCTCGATCGATCGAAAATTGCACAGGCTAATTTTTCTGCAGAATTTCCAACTCAGCCCTACTTCATTAAACGTTTAGGGTTTTATGTTTTTACCCTAGGTATATAAACAAAACCCTAGCCACGTTTTGTAGGAGACTCCATATTGTATTGTTGCTCATACATTGCGGTTTTGTGTGAATCTCTTGTGAGATCTTAGAGGAGTTTTCCTTTACACAAAACTTAGGGTTTTCAAGGTAGAGATGATTTCAACATCTTGAAGATCATTACAGTTGCAACCATTGGAACTTAAAGAAAAAGAAGCGGGGAGCTTGTAGCTGATTGAGGAATTCAAGAAAGAAGTAGTCCGTGGATTCAGAGCCTGCGCGTGGTCGTGTCAGGAAGTTCTACTGGTGGGTAGCATTAGGAAGTCGAGTGGGGGAGCTTGTAGTCCTTTTGTAAGAACTTCAATTCTTTCATAGTGAATTCTGGTTTGCCTTGAGGATCGGTGGGTCAAATCCTCCCCAAGTTTTTCTGTGTGGTTTCCTGGGTGATCATATCTTGTGTTCTTTATTATTTCCGCTGCATTATATGTTTTATATACATGATATGATTATTTGATTGCTTTAGCCTAGTATTGCATAATTTGACTAAGTAACAACTGGGCTAATTAATCTAGGCTACGCAATAAGGGGTCTAAAACCGTTCAGTTTTGTTTAACCACTTCAGTAGGTCAGAAGATAACAACATATACTTTCCAGAACTAGCCCCGCCGCAGAGCCTCCTTGAATCGCTCTGTGTTGCCGCCATCTCCCCTAATGGGTATCCAGCAAGCTCGGCCACCGGATTTGCGAGGACTTATGTCGTACTTGCATAGCAAGCTGGCCACTATCATGGCTTTCCTAAAGGACTCTGGCTGATGAGGGCCTGATCATATCTTACCTACCCATTGCACTCACTATCGCATAAGCTTTCCCCACAGACGACGCCAATTGAAAGGTCTTGATTTTCGGACTAAGCCCAAAAACGAATGGCATCTTGGCCCAGTGGACCCATTATAATGAATTTGTAGAGAGTGGGCTAAAGAGCTAGGCTTTAGCGATGGATAACGGTTAGCATAGGGGTTCATGACGATCAAACAGAGACGAATTGAGTTCATCAAGGAAAATTCATCCTCCGCACCATCCAAGGAGCTCCGCTCTTGTATATACTATATGACAGTGGTTACCGGAGTTCTTCAGTTCCCCCCCTTTATGGTTGACTTCTCCTATTATATATCCCTCTTTAGACGATCTTGGCCTTCCACTTGTTGATCATCCAAGCCTATACTTGAATGCCTGTCTCATCAAACACTCTCTCTGGCATTCTGTGGGTCGCGGTAATTGAGGTAGCGCTATTCAGAGGTCATTTCCTCATCAATGCGCCCAGAGCGTTAGTTGTGGGCATTTAATGCAGAGGTGACCGTTTCCCCTTGAATTGCTCCCCCTCCATGGCTGGTCCATCGTACTCATCCTTCTTTTTGGAAGGCTCTAGGAGGCTGCCTTTGATGGTCTGCCGCTCTCCCTTCTATGATCTTGGTTAACTGAGGACAGGATTATCCACGGCCATGCTCCTCTGCACTTTGGGCTTTCTTTGTTTGTCCTCAGACATTTCACCCTCTTCGGTATGGGCCTTAGGCTCATTATAAATTGGGCCGGGGTCGCCAAATTCTCTGGCCCCACAGGTTTTTTTTTTTTAATTAAAAAATAAATAATAAAATAAATTTTAAAATTAGGCCAGTCATTTTGAGGGTTTTAAAGGCAGTAATAGATGTCAGTTTAATTGAAGATTGAATCAAAAAGTTTTGAAACTTAGAGGACTAAAATGAATAAATACAAACTTAGAGGATTGAAATGAACCGTGATGAAATTTCTAAGGTAGGTTTTGCATTTTAGCCTTATTAAAGGTTTATAGTGGCGATGTAAAAAATTAAGAATTTTATAATTATTTCCTTACTTTTTATAATTAGGCTTCCTTTCGCTACTTTTGTGCATTGAATGGGACACAGGCTCGACATGTGGTTATTTTAAGGCATATGTCTAGTTTAATGCATAAGAGTATTAGATACAATCTAAACTCAAGTACTTTAGTTCGTATTAATCCTTTTTAGTAAAAGTATGTCTTATTAGTACTTTTCTCTATAAATAAATTCCTCAAAGCCTAATCATACCCTAAAAGAAAGTTCCATTTACAATAAAAATACTTTTATATTATTGTTTGTTTAAAAATTGCACATTGCACTCCTAAACTGTTTCATGCTTGTATTGTCATTATTCAATATATATTTGGGAAATTATATGATAAAATGAACCATATTCTATCACAAGTTAGGTCCCAAGTTTTTAATTTTGTCGATTAATGTCTCAAATTTATAAAAATATTTCAATTCGAAGTCTCTATCTACCTTATATTATTTTTATATACTAGTCGCAGATCCATGCAATGCGTGGGAATAGATAATTACATTGTAATTATGGTATAATGTATAATTTATTCCCTAAAATTTGTTAAAAATAATTTTTTTTCCTTAAAAATTAAAAAATTTCTAAAATTATTTTTCATCTTTCTATCTCTACCAATATATCATTCTATTATTTTTGGTGGGTTTTGCAAATAGTATGCATGTTGTGTGTGAAACTTTTGCAAAAGAGTATAAGTACATCATTATATGAAAAGTAATGATATAGAAGGATCAAGTACATTCACACACAATCATAACTGTTCGATGGAGACTACCACCTTCAGGGTGCATCATATAATTCCTATATCTCCTAGAAACATGCTTGCAACCATATTAAAAACATTTTGATTTTTTTTGCTTTTCATGTTCCTAGCATATATATATATATATATATATATTTTTTTTTTTTTTTCTTTTAAGCATATCATGTTTGGGCATATAAGAGAGAAAAGAAAATATCCAAATATGTAAGCTTGAACATCCTTATTTTGCTGTGCAAGTACTACACCTTACTGAGCATGGCTTTTATGATTGGCAGACAAATGTTTTATGATTGATGAGTTTTAGTGGTGAGATGGTTATTTATGTCTTTCTCTTAGAATTTTCTAATCCTTCCCGTTAAAAAGACTGATTATAGAAATGAAAGATAAGAGATCAACCAAATCATACAAATCACATAGAAAAGCCACAAATCTCACATTGCTTAGTTGTGCATAAAGATGCTTATCTAAACTACAAGAGATACAAAGTTGGAAAACTTTGTTTTAAAGGTCATCCAAGGTATACAAGTACCAGTATACACAAACACACATTATTTTTGTATTTTTTTGATATTTTCCTTTTTTTTTTTATTAAAAAAAACTTAAAACAAAGGAAAAACAAAAAAACAAACAAACAAAACATCAAAACTAGATGCATATGCATGAAGAAGAAGAAGAAGAAGAAGAAGAAGAGAGAGAGAGAAAGAGAGAGAGAAAGAGAGAGAGATCAGTCCATAGATATAACACCAATGTTTTGGTGCAAGAATTCAAAGCGTTGACCATCTAAAGGCTTGGTGAACAAATCAGCCTTTTAATCATCAATGTGAATGAACTCAAGAGTGAGAGTACCATCTTCAACCAACTCACGAATGAAGTGATGTCAGATCTCAATGTGTTTGGTTTAAGAGTGTTGAACGTGATTTTTAGAGATATTGATGGCACTGGTATTATCACAATAGATAGTAAGATGCTTTTGAAAAATACCATAATTAAGAAGGAGTTTTGCATTCAAAGAAGTTGGGCGCAATAGCTACCAGTAGCAATGTATTCAGCCTCAGCAGTGGAGAGAGAGATAGAGTTATGTTTCTTTCTCATCCATGAGACAAGGTTATTACCTAAGTAAAAACACCCACCAGAAGTACTTGTCCGGTCATCAGCATTCCCAACTCAGTCTGCATCAGAATATCCAGCTAAAACATCATTAGTATCTTTATCATACCATACTCCAAAGTTACAAGTGGTTTTAACATATTTGATGATACGTTTTACTGCAATGATGTGAGATTCTTTGGGATTAGCGTGATATCCAGCACACACTCCCAAATTGTAGCTAATGTCAGGCCTACTAGCAGTAAGGTAAAGGAGACTACCTATCATGCTTCTATACAAAGAAGGATCAACACTTTTTCCTAACAAGTTAACAGTGAGTTTAACATTTGGACTCATAGGTGTTTTGACAGAGCTAGTAGACTCTAAACCAAATTTCTTCACAAAAGCATATTTAGATTGAGAGATGAAAATACCTGAGTCACTTTGACGAATTTGCAATCCAAGGAAGTAGTTCAATTCTCCAATCATGCTCATCTCGAATTCAATCTACATCATGCTTGAGAATGAGTGAGCCAAGTCATCTTTTGTAGATCCAAAGATGATGTCATCTACATAAACTTGGGCTACGACTAGTTCTCCATCAACTTTCTTGATGAACAATGTTTGATCAGCTTGTTCTCTTATGAAGCCATTAGACACCAAGTATTTAGTGAGACGATCATACCATGTTCTCGGTGCGTGTTTTAATCCATAAAGTGCCTTTTTAAGGTAAAGTACATGATCTGGAAAGTGTGGGTCAATGAACCTTTTGGGCTGAGCTACATAAACTTCCACTTTGAGAAAACCATTCAGAAAGGCACTCTTCATATCCATTTGATATAACTTGAACTTCAAATGACATGCCAATGCAAGTAAGACTCTTATGGATTCAATGCGAGCAACAGGAGTAAAAGTTTCATCAAAGTCCACTCCTTCTACTTGAGTGTATCCTTAGGCCACAAGTTTGACTTTGTTGCAAATCACATTTCCTTCTTCATCAATCTTGTTGTGGAATATCCATTTTGTGCCAATGATGTTCACTCCCTTTGGCCTAGGTACCAGTGTCTAGACATCATTCCTTTGAAATGGATGAAGTTCATCATGAATGGCTTGGCTTTAACCTAGCTTTCATCTTGAAGAGCATCTTTAACCTTGGCAGGTTCTACTTGAGACAAATAACATGAATAAGAAATAAAGTTAGCCACATATTTATCAACTGTTTGCTTTCTCAAGGTTAGTTCATTCATGTTTCCCATGATCATATCTGAAGGATGATTTAGTTTGATTCTCGATGAAGGTTCTCTTTCTACTTGATCTTCAAGCTGAGGAGATGTAGAAGAGTCTTCTAGGGCTTGTATAGCACTCGGTGAGGTAGGAGGAGAAGAATCTTAATCACCTACTTCTTGGTCAGTCTCTAAAGGTAGAGGGAGAACTGACTTTGGCATTTGCCCAATAGCTTTTGAAGACTTTGGAGTTGATACCTCATCAATCAGAACATTGATAGTCTCCATGACCTTTCTATTCCTTTTGTTCGGCACCCTATAGGCTTTGCTTGTGGAGGAGTACCCAAGAAAGACTCCTTCATCGTTTCGGGTGTTAAACTTTCCCACATTCTCTCTGTCCTTTAGAATGAAACAAGTGCTACCAAATATTTTGAAGTATTTCACATTTGGTTTTCTTCCTTTCCATAGTTCATAAGGAGTCTTCTTTGTACCTGGTTTGAAGTGCACTAGATTCACAATGTGACATGAAGTGTTAACCGCCTTTCCTCACAGATCCTTTGCCACATCCCTGTTATGTAACATAGCTCTGGCCATTTCTTGAATGACTCTATTCTTTCTCTTTACAATGCCATTCTGTTGAGGAGTGATAGGAGTTGAAAATTCTAGAGCTATGCCAGCACTTGTGTAGAAAGACTCTAATTGAAAGTTTTCGAATTCTTTGCTATGATCACTTTAGATTCGATCAACTTTCAATCCTTTATCATTTTGCACCCTTTTGCATAATAATTCAATGTGACGAGGAGCTTCAGACTTAGATCGTAGCAAGATGACCCAAGTGAATTTGGTAAAGTCGTCGACCATTACCATGATGTACTTCTTTCCTCCAAGGGATTCTGTTCTTGTTGGGCCCATCAGATTAACATGAAGAAGCTCAAGAGGTCTGGCTGTGGCTATGGTCAAGGTGGCATGGTGTTGAGCTTTTGTTTGTTTTCTAAGTTGACATGGTCCACACACAGCATTTGTCACCTTATTGAGTTTAGGCATTCCCAGAATGACATCATTCTTGGACACAATTGATAGTTGCTTATAGCTAGCATGCCCCATCCTTTGGTGCCATAAGTCTTCATTTGGCATTCGAATGTTGTTGCATAAAATCTCAACATTAGGAACTAAACCATAGCAATTTTCTAGTGTGCAAATTCCACTTATGAGTTGCTTACCTGGCTTATTTAACTCCAGACACTTCCCTTTTGAAAACAACACCATGAAGTCTTGATTACAAATCTGACTAATGCTTAATAGATTCACTCTTAGCCCTTCCACATACAACACATTTGTAATATCCGGTAACCTTAGTAAAGAGATGATTCCCTTCCCCTTTATCTAGGATTTGCTTCCATCACCAAAAGTGACATTTCCACATTTCTTGGATTCAAATTCTTTGAAGATAGTGCGGGTCTCCGGTCATGTGTCTTGAGTAACCACTATCAAGATACCATAGACATGTGTTCATGACTTTGAAGGCTGAGTGCATCATGAAGCATACTTCGTGCTTATTTGTTAAGTCATTAGGTATGGTCTTTTCCTTGATTTGATAGCCACATGATTTTACCCTTGCCTTTATCTTTCTAAGGCGTATGCCCTTGTAAATGAACAATTTGAGACAATCTAGTCTTCTTCTACTCATAAATAGACCTTTTTTAATAATCATCAATAGAGCTTTCAAATAACCTTTAAACTTGCATGTTTTGAGAAACTTAAGCATGTAAAGGTTAAAAACGCAAAAGGTATTAGAAGAAAAAGATTTTTTCATGCAATTTGATTCCATGACAATAGGGGTCAATGGATCACACAGCAAATATTAAAACCTAATCAGAGTGTGCCTGCTCTGATACCACTTGTTAGGTTAAGATAACTTAACCTCGGTTAATATTCAATTACCCAAGTTGATTAATAAAGTTTAATTGCATGCAAATCGTGAAGGCACCAACAAATCACCAAAAATACTAAGTGCAGTAGAAAATAAATTAAACACAGTGATTTATTGACAAATGGGGAAAACCTCGCAAGGAAAAAATCTCACTAGGTGATTTTAAGATCACCACTTCTAAGAATCCATTAATCAATAATCAAGAGGTTACAAGTATAAGGAATCTTACCAACTGTCCTAGCCTAGCCCGAAATACCAACCTACAGCTGAACCTTTACTCTAATACTTAATTGGACTTGATGCACAAACCTCCAATTTATAACTTGTTAGTACATATGTGAGACATGTTAGAAACATATGTTATGTAAATTGGATAATCCTCTGACAAAATGCACTTTACTTGTAATTGGGTAGATCTAGGATGGGTTTAGTACTTCAAGGAACAAAAGTTCAAGTTTAGTATTGAAGCCATGTGAAACTGTCTAAGAAACAAGTGAAGAAGTGCTATTTATTAAAGCTCGATAGATATCTCGACAGATCATATCTATCGAGGTTTAATGCTAATGCTCGACAGTAGCTTGACAGAAGCTGTATTTATCGAGAATTATGAAATTCAGATTTTTAGATTTGATTTCATGCATATCCATCTGTATTTGTGTAGGGTTTTTTTTTTCTCACAAACCTAGACAAATATAAGGATTATTTTAAGGGCCTTCAAAGGTGATGCAAGGGATGCAACTTGATGAAAAGTCATTGTGCATGCAAATTGTGACTGGAGACAGAATTTTCCCTAGTTCATCTTCCTCTCTATAGAAGTTACTATGTTTTTACGCCAAGAGTTTTGTAACCAAGGAGCTTCTTGATCTTCATTGTTGGATGAACTAAAGAACTTTGCAGCCAACATCTTCCTCAAGTTGGTGTGTTAGTCACGTACTGGGATCCGTGTATCATTGGTTAGTCACGTACTGGGAGCCGTGCATTAAAAGGAGAGATTGCCGCTACATTACAAGTCCAATTGGGTATTGGGGTAAGGGTCAACTGTAGGTTGATATTAGGTATTGGGATTCCTTTTATTTGTGACCGCTTGTTTTGATAATAGTGGATTCTCAGGAGTGGTGACCTTAAATTTACTTGGTGGGGTTTTGCCTCAATGGTTTTCTCCACTCGTAAACAAATCACTTGTGTCAAATTTATTTTCCCCTACATTTAACTTAGTTAGTGATTTGTTTGTGCTACCACGCTTATTGGATGTAATTGAATCTAATTAATTAACTTGACTAATTAATTGATTAATTTACCAAATGGGTCAATACATTCTTGGCCTATCATGACTAACCCTTTGCATGGATCCTAGTACGTGACTAACTTCAGCAACTTGAATAGATGTTGTTGGTTGCAAAGTTTTTTACTTCATTAATAATGAAGATCAAGAAGCATTTGGTTACAAAACCCTATGGCATACAGACGCAATAGTTTCACACAGAGAAAATAAGTCTCTTGGTTTCTATATCCGTGTGTGAAGGCTGTTAAAATAAGCTTTATATATGTCTAGGGTTGTGAGAAAAGAAACCCTAAACAAATACAAAAGCCTGGACCAAATTTCAGATGTGGAAATTATGAAATCGTAATTCTCGATAGATCGAGCTGCTGTCCAGCTATCTATCGAGCTTCATATTAAGTCTCGATAGCAAGCATTTGTTGAGCTATCTGTTAAGACTAAATGAATAGCTTTTCTTCACTTGTTTCTTGGACCAATCTTTATGTCTTTAATACTTAACTTGAACAACATATTTCTTGAAGTACTAAACCTATCTTAGATCTATCCAATTACAAGTAAAGTGCATTTTGTCAAAGGATTAGCCAATTACAATAAAATATGACCCTAACACCTAGGCCATTGCAAAAACAAGGTGGCGACTCCCCCCTTTGTATTCATAGTAGGGTGTAAAATCTTAAGCCCCACCCCCTCAGAATGGGCTTGGATTAAGGTGTGAACCCAATATATCTCCCATGGCCTTCTTCGGTTTTCAGTCTCTAATTCCTCACAGCTATCTTTTCCACTCCCACGAGATATCTTTTATTTTGGACTCCTTGGGCAGGTCGTACACCTTGGGTAGATCATACTCCTTGGGCTTTCTGACTCTTCGAATATTTAAAGTGCCTTAGTTGGGCCGAGCCTAGCTTGGTGTCCTATTGGGCCCGATCCGAACTCATCTTAGTGAGGATACCCTTTCTTTGGCCTTCCATATCAGTATATTACAAAACTAGACTAAATGGTATGAGAAGAAAAAGAAAGAAGGATAATTTTGTAACATTGAATGGACTATGAAAGAGGATGAATGGTACGGAAATTAAGAATTGAGAAAGGAAAAAGGAAAAAGAAAAAGAAAATAGGGTAGTGTTTGTCACACACTTTGATACATATACACTATTACACATATTTTTTGAATTAAAATAATAAGTTGAAGACAATTCAAGTTTTAAAAACGTTTATTCAACTTACAATAATAAGTGCGCAATAATGTGTGTATGATAAGGTGTGTGTAACCGTTTTTATAAAGGAAGTTGAAATATAAAGTGGCATAGAACTATAGAGGGGTAGATATCACGTGGGTAGATAGAATACCTTTTGTTTTTAGGTGAAAAGTTAAGAATTTGAAGGGCAAATTTGGTTGATGTGTAGGAGGTGGGGGAAAAAATAAAAATACTCATAACATATATTAAAAAAACATTTAAAAATTAATTTTCAATATAAATTAGTGAAATTACTATTAAAAAGTGTTGACGCCTCATGACTGCTCGACCACCCATCCCAGCAAAGCTCGTGCGCTTTCTCTTTTGTGTGAGAAATGATGATATGGAGGTGTGTCGTACATCTGGTGTGTAATTGAAATATGAGTCGATTTTAAGAAAATTACAAAGGGTAAGTGAAGTCACCCCCAATCATTAAGTTTTTCTAAGGTATGATTGGTCACCTGACTTTATTTGATTTTATTACAAATCCTAGGTTAAGAAAAAGGTTGTTTTTCCTAATCTAATATGGACAGATAAAAAATCTTAATTCATGAGTTCGGAAGTCTGGTTATGTGTGGGGAAGGTGTTAGGCACCTTATAGCACCTGTCCAAGGACAGTCCTTTGTTTTGGTAAAACCGTAATTTTTAGACATTGGCAATTGAAAACAAGCTAATGGCATTAGTTTACGGGGCTTTAAATGTGTTGGGCTTTGAGGTTTGATTTCGGAATGGGTATGGTCCCAGTCGATGCTTTCCTAGTGCGTTTGAAATCAATGCCAAATTTCCACAATGAAAATCCGGCAACATTTCGCCATTTTTGTGGTGGAAATATGGCAGCGCTTCTCCTCAGGTGCATCATAGCACACAAAACACTATTCTCACCAAGCTTTTGCTGTGAGAATATGGCAGCAAAGTGCCTCATTTTCACGTGCGAAAATCTGGCTGAGTTTCGTGTTTTGTACGCTATGGCGCACCGGCAGGGTTTCATGCCTATGTATATGGCGTGTGTGGACACAACGGATGGAGTCGCCACCTAGTTTTTGCAATGTTCTAGGAACCATATATATAGTGTCCTCTCAAGGAAGGACGTTTTGATCTCACTACCAGAGATATGGGTTTGGAGTTAAGGTACAGTCTTGGTAAGGTGTTAGGCACCCAAAACCACCTAGCCCTAAGGTTGGCTTTCTCTCATTGTGTCTTATGTCTCAACCCTATTAAAGGCACACTCAATATTGTTATCTAAATCTCTCTCACACACACACACTAGCATTCATCTAACAATCAACATGGCATGAATCATCCCAAAAGACCTAATCATGCATCTATCAAGGCACCCTAACATACATCTAACATGCATATCATTACATCACAAACCCTAGCATACATCTAATCATGGCATCTCTTAACATTCATCAAGCATACAGGCTGGGATGGACTTTGGATTTTAAGTTAGCAGGGGCCATAGTATAAAGAAAAAAAAAAAAAAAAAAAAACTCCAAATAGGCATCCATATAGTATTAAAAGTTATAAATACTCAAAATCGTTATTTCTAAATACATTAAGATGCAATCATTTACCAATAAAAACAAACGAAAACAAAATAATGTCTTTTCTTAATACTAGGCTAGTTAGGATTTTTTTTTTTAAATTTTTTTTTATTTTTAAAGTTAGATAATTCACATTGATGGTGCTAAAAATTTTAGCTTTTAGCATTTCAAAAAGTTACTTTATTTATTTTACCATCTCACTTTGCAATACACCCAACATCAAATGCTCTATTTTTTATATAACTCCATTTAAGGAAGAGATATAATCTTAATAAAATATTGCTGCTTGTGAAGCAGCAAAAGAAGCTGTATGGCTCAAGAAATTCCTTTCTGACCTTGGTGTAATGAGAATGGAACAAGTTCCCATCACATTGTTTTGCGACAATAGTGGTGCAGTTGCACAATCAAAAGATCCATGGAATCACAAGAAAGGTAAGCACATTGAAAGAAAGTACCACATCATTAGAGATATTATTGCTCATGGAGATGTGGTGGTAGCAAAGATTGAAAGTGCAAATAATCTAGCAGATCCCTTTACCAAAGCCTCACCTCAAAGGACCATTGAGTCACATTTGGAGAGAATGGGAGTTAGATTAGTGCACAATAGTCTATAGGGCAAGTGGGAGATTGTTAGGATTAGTTCCCTTAAATCCTATTATATGATGCTATGTACGATATTAAGTATGACATTATGTATAACTTAATATTGTAGTTAATAAAGTTGTTTTATTATCATCTGAAATAATGGTAACATGAATATTCAGACATTATCATATAGTCCATGAGATGCATAGTATGTGATTTATGTGAAAAGTCACAGAAGATATAAATCACAAGTTCTTTGTAAACTTAGAATTTAGTTCGTAATCGATGATGAAATTGGGTGTTTCATATGCGAAGATTATAACATATTAACTAAGATGATTTGTCTTGATCATGGAAGTGGCGACTTCTAGCTGATATGTTAATATGTTTTAAGAGTTAAAACATATTGAACATGACTACTATGAGACTTATTATTCACCTAACGACTGTTAATTGAATAATAAATCTCACAACTTATATTTGCATGAACTCTTAATCCTAAGAGAATAATGGATTTGATCATGAAGTGTAAGTTGCTTTGATATATCAGGAGTGAGATCTAAAGTTACGGTCAAAACCTTAGTATGTTGGGTAGCCACATTTAGTGTTGATGGAACATATATTCTCAAGATGGAATTCATAGTCTCTTAATGGAGAATATTCCCTTGAGATAAGTTTAATGGGTTTGTTATTCAGAATGTTAGGCCTAACTACTTTAGTAAATAGTTATTAAAGTATATATTTATGAAATTGGATTCCATAAATATATGATGAGTAACTTAAAGGATTAAACCGGGTACTCAAGGATTAAGATGTAGTAATCTACAAAGTGGTAGTTTTCATTCATGACTTTGTATTATTACGAATATTTTATGAAGGGGTTGTATGTAAAATAAAGTCTTGGGATATAATTTATTAGTAAGGCCTAGAGTGCAATTATATTTATATAGTGGTATTAAATATAATTAATGGTAACTTTAGACTTGTCAAGAGTTGACAGAAAAGCTTAATGCCCATTGGAGCTAGTGTTTTATTTGTTCCCTTTTGGTCCCACTCCAAGCCACATACTAGAGCCCAATTGGAAAGGCCCAAAAGGCTAACATAATTAGACAATTAGTTATTAGGAGAGAAACATACATAATTTTTGTAATAACAACAAGTGCATGAAACGGTTTGTATGTGAGTGTTAGACACTCTTGAATTCTCTCTAGAATATACATATATAATTGATTGAGAGACCACACTTCTTGGGCATCAAGTGGAATTGGAGTGAAGATTGAAAGTATTCTCAAGAACTTCAGATATTTGATTTTGAATTTCACCCTATCAAGCATTATGCATGAGCATATGAATGCATGATCATGGCATTGAAATAAATACAACACAAAATAAACCGTAATTCTAACATGTGAATGTTAGGATTAGTGCCCTTAAATCCTATTGTATAATGCTATGTATGATATTAAGTGTGACATTGTGTATGACATTATGTATGACTTAATATTATGTTTGACTTAATATTATGTTTAATAAATTTGTTTTCTTATTATCTGAAATAATGGTAACATGAATATTCAGATATTATCATATAATCCATGAGATGCATAGTATGTGATTTATGTGAAAAGTCACAGAAGATATAAATCACAAGTTCTTTGTAAACTCAGAATTATAGTTCGTAGTTGGTGATGAAATTGGGCATTTCATCTGCGAAGACTATAACATATCAACTACGATGATTTGTCTTGATCAAAGTGGAGACTTCTGGTTGATGTGTTAATATGTTTTAAGAGTTAAGACATATTGAACTGGACCACTGTGAGATTTATTATTCTCCTAAAGACTGTCAAATGAATAATAAATCTCACGACTTATATTTGCATGAACTCTTAATCCTGAGAGAATAATGGACCTGATCATAAGGTGTAGGTTGCTTTGATATATTAGGAGTGAGATCTAAAGTAACGGTCAAAACCTCAGTATGTTGGGCAGCCACATTTAGTGTTGATGGAACATATATTCTCAAGATGGAATTCATAGTCTCTTAACGGAGATATAAAATATTCCCTTGAGATAGGTTTAATGGGTTTGTTATTCAGAGAGTTAGGTCTAACCACTTTAGTAAGTAGTTACTAAAGTATATATTTATGAAATTAGATTTCATAAATATATGATGAATAACTTAAAGGATTAAACCGGGTACTCAAGGATCAAGATGTAGTAATTTACAAAGTGGCAGTCTACATTAATGATTTTGTATTACTACGAATATTTTATAAAGGGGTTGCGTGTATAATAAAGTCTTGGGATATAATTTATAGATAAGGCCTAAAGTGTAACTATATTTATATAGTAGTATTAAATATAGTTAATGGTAACTTTAGACTTGTCAAGAGTTGACAGAAAAGCTCAAGGCCCATTGGAGCTAGTGTCTTATTGGTCTCTTTTGGTCCCACTCCAAGCCACATACTTAAGCCCAAGTGGAAAGGCCCAAAAGGCTAGTCCAATTAGATAATTGGTTAGATAAAAAGGGAAAAACGTTTAGAATTTTGAGAGTAAGAAACATCATTGTGAAATGGTGTGTATATGAGTGTTTGTCACTCTTTAATCATCCCTTTGTTACTGATTGAGAGACCACACATCTTGGGCGTTAGTGGAATTGGAGTGAAGATTAAAAGTATTCCCAAGTGCTTCGATCTTTGTTTTGAAATTCACCGCTTCAAGGTACACTCTCTTATACTTGAATTCTGAAATTTACATAGTGCATGTTATAGATTGTGATATGAAGTACATCCATTATAAACTTATTTTTTCGATGTCATCTTTAATTCCATCAGTGAAAGAAAACAAGCAATTAAACATGTGAAACAGAAGCTTAAAAAACATAGAAACATGGAAAGGAGGCTAAACAGAAGTATTACATGTGAAAACGGAATCAAAAACAGATAAAATAAAATTAGTGTTTTTGGATTGGTTCATGCGCACACATGAGCAACCCTGCGTGCATAGGCAAGATTATGGGCACGTGGGTTTCTGCACAGAAACCTTAGAAACACAGCAGAACTTCAAAATGATAAATCTAACATCCTAACGTGCTTTTAAGACATAAAACTACATAAACTTAAACTATATAAACATATTAAAACATAAAACAACAAAAACTAAAGCAGGCAGAAAGATTAAAGTGCAAAAAAGAAAAGAAAAGAAAAAGAAAAGTTTAGACTAGATACCTCAAACAAAAGCTCTTCAGGCTTGATTTTTGACCGTTATCCTTAGTCAAATCTATTCACAATTCAATAAAAGAGTGATTAGTAATCTTAAACTCAAAGATCAAGGCCGGAAAAGGCCCTAATCAAAAGAAAATTGACTTAAGCATGTTTTGTGAAAAACTCCCTCTTTGATTCACTATTTCTAGTAAATCTTAGTGTTTTCTCGTGAGATTTCTGTGTGTTTTGAAAATATACCATGTAAGGCTACTTATAGTATGAAAATAGGAGTTTGGAATGACTCCTAGACGATGTGGGATTCGCTCTAAACCTTAATATTAATGCATAGAACTTGCCTTGTTTAGTTTCTGGAATTTGCTTTGCATGTGTAAGATCGTGCTTGCGTGTGCATGCAAAAAGTTGCACGTGAAAGCCGATTCTTGCGTTCGCATAGTGAGGATTTCCTTGGTCTCACTTTCCCAAAAATAGATTTATTTGCTCATTAAAAATTATATTTTTCATTTTAGCATTTCTCATGTCCATTTAACTTCAAATTGGGCCTTAAACTAACCTTGGGTCTTAGAATTCAGCATAATTGGGGAACATGGGCCCGATTCATAAGGGGTACAAAATGTAGTGTCTACAAATGCCCTTCTTTTGATTCATAAGCTTCGCTAACGGAATCAAAAAGAATAAGGGACAAAACATTTTGTTTCAATGTATAGCTCGGGCCCAACCCATGCACACGATAGACATCACGCATACATGGGGCGGGGTGAAACTCTAAAGAGCCGCGTGGAATTTCTATGTCCAAATTCTCACCTTTATTGCTCGGGAAACGAGCATTGGCAAGTTCACTATTCCAGAGTATGTTTTGTGAATTGCAAGCAAAAGGTGAGTGACTTATAATCCTAGAGTCACAAAAAAGAAAAAAGAAAAAAATAAAGGTTGATAGGCCACAAATTGAATGACCCCTTGTGATTTAAACTAATTAATTAATTTAGCCAAGTTATTAATTAATCAATTTAACATGCAAATACGTGGCAGCACAAACAAATCACCGAATAGCTAAATATGCAGTGGAAAATAAAAGACACGGTGATTTGTTCACGAATGGGGAAAAACCCTAACGGCAAAAACCCCACCGGGTGATTTTCAGGTCACCACTCCCGAAACTCCACTATTATCAAATCAAGCGGTTACAAATAAGGAATCCCAAGTACCTTACCAACCTACAGTTGAACCCTTACCCCAATACCCAATTGGACTTGATCTGTAGCGACAGTTCCCCCTTTTGATGCACGGCTCCCAAGTACGTGACTAACCAGATGCGCGGATCCCAGTACGCAACTTCAAACACCAACTTTAGGAAGAGAGGTTGGCTGTAAAGTTCTTCAGATCATCCTATGCAATGAAGATCAGGAAGATGCTTGGTCACAAAACCCTACGGTGCACAATACACAGCAACTTCTTGAAGAAGATGAACTAGGTTCAGAACTTCGTCTTAGATCACAATTTGCTTTAACAAGGATTACTCAATGCTTATGCAACTTGTGTCTATGTTGACGGCTCTTAAAACACTCCTTAAATATGTTTAGGGTTAGAAGAAAAGAAGGCCCAAAAACACATTCACGGATCCCAAGAAAATCAGATTGGAATTCTGACTTTTTAATTCTCAATAGATAGCAGGTGTCGAGGTAGGTGTCGAGCAGGTGTCGAGCTTTAAAAATTCTGCACTTCAACTTGCTTTTTTTTGGACAGACTTGATGACTTCAACACTTGATCTTGAAACATTGTTTCTTGAAGTATTAAAAACACCTAGAACTACCCAATTACAAGTAGAGTGCGTTTTGTCAAAGGATTAGCCAATTTACATAAAATATGACATATGTTCTTAAGCTGTGAACACATATGTCCTAACAATCTCCCCCTTTGGCAATCCGTGACAAAACCACAACAAACAAATGAACATATGAGAGAAGTCATAAATCACTCAACTCATATTCACTTGTTAAATACAATAAAATCTATCCTAACACAAACTCTTGAAGAACTTTGCAAAAAGAGAGTTTATGGCAAGTAGACTTTGATAACCTGTATTTCTGAAACACTTTTAAACAAAACTCATCAAGGCATCTTGTGTGAAACAGAAATAATTAGATTGCATACAAATATAAAGAACATGTGTATAAAGAGAGAAAAGAAACAACACATGAAGAGATAGATGAAAAAAACATTCATCCACATATATAGAAAGATAAGTACAATGTATGTAAACTGATATACAATACCAATGTATCTATAAGAAAGAAAAAGAAAAGATACATCAAAAGCCTCACTACATCCCTCAAAAATATGAACACTCCCCCTATCAAAAATGTCCTATACTAACTCTCCCCCTAAGATGACTACTCTCATAATCCCAAAACTACTCCCCCTTTTTGTCATGAGTGACAAAGGGTAGAGTGTCATGTAGACATCTCATCAGTAGAGCTAGCATCTCCATCATCATCATCAGAAGCATCATCGTCATCACCATCATCATCATCATCATCCTCAGTATCAGAATCTGAAGCAACTGGAGGAGGTGGTGGAGGAGAAGCCTCAGATGCAAAACCACCAATGGTCGCCTGCCTTCGTGCAATACGACCAACACGAACGTTCACCTGATACAACTCAGTAGTGAGTGTATCAAGGCGAGCATCCATGTGCTGCAGCTGCGCCATAATATCTCCAAGAGATACATCACCTGAGGAAGGACGAGGAGTCGATGTAGATGGAGCAGATCTGGATGGAGTCGAACGAGAGGGCGGAATGGAATCCGACTGTCTTGACCTGAACTGTGCCTCACTACGTTTTACGGTAGCGGCATCTATGGCAGATATGTGTGTGAAGTGGTCGGACACAGGGAAAGGGATGGAAAAATGGCGTAGAATACTCGTGATAACGGAAGGAAAGATGAGCTTATCACGGGACGCCGCATCTAAATGAACATCTATGATAGAGAAAATGAAGTGAGAAGGAAAATCTATCGTAGGATGCTCAAGTAGAGATAGCAAGAAACGAGCACGAGGCTCTGTGATAGAGTTATAATGAGAGAGAGGATGAAGTACAAAGGTCATCACCATGTTTAGGAACCTAGGACCTTTAGCAAAAGGTCTACATGATGTATACTGATGCTCACCCCACTCAGAAGGGCGCTCACAAAAAGCAGAAATGAGCTCATCCTTGGACACAGTCCTCAGTCGCTCACAGGTAGGATAGTCAGGAAACTCTATCCTAGGGACTCTAAGCACATCCGCAACCAGCTGCGGTGTGACAGCAATGCGCATACCTCGAACGCGAATATGAAAGAGAGGTACTGAACGATCAATCCCGTACATGTTGGAGTAAAACTCCTGAATGAGTACGAGAGGACAAGTGACCGGGATGTCACACAGTGACTCCCATCCCCTACCGTGAATGACAGAGGGAAGGTCAGTGTCGACGAAGTCCGCCAGAACAACGTGGCGTTCCGAATGAACACCTCGTTTAGAAAAGTTCTTAGTAAACGCCTTTTGGGCATCTACATCACAGAATCGAAGAGTATGAGGAGTAGTATCAGAAGATGAGGAAGCTCCAGAACGCAGAGGGTTCCGAGCAGGAGTGGATTTACGTTTAGGTGCCATAGACACAACTAACGTAAAATAATGAGAAAAGAGATAGAGAGGGAGACAATCAGAAAAGTCCCAAACAGTTCAAATGTGATAATATGTTGAACAAAATGTACGTATGCATGGGAATGCATGGTCATGTGACATGCAAACATAAAAAGCATCATGGGCTCAGCCCAATCCAATCCTAGTAGCACACATACAAGAATCACACAACTAAATGCATGAAAATATCATTCTAATACACATGGAATGCAATGTATGACATTTTAAACACTTTTCATTGAAAAACCAACCCAAAATTTCAATAAAAACTCAATGATTTTGAAAAACCCCAAAGTTTTCAAAAAAAAATCCCAAACCCTAAGATTCAAATCATGAAATGCATGAAAAGGAATGGAAAAGAAGATCATACCACTTGATTTGAAGCAAGAAAGGCTGAAAATCACTTGGGATGGAGATTGGAGTGAAGAAAAGTGGTCTGGAAGTTGAACCGCCTCGGACAGATCGAAGAGAGATCGAGAAAATGAGAGAGAAATCGCGATCACAGCTTAAATAGGCACCTCAGTAAATCTTGACAGCTGAGGTGTCGAGAGGTATCGAGGGTGCAATCGAGATAGGTATCGAGAATTTTGCCTTCGACAACTGAAGGTGTCGAGGAGGTATCGAGGTACCAAACAGCTGAACTGATACAGAAGCTCGATCGATCGACGTGGTGTCGAGAAGGTATCGAGGAGACAGAGAGAATCTCGATCGATCCACCAGGTGTCGAGGATGTGTCGAGATTGCGATAAGAAAAAGGCTTGAAAATCTCGACTGTTGACCAGGTATCGAGGAGGTATCGAGAAGGTGTCGAGACAGCAGTGAAAAGCAGTTTTTCGAGAAGTGAAAAACACAGACATGAATGCAATCAAGACATGCACCTCAACCATGATCCAACCAACATAAAAAGCTCTCAAATAACATCTCTCAATGAAAATTTAAGCACATGGATCTCCCAAAACACACACACACACACTAAACAAGTCTAACTAATTTTATATTTCAAAAATAAGTCATGACAGTTTAGTGAACATACAAAAGCACATGTAAAACCTTTGTGATGGCCAAATCACATTGTACCTGCACATGTATCAAAAGTAGCAAAGAATATTGCGTGTTGTGTGTGAAAAACATCGCAAGATTGCATATGTGTATACATGTTATGACGATTTGAGATATGAGGAAATAACTTTGACTCACACACAATCATAACTGTTTGATGGGGACTATCACCTTTGAGGTACATCCTATAACTCCCACATCTTCTAGAATACACACTTGCAACCATTTTAAAGCATTTTTAATCTTTTTGCTTTTTATTTCTTTGCATATTTTCTTTTTAAGCATATCATACATGGGCTTATGAGAAAGAAAAGAAATACCCATTGATATTTTGACATTTCAATTTTGCTATGCCTAAGCACACAAATGTCATTGACATCACACTTTTGCTATGCCGAAACATACAGATGTCATTAATGATTGGCGGGCAACAGTGGTGAGATGGTTATTTATGCCTTTCTCTAAGGATTTTCTAGTCCTACCCGTCAAAAAGAGTGATATGAGTGTTAAGTCTAAGAAATAACCTAATCTTACTCATCACAAACACGAGCCACAAAGCTCACTTGCTTAGTTGTGCATAAAGATGCTCATCTAAGCTACAAGAGATACAAAGTTTAGAAAACTTTGTTTCATTGGCCATCTAAGGTACACAAGTACCAAAGTACACAAAACACACACTGTTTTTGTATTTTTCAGTTTTTCAATTTTTTTTTTATATAAAAAACAAAATGAACAAAACTGAAAGTAAACACACAAAAACATGTTAACTAAGCAAAACAATGCATAAAACTATACTGACTCAATAAAAATGCAAAACACACATGCAATGCAACAAATAAGAAGAACAAGAAGGGAAAAGAAAGTGATGAAATCACTTTGAGTCCTTTTTCTTCCACACCTTGGAAGAGCCTTTCCTTTGATTAAATCCTTGAACCGGCGGTGAGGGGGAAGAATTAAAACCGTTCAAGTTCGAAAGGAACATGATGGCTTTCAGAAGATCTCCAAGAGGAGCAAGAGAAGATTGAAGCTGATTTTGGCTTCCAGATGCTGTCATACTGTTGCTCTGTTGGGTGGCTAGCCACTTGTAGCAATTAGGTCGAGTATGACCAGCAGCTCCACAATGATAACAGAGATGCTGCTGCTTCTTTTGTTTAGGCTTCTGAGAGTTAGCCTTCTTAGTCCTTGGGTTCTTAACATCTTTCTTATCTAACTTAGGGGGTGCTCCTAAGATTGATTTACCCTTGTCTATGTTCTCACTAGCTAATTCAGTTTTAACATCAATGTTCTCAATTTTAACATTATTAGCAGGAGGAACAAAAACAGTAGAACTATTAGAAGCAGAGTTAGAGATAGAAAGACCATACCCCAAGCCTGTTCGATCTGAAGCAGATTTTTGGTTGCTGAGCATCTCATCAAGTTTTGCACTTGAAGTCCTCTCCAGTTGAGCTCTGACTTGAAACAGCTCTGCTTCAAGCTTCTTGGTCTTCTCAGCTAGGAAGTTGTTCTCAAATCTCAGTGCACCAATAGTTTGATTCGCCTCATCAAACTTTGTGGACAATTCTTCTCTATCGAGTTCCACATCACTGAGCTTCTTGGTGGCCAGCCTGTATAACTTCTCATGCTTTTCAGAGAGCTTGTAAGGCTTCTTATAAGCTGAATGGATATCATCTTTGTCATCCATCTTCTCACATTCAGTGTCCACCAGTTCTTCTTCTTCTTCTTCCTCAACAATCCCTTCAGTAGAATTGACTGAGGCAGTGAAGGCATTTAGGATTCCGTCATCCTCATTGTCGGAATCATCTTCAAGCTCAGTGTCACTAAGGGTTGCAGCAAGACCCTTGCTCTTTCCAATGCTCTTCAGATATGTAGGACACTCATTCTTCATGTGTCCAAACCCATGACACCCAAAACTCTTTGGTCCTGCCGGAATAGTGTACTGACCGCCATCCTTGGCATCCTTTCTTCTTTTGTCTTGGCTCTTGAACTGAGAAGAACTGGATTGCCTTCGGTCCTTGTCGAAGCTCCTCCCATTGGCATTCTTCATAAACTTCTTGAACTGCCTTGTAATGTAGGACTTCATCTTGGAATCTTCATCATCGGAAGACTCATCTGTATCACTGCTCTTCGCCTTCAGGGCCATGCTCTTGCCCTTGCTTGACTTGCCTATTCTTGATAACCCTAGCTCGTAGGTCTGCAAGTTCCCAACCAACTCAGTCAAAGGAATTTTATCAATGTCCTGTGATTCTTCAATTGCCGTAATCTTGGCATGAAATCTCTCAGGTAGAGATCTGAGCACCTTCCTTACAACCTTGGGTTCAGGGATGGTTTCCCCAAGATTGAAGGCTGAGTTCACTATGTCTTTAAGCTTGGCATAGAACTCATCGAACGACTCATCCTCCTCCATCTCAATTTCTTCAAAGCTAGTAGTGAGCCTCTGTAGCTTTGAATCCTTGACAGCCTTTGTTCCTTCATAGGTTGTCTGGAGGATGGTCCACGCCTCCTTGGCTGTTTCTGTTGAGGATATCTTCTTGAACTCCTCATTGGTGACAGCGCTAAATAGAGCATTCAACGCTCTGCTGTTGAAGTTCGCCGCCTTGATCTTGGCTTCATCCCAATCAGCCGGCGCTTCTCTTGGCTTGGTCCAGCCAATCTCAACAGCTTGCCACACCTTCTCATCTAAGGACTGCAAAAAAGCTCTCATGCATACTTTCTAGTAGGCATAGTTAGTCCCATCAAATAAAGGAGGTATAATTAGAGATTGTCCTCTATCCATGACAAACAGGGGTCAATGGATCAAACACAGCAAAGATTAAACCTAATCAGAGTGTGCCTGCTCTGATACCACTTGATAGGCCACAAATTGAATGACCCCTTGTGATTTAAACTAATTAATTAATTTAGCCAAGTTATTAATTAATCAATTTAACATGCAAATACGTGGCAGCACAAACAAATCACCGAATAGCTAAATATGCAGCGGAAAATAAAAGACACAGTGATTTGTTCACGAATGGGGAAAAACCCTAACGGCAAAAACCCCACCGGGTGATTTTCAGGTCACCACTCCCGAAACTCCACTATTATCAAATCAAGCGGTTACAAATAAGGAATCCCAAGTACCTTACCAACCTACAGTTGAACCCTTACCCCAATACCCAATTGGACTTGATCTGTAGCGACAGTTCCCCCTTTTGATGCACGGCTCCCAAGTACGTGACTAACCAGATGCGCGGATCCCAGTACGCAACTTCAAACACCAACTTTAGGAAGAGAGGTTGGCTGCAAAGTTCTTCAGATCATCCTATGCAATGAAGATCAGGAAGATGCTTGGTCACAAAACCCTACGGTGCACAATACACAGCAACTTCTTGAAGAAGATGAACTAGGTTCAGAACTTCGTCTTAGATCACAATTTGCTTTAACAAGGATTGCTCAATGCTTATGCAACTTGTGTCTATGTTGACGGCTCTTAAAACACTCCTTAAATATGTTTAGGGTTAGAAGAAAAGAAGGCCCAAAAACACATTCACGGATCCCAAGAAAATCAGATTGGAATTCTGACTTTTTAATTCTCGACAGATAGCAGGTGTCAAGGTAGGTGTCGAGCAGGTGTCGAGCTTTAAAAATTCTGCACTTCAACTTGCTTTTTCTTGGACAGACTTGATGACTTCAACACTTGATCTTGAAACATTGTTTCCTGAAGTATTAAAAACACCTAGAACTACCCAATTACAAGTAGAGTGCGTTTTGTCAAAGGATTAGCCAATTTACATAAAATATGACATATGTTCTTAAGCTGTGAACACATATGTCCTAACAAAGGTTCTTTTACGAGCACAAACAAACAAACAAGGGTGCTCGTACGAGTTTAAAAAGGATATATATCTGTGGTGTCCATCTGGGGCTCTTGCCTCAAACTTCTCTAAGTGGTATTTATCTTCAATCTCTATCTTTACCTGCTCTGGTGAGGCTTTTGCCTTGGGGTAACCTTGGTCTCTATCTCTATCTCTACCTCTTCTACCATGCCTGCATGTTCAATTCTTGTAGGATATGTGTGTGAAATCTGTATGATGTGCCTGCATGTTCAACTTCCAAAGGATATGTGCACGAATTCTGATTTGTATGGGATCTGTGCCTGCATATTCAATTCCTGGAGGATATGTGCACAAGTTCTATGCTCTCTTTCTAACCTATATGGGGTTTCGTGTTTGCATTTTCAATTCCCGTAGGATATGTGCATGAATTTTGTGTTGTATGGGATCTGTGCCTGCATATTCAATTCCCAGAGGATATGTGCACAATTTCTGTGTTTTGACTTGCTTGACTATTTTTAGATAAAAGATCCACTGGGGATGTTGAAGGACTCACAAGGGAGTATAACCTTGTTGAAAAGTGTTTTGGTGATGATTCGACCTACCACGAAGTCTTGAAGGTGTATGGCCCACTAAAGAGGGGGTAGCTTACTAGGGATTTTCTGATGGTGTGTTGTTCACTAGGGAAATTTCTTCCACTGGGGAATAACTATCTTCTTCTTTCTTGTGACTCATTCAGGATTGATGTTGACTCCACCCTCGAGGGGGTTTTACCAAACTCTATTGGGGAAATTTTGCTTGCAACTCTTAAGGAAGCTACTTTTGCGCCTTGGACTCATGGGGGAGTCCGTCTATGATATTGGATTTACTTAGGATTTAGTTGATGATCTTGACTCACGGAGGAGTTTTCATGATGATTTCTTGTCCACTGAGGGATGTTTTGATGCTTTCAATCCACTGAGGATGCTCTTTTAGGGTCTTTGTGCTCCTTGCCTACTGAGGGCATTTCTATCACTTTCTGGTGTATTTTTAAATTTCCCTTTGCACTTCTAGCCTCCTAGGAACTCCATAGGGATATTTGAAAAAGGTTTTTTTTTGGCTAAACTACACGTAGTTTAGTGGGGAGGTCTAAACTACAAGTAGTTTAGTCACTAGGTGTGTTCCCACCTTTTCATCTTTTTCCCAATGGTTACTGTCCATTTCTTTTTCATTCATTCTCTTCATCTTCCTTCATCTCTTCACATTCTCTAACTCTCTCTACGAAAACCTTCTGCCTTTCTCTCATTCCCTCACAATCTGACTCTCTCCTCCTTTTCAATCTTAACTTCTCTCTCAAATTCTCTCTCTCTTTCTCTCCTTCAATGGCACCCAAGAAAAGTTCCTACATTCTCTCCACTGATGCCTTCCATCTCACCTGCTAGAATGGAGCTGTAAGGCTAACAACGACTCCTCCCTTGGACACACTCAGTCGGGGGACACTACACCAGCTAGTGGGGCATTAGACGCTCCTTTAGGTAAGTTTCTCTCTCTTTTCTTTTGTAGTTCATGCATTCTCATTCTTATAGTCATACATCTACATGCCATATATGTTAGGATTATGTACCATATTCTTGTTAACTGCATCCACACCCATATCTTGCAAACTGTTACCCTACCATATATGTCTTGCAAACTGTACCATATCTGAACCTCGTAAACTATCATGTACCATAACCTCTTGCAAACTATTGTCTCTGAATCTTGCAAACTGTCATCTTGTAAAATGCTATTTTTGAATCTTGTACATGATCATATTTTAGCATTGGGCCATGGAGTATGGTCTTATTGTTAGGGGGGCTGCGGTAGGCTTGAGGAGGGTCACCTCGCTTAAGGCTCACCTTGATAGGCTCTCTCCCGATTATGTAAGTTAGAAACATATACCGCTTTCCACTATTTGCATGCTTCTTAAGGCTCTTTTTATAAGCCCATGTGTTGTCACATATCATGTGGAGTCCTTGGGCTAGATGTAGACACCGCATTTTGTACCCCTTATGACTAGGGCCCCCGTTCCCCAATGATGCCCAAACTCTAAGGCCTAAGGCTAGTTTAGAACCCAATCAGATATCAAATTAACTTGAGGAGTGTTAAAATAGAAAATATAAACTTTTAAATGAGCAAAAATCTATTTTTGGAAATAAAATGACCAAAGTGGCCCTCGGCCCACGTACATGGGTAGTAGCCTATGTACGTAGGCCAAAGCATGCGTACGTAGTTCCTGCGTATATAGCTAGGGTTTCAGAGATATAAAAAAGACAAGTTTTCTGCAATAATGACTATGGTTTGGAATGAATCCTACATCGTCTGGGAGCTGTTCCAAACCCCATTTTTCCACTATGTTAAAGCCTTACATGGTATATTTTTAGTACACACAGAAATCCCACGAGAAAAATACAAGATTCACTAGAAAATAGTGAATTACAAGGGAGTTTTTCACAAAACACCCTCAAAGTCAATTTTATTTGATTGGGACCTTTTCTGGCCTTAATCCTTTTTGTTTAACATTGCTAATCAAATTTTTATTGAATTGTGATAGATTTAATTAAGGTATTGAGTCTAACTCTTTCTTTTCATTCCTTTTTCTTTTCAGTCTTTCTTTTCAGTTTTAATCTTGTTTGTTGCTTTATTTATGCTTATATATATGTTTGTTTAGGTTAGTTTTATTGTTTTCTTTATATCCTGAGCATGTTCAGTTGTTAAAATTAGGTTTTTATTTGTGCTTTGTTTTTTGGCTTTGCTGTTTCTGGGTTAGGGTTTCGAGTAGAGCTGCGCACGCATTCCTTATGCATATGTACGTGGGCCTCCTACTGCGTACGTAGGTGCTTGGCCTATGTACGCAGCTTTTGGTATGCGTACATAGGCTGCTGCCTAGAAACCCTAGTTTAGTCTTTTGCTTTAGTCTCATTTTATTTCTTATATCATATGTTCCTATTTAGGTTTCTTTTTATGTATATGTGTATCTGATGTCTCTGTTTGACTTGTTTTATTGTTATTTACCTTTGATATGCTAGATTAGGGTTTCATCTCTTGTTTCTTAGTTTCATACTATGAATATACATTCACATGCCCATGCATGATGCCATAGGTGCTAAGTTGTTGCAAGGTGAGTAAAGGTAAGTCATACATTCACATTCACATGCATATGTGTTGTTATGTTTTGTTTGATGAACATGTAAATGTGTTGTTGTGTTGTGTTTTGTGTTTAATTGATAAATGATGTACTTGCTGCCATGATTAAGTTGCTACCTTATATATGACATTATAGGGTTTTCACATGTTAGATGAATGCTAAGGTTGTATATGTGTGGTTTGGTTTCTTATGCTTTATGGATGGATATGTACGTGTTTTGGGATGTTGATGCCATGTTGTATGCTTAGATGTATGCTAGCCTATGTGTGAGTTTAGGACATAAGTGTTGAACATGATTTTATCGAGTTTATGACGCAAGACACAATGATGTGAGGCTAGCTATTAATACCGTATTTTGTCCGCACTCGATTTGCGTGCAAGACCCTAAAAAATAAAAAATATTATTTTCTCTCCATGGGGCCGCAAGAACATCCAAAATGACATGGCGTAACCCGTTCGAACACCGGAGCACTCAAAGTGCCTCTTTCAGCCAAAATGACCAAAACGCCCCTAGTCAACCCTAGGTTGTTCGAAAGTCAAACAAGTTCAAAATCCCCTAAAAATATCACTTTTGATAGTTTTATAACAACCCCGAGCTGCTCAGAGATTTTTGGTAACTTTGACCAAGTTTGTCTCGTAGTTGACTCTTGGTGGGCACTAAAAAATCTAATTTTGAATCGATTGTCAAAACGGGTTGAAACCAACGCCATTGAAAAGATTATCAAATTCTCAGTCCAACGACTATTCATGGATCAAAATCGGAGTTAGAACGGCCAAGATATCATGAAATCCGGGTTAACACACCGATCGATGCACCACTAACTTCCCGTTGCCTTAACTTTTGATTCGACTGTTGGATTTTCGAGTTCCATACCTCTTTAGAGACTGGAAGTCAAGATCTTTCCAGGGGTGTCAAGATCAACTTCATCCAGGACCATTTGAAGGTGGCGGCCCTACAAGGGTCATTGCCTCGTAATCCGTGTCGGGGCAATAAAAGGTCCCAAGCACCTCCAGACCAAAAGAAGAGACTTCCTAGCTGCTTGCTCTCTACTTGGACGATTTCTGAGCTTTCCTCATCTTTTCCAAACACAAAAAACACATCAAAGTCTCTTCATTCTTCTCTTCACCAAAAATACAAGGTAGTGTTCATACTCTCCATCTTCCTCTCCTTGGTTCCATACCTTGGATTTGAGGTTTAAGGGCTATGGATGTAGCCTTTTAACTACTATCCATACCCCTTTTTCTTTAAAGATTTATCTAGCTTTTATCTTGCTTTCTCTTGCCTTAATAACATGATTTGTTGCTTTATCTAGCATGCTTTTTGCTTTATTTTGCTTCTAGCGTGCTTTTGGTTTATTTCCATATGCTTCCATCATTGTTTATGTGCTAGTTGCCTTTTCTTCATGATTTATGCTTTATACCATGTTTAGATCCTTCTTTCTTATGTGTTGATGTTTGGGTCGACATGCTTGCATGCTTGATATCATGTCTATGGTTATGCCTTACTTAGATCTACATGTTTGTATGCACATCCTATGCTTCTATGCCTATATCCATGCTCGGATTTGTGTTCTTCCATGTCTTTATGACCATATCCACATGCTTAGATGTACATCTACATGCTTATATGTTTAGATCTATGCCTCCGTGTGCTTTGGTGTTTGGATCTTCCTTGCTACATGCCTTGTGCCATCTGCTATGTTAGATCTATGTGCTTTGATGCTTTATGCCATGTTTATGTGCTTAGGCCTAGACCTTGTTTGTCATGCCATGTGCTGTTGTAGCCCTTTTGTTCCCCTAATCGCATTTTCTTGTGTTTTGGCCTAATGGTTAGGACCCGATCTAAACCCTATGGTCTTTGTCATTGTCCATACACCAAGGCCCACATCAAAGGGTTTGGATCATCCTATTTGCATGTTTATACTTGCTTGCTTCTATGCTTTATGCTTGTGTTAGCCTCTCTAGTTTTAGGCTTTGCCATGTTTGGCACCCTCCGTGGACTTGACCTTGTGTGGTTACATCTGACGCCCATGAGGCCTTGTTCGAATGTGACCATTTAGGAGGAATCTTCGGATGCTAGGTTGCTCTGTGCATACCCTTCCCTTTTCCCTTTCCGTGCGATGCTATGCTTACCATGCTCGTTTGTGCCACCCGCTGGCTATCTATGCATCTTTACACGCTTGCTCACCTGTCCATGCATGAATCTTAGTTGCTAGTATGTCATCCACACTTCAACACAATGAAGTTATGGACATTCAATACAAACCTACTTTTGCCATGTCTATCATGCTTATTTGCTTTATGCCTCTTTCATATGCTCTTTGTATCTTTTCCTTCCATTGCTTGTTTGCTGGTTTCTCGTCTTTGCCTTTGCATGTACACACATGGAGCAAGGACGCATAGAGCTAAGGCATGGTCTCCCAAGCGCAAGCAAAAAGGGTGAGGATGCGAGCATGTGGATATAAGACAAGCGGCTATGTTTAGTAGATTTATGGGCCTAACCTCTCCCATTTGGTTATGTACTCTTTTAAACCCCTTTCCTTCCTCCCTCATTTCTCTCGTAGATGGGTTGTATTAGGTATATCATGCCATGTACCATTCGTCCTCATCTCTTGAGTATGGTGACCCATGTTAACTTTCCTGCACCTATATTTTGGGCCATGCTCTAGGGATTTAGGCATTTACTTTCCTACTCTATATGCTTGCATTGTGCATGATGTATGTATATATATACCCCCCTTTGGCAAAGCGATGTCACCTAAGGCAAAGCAATGCCTAATTTTCGCCACAAAAGTAAGGTGACATGTCGTCGGATTTTTGTCGTGGAAATTTGGTACTTTGCCCGAATGCCTTAGGAAAGCATAGATTGGGACCACACCCATTCAAAAGCCAAACCTCAAAGCCCCCCATGCATGCAAAGCACCGTAAGCCAATGCTAAAATCATGCTTTTTACTACCAATCTCTGAAAATTAATGTTTTATCAAAACAAAGGACTGTCCTTGGACAGGCGTTGTAGGGTACCTAATAGCTTCCCCACACGTAACCAAAATTTCGGACTCAAGAATCAAGATTTTTTTCCATCCACATTAGATTAGGAAAAATGTCCTTTTTCTTAGCCTATGATTGGTAATAAAATCAACTAGAAACAGGTGACCAATCACACCTTAGAAAAACCCAATGATTGGTGGCGACTTCGCTTACCTTTGGTAATCACCTAAAATTTGGCCAAGATTCCTACCACACCACCAAAGGTAGACCTACCTTCCTTGAGAGAGAGAGAGCACCTGAAGCTCCGCGCGAACCACACCATTATCGAGAGAGGCCTCCAACGGGCCTGCATAGCGGGAGAGTCGCCATGGAAGGTGTCAAACGAAGGCCTGACGACGGTTTTTTCCAGCCGTTCGCGGCTCGATGTCGACACCAACCTTAGGGTTTGGCAGTCTTGGGAGCCTAACACCTTCCCAAGAATGTACCTAAACTTTGAACCTATATCTCCAGTAGTAAGATCAATGGTGATTCCTCAAAAGGACTCTATATTTATGGTTCCTAGGCCATTGCAAAACTAGGTGGTGACTCCTCCGCTGTGTCCACAGTGGTGACTCCATTGGGGATAGTGAGTTTAATTCCTATATGTCTTATTTCTTAACCTTGATAAAAATATTTCAATACTTGTTTACATACACATCACTTGGTTTCTTTTGTCCCTTAACCTTGGTTGGTGATGAGTGGGAAGATGGAAGGCTCCATTCGGGCCCAAATCTTCCGGAGTTCATCCCACCAACCCACAATTGCTGCCATCTCCTATATTGGACTTTGAGTACGTTAAAGGTTTGCTACCAATCCACTACGGGGTCCATTTAACCCCTCAGTCAGAATCATAGCCCGCCAAGTTAGGAGTGACCTACTTATCTATCTCTTTAACCTTAGGAAGCCTACCCACACTAGAGAGATCCTAGACCCTATCACAAAGGATACTTTTATATCTCTTATTTGTTTAACCATATATCATGTGTTCACCTAATTTTAAAGAACAAAAAATTTATGTAAAAATGGAAGGGATGGCCCTAAAGTTATGGTATATCCTAAAATGTGTTGGTATAAAAGAAAAGTACTCACATATAAGAGGCTTGTCCCTAAATCCAAAGGTATATCTGTTAGGATTAGTGCCCTTTTGAGGTTGACCAAAGAGTAACTCAAAGGAATTCTTGTTGTTGAGAGAAGCAGATGGAATTCTGTTTATCAAATAGACTACTGTTAAGACACAATCAACCCAAAGATGCAAAGGTATATGTTGGATTGAAATTTCAAAGCTTTAGCCAAATCTAAAATGTATTTATGTTTTCTCTCAGCAACAACATTCTATTGAAGAGTTTCACCACTGGAAAGTTGATGCAAAATGCCTTTTGGGTTGCAAAAAAAAGAAGAAGAAATTCATCAAAAACTCAGTCCCATTGTCTATTTAGACATTTAATTTAATTTTTTATTAAACTGTGTTTCAACATAAGTTGAGAATTGAATCATAATACGAATTTCTGACTTAGATTTCTATAGATAAATCCTTGTGCATCTTGAATAGTCAACAACAATTGTAAGGAAAAAATTATGACCAGCAAGTGTAGGAACCGAGAAGGGTCCCCACAAATCACAATGTAGTAAATCAAAAAAACAAAAAGACGAAGAAACATGTGTACTGACAATTAACTAAATATTCTGCTTAGCTAATGGACATGTCATACTAGGAGTAGTCTTATTTCTATTTATAGAAGGTTGAAAGCTCGATAGTGCAAACCACTATAGCTTATTTAGATCCTCAATTTTAAACTTACAGCAAAATTGTTTTTACTATAATTAACTAAGCGTGGAATAAGGGTAAATAAAGTGCAATAAACCGAAACGACTCTCTAGTGCATAAACAAAAGCAATAAACAATAAATGTAAAGCACAAAGAGTAAAAGAAGAGAGATGCAAACAGAAGATAACACTGAGACGTGTTATCGAAGAGGAAACAAAATTACTTGGCAAAAAACCTCTACTTGGCCCTCCAAGCTGAAATTATCTACTAGTGAATAAAGTTGGAGTACAAGAACATCAAAAAGACCCTCCAAGCTTGATCTACCCAATCTACTTGAATCCTCTGAGTTCTAGCTCTTAACAGTCTTCACCGATGTCGATCCCTCACAGCGGCCGACCACCCATCGTGGTGACACTCTCGCGCTGAAATTAGCTTGAAGCTCAGGTGCTATGTGTAAATGAGGGTGAAAGGGGTACCTCTACTGTGTAACTTGAATTGAGTCGATTTTAACCTTTATTTTCCAAACGTAAGTGAAGTTGCCACCAATTATTGGGTTTTTTCTAAGGTGTAATTGATCACCTGACTCTATTTGATTTTATTACCAATCCTAAGCTAAGAAAAATGTCGTTTTTCCTAATCTAACATGGGCGGGTAAAAAATCTTGATTCTTGAATTCGGAAGTCTGGTTACGTGTGGGGAAGGTATTAGGCACACCGCAATGCCTGTCTGGAGACAGTCCTTTGTTTTGGTAAAATCTTAATTTTCGGACAATGGCAGTTAAAAACAATCTATTGGCGTTTGCTTTCAAGGCTTTAAAGGAATTGAGTTTTGAGGTTTGATTTTGGAAGGGATATGGTCTTAATCAATGCTTTACTAGCACATTTTGGAATTGTTACCAAATTTCCACCACGAAAATCAGGCTGCATTTCACCTTATTTTCGTGGTGGAAATCTGGAAGCATTTCACCTGCATTATAGCTCACAAAACACTATCCTCACCAAGCTTTTGTGGTAGGAATACGACAACAAATAGGTGCCTCATTTTCATGGTGAAAATTTAGCAAAGTTTCGAGTTTGGTGCGCTATGGCGCAACGACAGGGTTTTGTGCTTGTGTATACAGTGCGAGTCAACAAGTTAATGTTTGTCGCACACATGGGAAAACCAATGTCACTAACTAACATGGATCAAGAAAATCACACCGGGATAACCATGCACACAATGTAGCATGAATATGCACTTACAACAATTGCCTTGAGCACATACCCACGCTACAAGGTCGAGAGCACTCATGATCATGAGAAGGTTACTCTCCTAACCATGAAAGTCTATCATACAAAGTGCACGACCACCCAAAAGCAAACATATATGTGTGTGTGTGTGTGTGTGTGTGTGTGTGTGCACATACATCATGCACAACACAAGCATATAAAGCAAGAAAATAAACCAGACATTACCAACATTCCAAGGGTATGGCCTAGCAAGGTACAAGAAAGATGAATCAAACATTGTCATACCTAAGGAACGTGGCCAAGCAAGGTACAGGAAAAGAAAGCCTAGTCTAGATACAAGGTTCTAAAGAAATAGGCTAGGAGAGAGAAAGAGATAACTGTTAGGACATATGTGTTCACATGTTAAGAACATATGTCATATTTTATGTAAATTGGCTAATCTTTTGACAAAACGCACTCTACTTGTAATTGGGTAGTTCTAGGTGTTTTTAATACTTCTAGAAACAATGTTTCAAGATCAAGTGTTGAAGTCATCAAGTCTGTCCAAGAAAAAGCAAGCTGAAGTGCAGAATTTTTAAAGCTCGACACCTGCTCGACACCTACCTCGACACCTGCTATCTGTCGAGAATTAAAAAGTCAGAACTCCAATCTGATTTTCTTGGGATCCGTGAATGAGTTTTTGGGCCTTCTTTTCTTCTAACCCTAAACATATTTAAGGAGTGTTTTAAGAGCCGTCAACATAGACACAAGTTGCATAAGCATTGAGCAATCCTTGTTCAAGCAAATTGTGATCTAAGACGAAGTTCTTAACCTAGTTCATCTTCTTCAAGAAGTTGCTGTGTATTGTGCACCGTAGGGTTTTGTGACCAAGCATCTTCCTGATCTTCATTGCATAGGATGATCTGAAGAACTTTGCAGCCAACCTCTCTTCCTAAAAGTTGGTGTTTGAAGTCGCGTACTGGGATCCGCGCATCTGGTTAGTCACGTACTTGGGAGCCGTGCATCAAAAGGAGGAACTGTCGCTACAGATCAAGTCCAATTGGGTATTGGGGTAAGGGTTCAACTGTAGGTTGGTAAGGTACTTGGGATTCCTTATTTGTAACCGCTTGATTTGATAATAGTGGAGTTTCGGGAGTGGTGACCTGAAAATCACCCGGTGGGGTTTTTGCCGTTAGGGTTTTCCCCATTCGTGAACAAATCACCGTGTCTTTTATTTTTCGCTGCATATTTAGTTATTCGGTGATTTGTTTGTGCTGCCACGTATTTGCATGTTAAATTGATTAATTAATAACTTGGCTAAATTAATTAATTAGTTTAAATCACAAGGGGTCATTCAGTTTGTGGCCTATCAATAACCACACGAGAGGCTAAGCCTCCTAAACTATTGAACATTTCCCTCTTTAGGCTTGCATCTTCTTGCTTGTATTCTTGCCCATTTTAGCTTGCATCTTGGAAGTTGCACCCTCGCTCCAAGTGGGAACATGCAACAACAAAGAAAAGTAAGCCAGCAGACAAGCAAAGTGATAACAAAGGAACAAAGGAAGCGTACAGAGGGGCTAACAAGGATAGAAAGCACACAAAGGGTCAAACAAGCATGTTATCAAGCAAAAGAGGTTGTCCTAAAAGGACAAATGTAGGTTTGGATTCGGTGTCCATAGTTCCATTATATTGGAGTATAGATGACACACGTGTGCCATCAAAGAAGATCCTAAAAGGGACTCAAGATCTCGTGTAAAATGACGTGTGTGAAGCCACACGAAATCATTAGGTAGGAACTAAGCTTGATGACACAAACAAGCACACAAAGATGCATGCATGAATATATAAACAAAGGATTCAAAGATGCAAGGAAACAGAGGAAGCCAAACAAGATGGCACAAAGCTAGCAAAGCAAGCATGTTATCACACAAAGGGGAAGGGCAAGCATGTTATAAAGCACACAGAAAGGCTAATAGGAGAAACCCTAACATACAAAGCAAAGAAAAGGAGGTAAAAGAAAAATGGCAAGCATGCCAAACATCACAAAGATGTACCCCCATGTAGACACTCAATTTTGCACCCACAATTTAATTAAGGAAGATGGCTAAAGTGACCATTCATATACCCAAAATTCATAGTTTCATTACATGCATTTATTCATTCATTTCATAACATGAAAATGATTTTGAGACCCGATTTCCAAATTGGATTGAAAGATATCGCATGATCAAGTTTGCATGGTCTGCATGCATTTTGTTTGGGTGAAACCAACCATGCATGATTAATTTAAATTAATTCTGATTGGTTAAACAATTAAAATTAATTAAGTAATTTTGTGATTTGTTGTTGGTTATTGTTAAAAATAGACTTGCATGCATGTAGACATGGCAAAATAGGCAGGTCGGGTCGGGTCAGGTCAAATGGGTTGTGAGTCAAAAATGGGTCATTTTAAGCGGGTGAAAAATGGATTTGAGTCAATCAGGTTGCGGGTCGAGTCGGGTTGACCAGTATTTTTCACATAATTTAAAAAAAAAAAAAAACAACATATATTTGCCATTTGGAAAGTCATGCAACAAATTACTTGATGTAAAAAACAATACTTTGAATTCACCACTTATATTAAGATTAAATCTATATAGCCTATGAAAAATTGTACAAGGTTTCTGAGAAGCATGAGAAACTATATAGGCTAGCCACCAAGAAGCTAAGCGATATGGAACTTGATCAAGAGGAGCATTCCATAAAGTTTGATGAAGCTAATCAGACTATTGGAGCACTGCGGTTTGAGAACAATTTTTTAGCTGAAAAGACCAAGAAGCTTGAAGCAAAGCTATTTCAATTAGAGCTCAATTGGAGAGGACTTCTAGTGCAAAGCTTGATGAGATGCTTGGCTTTCAGAAATTTGCTTCTGATTGAATCAGTTTGGGGTATGATTTCTCTTGCTCTAATATTGCTTCTTCTAGTACTATGTGTTTGTTTCACCTGCTAATAATGTTGAATCTAAGAATAATGATGTGAAAACTGTTTTAGCTAGTGAGAACATAGACAAGAGTAAATCTATCTTAGGAGCACCCCCTAAGCTTGAAAAGAAAGAGACTAAAAACCCTAGGGCTAAGAAGAGCAATAATCAAAAGTCTAAACAGAAGAAGCAGCATCTCTGTCATCACTATGGAGCTACTGGACATACTCGACCTAATTTCTATAAGTGGTTAACTACTCAATAAAGCAACAACATGATCTCATCTGGAAACCAGAATTAGTTTCCATCTTTTTTTGCTCCTCTTGGAGATCTTCTCAAAGCCCTCATGTTCCTTTCGAACTTCAATAGTTTCAATTCTTCCCCGTCACTGCCGGATCAAGGGTTTGCCAAACGGAAAGGTTCTTCCAAGGTGTGGAAGGAAAAAGGCTCTAAGTGATCTAGTCACTTTTTCTCTCTCCCTCTAATTTTTGTTTACATTACTTGTGTGTTTTGCTTTCTTGTTTTTGAGTTAGTCTAGTTTTATGCTTTGTTTTGTTTAACATGTTTTTGTTTGTTTTGTTTTCAGTTTTGCTTTATTTTGTTTTTCATAAAATAAAATAAAATAATTGAAAAATTAGAAAAATACAAAAACAGTGTGTGTTTGTGTACCTTGGATGGCCATTGAAACAAAATTTTCTAAATTTTGTATCTTTTCTAACTTAGATGAGTATCTCAATGCACAATTAAGCAAGTGAGCTTTGTGGCTCATGTTTGTGATGAGTAAGATTAAGTAATCTCTTGTACTTAACACTCATATCACTCATTTCAACGGGAAGGACTAGAAAATCCTAAGAGAAAGGCATAAATAACCATTTCACCACTGTTGCTCGCCAATCATGAAATGACATCTATATGCTTCGGCATAGCAAAAATGCAATGTCAAAAGCTTAACATAATTGGGTATTTTCTTCTCTCTCTTATATGCCCATGTGTGATTTGCTCAAAAGAAAAAAGAATTGTGCAAAGAAAAATAAAAGCAAAAAGAATCAAAATGCTTTATATATGATTGCAAGCGTGTCTTCTAGGAGATGTGGGAGTTATAGGATGTACCTCGAAGGTGATAGTCCCCATTAAGCAATTATGATTGTGTGTGAGTTAAATTGATTTTCTCATATATCAAATCGTCATAACATGTAGACACTTATGTAATTTTGCGATGTTTTTCACACACAACACGCATATTCTTTGCTACTTTTGATACATGTGTAGGTATAATGTGATTTGGCCATCACAAGAAATACATGTGTTAATATATGCTCACTAAATTGTCTGAACTTGTTTTTGAAATATAAAATTGGTTAGGCTTGTTTTTTGTATGTGTGTGTGTGTGTGTGTGTGTGTGTATGTGTGTGTGTGTTTTGGATCTAAATGCTTGACATTTTTTTTTTTTTTTTTGAGAAATGTTTTTGAGAGCTTAAAATGTTGTTTGGATCTTTGGTTGAGTAGCTTGCTTGATTGCATTCATTTCTATGTTTTTCTCTTCTTTGAAAAACTATTTTTGTGCTTCTTAATAGCTCTCAATAGCTCGCTATCCATCAAGATCTTTGATCTTCCTTTCTCGACAGAAGTTAACGCAATCTCGATCCATCGAAGCTTTCTTGATTTTGGCTCGATAGCTTCTCAACAAATTCTCGATCCATCGAGGTTCTTTGGCCATTGATAGATTCCCGATAGCACCTCGACAAATTTATCTGTCAAGAATTAGTGCTCGATAGATTCTCGATAGCTCTCGATCCATCAAGCTTCGTGTTTCTATATATAGATTCAGCGCGAATTTCATTTCATTTCTCTTCGATTTCTCTCAATAGAAAATCTCTTTTCTCTCTCCCAAACACTTCTCACTCAACCTTTTCACCTTCCCTACTTGATCTTCAACCCAAAGGTTGTTTTCTTCCTCTGGTATTATCCTTCTTCTCTTATTTTTCATGCATTTCATTCATTCTAACCTAAGTTTTTGGGGTTTTTGAAAGTTTTTGGGGTTTTTCAAAATTGTTGAGGTTTTTGTACAATTTTTTGGTTGGGTTATGTTTAAATGATCCTATTTGTTCATGCATTCCATCACATTTGCATTTTCACAATGTTTCATGCATTTTAGATGTGTGTTTTATATGTTTGAATCATGTGTGCTGGTAGGTTTAGATTAGGCTGAGCCCATGATGCTTATATTGTTACATGTCACATGTTCATGCATTTTTCATGCATACTTACCATTCTTATCTTATTTTGATATTGATGTTGTTTGGTACCCTTTTGTGTCTCTCTCTCTCTTTCTTTCGGATAGTCTACGCATGGCACCCAAGCGCAAAACTACTCCGTCCCGAAATCCTTTTCATTCCGGGGCATCTTATTCTTTCGATTCTACTCCTGTTCATGTCAGGTTCAGTGATGATAAAGCCCGTCAGGACTTTTCAGACAACTTTTTTAGGCGTAGCATTCATTCAGAATGCCAGGTCATTCTTTCTAACTTCTCTGATATTGATCTTCCCACTGTCATTCACAGTAGGGGTTGGGAGTCCCTTTGTGATATCCCAGTTAGTTGTCCCTTCATGATCATATAGCAATTTTACTCCAATTTACACGGATTTGATTCTTCCGTACCTCGCTTTCTCACTTTTATTTAAGGTATACGTATAGCAGTCACTTCAGAGCTTATCTTCGATGTGCTATATGTTCCGAGGGTATCACATCTTGATTACCCTGGCTGTCCTCATCTACGGATTATGGCCAAAGACAAACTCATGTCCCTCTTCTGTGAGACACCTTTATCTTGGGGTGACTATCAAAACACCCTTTGCTTGAGCTTTGCAAAAGGTCCGAGGTTCTTGAATATGGTGATGACATTTGTTTTACATGCCTTGTCTCACTATAATTCGATTACTAAGCCTCGTGCACGATTTTTGTTATCCCTCCTTGAAGGGCTTACCATTAACTTTCCCTCTCATTTCATACTCCCCCTTATAGATGTCTATAAGGATACGACGACCCGTGATAAGCTTATTTTCCCTTCTGCTATCACAAGGATCATTTGCCATGTGTCTGTCTCCTATCTCGAGTCTGCTCACTTCTCTATCATAGGTGCCATTAACGGCACGTTCGTTAAACAGAGCGAGGCCTAGCTTCGACTGAAGTGACCACAGATCGAGACGGCGACTCCTTCAACCTCTTTCACTCCTTCTACCTTTGCACCTTCTTCTTCCTTAAGTGGTGTGACCCTCAAGACAGTCATGGTGTAGCTTTAGCACATGGATGCTAGCCTTGACACTCTCAGTGATGAGTTGTGTCAGGTGAACACCTATGTTGGTCATATTGCATGACGACAGGCTCGCCTTGGTGGCTTCGTGGAGTCTCCCTCTCCTTTTCTAGAGGCATCTGAGGACAAGGACGATGATGGTGACTCTGATGGTGATGATGACGATGAGGATGAGAATGCTAGCTCTTCCGGTGATGAGGAGATGACTGCTTGAGTGACTTGCCCATTGTCATTCATGGCAAAAAAGGGGGAGTAGTTTTGGGTATGAGAGTAGTCATGTACTCAAAGGGAGAGTTTGTATATGAGATTTTTGTTAAGGGGAGTGTTTATTTTTATGAGGGATGTAGTGAGGACTTTCTGTATCTTTTCCTTTCTTTCTCTTTTAGATACATTGTTTTTGTACATCGGTCTTGTGACCACTTAGTGATAGCAAACCTTGTATCTATTTGATATATATATATATATATATATATATATATAATATTTGATGAGGTTGTTATTACATTCTTTCACCTATCTCTTCATGTGTTGTTTCTTTTTTCTCTTTATGCACATGCTTTTTATTAAGTGTATGCAATCTTTTATATTTTTGTTTCACACTAAGATGCTGTGATGAGTTTTGTTTAAAGTGTTTCAGAAATACAGGTTATCAGAGTCTTCCATGCCATGAAGTCTTTTCTTGCAAAGTTTTTCAAGAGTTTTTGTTAGGATAGATTTTATTGTATTCAACAAGTCAATATGAGTTGAGTGATTTATGACTTCTCTCATATTTTATTTGTTTGTTGTGGTTTTATCATGGATTTCCAAAAAGGGTGATTGTTAATACATATGTGGATCATGTTTAGAACATATGTAATTTAGAATTGGCTAATCCTTTGACAAAACGTACTTTACTTGTAATTAGGTAGATCTAGAACGTGTTTAATACTTCAAGTAACAAGAGTTCAAGTCGAAGTATTGAAGCCATGCAAATCTGTCCAAGAATCAAGTGAAGAAGTGATGTTCTTTAAAGCTCGATAGATAGCTCGACAGATGTATTTATCGAGATTTAAAAGGTGAAGCTCGAAAAATAAGCTCGACAGCTGTATCTATCGAGAATTACGAAAATCAGTTTTTCATATTTGATTTCTCGAATATCCATGTGTATTTGTATAAGGTTTCTTTTCTCACAACCTTAGACATATATAACGATTATTTTAAGGGCTATCTCACAAGATGCAACTGGATGAAACCTGATGCAAAGGTTTTATACAAGCAAATTATGACCAAAGACATATGCCCTAGTTCATCTTTCTTTTGAAGAAGCTACTGCATTTGTATGCCGTAGGGTTTTGTAACTAAGGAACTTCTTGATCTTCATCGTGTGGATGAACTGAAGAACTTTGTAGCCAACATCCATCTTAAGTTGGTGTGTTAGTTATGTACTTGGATTCGTGCATCGATTGGTTAGTCACGTACTGGAAGCCGTGCATTGAAAATGAGAGATGTCACTACATTACAAGTCCAATTGGGTATTGGGGGAAGGGCTCAACTATAGGTTTGTATAAGGTACTGAGATTCCTTTACTTGTAACTGCTTGTTTTGATAATAGTGGATTCTCGGGAGAGGTGACCTTAAATTCACCCGGCGGGGTTTTGCCTCAATGGTTTTCCCCATTCGTAAACAAATCACCTGTGTCAAATTTAATTTCCGCTACATTTAGTTTATTTGGTGATTTGTTTGTACTACCATGCTTATTGCATGTAATTGAATCTAATTAATTAACTTGACTAATTAATCGATTAATTTACCAAATGGGTCAATACATTCTTGGCCTATCACAATCCATGTCACCCAGTGACACTAGTTTCTTTGTTTATGCAACACGCAACAACACATTTGACGCTTTGAGGAGCTCTGGCTCATCCTAGCACGAGCATGTTGGCAGGTGCTGTATACAAAGGTATGAAACCCTGCCAGTGTGCCACAGTGCACCTAACGTTAAACCCTGCCGGATTTTCACTGTAAAAATGAGGCACCCTACTACTGTATTCTCACAGCGAAAGCTTGGTAAAAATAGCATTTTGCATGCTATGATGCACCTGAGGCGAAGTGCTGCCAGATTTTCGCCATGAAAATTTGGCATTGATTCCAAACGTACTAAGAAAGCATCTACTGGGACCATACCCTTCCAAAATCAAATCTTAAGGCCTAACACGTTTAAAGTCCCGTAAGCTAATGCCAATAGCTTGTTTCCAATTGCCAATGTCTAAAAATTACAGTTTTACCAAAACAAAGGACTGTCCTTGGACAGGCGCTGTGGGATGCCTAACACTTTCCCCACATGTAACTAGACTTCCGAACTCAAGAATCAAGATTTTTTATCTATCCATATTAGATTAGGAAAATGACCTTTTTATTAGCCTAGGATCAGTAATTAAATCAAATAGAGTCAAGGGACCAATCACACCTTAGAAAAACCCAATGATTGGTGGCAACTTCACTTACCCTTGTTAATTTCCTTAAAATCAACTCATATTCCAGTCACACACCTTCATATCATCATTTCTCACACAAAAGAAAAAGCACACAAACATCGCCGAATGAGTGGTCGAGTAGCCGCGAGGCGTCGATAGACTGGCAACTCCACTAGGGACACTTAGAGATTTTAGCCTTTAGAGCTTTTGATAAGATCCTAGTCTTTGAACATTGTCTTTAAAAAAAAATTGAAATTGGCATTAGCCTCCAGGGCTTTTCCTTTTGAAAAATGTTTACCATATCCTAATAAACTATTTTCAAAACTCAAAAATATTTTCCAAATTTTTTTTTTCAAAATGGTTTTCCAAAAACCGGCTTTGGGGTATTTTCATATGTGTGAAACTTTCCTGCTTTTCCTAAGCATGCTTTACAGCTTTCCTTCACATGTGCGAACCTAGGGTAGTAGATTTAATTTCTACTACACCTTTATCTATTCATATATCTGTTGTGCTTGGAAAGTCTCCCCTTTCATTTCAAAATGCATGACATCACCCCTAATATTGATTCGAACCCAAATTCAACGTTGAAAGCTAATGCTGGATGCATATACCTCAAATAGTTACTGGATGTCGAATTGTAGGTTTTTTCTAGGTCCATGGGAGGACAAGATTATGCAGAAAAGTCCCCCTTGATCCACTCTATCCCACAACTTCTACGAAGGGAAGGATTAGATGATCAAGGTCCCCCTTAAGAATAAGACCAACTTACCAGTTAAATTGTGTCTCATATAGTTGGCCTAGACAAGACTATAACACATCAACTAAGATGGTTTGTCTTGATCATGGAAGTGGAGACTTCTAGTTGATGTGTTGATGTGTCTTAAGCATTAAGACATATTAAACTGGACTGATGTGAGATTAATTATTCAATCAACAACTGTCACCTAAATGATTAATCTCATTACTTCTAATTTCATAGACTCTAAATCCTGAGAGGATAGTGAACCCAATCATGAAATGTAGGTTACTTTGATATATCAGGAGTGAGATCTAATATTGATGGTCAAAACCTAAGTATGTTTGGTGACCACATGTAGTGTTGAGGGAACACATATTCTCAAGATGGAATCCATAATCTCTTTTTATAGAGACACGAAATATCCCCTTGAGATAAGTTACTAAAGTTTATATTTATTGAAATCGAAATTCAATAAATATGAATAACTAAAAGATTAAACTGGGTACTCAAGGATAAAATAGTTGTTTACAAAGTGGCAGTTCATTATGTCTTTGTTCACTATGGATATTTCATAGAAGGGTTGAATGATATCATTATATTCTTGGGATATAATTTATTAATAAGGCCTAGAGTGAAATTATATTTATATAGTGGTATTAAATATAATTACTGGTAACTTTGGACTTGTCAAGGGTTGACAGATAAGCCCAAGGCCCATTAGAGCTAGAGTCTTATTTGTTCCCTTTAGTCCCATCTCAAGTCACAAACTAAAGCCCAATTGGGCAGGCCTAAAAGGCTAACCCAATTAGATAATCAATTTTTATTTAATAAGAGTTATTAAATAAAGTAACTACCAAGGTAGTTAGTATATACATATGATGAAAAGAAACGAAAACAGTTTTTCTCTACAATGAGAAGAAGAGAACTTTCTTTGAGAATCAACATACATAAAGACTGATTGAGAGACCACTCATCTTGGACACCCTGTGGAATTGGGATGTTGATTAGAGGTATTCTCAAGGCTTGTTTTTTAATTTCACTGCATCAAGGTGCGCTTTCTATTCTTTGTTCTAGAATTCAAGGTTGCATGTTATCTCTCATGAATGAAGTAGATTTGTGTTTGTTGCTTCCGCTGTGTGTTTTGTATGGAATGCAAAACCAATTTTTCCAACAATTGGTATCAGAGCGGTCTTCAATATCATGCTTGTATAACATGTGATTAAGTTTTAAAATTAAAGAAAAGCCGTTTTCTTGGTGTTTTTATTTTTTGCAGTAAAGTTTTTGCATAATTGTGTCTTTGAATCCATATGCTATGTTTTATATATGAGATATATATGTTGGATTCAGTTTTTTGAAGTGGACCAAGGTATATCTTTTAGTTACGGTGCCGACTTTGCTAGTTTTTGTATTAGTGAGGTACACCATCAATGTTCATAAAGGATTGATGGTCTAACTTCATTAGGATGAGATTGTATCCTTGATATGTTAGTATATATTAATATATGCATGATGTCACTTTGAGAAAGTTAACTATGTATACATTCAAGGATTATCTTTTCGGTAATGATACAGATTACTAATATTGATCAAAAAGTGTGTTTATGCCAGAATTAAATATACATATATATATATATATATATATATATATATATATATATATATTTTGGTTACTAGTGAAAATCCTTCAATGAAATTTATTCCTAATGAGATTAGGATTATGTTTTCAAGGTTTCTAGCATTATTAGCGTTCTTGATAATGATCTTGAAAACCTTAATGTTTTGATCTATGAATCTTCTTTCATAAAATCAAAAGGTATTTTTGATGGAAAATAGAAAAAAAAACGTAAAAAAAACGGTTACCAAAAAATTCTGAAAAAAATTCAGTTTTGTGAGTTTCAATCGATCGAGAATTCCTTTCAATTGATTGAATTTTTTTTTTTTTTATTGATCAAAGGGAAATCGAGAACCAAATGATTCAGGCAGAAACTCTATGATGAAATTCTTCATTGTCTCGATTGATCAAGAATTCCTTTCGATCGATCAAACAGGAATCAAGAATCGATAGAATGAGGCAGTGGCTTTGTGATGAATTTCTTCATTTTTTCGACCGATCGAGAAAAATGTTCAACCAATTGAAGGCACTGAATTTTGAATTTTCACTTGCTTTTTGATTAAGTGTTAAAACTTTGACAAAATGCAAGGTTGTGTGTGATGAAGTTACACATGATTCTATATAAAGTGATTAATTTTATATTCCTTAAAAGTTAAGGACATTTATTAATCATTATCTAACTAAAAGACCTAATGAGATCAAAGATATTAGTTAAATAGAACTCTTAGTCTTAAATAGTTTAGGACTTGTCTTTTAAGAAACATTCTAATGAGATTGGAATTGTTGTATGATTAAAAGTCCTTAATTTATTTTAATTAGAGGGTTTTAATGAGATTAAAATTCTAATTAAAGTTATATAATTTCTAATGAGATTAGAATTCTTAATCAAATAAGTTAAGGATAGAGTTCTATATAACTAATTTTTGATTCATTAGTGTTTAAGGAGTCCTAAATAGTTTAGGACTTCCATTTTAGTTAGTGATTCTAATGAGATTAGAGTCTTCAACAAGTGCAAGGTTATTGCCAAATAAGGAGTGTGAGTGTTGAAATAACCTTTTGTTAAGTTTATTGTAATGTGAATAGATACCTTGTCTTGGCCTTGAGCCTTGCATTCCATGTGGAGAGTATTTACTTCACAGATTACATGATTAAACTTCTTTGTGATTACGCGAATGTTCGTTATGCTACTGTAACGTGACTTAGTGAAATCACATCGAATTTAAAAAATTAAACACATTTGATGTGTAGGGTTAAAATTGTGATAAGATCACAATGATTTCAAGACAATCCACTTGTTTTAAAAATTTCGAGTGGGAGAGAGATACAAGGGTTGGATCTCACGACCTCCATTATTGGTTCAAAGTAGTGTGGGTAAGCACCACGTCTTGGTGTATATGCCTCGCGATCCCAAAGAAGGGTGTTTATTTCATAGTACTACAAGATTGAACTTACCCATTTAAAGTAGTGTGAATAAGCACCTCGTCTTGGTGTATATGCCTCGCGATCCCAAAGGATGGTGTTTTGTTTCATGGTACTACAAGTTTAAACACTATAAGGGAGATGAAATGTGGCTACACATGATTCTAGATAATGGTGTATACTAGACTAAGTGTAATGTTAACCTCCCAAAGAAGCTATGTCATTATTACTTAGCAGCTAAAGGAAGAGCGGCAAATTATTTTTGTTTAGTAAGAGTTACCATGATATAATTAATAATGAGAATAGTTCTCGCCTGATCATAGTGGTTGGTATTTAGTCTATGCTGAGGAATATTAATTGCGGGATTAGGTTGTCGTTGTACCTAGTATAGTATGGTTTTCGGGTTCCATACTATATGGTTATGGATGCAAAATTATAATGTCATTGTATTTATGTTCATAGTCTCAAAATAAAGTTGTCATAACTTTTTGTTCTCTAACTACTATTTTAATTGAATCACATTAATTATGAAATAATTTTGGACATGGTGCTTAAAGGAGCTGAAGTACATTAATATGTTTTGATTTAGCATTGTCATAATTTCCTATACATGATGCATTTATGGAAGATAGCACATCATAGTCTCCATAGAAATGCTAAAATGTTACACTGGCTCCCATCTCAATTGTTCTACAACATGATATGCAAGAGTTAGTACTAGACTTAGACTTTATATTAAGTCTAAATGAGATGTTTGTTATGAATCATATTGAGTGGTAAGAAAGGCTTAAGGAGTTCCAATTCTATATCTTTTATAAACATGTTTTATTTTAAATGAATTGGAATTCTTGAATCTAGAGTTTAAATGTTAATCTCATATGGATATGATCCGCAAGTCCTTGTTAGAATCATTTGATCAATTCAGATTGTTTTGAAAATAAACTCTTTTTATATTATCTGAGTTGATAAGTGTGTTCTGCGCAACGGAAGACATCCTAAAAGTTAAGGCTAGGATTAATATGATTTAATTCAAATTCTTAGCCTGAACTGAAAGGTAAGGGTGGTAAGAGGAGGAATAATAATACCAAACAGTTGGACAAGCTAGTTGCCCTAGTAGTTGCCAAAAGGAAATTAGACTCAAAAGTATGACCAAAAGGAAAGTGTTTCCATTTTGGCAAGTCTAAGCATTGTCTATGATTGTTTTCTAGATTGAAATTTACATGTTTTGCTTTTTAAAGATAAAGTTTTCATCCTTTGGTATTACATGTTTTGGCACCTATGTCTAAATCTTATTAATCTAAATGATACTCAAGATTGGTGAAAGATGAGCTTTTAGAACCATTATTTTGTTATATTCCCAGTCTATGAATTCTATTTAGAGGATAATATGATCTAGGGCTCCTTTTTGTAAAGGAATTAAGTTCCAATGACTTCTTTAAGTTAGTGCATACATAAAGGAGGAAAAGGGCCCTTTTAAAGGTAGATTGTTCTAGAAGAAAAATGTCAGATTTTGTTGTAGGACAACTATAAAATACATTTAGAAATGAGATGGTTGTATTAGATACACCAAAGACGTTATTCTGTAGATAACTATTACACATGTACAATATCGTAGTGGGAGGATTATCAATTACCAAATAAATTCATACTTTTGGGATAGACCTTTGAAGTCATTCCACAAGGATATGAATTTGATCCTCGGTCCTATGTAAAGGTTGATGGAATTAAATGTGAGTGCAGCGGAAAATAAGTTTGGAACGGATCTACTTCATTCAATATTGATAACATGTGTAAAGTAAATTTCAGAATTATGAGAACAAGAGATCGTACCTTGAAGCGATGAGTTTCAAAACCGAAGATTGAAGCACTTGGGAATACTCTTAATCTTCACTCCAATTCCACTAATCGCCCAAGATGTGTGGTCTCTCAAATTGGTAACAAAGGGATAACTAGTGAGTACCAAAAACCCACTTCCACACCACTACAATGGTGATTTTCTTACCAAAAATCTTCTGTACGTTTTTCCCTTTGTTTCTAACCAATATATCTAATTGGGCTAGCCTTTTGGGCCTTACCAATTGGGCTTAAGTGTGTGGCTTGGAGTGGGACCAAAAGGGACCAATAAGACACTAGCTCCAATGGGCCTTGGGCTTTTCTGTCAACTCTTGACAAGTCCAAAGTTACCATTAACTATATTTAATACCACTATATAAATATAGTTGCACTCTAGGTCTTATCTATATATTATATCCCAAGACTTTATTATACATGCAACCCCTTCATAAAATATTCGTAGTAATACAAAGTTATTAATATAGACTGCCACTTTGTAAATTACTACATCTTGATCCTTGAGTACCCGGTTTAATCCTTAATGTTATTCATTATATATTTATGAAATCCAATTCCATAAATATATACTTTAGTCTTACTAAAGTGGTTAGGCCTAACTCTCTGAATAACAAACTCATTAAACTTATCTCAAGGGAATATTTTATATCTCCAGTAAGAGACTATGAATTCCATCTTGAGAATACATGTTCCATCAACACTTAATGTGGCTGCCCAACATACTGAGGTTTTGACCATTAATATAGATCTCACTCCTGATATATCAAAGCAACCTACATCTTATGATCAGGTCCATTATTCTCTCAGGATTAAGAGTTCATGCAAATACAAGTCATGAGATTTATTATTCATTTGACAGTCTTTAGGCAAATAATAAATCTCATGGCGGTCCAGTTCAATATGTCTTAACTCTTAAAACATATTAACACATCAACTAGAAGTCTCCACTTCCATGATCAAGACAAATCATCGTAGTTGATATGTTATAGTCTTCGCAGATGAAGTGCCCAATTTCATCACCGACTACGAACTATAATTCTGAGTTTACAAAGAACTTGTGATTTATATCTTCTGTGACTCTTCACATAAATCACATACAATGCATCTCATGGACTATATGATAATGTCCGAATATTCATGTTACCATTATTTCAGATATTAATAAAACAAATTTATTAAACATAATATTAAGTCATACATAATGTCAAACACAATGTCATACTTAATATCATACATAGCATCTTACAATAGGATTTAAGGGCACCAATCCTAACATTCTCCCACTTGCCCTAAAGACTATTGTGCACTAATCTAACTCCCATTCCCTCCAAATGTGACTCGAAAGTCCTTTGAGGCAAGGCTTTGGTAAATGGATCTGCTAGATTGTTTGCACTTTCAATCTTTGCTACCACCACATCTCCACGAGCAACAATATCTCGAATGATATGGTACTTCCTCTCAATGTGCTTTCCTTTCTTGTGATTCCTTGGATCTTTAGATTGTGCAACTGCTCCACTGTTATCACAAAACAATGTGATTGGAACTTGCTCCATTCTTATTACACCAAGGTCAGAGAGGAATTTCTTGAGCCATACAGCTTTCTTTGCTGCTTCACAAGCAGCAACATATTCTGCTTCCATGGTGGAGTCTGCAATACATGATTGCTTAATACTCCGCCAACTAATGGCTCCACCTCCCAAGGTGAAAACACATCCTGAAGTGGATTTTCTGAAATCTAGATCCGATTGAAAATCTGAATCTGTATAGCCAATGGGAATCAAATCCTCACAACGGTAAACAAGCATATAATCTCTCGTTCTCCGTAGATACTTGAGAATATGCTTTACAGCTTGCCAATGTTTTGGTCCTGGATTTGATTGATATCGGCTGACCATGCCCACTGAATAGCAGATATCTGGTCTAGTACAAAGCATGGCATACATGAGACTTCCTACTGTAGAAGCATAAGGAACTTGTCTCATAATATCTACTTCCTCTTGAGTCTTAGGCCTTTGGTCATCAGACAGAGGAACTCCATGTCTGAAAGGAAGCAATCCTTTCTTGGAGTTTTGCATGCTAAACCGTTCTAGAACCTTATCTATGTATCCAGCTTGTGATAAGCCTAACATCTTATTCTTGCGATCTCGCCAAAGCTTAATCCCTAGAATAAAGTTAGCCTCACCCAAGTCCTTCATATCAAATTGACTTGACAACCAAACTTTTACAGATGACATTACCCCTACATCATTTCCAATGAGTAGAATATCATCAACATAAAGTACTAGGAACATTACTACTTTATCTTGATGTCTTTTGTACACACATGGTTCATCAAGATTTTGTTCAAAACCAAATGTCTTGATTGCTTGATCAAACCTGATGTTCCATGACCTAGATGCTTGCTTAAGTCCATAAATGGACCTTTGCAACTTGCATACCAAATGCTCTTGGTTCTTTGCTATGAAACCTTCCGATTGCATCATATAGATTTCCTCTTCAAGATTGCCATTAAGAAATGCAGTCTTGACATCCATTTGCCAAATCTCATAATCAAAATGAGCAGCAATGGATAAGAGAATTCTGATAGATTTAAGCATTGCTACTGGAGAAAAGGTTTCATCATAATCTATACCTTCTTTTTGAGTATACCCTTTCGCCACTAGCCTTGCTTTAAAGGTTTCAACCTTCCCATCTATCCCTCTCTTTCTCTTGTAAACCCATTTGCAACCAACAGGTTTAATGCCGTTAGGCGCCTCTACAAGATTCCAAACTTGATTGGAATACATGGAATCTAATTCAGATTTCATAGCTTGGACCCAATGATGTGCATCTATATCATTCATTGCTTCATCATATGTGTAGGGATCCGATTCAACCTCTTCTGAGATAGCTTCATAGGTTTCTCCTAAACCTATGAATCTTATAGGAGGCCGAACAATTCTCCCACTACGACGAGGCACCTGTGTACTAGACATCTCATTAGTAGTATCTTGTGGTGTATCTAATACAGCCACATCATCCCTAGTTTCATCTATAGGTTGTTCATTTACAGATTCATTCATTTCAGCCAACACAACTCTACTTTTAGGAGTATAATCATTCATATAGTCATTTTCCAAGAATTTGGCATTTGTGCTAACAAACACTTTATTATCTTTATGACTATAGAATAAACCTCCAACAGTTCCTTTTGGATACCCAACAAAGAAAACCACTTCTGTTTTAGACTGTAACTTGTCAGACTTTCCTTTTAACACATGTGCTGGACAACCCCAAATATGGAGATGTCTCATACTAGGCTTACGCCCATTCCACAATTCCACAGGTGTTTTAGGAACAGACTTCGAAGGTACTAAATTCAGAAGATACATCGCTGTGTTTAAGGCATATCCCCAAAAAGAAATAGGTAGAGTTGAATAACTCATCATGGACCTAACCATTTCTAAAAGAGTCCTATTCCTTCTTTCTGCTACACCATTCTGTTGTGGAGTTCCAGGTGCAGTCAATTGGGATACAATCCCATTCTTAGTTAAGTAATCCTTGAAATCCCCAAAGAGGTATTCACCACCTCGATCAGATCGAATGGCTTTTATGTGTTTACCTAATTGATTCTCAACTTCAGCCTTAAACTCTTTGAACTTTTCAAAAGCTTCGGACTTCCGTTTCATTAGGTATACATAACCATATCTTGAGTAATCATCAGTGAAAGTAATGAAATACTCATGGCCACCTCTTGCTTGGATTGACATAGGACCACAAACATCAGAATGCACTAATTCTAACAAATCTTGGGCTCTTCTACCTTTTGCAGTAAAAGGTCGTTTGGTCATTTTACCTTCCAAACAAGATTCACAAACTGGAAATTCATCAAAGTCCATGGGCCCTAAGAGTCCATCTTTGATCAGTCTTTGAATTCTGTTTGAATTAATATGACCTAAACGCAAGTGCCAAAGATATGCATCATTAGTAGAAGGAAACTTTCTCTTTAATGATTTTACATGAGAGTTAGCATCTAATTCAGAATTATATAATTCATGCTTATCAGGAGTTAAAATATAAAGACCATCCACAATATTGCCATAACAGATAAACACTTTATCCTTCTTTATTACAACATTGTCTTTCAGGATAACACAATATCCTTGTTTACCTAAGTAAGTAGCAGAAATTAAATTCCTACGTACATTAGGTACATACAAACAGTCTTCTAATATTAAAACTCTAGATTGAAAACACAAATTATAAACTCCAACAGCTACAACTGGAATTCTGCTCCCATCAGCCAAAGTAAGAAACAACTCCCCTTCTTTAAGCTTTCTGGTCTCCTGAAACCCCTGCAAAGAATTGCAGATATGATTAGTACAACCTGAATCCACACACCAGGAATCCGTGGGATTCTGTACCAAACATATTTCAAGAAGGAATGTATCATTCATACCTTTATTCTTGGCAGCCTTGAAAACTGGACAATTCCTCTTCCAATGTCCTTTCTCACCACAATGGAAACACTTTCCTTTGATCTTCTTTCCTTTATCAGCAACCCCTAAGGCAATTTGTTTACCCTCTTGTTTGGTGAAGTCTTTCTTCTTCTTCTTCTTACCCTTGCCTTTCGACTTAGGTTGAGAAGTAGAAGCTTCACCAACATTGGCTTCAACATTGGAAGTACCAAGAATGCCTTCTGCCGCTACCAATTCATTCATTAATTCAGACAAGGTATAAATCTTTTTGTTCATATTATAATTCAGTTTGAATTCCTTGAATGATTCTGGTAGCGACTGGAGTATCATATCCACTTGGGATTCTCCATCTATATCGGCACCTAAAACTTCCAATGTGTTCAGATTAGAGATCATTGTAGGACAATGCTCTCTCACTGAACTTCCCTCAGCCATTCTAGTATTATAAATTTGCCTCATGGTTTCTTGCCTTGCAGAACGGCCTTGCTCACCAAACATCTCCTTCAGACTTAACATAATGTCTGAAGCTAGTTCTACATCCTGCATTTGATGCTGTAGAACATTTGAGATAGATGCTAGGATGTAGCACTTGGCCATTCCATTAGATTTCTGCCAACGATCATATCGTTGTTTTTCCTCAAGAGGAGCATCTAATGAAGGAAAGTTAGGACATGGTTTAGTAAGAACATACTTATGTTCTTCAGCAGTGAGAACTATGTCCAAGTTTCTTTTCCAGTCAACATAGTTGGATCCAGTCAGTTTGTTTTGATTAAGAATAGCTACAAGTGGGCTAAAAGATGCCATGTTCTAAATCTGAAAACAATAAACATGAATATAATCAATAAACTGGACATTATCTTTTTAGCATATAAACATATAGTATGGAACCTTAATAAAACCATAATATAATATATGCAACGACAACCCAATCCCATATTCAATATCCCTCAGCATAGAGTGAATATAAAATACTATGATTGATTGAGAACTATTCTCATCATTAGTGCTATCATGATAACTCTTATCAAACACTAATAATATGCCGTTATATTTATTTGGCCTCTAAATAATGATAGTAAGAACTCAGCATAGAGGATACTATAATATTTAGTCTAGTGTATACCACTGTCTAGAATCATGTGTAGCCACATTTCATCCCCTTAACAAGCTTATTTTGTAGTACCATGATACAAAACACCCTCCGCATGGAATGCTAAGCTCAAGGCAAAGACAAGGTGTTTGATCAAACCACTATAAACCAAGAAATTCAATCTTGTAGGACCATAAAATAAATACTCTCCGCATGGAATGCTAAGCACAAGGCAAAGACAAAGTATTTATTTCATACTACTATGAATTGACAATGGAGGCCGTGAGATCCAACCCTTGTATCTCTCTCCCACTAGATGTTTTAAAAGAAAGGTTTTTAGTTTTAAAACATGCATAATCTAATTACACATAGTCTTACTCTTTTATCATGTGAAAACACTTAGAAAAAATTTCTGTTTTTCTTTCTTTCGATCGATCGAAAGTGCCCCTCGATCGATCGAAAAAACTAAAAAATTCGAACTTGATCATCTGACACTTTCGATTGATACACGATTGCCTTTCGATCGATCGAAAAACAGATTCGATCGATCGACTAGCAATCGAAAAACTATCGTTCTAAAGCGTCTAATCACTGTCTCTTTCGATCGATCGAAAATGATTTTCGATCGATCGAAAATCGCGAAACTCAAATTCCCAGAAATTTTCTAAGGCAGTTTTCTACGGATTTTCATGAACAAACATCTTGAAAACGAACATGATAGACAGAGATCAATGTCAAAACTGAATTCTATTGATGTTACAGCCTTAAGATTGAATTTAACATACTTAAATTTAAAATTAAACAACATCATAACACCAATTTCAGTTTTCATCAAATCATAGTTTCAACAACATGCAGAAAATTAAAACTTAATCTTCTAACAATATGAAACTATCTTCTCCAATTCTAAAACTCACAAACATGTTAAACAATACGAAATTGAAGACCGCTCTGATACCATTTGATGGAATTAAATGTGAGTGCAGCGGAAAATAAGTTTGGAACGGATCTACTTCATTCAATATTGATAACATGTGTAAAGTAAATTTCAGAATTATGAGAACAAGAGATCGTACCTTGAAGCGATGAGTTTCAAAACCGAAGATTGAAGCACTTGGGAATACTCTTAATCTTCACTCCAATTCCACTAATCGCCCAAGATGTGTGGTCTCTCAAATTGGTAACAAAGGGATAACTAGTGAGTACCAAAAACCCACTTCCACACCACTACAATGGTGATTTTCTTACCAAAAATCTTCTGTACGTTTTTCCCTTTGTTTCTAACCAATATATCTAATTGGGCTAGCCTTTTGGGCCTTACCAATTGGGCTTAAGTGTGTGGCTTGGAGTGGGACCAAAAGGGACCAATAAGACACTAGCTCCAATGGGCCTTGGGCTTTTCTGTCAACTCTTGACAAGTCCAAAGTTACCATTAACTATATTTAATACCACTATATAAATATAGTTGCACTCTAGGTCTTATCTATATATTATATCCCAAGACTTTATTATACATGCAACCCCTTCATAAAATATTCGTAGTAATACAAAGTTATTAATATAGACTGCCACTTTGTAAATTACTACATCTTGATCCTTGAGTACCCGGTTTAATCCTTAATGTTATTCATTATATATTTATGAAATCCAATTCCATAAATATATACTTTAGTCTTACTAAAGTGGTTAGGCCTAACTCTCTGAATAACAAACTCATTAAACTTATCTCAAGGGAATATTTTATATCTCCAGTAAGAGACTATGAATTCCATCTTGAGAATACATGTTCCATCAACACTTAATGTGGCTGCCCAACATACTGAGGTTTTGACCATTAATATAGATCTCACTCCTGATATATCAAAGCAACCTACATCTTATGATCAGGTCCATTATTCTCTCAGGATTAAGAGTTCATGCAAATACAAGTCATGAGATTTATTATTCATTTGACAGTCTTCAGGCAAATAATAAATCTCATGGCGGTCCAGTTCAATATGTCTTAACTCTTAAAACATATTAACACATCAACTAGAAGTCTCCACTTCCATGATCAAGACAAATCATCGTAGTTGATATGTTATAGTCTTCGCAGATGAAATGCCCAATTTCATCACCGACTACGAACTATAATTCTGAGTTTACAAAGAACTTGTGATTTATATCTTCTGTGACTCTTCACATAAATCACATACAATGCATCTCATGGACTATATGATAATGTCCGAATATTCATGTTACCATTATTTCAGATATTAATAAAACAAATTTATTAAACATAATATTAAGTCATACATAATGTCAAACACAATGTCATACTTAATATCATACATAGCATCTTACAATAGGATTTAAGGGCACCAATCCTAACAAAGGTAATAGATGATATGAATATGGATTACTAGATCAAGGTTATGTGAATAGAATTAGATTCTATTTAAAGTCTAAAACTTGTAGAGGCGCCTACTAGCATTAAGCCTACTCTTTTCAAATAGGTCTACAAGTAAATGAGATTGATAGATTTGAACATGCAAACATTCAAAGTCAAGACTAGTGGTGAAAAGATTTATTTAGAAAGAAATGGTCCAACTATGAAAAGATTTTTTTACCAATAGTCAAGTTTGATTCTATCTAGATTCTCTTATTTATTATATTTCATTTGGATGAAAGATGGCAATGGATATCAAGAATGCTTCTTTTAGTAGTGTTGGGAAATTTAGACCCCGGTTGATAGAATTAAAAAGTTTTAAACCCAAGTTGTTAATTAGATTTATTATGAATAAACCTTGTTAAAACAAACAAACATCAATATCATGTCAATGTCATACACAGCGAAATTGTAAATAAGACAAGATATGATGACCTAGGAAAACTAATGAAACAAACTAGTTTCACAGTAAAAAACTTGGGGGGAAACCTTCCCGAAAACCGATTCACTATACTAAAGAGAAGTTTTAGATCTAGTACAAAACCTTTGTCCCTCGACTCTACAATCCCCATAGATGAATTTATAGCAGAAACCTTCTACTGCTTCAAAACCTTTGAACTCTCTAGTATATGAATGCCACCAATGATGCACGGATCCCAGTACGTGACTAACTCCTTTGCACGAATCGCAGTAAGTGACTAACTCCAGCAACTTGAAGAAGATTTTTGTTGGTTGCAAAGTTCTTCGCTTCATCAACAATGAAAATCAAGAAGTACTTAGTTACAAAACCCTAAGGTGCAAAAGACGCAGTAACTTCTTGCAAAGATAATAAGGCACTAGATCACTTTCTGCATGTGTTCTCCATGTATAACGGCGTTTAAAATAAGCCTTATATATGTCTAGGGTTGTGAGAAAAGAAACCCTACAAATTAATAGGCCACAAATTGAATGACCCCTTGTGATTTAAACTAATTAATTAATTAAGCCAAGTTATTAATTAATCAATTTATCATGCAAACGCGTGGCAGCACAAACAAATCACCAAAACTAAATATGCAGCGGAAAATAAATAACACGGTGATTTGTTCACGAATGGGGAAAACCCTAACGGCAAAAACCCCACTGGGTGATTTTCAGGTCACCACTCCCGAAACTCCACTATTATCAAATCAAGCGGTTACAAGTAAAGGAATCCCAAGTACCTTACCAACCTACAGTTGAACCCTTACCCCAATACCCAATTAGACTTGATCTGTAGCGACAGTTCCCCCTTTTGATGCACGGCTCCCAAGTACATGACTAACTAGATGCACGGATCCCAGTACGCGACTTCAAACACCAACTTTAGAAAGAGAGGTTGGCTGCAAAGTTCTTCAGTTCATCCTTTATGATGAATAACACGAAGATGCTTGGTTACAAAACCCTATGGTGCAAATACACAGCAACTTCTTGAAAGAAGATGAACTAGGTCAAGAACTTCGTCTTTGATCTCAATTTGCTTGAACAAGAATTGCTCAATGCTTTTGCAACTTGTGTCTATGTTGACGGCTCTTAAAACACTCCATTTATATGTTTAGGGTTAGAAGAAAAGAAGGCCCAAAAACATATTCACGGATCCCAAGAAAATCAAAACAGAAAATCTGACTTTTTAATTCTCGACAGATAGCAGGTGTCGAGGTAGCTATCAAGCAGGTGTCGAGATTTAAAATCTGTGCACTTCAACTTGCTTTTTCTTGGACAGACTTGATGACTTCAACACTTGATCTTGAAACCTTGTTTCTTGAAGTATTAAAAACACCTAGAACTACCCAATTACAAGTAGAGTACGTTTTGTCAAAGGATTAGCCAATTTACATAAATAGTATGACATATGTTCTTAACATGTGAACACATATGTCCTAACAATCTCCCCCTTTGGCAATCCGTGACAAAACCACAACAAACAAATGAACATATGAGAGAAGTCATAAATCACTCAACTCATATTCACTTGTTGAATACAATAAAATCTATCCTAACACAAACTCTTGAAAAACTTTGCAAGAAGAGAGTTTATGGCAAGTAGACTTTGACAACCTATATTTCTGAAACACTTTAAACAAAACTCATCAAGGCATCTTGTGTGAAACAGAAATAATTAGATTGCATACAAGTATAAAGAACATGTGTCTAAAGTTAGAAAAGAAACAACACATGAAGAGATAGGTGAAAAAGAAAAACATACATCCATATATATAGAAAGATAAGTACAATGTATGTAAGACTGGTCACAAGACCTCATATACAAGATCAATGTATCTAACAAGAATAGAAAAGAAAAGATACATCAAGACCTCACTACATCCCTCAAAAATATGAACACTCCCCCTATCAAAAATGTCCTATACTAACTCTCCCCCTAAGATGACTACTCTCATAGTCCAAAACTACTCCCCCTTTTTGTCACGAGTGACAAAGGGTAGAGTGTCATGTAGACATCTCATCAGTAGAGCTAGCATCTCCATCATCATCATCCGAAGCATCATCGTCATCACCATCATCATCATCATCCTCAGCATCAGAATCTGAAACGACTAGAGGAGGTGGTGGATGAGAAGCCTTAGAAGCAAAACCACCCATAGTCGCCTGCCGTCGTGCAATACGACCAACATGAACGTTCACCTGATACAACTCAGTGGTGAGTGTATCAAGGCGAGCATCTATGCACTGCAGCTGCGCCATAATATCTCCAAGAGATACATCGCCTGAAGAAGAAGGAGGAGCCAATGTAGATGGAGTTGATTTGGACGGAGCCGAACGGGAGGGAGGAGTGGAATCTGGCTGTCGCGACCTAAACTGTGCCTCACTACATTTTACGGTAGCGGCATCTATGGTAGATATGTGTGTGAAGTGGTCGGACACAGGGAAAGGGATGGAAAAATGGCGTAGAATCCTCGTGATAGCGGAAGGAAAGATGAGCTTATCACGGGACGCCGAATCTAAATGAACATCTATGATAGAGAAAATGAAGTGTGAAGGAAAATCTATCGTAAGATGCTCAAGTAGAGATAACAAAAATTGAGCATGAGGCTCTGTGATAGAGTTATAGTGAGAGAGAGGATGGAGTACAAAAGTCATCACCATGTTAAGGAATCTAGGACCTTTAGCAAAAGGTCTACATGATGTATACTGATGCTCACCCCAGTTAGAAGGGCGCTCACAAAAAGCAGAAATGAGCTCATCCTTGGACACAGTCCTCAGTCGCTCACAAGTAGGATAGTCAGGAAACTCTATCCTAGGAACCCTAAGCACATTCGCAACGAGCTGCGGTGTAACAGCAATGCGTGTACCTCAAACGCGAGTATGAAAAAGAGGTACTGAACGATCAATCCCGTACATATTGGAGTAAAACTCCTAAATCAGTATGAGAGGACAGGTGACCGGGACGTCACACAGTGACTCCCATCCCCTATTGTAAATGACAGAGGGAAGGTCAGTGTCGGCGAAGTCCGCCAGAATGACTTGGCATTCCGAATGAACACCTCGTTTAGAAAAGTTCTCAGTAAATGCCTTGTGGGCATCTCCATCATGGAACTGAAGGTTAAGAGGAGCAGAGTCAGAAGAAGAGGAAGCTCCAGAACGCAGAGGGTTCCGAGCAGGAGTGGATTTACGTTTGGGTGCCATAGACACTACTAACGTAAAAGAATGAGAACGAGATAGAGAGGGAGACAATCAGAAAAATCCCAAACAGTTCAAATATAATAATATCTTGAACAAAAAGTATGTATGCATAGGAATGCATTGACATGTGATATGCAAACATAAAAAGCATCATGGGCTCAGCCCAATCCAAACCTAGCAGCACACATACAAGAAACATACATCTAAATGCATGCAAATATCATTCTAATGCACATGGAATGCAATGTATGACATTTTAAACATCTTTTATTGAAAACCCAACCCAAAATTTCAATAAAAACTCATTGATTTTGAAAAACCCCAAAATTTTCAAAAAAAATCCCAAAACCTAAGATTCAAAACATGAAATGCATGAATAAGGAATGAAAAATGAGATCATACCACTTGATTTGAAGCAAGGAAGGCTGAAAATCACGTGGGTTGGAGATTTTGAGTGAAAAAGATGGTTTGGGAGGTGAAGAGTCTTCGGACAGATCAAGAGAGATCGAGTGAATGAGTGAAAAATCGCGATCGTACCTTATATAGACACCTCAGTAATTCTCGACAGCTGAGGTGTCGAGAGGTATTGAGGAAGCTGTCGAGAAAGGTATCGAGGAAATGGTCTTCGACAGCTGAAGGTGTCGAGATGGTGTCGATGTAAGAACTGGTGAATCATGAATGAATGCTCGATCGATCGACCAGGTATCGAGGAGGTATCGAGAAGACAGGAGATTTCTCGATCGATCCACATGGTGTCGAGACAGGTGTCGAAAAAGAAGCATCAGACACAACAAGGGAATCTCGATCGATCCATCAGGTGTCGAGAATCTATCGAGGAGACAGAAGATTTCTCGATCGATCCACCAGTTGTCGAGGATGTGTCGAGATTGCGATAAGAAAAAGGCTTAGAAGCTCGACAGATGATCAGGTATCGAGGAGGTGTCGAGACAGCTTTTAAAAACAGTTTTTCGAGAAGTGAAAAACACAAACATGAATGCAATCAAGACAAACACCTCAACCATGATCCAATCAACATAAAAAGCTCTCAAAAATCATCTCTCAATGAAACTTTAAGCACATGGATCTCCCAAAAACTCTCACACACACTAAACAAGTCTAACAAATTTTATATTTCAAAAATAAGTCATGACAGTTTAGTGAGCATACAAAAGCACATGTTGTAAAGTTGTTATTTACAACTATATTTTTTGTTGGCTATTATTCCGTGACAAATTTGATTGTAATTGATTTCAATCTTGTATACCCTGTATTTATTGTGGGATTTATTGTAAGGGTTTTGTGTGAGAGAGAGAGAGTGTGAAGACTCAAGAAATTGAAGACTGAAGGGTTTTCGCGGGTATCTCGCTACTACGCATCCCGCGAAATGGTGCATGTGCCCTGCACGTGCTGGAAGCTGAAGAGTCATGCCAGGCTGTCATTTTCGCGAGTGTCTCGCTGGTAAGGCCTTCCCGCGAGACAGTCGCGAAACATTCTGCCTGGAGGATTTTTATGAGTGACCTTTTTACCCTTCACCCACTCTATATATATACCCTCATTACCCATATATGTAGGTGTGGCCATTCATAGAGAAAAACCCTAGATAGGTTTTCTACAACTCACCCACCCATCTTTTGAGAGAGAGCTACTCCTCCTTAGTGAGAAATCATTGTAGCCTCTTCTCCATCCCTCTCCCATTATCATACCTTGAGAGGAGATTTGTACCCAAACACAACCCACACACATTCAGAGTGTAGAGAGTGTTTTGGAGCTATTGGGAAGCATTGGAAGAAGCCAAGGATGGCAGATGCAACATGGAGCTTGTTGCGGGATCCGGAGAGCTAGACAAGACACGGTTCCGAGAAGCCTTGTTGGAGTAGGAGCTTGGAGGGCTTAGGTACATCGGGTAGATTAGGCTTGGAGGGTCTCTTGCTAACCCATGTATCCTAACTGATTGTCTAGTGGATCGATTTCCGCTTGGAGGGCGGCGGAGAGGTTTTTCGCCGAGTTCTTCGGTTTCCTCTTCGATAACACGTCTCGGTGTTATCTGTGTTTGCATCCTTCTTCCCTACTCTTGTTCATTTCATTTTTACTGCTGTGTTGCTTTAAATTTGGATTAGAGTAGTTGTATTGCTTATACACTTGTGTTTACACTATTCCGCACTTATCTTTAAGTTAGTGTAAAATCAACCAAGCCGTAATTTTAATTGGGGGTCTAAATCAGCTCGCGTGTTTTCAACACATTTTCGAGCTTTCACATGTAAAACCTTTGTGATGGCCAAATCACATTGTACCTGCACCTGTATCAAAAGTAGCAAAGAATATTGCGTGTTGTGTGTGAAAAACATCGCAAGATTACATATGTGTATACATGTTATGACGATCTGAGATATGAGAAAATAACTTTAACTCACACACAATCATAACTGTTTGATGGGGACTATCACCTTCGAGGTACATCCTATAACTCCCACATCTCCTAGAATACACGCTTGCAACCATTTTAAAGTATTTTTAATCTTTTTGCTTTTTACTTCTTTGCATATTTTCTTTTTAAACATATCATACATGGGCTTATGAGAAAGAAAAGAAATACTCATTGATATTTGACATTTCAATTTTACTATGCCTAAGCACACAAATGTCATTGACATCACACTTTTGCTATGCCGAAGCATACAGATGTCATTCATGATTGGCAGGCAACAGTGGTGAGATGGTTATTTATGCCTTTCTCTTAGGATTTTCTAGTCCTACCCGTCAAAAAGAGTGATATGAGTGTTAAGTTTAAAGAAATAACCTAATCTTACTCATCACAAACAAGAGCCACAAAGCTCACTTGCTTAGTTGTGCATAAAGATGCTCATCTAAGCTACAAGAGATACAAAGTTTGGAAAACTTTGTTTCATTGGCCATCCAAGGTACACAAGTACCAAAGTACACATAACACACTGTTTTTGTATTTTTCAATTTTTCAAATTTTTTTTTATTTTATATCAAAACAAAATAAACAAAACTGAAAGTAAACACACAAAAACATGTTAACAAAGCAAAACAATGCATAAAACTAGACTGACTCAAAAAAATGCAAAACACACAAGCAATGCAATAAACAAGAAAAACAAGAAGGGAGAAGAAAGTGATGAAATCACTTAGAGTTCTTTTTCTTCCACACCTTGGAAGAGCCTTTCCTTTGATTGAATCCTTGAACCGGCGGTGAGGGGAAAGAATTGAAACCGTTCAAGTTCGAAAGGAACATGATGGCTTTTAGAAGATCTCCAAGAGGAGCAAAAGAGGATTGAAGCTGATTCTGGCTTCCAGATGCTGTCATACTGTTGCTCTGTTGGGTGGCTAGCCACTTGTAGCAATTTGGTTGAGTATGACCAGCAGCTCTACAATGATGACAGAGATGCTGCTTCTTTTGTTTAGGCTTTTGAGAGTTAGCCTTCTTAGCCCTAGGGATTTTAGCATCTTTCTTATCTAACTTAGGGGGTGCTCCTAAGATGGATTTACCCTTGTCTATGTTCTCACTAGCTAATTCAGTTTTAACATCAGTATTCTCAATCTTAACAGTATTAGCAGGAGGAACAAAGACAGTAGAACTAGTAGAAGCAGAATTAGAGAAAGAAAGACCATACTCTAAACCTGTTCGATCTGAAGCAAATTTCTGGTTGCTGAGCATCTCATCAAGTTTTGCACTTGAAGTCCTCTCCAGTTGAGCTCTGACTTGAAACAGCTCTGCTTCAAGCTTCTTGGTCTTCTCAGCTAGGAAGTTGTTTTCAAATCTCAGTGCTCCAATAGTTTGATTCGCCTCATCAAACTTTGTGGACAACTCTTCTCGATCAAGTTCCACATCACTGAGCTTCTTGGTGGCCAGCCTATATAACTTCTCATGCTTCTCAGAGAGCTTGTAAAGCTTCTCATAGGCTGAATAGATATCATCTTTGTCATCCATCTTTTCACATTCAGTGTCCACCAATTCTTCTTCTTGTTCCACTTCTTCAACAATCCCTTCAGTGGGATTGACTGTGGCAGTGAAGGCATTTAAGATTCCGTCATCCTCATTGTCGGAATCATCTTCAGGCTCAGTGTCACTCAGGGTTGCAGCAAGAGCCTTGCTCTTCCCAATGCTCTTCAGATATGTAGGACACTCAATCTTCATGTGTCCAAACCCATGACACCCAAAACACTTGGGTCCTGCCGGAACAGTGTATTGACCGCCTTCCTTAGCATCCTTCCTTCCTTTGTCTTGGCTCCTTTGTCTTGGCTCTTGAACTGTGAAGAACTGAATTGCCTGCGGTCCTTGTCGAAGCTCCTCCCATTGGCATTCTTCATAAACTTCTTGAACTGCCTCGTAATGTAGGACTTCATCTTGGAATCTTCATCATTAGAAGACTCATCTGTATCACTGCTCTTTGCCTTCAGGGCCATGCTCTTGCCCTTGCTTGACTTGCCAATTCTTGATAACCCTAGCTCGTAGGTCTGCAAGTTCCCAACCAGCTCAGTCAAAGGAATTTTGTCAATGTCCTTTGATTCTTCTATTGCCGTAATCTTGGCATGAAATCTCTCAGGTAGAGATCTGAGCGCCTTCCTTACAACCTTGGGTTCAGGGATGGTTTCCCCAAGATTGAAGGCTGAGTTCACTATGTCTTTAAGCTTGGCATAGAACTCATCAAACGACTCATCCTCCTCCTTTTTAATTTCTTCAAAGCTAGTAGTGAGCTTCTGTAGCTTTGAATCTTTGACAGCCTTTGTTTCTTCATAGGTTGTCTGGAGGATGGTCCACGCCTCCTTAGCAGTTTCTGTTGAGGATATCTTCTTGAACTCCTCATTGGTGACTGCGCTGAATAGGGCATTCAATGCTCTGCTGTTGAAGTTTGCCGCCTTGATCTTAGCTTCATCCTAATCAGCCGGCGCTTCTTTTGGCTTGGTCCAGCCAATCTCAATAGCTTGCCACACCTTTTCATCTAAGGACTGCAAAAAAACTCTCATGCGTATTTTCCAGTAGGCATAGTTAGTCCCATCAAATAAAGGAGGTATAATTAGAGATTGTCCTCTATCCATGACAAACAGGGGTCAATGGATCAATCACAGCAAAGATTAAACCTAATCAGAGTGTACCTGCTCTGATACCACTTGATAGGCCACAAATTGAATGACCCATTGTGATTTAAACTAATTAATTAATTAAGCCAAGTTATTAATTAATCAATTTATCATGCAAACGCGTGGCAGCACAAACAAATCACCAAAACTAAATATGCAGCGGAAAATAAATAACACGGTGATTTGTTCACGAATGGGGAAAACCCTAACGGTAAAAACCCCATCGGGTGATTTTCAGGTCACCACTCCCGAAACTCCACTATTATCAAATCAAGCGGTTACAAGTAAAGGAATCCTAAGTACCTTACCAACCTACAGTTGAACCCTTACCTCAATACCCAATTGGACTTGATCTGTAGCGACAGTTCCCCCTTTTGATGCGCGGCTCCCAAGTACGTGACTAACCAGATGCACGGATCCCAATACGCGACTTCAAACACCAACTTTAGAAAGAGAGGTTGGCTACAAAGTTCTTCAGTTCATCCTTTATGATGAATAACACGAAGATGCTTGGTTACAAAACCCTATGGTGCAAATACACAGCAACTTTTTGAAAGAAGATGAACTAGGTCAAGAACTTCGTCTTTGATCACAATTTGCTTGAACAAGGATTGCTCAATACTTTTGCAACTTGTGTCTATGTTGACGGCTCTTAAAACACTCCATTTATATGTTTAGGGTTAGAAGAAAAGAAGGCCCAAAAACATATTCACGGATCCCAAGAAAATCAAAACAGAAAATCTGACTTTTTAATTCTCGACAGATAGCAGGTGTCGAGGTAGCTATCGAGCAGGTGTTGAGATTTAAAATCTATGCACTTCAACTTGCTTTTTCTTGGACAGACTTGATGACTTCAACACTTGATCTTGAAACCTTGTTTCTTAAAGTATTAAAAACACCTAGAACTACCCAATTACAAGTAGAGTGCGTTTTGTCAAAGGATTAGCCAATTTACATAAATAGTATGACATATGTTCTTAACATGTGAACACATATGTCCTAACACAAATACATGTCAGCATGAGCAGAAAATCAGATCTGAAAATTCTGATTTCGTAGATCTCGACAGATTCGGCTTCTCTCAAGCTTTCTTCATTAAGTCTCGATAGATACTGTTTCTGTTGAGATATTTGTTAAGCTTTAATGAACAACTTTTCTTTACTTGTTTCTTGGTCCAATCTTCATGGCTTTAATAATTGGCTTGAACAACATTTTTCTTGAAGTACTAACTCATCATAGATCTACCTAAATACAAGTAAATTGCATTTTGTCAAAGGATATTACATAAAATACGTCCTTAACAATCTCCCCCTTTGGTAATCCATGACAAAACCACAACAAAAAAAAATAATCATGAGAGAAGTCTTAAATCACTAAACTTATAAGCACTTGTTGTATTACAAAGTAAATCTATCTCTACTACAAACTCTTGAAAAAATTTGTAAGAAAAGAGTTCACGGCATGATAGACTTTCACAACCTATCTTTCTGAAACACTTAAACAAAACTCATCAAGGCATAATGTGTGAAACAAAAATAAAGATTGCGTGCATAAAGAAACATGCGTAAAAAGATAGAGAAGAAACAACACATGTAAAGATAGGTGAAGAAGACATACATCATCATCATATATATATATATATATATATATATATCAAAGATAAGCACAATGTATGTAAAAATGGTCACAAGACGTGTGTACAAGAAGCTAAAAGAAGCTCCTAAAACAACAAGGAGGTAAATACTTCCCCTAGCAAGATGAAACACAACTCCCCTTTACACATACATGTATTTCTCCCCAAAATATGTAGAATCTTAAAAAGAAACCACATTTTCTCTCCCTTTTTGTCATAATTGACAAAGGGTACAAGAAGCGATTAAACTTCACTAGAGAAACATAATGATGATCAAGAGGGCACAAGGAAACCATATAAATGCATGAATGTAATGAAACAAGATGCTATGGATAACAAGATAAAAGAAAGATGCAAAACATGTGAAAAACAATGCATGCAAGAGGGTCTCGACAGATCGAGAAGCTGTTGAGCTGCTATCGAGAGAAAACTCAAAAATCTCGATGGATCGAGGATCTGTAGAGAATCTATTGGGCAGACAGAGAGCTCAAAAATTTTCCTAGATGGATCGAGAAGCTGTCAAGGATTTGTCGAGATCACAGGAAGAAGGCTTGATAGAAAGGATATCTGTCGAGGATGTGTTAAGGAGCTGTCGAGCTTGAAGAAAAGAGGTTTTTCAAGAAGGGAAAAACACATAGAGATGAATGCAACAAGCAAGCTACTGAAACAAAGATCCAATCAACATGTTAAGCTCTCAAAAAATCTCTTAACACATATGCAAAGCATAGATACAAACACACACACACACACACACACACACTAAATAAGTCTAACCAATTTTATATTTCAAAAACAAGTTAAAACAGTTTAGTGAACATAAATTAACACATGTATTCCTTGTGATAGCCAAATCACATTATACTTGCACATGTATCAAAAGTAGCAAAGAATTTTGCGTGTTGTGTGTGAGACATAGTAAGATTGCATAAGTGTCTCATATTATGACGATTTGAGATATAAAAACATCTAATACACTTACACAAAGTCATAACTGTTTGATGGGGACTATCACCTTCAAGGTACATCCTATAACTCCCACATCTCCAAAAAACACACTTACAATAATTTTTAGAGGCATTTTGATTCTTTTTTCTTTTATATTCTTTGCATATTTTCTTTTTGAACATATCATGCATGGGCATATAAGAGAGAGAAGAAATACCCAATTATGTAAGTCAAAACATCACAATTTTGCTATACCGTAGCACACAGATGTTATTCATGATTGGTGGGCTTTAATGGTGAGATGGTTATTTGTGCCTTTCTCTTAGGATTTTCTAGTCCTTCCCGTCAAAAAGAGTGATATGAGTATGAGATATAAGAGACAATCATAATCGTACTCATCACAAACACTAGCCACAGAGCTCACTTGCTTAGTTGTGCATTGAGATGCTCATCTAAGCTACAAAAGATACAAAGTTTAGAAAATTTTGTTTCAATAGCCATCCAAGGTACACAAGTACCAATATACACAAACACACACTGTTTTTGTATTTTTCTTGTTTTTTTTTTCTTCTTTTTTATTTTGAAAATAAAACAAAATAAAAACTAAACAACCAAACAAAAATAGACAAACAACATGAAAGTAAGAAGATAGATGTAGATTCATGAAAACATGATTCCAAAAGCCGGTAAGAAATCAAGCAAAGAAAGTCCTACTTTAAATAGAAAGAATTAAAGCAGAGGACAACAAAAAAGACAATCAAGTCTTAGGCTCCTTTCTCACCCACACAGCGCAAGTCTTTGGCCATGAAGATGAAAAGGAATGTGTCCTAGAATGTCTACTAAAGGACATAGAAGAATTATAATTCTCCTAAAATTGAGTTAAAAATCTCAAAACTTTTAATAACTCTCCAAACAAAGGTGTTGAACCTTTAGAGGGAACCTATAACCATTTGGACACTTGCTTATGAGGATGCAACTTGAAGCAATTAGGATGAATGTGTCCAGAAACACCATAATGGTGACAAACATGAGTAGTTTTTGAACTACTAGACTTCCTAGAGTGAGGTCCAACAAATGATTTAGAATTAGCCAAATTAGTTTTGGATTTCGTACCTTTATCACCTTTCTTAGATTGGGGCACAAAGACATTCTTTGATCCAAAAGCTGTGAAAGAGGAGGGGCCAGAGGAAACAGCATATCCTAGGCCAATCTTATCAGAACTAGGCTTTTGAGTACTCAATGCCTCATTAAGCTAGACATCCTCTCTATTTGAGTTCTAGCTTGACTAAGCTCAACCTCGAGATTCTTGACCTTCTCTTCTAATGAGGTGTTCTCCTCAACAAGAGCCTCAACTAACCTTGTAGTCTCATCTAGTTTGACTAACAGTTCAGATTTTTCAGTTTTTACCTCATTAAACTCTTTTCTACAAAGATGAGAAGTCTTTTTAGATTTTATAAACTTAATGCATAGCTTATCATAGGCTTCCTGAAGGATCAACTTCTTGGATACTTCATTTTTAGAAGAATCCTCACTGTCACTAGCACTCTCCACAATCACCTTATCGGTTGTGGCAGCAAAAGCCATATAATGACCACATTCATTCTTATGCTCATCAAAAAGATCACTCTTAGAATCACTCAAGGTAGCAGCCAACACTTTACCTTTTGAATTCTTGGTATTTTCCTTCATAAAATAGTTTGGGCACTCTATCCTTATATGACTAAAATATTTGCACTCATGGCACTAGATGAGGGTGTTAGGACATATGTGAATCATGTTAGGAACATATGTCAATATAGAATTGGCTAATGCTTTGACAAAATGCACTTTACTTGTAATTGGGTAGATCTAGGATGTGTTTAATGCTTCAAGGAACAAGAGTTCAAGTCCAAGTGTTAAAGCCATGCAAGTCTGTCCAAGAAACAAATGAAGAAGTGTTGGATTTTAAAGCTCGACAGTTAGCTCGACAGATAGCATCTATCGAGGTTTAAAAGGCAGCTTTTGCCCGATGCTCGACAGCTGCTCGATAGATATCGTATCTATCGAGATTTAAGAAAATCAGTTTCTCAGATTTGATTTCACTCCAATCCGGGGATACATGTTTAGGCTTTCTTTTCTCACAACCCTAAACATATACAAGGATTATTTTAAGGGCCGTCACACCTGATGTAAGTGAGTAGAACTTGATGCAAAGGTATTACACAAGCATATTGTGACCGGAGACAATTTGCCCTAGTTCATCTTTCTCTTCAAGAAGCTGCTGCGTTTTTACGCCGTAGGGTTTTGTAACCAATGAACTTCATGATCTTCGTCGTGTGGATGAACTGAAAAACTTTGTAGCCAACATCTTTCTCAAGTTGGTGTGTAAGCCGCGTACTGGGATCTGTGCATCGATTAGTTAGTCACATACTAGGAGCCGCGCATTAAAAAAAGAGATTGTCACTACAGAACAAGTCCAATTAGGTATTGGGGTAAGGGTTCAACTGTAGGTTGGTATAAGGTACTAGGATTCCTTTACTTGTAACCGCTTGTTGTGATAATAGTGGATTCTCGGGAGTGATGACCTTAAAATCACCAGTGGGATTTTTTGCCTTAGATGTTTTCCCAATTTGTAAACAAATCACCGTGTCAACTTTATTTTCCACTGCATATTAACTTAGTTGGTGATTTGTTTGTGCTACCATGTGTATTGCATGTTAATTAACTTAATTACTTCACTTGACTAATTAATTGGTTAATTTATCACAAGGGGTCAATATATTCTTAGCCTATCAGAGGGGTTTCTCATTCTTGCCTTTCCTAGAGGATTCAAATTTATTAGGGGCTTTGTTCTTATCCTTTTTCCTATATTGGTTAAGCTTGATAATCTCATTAGCTATGAAGGTTAAGTCCTCATCCTCATCCTCATCTTCATCTTCATTTTTAGAGTCATCACTTTCTTCCTCTATACCGTTAAGAGCCATGTTCCTACTCTTTCCACCGTTTCCCGTTTTACCTAATCCCATCTCATTGGTTTGAAGGTTCCCTACAAGCTTAGTTAAATGAATTTGATCAATGTCCTTCACTTCTTCAATGGTAGTGATCTTGGCATGGAATCTTTTAGGTAGGAACCTAAGGATTTTCCTAACAATTTTGGGTTCCACAATAGATTCTCCAATATCCTTGACTTTAGCATAGAACTCATCAAAGGTCTCATCCTCTACCATCCTTATTTCTTCAAATCTACTGGTTAGTCTTTGAAGCTTAACCGTCTTCACTGCCTTGGTACCTTCATAGGTGGTCTCAAGAATAGTCCATGCTTCGTTAGCAATTTTCGTGGATGATATTTTCTTGAATTCCTCATTGGTCACACCACTAAACAAAGCATTCAAAGCCCTATTGTTGAAATTTGCCGCTTTGATCTTTGCTTTATCCCAATCCACCGGCACTTCCTTTAGCTTAACCCTGCCAACTTCAACAGCTTGCCATACTTTTTCATCAAGAGCCTGTGAAAAAACTTCCATACAAACTTTCCAGTATGCATAGTTAGTACCATCAAACAAAGGAGTCAAAAGAGATTGTCCACGATCCATGACAACAGGGGTCAAGGATCACACTCATGAAATTAATCCAATTAGAGTGTACTTGTTTTGATACCACTTGATGGGAAATTTAGTCCCTGGTTGGTAGAATTAACAAGTTTTAAACCCAAGTTATTAATTAGATTTATTGTGAATAAACTTGTAAAAACAAACAAACATCAATATCATGTCAATTTCATGCACAACGGAATCGTAAATAAGACAAGATATGATGACCCAGGAAAACCAATGAAACAAACTAGTTCAAGGGGTCATTTTTGTTAGGAGACGCCACCTAGTTTTTGAAATGGCTTAGAAACCATATATATAGCGTCCTTTCAAGGAATGACCTTTTGATCTCACTGCTATAGATATGGGTTCGGAGTTAAGGTATGGCCTTAGGAAGGTGTTAGGCACCTAAAACTGCCCAACCTTAAGGTTGGCTTCCCATTATTTTTTTTTTTTTTATGTCGTAACCCTATTAAAGGCAAACTTAATACTTGTATCTAACTCACATAGACACTAGCATGCACCAAACAATCAACATGGCATCAAACATCCCTAACCATAAATCTATCATGCTTGCAAACAAAGCCTACCATACATCTAATCATGGATCTCAAACAACCTATCATCATCATCACAAACTCTATCATCATATCATATCACATCCATCCAAGGCAGCAAAATAGGCATGGCAAGCAAACATAAAACATCACATGTATTCCAAACTCTTAGACATGAAATCACACATCAAACAAGCATATTACATCATTAAAATGCATGTTCATACAAGCTTGCTTATGCATAATCAAGTTTGCATGCGCATAATCAAACAAGCCTACAGGTGCATCAAATAAGCCTGCATGCGCATAATCAAGCCTGCGTGCGCAGGCAAGATTATGCATGTGAAGGTTTCTACCCAGAAACCCTTAAAACACAAAAAATAATGCAAAACGTCAAAATGGAAATTCTAACAGCCTAACATGCAATTTAACATATAAAAATGTAAACCTAAACTAGAAAAGAATATCAAAACATGTTATAGCAAGAAAACAAGATAAACAAAAAGACTAAGGGCAAAAAAGAAAAGAAAAGAAAAAGAAAGGTTTAAAACTAATACCTCAAAGAAAAGCTCTTCAAGGTTGATTTTTTACCATTCCTCTCAGTCAAATATATTCACAATTCAATAAAATAGTGATTAGTAATCTTAAACTCAAAGATCAAGGCCAGAAGAGGCCCTAATCAAAAGAAAAAAGACTTGAGGATGTTTTGTGAAAAAACTCCCTTTTTGATTCACTGTTTCTAGTAAAACTTAGTGTTTTCCTGTGGGATTTATGTGTGTTTTGAAAATATAGCATGTAAGGCTACTTATACTGTGAAAAAAGGGGTTTTGAACGACTCCCATATGATGTGGAATTTGTTTCAAACCTCAACATAAATGCAGAAAACTTACCTTGTATAGTTTCTAGAAATCGCTATGCATGCGCAAGATCGGGCCTGCGAATGCATGTAGAAAGCTGCATGTGCAGGCTGATTCTTACGTGTGCATAGGAAGGGTTTTCTTGGGCCTTATTGTTCAAAAATAGATTTATTTTCTCATTAAAAGTTATATTTTTCATTTTAACATTTTCTAAGTCAATTTAACTTCTGATTGGGCTCTAAACTAAGCTTGGGTCTTAGAATTTAGCATCATTGGGGAACGAAGGCCTAAGTCGTAAGGGGTACAAAATATGATGTCTATAATCTGCCAGCTCACTTTCCAAGCTCATAACCTAGAATCTCAGCTGAGTGCATTCTACCACTGTAGCTGATGGGACCTGACTCCTATACTCAAGCTCTGCTCTAAGGGTGGCAAGCTGCTTTAAGGGTAGCGAGCTCAGCCTCATAGGTCCTCCCCATCTCATCATAATTCTCCATAGTGGAACCAAGAAGTTCCTTGCAGTAATCACTGTCCCTGATAACCTTTGTCAGGCACTCTCTCAGGTCTTTAAGAGTATTCTCAACTCTAACCTCAAACTCCAATGCATAATCCTTCAATATATCAACTTGAAGGCGGGGATTAAGAGGATCTGGAACCAATAGGTCAACAATGAAGCATGGGTCCCTACTGGCTCTCCACTCTCTAAACTCAGCGGTGGACCACTTATGATCATCCACGAGGCAAGTAGGATAGTCGATAGTCTACCTGTGCTCATTCTAAAATCCAAAAGTGCACTCTATCATGGCCGCATCAATATCCTAGAGCCCATAATCACAAGTGATGACAGAGAGATCACTAAGTCGAGGGACATGCTGATTAACCTTGAACTGCCTCATGGCAATACCTGGAAAGTACCTTGTGCAACCCTAGATGCCCATTAAAGGAATGCCAAGCAAACCAACACAATAGGTCCAACCCTGCCACCTAGTAACTCCCCACTTTACTCTCCATGTCTAGTTAGTGGGACCCAAGCCAAATAGATACTACAACTAACCAATGGTGTCCTCAGTAAAAGGAAGATTAAGGGCCACAGTGATCTTAACTCTATTCTTCCTCAATAACCCCACGAGTTGTGCCCTAGATATCACCCTCAGATGACTACAAAACCACGATTGTAGTAGATGCACACAACAATCAAGCCTACCACTACCCATCTTGCGACACAGAGAAAGAGATATAGTTTCAAAGAGGAGAGAGGGAATAAATGAAGTGCTACAAGGCAGAGTACTCACCATGGGTAGAACTACAAAACTAATGGAACTTAACTGAGAAGGGAATAGCATTGAGCCAAAAAAGGTCACCATGAAGCCCTGGCACTTGTAGAAGGTCTAATGCTCCTCCAAGTCCATAAAATCCTTTCGATAAGTAGCAGAGCACTCAGCTAGTCCAAACCGATTGAGTAGAAAATCTAAAGGCATGCTACCTTCTAGCTTGCTCCTATATCAAGTCAACACATCAACAATGGGCCTCTTCAAGCCCAATAGCTCCGCTAGCCTCTTGCAATAGCGAGATCAGACTGGTGGCCGATAAACCCGACTCACAAAGGTAGGAAGAGAAAGAAAGCAATCATACTCCTCCAAAGTAGGGACCAAGTCTACATCCCTAATGGTGATGCACCTTAAAGTGGGATCCTAACAAGTAACTATGTCCTTCAGTAAGTGCCAATCTAAAGGAGTATGAAAGAGTGAAGTGGCATTTCCAAGGAACTACTGGATGTAAGCCCGATCCTTGGAAGAGAATGAAGACCGCCATCTTTTGAGCTCCCTCTTATGAAAAGTCTCCTACTCAAGCTCCACTATAGTATCATAAGTCTTAAGTCCAAGAACATCCATGCTCAAATCAGAAAGAATTCTGTGTTTAGATGTAGATTTGTGCAGAAAAGCATAGAAAAATGGTGTTTCTAAGAGTTTTTAGTGAAGAAAAAAGGTAAGAGAAGACCCTAGGAATCGTAGACCAAAATATGGAAGGTCTGGGGGGCGCCTAGCCCTTTATGCACACTTCTCGAGGCCAATGCACATCATGTGGCCGTCGGCCTCAAGCGGCACACATTGTGTGGCCGTTACACCTCAAGACACATGCCAGGGTTTTTCAACCCCCCTAGCACAAATCCACACATATTCTAAGCTTAAATCTAAAGAATAAAGGGTTTTAGACAGCTCTAGAGTGAAGATTCCCTCAATTTTTCCAATAATAGTGATGCGCGGTAGGTTCAGCAGCAAATCGGTCCCACAAGAGATTTTTTCACACAACTGAGACCGTACAAAGCCTACACTGGGGTAGTTTATCTTTGCACGTCTCGTTCGGCATCCCAGAATATCTTGAACCTCGTTTTCAAAACTCGGTTCACCCAGTTCATTAGGTCAATCCAGCCCTCGTTGTCAAGACATGTAATGGGATAGTGCCAAGGCCATTCCCAGTCATTTATAATGATCCATCTAGCATGGTATAAAGGTAGCAGAAGTAATTTCCCACATAAAATTCCTTAAAGGGACCTTTCTCTAAGCACCGGTTGGTTCAATTGATAATCGAGTCAATCAATGCATTCCGCCACACGGTGCGTCCAAAATCCCGCTGGGGAAATCTATGATCATTGTCAGAGTTGTCAAAAACCCATATTGTCTAGTGCAATTCTAATCCCGCTTTAAGTTAGTTGATCATTTTAGAACCACACAAAACCCTACACTGGGTTAGTTTATTTTACACGATTTAGTCCATTTTCTGCTAATCAGTATGCTTAAGAGCAAGTCTATACCGCTAGGAACCTTTCCTTTCATGTCAAGAATCGGAACAAAAAAAAAAAAAAAACTACACTAAGGCAATTTCATTTCATGCAGTCTCTCCTTTTTCCATATCCCTTAGTGGGTCAATCAATATCAGATTTCATCGATAAACCCTTGGAAATACAGTGCGATTCAAGTGAACATGGAATATAAGCTAGCACAAGAACGCCATTTAATGCTTAAAATGTGACATTGCATGGGTAAGAATAGTGGTACCACAAGCTTATCAATGCTAAAGCACTACTGGAATCATACATATAAGGCCTACCAAGTGGCAATGACCATGTGTACATCAGGGGCCTGCCAATAGGCAAAATCTAGAATCATACATGTAAAGCATACCAAGAGGCAATGTCCAATCATACATCCAAGCCTACCGAGGGGCGGTTTCTAGAAACATACATATAGGGCCTACTAAGAGTTAATGTCCATGCATAAATCAGGAGCCTACCAACATGCAAAATCTAGAATCATACACGTAAGGCCTACTAAGAGGCAATGTCCAATCATACATCCGAGCCCACCAACAGGCGAAATCTAGAATCATACATGTAAGGCCTACCAAGAGGCAATGCCCAATCATACATCCGAGCCTACCAACTAAAAAAATCTGGAATCATACATATAAGGTCTATTGTGAGAGACCGGGGAAATTGGGTGCTCTCAAAAAAGAGATTGGAGTGCTTTTAAGGGTATCTCTCTTTTTGGGTAAGTGGTGTGGAGCTGCCACTTATTTTTTATACAAAAAAAGAAAAAGAAAAAAATATAAATACAAATTACATGTTCCAAATACTTCAAATGTCATTGATTGAATAAAGAAAATACAATTTTGGTAAATTAACCTTACAAGGCTTTGGGTCCTAGTTACAATCTATGCAAAAGAATACAAAGCTTTGGTCCTAGTTACATTCTACCAAAATTAAAAGACAAAACACTAGTCTACCTATAAAAAAAATCCTAAGCTCGGGAGTAAGGTTATGGAATGGAAGGTGTTAGACACCTATTCCGCCTAGACAGAGTCTGGTCTTCTAGACTCTAATGACCAATATACCCTTTTTGCATGATGTTGAATGATTTGTTGAACACACATGAGAGACACTTGACAAAAATTAATTTAAAAAAATTTGCCTTATGAATAATGTCCTCTTTTTAAAAAGAATATCCAAATCAGTTGTTTGTAAAGGGTAAGAAAAGAGATTTTATCAAGAAAAATCAAATCTGTTGTTTGTGAAGTTAAAAAATAAAAATAAAAATAAAAAGGAGATTTGATTTTTAAAATCATATCTTTTTTGGAAAGTTTAAAAAAAAAAATGAGGTTTGATATGTGAAAATCAGATCTATTGTTTCGAAGTATAAAAAATCAGATCTGCTTTTATAAAAGAAAAAATGATTAATTTTAGGTTTGTAAAAGAAAAATCAAATCTGTTTTTTAAAGGTTAAAAATTGGGATTTGGTTTGTAAAAAAAAAAAATAAAAAAAAAAAACAAATTTGTTGTTAGAAACATATAAAAAAAAAAGGGCTTTTGAAAGGATCCACCTTCATGAGACAAATTTATTATGCATGCATCACATATTAAAAAAACTTCAACCTAAATTCTTAACTCTTTCTTTGAAATTTCAAAATCTGCAATTTTATAACAAAGAAAAATTTAGAAATTTTTTTTAGATATGTATTTATGAAAATGCAAATCAAATTTGAGATCAGAAAAAAAAATTAGATCTGTATTTAATGAAAATACAGATCAGTTTTGAGTTTTAGAAAAAAAAAATCAGATTTGTATTTAATGAAAAATCAGATCTGTATTTAATGAAAATACAAACTAGTTTTGGGTTTTGAATAAAAAATCATATCTATATTTAATGAAAATACAAATCAGTTTTGGGTTTTGAAAAAAAATTAGATCTGCATTTAATGAAAATACAGATCATTTTTGAATCTTTATAAAAGAGTTTTGATAGTCATTGCAGATTTTGAAGTCAAAAAGAAAGAATTGAAATAAACAATCATCTACAGTATCTAAGCATGGCAATTATATATTAAGAACGAGACGTAATAAAACATGCTAAACATGTTCATGCATCAAACAATAACGTACTAATTAACGAAAAAAGAAAAGAAAGAAACCAGAATACCTCTTGCATGAGCATGCTCTTCCAATGAAAGAATATTTTAGAAACCAAAGAAGTTTATTCACTTCTTTGAGGTCTAAAATACTTTGCTTACAAAAAGGAAGTTCCTAAAGCAAAAACCTCAAGAACGTCTTTAATGTAAGGGGAATAGAAAAGTCAAAAAAGAAAAGCCCCTAATTTTGATTTGTTTCCTCTATTTATAGAGGTTGGGATGCTTAAAAAAAATAAGCTAAATGAGATCATATATGAATTGGAACGAGTCCTTATCTCTAAAAATCTAAAAAAGATAGGCTTTATCTTAATCAAGAATTTCTCGGGCCGGGCTGAAAGTTTGGGCCGATCGGCACTCCAAGAGTGCCAAATGGCCCTCTTGGGTGCCAGGCCCTTATTTGAGTTTTGGTCCAATTTGAATTCCTTATTTAAGGATTTTTTTAGCTGGGAATTGCACCGAGACGTGTTTCTAATCCGTATTCTAAAAATTAATCCATTTTTTCTTGCTATTCAGGTCTTTAAAGTGATAATTATCTTGTAGATAAATATTCCAAAAAAATTTGATTATCCACAACTTCTTTGTTATCTGATTATCCACTTTATTCCCATGCAAGTAGGCCTATTTTTGGCACTAACCAACAACCAATCACAAAACTATTTAATTAATTTTTATTGTCTATCTAATCAGAATTAATTTAAATTAATCATGCATAATCGGCTCCACCCAAACAAAATTCATGCAGATCGTGAAAACTTGATCATGTGATATCTTTCAATCTGACGGTCTGATTTGGAAATTGGACATACCATCATGACCGTTAGAATCTCAAGAACATTATGATATGCAATGAATAAATTAATGCATGTAATGCAATTCTAAATTTTGGGGTATATGAATGGTCACCCTACCCATCTTCCAAGATTAAATTATGGGTGCAAAATCGAGTGTCTACAGAATGCTTTTTATTGATAGAGCTTGTAAAGCGAATGTCAATATAAAACAAAGACACTGATTTAGCTGCCATGATTTAATTGAGGTTGACTTTTCAAATATTACCTAGGCCCAGAACCTAAAACCTAGGAACATAGAACTAGTGTTTTGCTATTTAAAAAAAAAAAAAAAAAAAAAAAACTAAGAATTGTGAATACCCAACCTACTTGATAATTGATAAACTTGAAATGAATCTTGAAATCTGGGGTGACTGAGAGGCTTCTCTATCTCAGTCTAAATCTAGAGTGGATTGAGAGGCTTCTCTATCTTAATTCATGACTTGTGATGACCAATGAGCTTTTCTACCTCGATCTGAATGGAAGGTAATCAAGGGGCTTCTCTACCTCGGAACCTAGGGCGATTGAGAGGCTTCTCTATCTCAATCATGAACTGCGGCGACCAAGGGGCTTCTTTACCTGGATTTGAATGGAAGTTAACCAAGGGGCTTCTTTACCTCAGAACTTGGGATGATTGAGAGGCTTCTCTATCTCAATCTTAAACTGCGGCGACCAAGGGGCTTCTCTACCTCGGAACCTGGGGTGATTAAGAGGCTTCTCTATCTCAATCTTGAATTGTGATGACCAAGGGGCTTCTTTACCTCGATCTGAATGGAAGGTAACCAAGGGGTTTCTCTACCTTAGAACCTGGGATGATTGAAAGGCTTTTCTATCTCAGTCTTGAACTATGATGACTAGGGGGCTTCTTTACCTCGATCTCAATGAAAGGTAACCTAGGGACTTCTTTACCTCGGAACCTAGGACGATTAAGAGGCTTCTCTATCTCAATTTTGAATTATGACGACCAAGGGGCTTTTCCACCATAATCTGAATGGAAGGTAACCAAAGGGCTTCTCTACCTTCAAACTTGGGGCAATTTAGAGGCTTTTCTATCTCAATCTTGAATTGTGATGGCCAAGGGGCTTCTCTACCTCGATCTGAATGGAAGGTAACCAAGGGGCTTCTCTACCTTGGAACCTAGGGCAATTGGGAGGCTTCTCTATCTTAATCTTGAATTGTGCCTACCAGGGGACTTCTTTACCTCGATCTGAATGGAAGGTAACCAAAGGGCTTCTCCACCACGAAACCTGGGATGGTTGAAAGGCTTCTCTATCTCAACCTTGAATTGTGACGACTAAGGGGCTTCTTTACCTTGATCTGAATGGAAAGTAACCAAGGGGCTTCTCTACCTCGAAACCTGGGGCAATTAAGAGGCTTCTCTATCTCAATCTTGAATTGTAACGACCAAGGGGCTTCTCTACCTCGATCTGAATCAAAGGTATCCAAAAGGCTTCTTTATCTTGAAACCTGAAGTTTTGCCTACAAGAGACCAAAATTTGGGATTAGACTTTAAATGATGGGTACCCTATTGTTTCACTATTTTGAGATGTGTGATTTTCCTCTCTCTCATTTCTTTGACTTGAATTTCCCTTTTTAGAAGCAAAACCTTGGTTGATTTTTGTAGTTCTTTGAAAAAGATTTTTTTCCTTTGAAATTTGAAACTTTAAATTTGAAATTTGTAATTCAAAACTTTCTTTTTTTGAAAATTGATACCCATTGTTCTTGATCATCTTTGAAAATTTATTTTTCTAGCTTCAAAATTGAATTTTTCTTGAAATTGATGTCATTTGTCTTTGAAAATCTTTGAAAAGTTTTTTTCTTTTTTTTTTTTTTTTTTTTTTTTTTTTTTTTTTTTTTTTTTTCAGTCATCCCATTTTATTTTTCTTTCTTTTAAAAAAGAACAACAAAAAATTTTCTCAAATTTGTTTTTTTTTTTTTTTTTTTCAGAATGGACTGAGTCAACTCAGCAACTCAATTCAAATAAAGGAGGGGGGGGGGGGGGAATTTTTTTTGGCCCCATCTCCTTTGTCTTCATCTTTTTATTTTACTCCTCCCTCTTCACCTTTCTTTCTTCCTCCATTGTTAGTATTCACTCACTTCCTCCGCTTGCATTTTCTCCCACATCACACCATTTCTTCTCTAGAAATCACTTTCCTAACCTTCTTCACTCGCTTTCATTCATCTCCCTTAATATTTGTTTAGATCTTTGTGTTCTTGACCATCTTTGCTACAAACCCATTTTTGAAACCCATTTCCAAACCTCCATTTTTTTACTTTGACAACGACATCTTCCAAGGGACCATCTTTTCTCACTTTTAATGGGAAAAAATATCACCCATCCCTTGAATAGAATGAGGAAGAAGGGCTCCTCCAAGACCCCAAGACCCATGCTCCGCACTCCAAAAAGGACTTCAAGGTGAGCTCTTTTTTTTTTTTTTTTTTTTTTTTTTTTTTTGGTTTGGAAATTTGTTGATTTCATGTTTTGTTGAGAACTTGGTGTTGAGACATTGTCATTTTGTTGTAGTTTGCTCTTGTTGAAATTTTGGACATTGTATGATTTAGTTGAAAATTCTTGTGATCATGTTGTAATCTTGGCCTTGGGCCATTTTTGAATTGTTGAGTTATTTGGCATGGAGAAATTTGGACAATGTTGATGACTCTTGAAATTTGGGCAACGTATGTAACTTGTGGTATTGACGAATGAATTTTGACTTGAATTTTGTGCATATTGAAATCATGAAAATTTGATGTGTAGGCTTGATTAAACAAATTCATTTTTGATGAGTGTGGAAATTTTGTTGGAATGTGTAAGTCCTATCTCATGGGTATGGGTATGGAAAATTTTTGTGGTGATATGATTTTTATGTTGGAAGTAGGATTTTTTGGCTGGACATAGAGAAAATTTTTGGACATGGAAAGATTTTTTTGGACATGGAATTTTTTGTTGGTCATAGAATTTTTTTTGTTGGTCATGGAATTTTTTTGTCGGTTGTGGAAAAATTTTGTTTGGACATGGAAATTTTTTGGAATGAGTATTTTGGGATGAATATTTTATGGACATCTCAATGATTGGCCAACTTTGTTTTGCAAAACCTCAAGAGTCGAGGTAGCCTCCAAATGCTGAAAGGCATATGGGAGATATTGTCTCCAGACATTAAGAACATCATCAATGAAGCAGGCTTCTAGACTTTTTTCCAAGCTGTATTGAATCATGATACCTATGAGTACAAGGATCTCCAGCTACTCCTTGCTATGTCAGAGTGGTTTTGGGACACTACTTGCACTTTCCATTTTCTAAGCATTGGTGAGGTGATGTTGACACGTTATGACTTCTGAGCCATTAGTAGCTTAAGGTTGGGTGGTGAAAGAATCAAAATCAACGATTTCCTCACTTCAAAAGAGATTAAGAGTCTTTTGGGTGTGATGCCATCAAAAATGAGGAGCAAAAATGTCTCCTTGATGTGGTTGTACACCAATATTGAGAACTGTAAAACTGTAGCAACCGGCACTCGCATGTTCATGCTTCACTTTATTGGAACTCTCTTATGTCTAGACTTGGGTAGTATTGTGAGCTTGCGTTATTTATGGAGTCTAAGGGATATTGGCCGAATCAAAAATTATGATTGGGGTGGCATGGCTTAAGCTACCCTTTTGCATTTTATGAACCAACTTTCTCGGTGTAGCTTTTCCAGCTTAGGAGGTGCATCGTTTATTTGGCAAGTGAGATTTTGAATTTTTGGCTATGGGTATATTTTGGAAAGTCATTTTGGTTGTTGCATCACTGATGACGTATGTTGATTTTTTTTTTAGGTCTGGATGTATGAGTATTTTGGGGTTGGTCCTCAAGTTTGAGCAGATGTTGGTGATATGTATCCCAGGTTTCTCCATTGGCTACCTAAGTATCATTTGTCAATGCCTTCCAAGCCTTCTTTGCAAGTTTGGCGTATAGTGATGTATAACTTGACTATCGATGATGTGATCTTTTTTCTTGTGTGGGGTTTTGTGTTTGATTTAGGTTTGGCTTTCTTTCATTCTGGGTTCTTGGTGATTTTCAAATGTCTTTGGATCCTTGGCTTGGATATGAGGAGCATGCTAAGTGTGAATGGGCCCAAGAGCTGAGTAGCCGTTAAGTGTTGTTTGATTGTGGCCATGGGAGGTATTGGTATCTTGGTGATCGAGTGTTGACTTAAGTTCAACATGTGTACCCTCCTGCGACAATTCTAGTTTAATCTTGTCCTTCCATCTGGTTGGCTGACCTTCGTGCTAATGAAAAAATTACTTGTGCTCGAGTAGGCCATGTTGTTTCGGGAACACCAGAAGACCAGCATGAATTTGTCCAAACTCAATTGCAGGGCTATCTAGCTGCATTCCTATTACCTCGGTAACTTTCTTTCTTCCCAAAGTTAATTTGCATCTCATCTTGCATCTCTTTATCTTCTTTCTTTCACCCTTTGTGGAAATATCTGCATGTTGTGCTTTTAGGCTTCATCTTCTGAAGAGGAGGAAAAGGAAAAAGAGAATCCCCCTCCTAGCCATGCTAGTGGCTCTTCCAGTTCCTTCATGGAGACATATCCTCATTTTCCTACATGGAAATATGAAGTGATGAATCCTAATGGGTCGTACAGTTCTATAGCTTTAGACAGACTAGAGCACACCCCAAATGTCCTTTAGGGTGACCCAGTGCGTTCCTGGATCTTTTAGTCTCTTGTCCTCATTTTTCTTTTAGCTCATTGAGTTGTTCATGAACTGGTGAATTTGTGTTTCAGGTCGAAGTTGATCTTGTGGAGGAAAGCATGCGGTTGATTAGAGGTTTACAGCTTGTGGCGCGCACTCAATCTTCTCAATATGTGCTCAATGAAATTAGCTGGGTAAAAGATGATGCTTCCTTAGTGCTTTTTGCTTGAGTCTCCATGATAATGAATCTAACACTTGTTTCTGTTGATTTTTCAAAACAGCCGGATGGCAATGGATGATGCCAACACAAGATCCTTAGAGGAGAGAATCAGAAATCAAGAACTTGAAAACCAGCTACAAGAATCTCAGTTTTACGCAAATCAAGAAGGAGACACTGAGGGTGGCTCCTCTAGAGGTGGGTCTAGGAGATCTTCTCGCAGGAGGACCTGGAGTCCGAATGATGCTTGACCTGTATTTTAATTTTCTTGCAAAAACAAGAAAATACTCCTTAGACAGTTTACATTAATTTCAACTTTTAGCACTTTACCTTTGGATTGCTTTTGATCTTATTGAAACTTTAGATAAGACAAGTTTAGAATTCACCTGATGAATTCTTGTAGTAAACAATTTGAACTTGTCTACCTACTTCTGATGGGATTTGCACTCACCTGGATGAGGCACAGCCAAATGCCCCCAGTTTAGGAATGGATACATGATTTTTGGAAATCTTGATTGATATATATATATATATATATATATATATTGAAAAGATGATGATGAACTTCTTCTTCTTCTTCTTTTTTATTTTATTTTATTTTTATTTATTATTTTTTTTTATAAATGAATGAGACATGGCCAAATGCCCCTAGTTTGAAAACTTATGCATGATGACCTTTTATTTTTGAAAAGAATTTTCCTTTTTTTTTTTTTTTTTTGAAAACGAATGAGTGATTTTTATTTGTCCTAGAAAGAGGTCATAAGGCATAGTCGAATGCCCATAGTTTAACAAATGAATGCATGGCTTTGAAAAATACTGATTTGATTAATTTTCTCTTCCTTTTTTTTTTTTTTTTTGAAAACAGTTATGCAAGTGATTTTTTTGATTGATTTTCTTTTTTGGAAAAGAAATGGACAAGGCATATCTAAATGCCCTAATTTGACAATCCATGCAAAATTTTGAAAACTTTATTGCACAAAAAAATTCTTTTTTAAGTGAAAATGAAGTCAAAACAGACCCGTGAAATATATGAAAGCACAAAACAGGGTAAACGGGCCTTAGCTAGGCTAGGTGCCAATCGACACTCTTGGAGTGCCGACTGGCACTTTGAGGTGTTGACGTGCACACCCAATTTTTCCTAGATTCCTTATGCTTTTTTAGTGTGTTTTTTGTATTTTTGAGTTTTTTGAAAAAATTTTCTCCGTTTGAGACCATGAAACACTTTCCTAGACAGCTAAAACTCTGGAAACCTATTTAAACCCAGTTTAGGACTGAGGTAGCTTATCTTAGAATCTAACAAGCAAACAAATCTCTACATCAAAGTTATCAAGCAATAATAATCACATGCAAGAGTTATCCATGGCTAACAATCAAAATATTCCTCATTCAACCATTCATGATATCAATAGTGTTGGGATTTATGCCCTAAAATCCAATTTATTGGCATGTCATAAATAATTAAATTGTTTAGTTATATGAGACTATTTATAAATGAACTAATGAGACATTATCATAGTCCATGAGATGAATAGTATGTGATTTATGTGACAAGTCACAGAAAGATATAAATCACAAGTTCTTTGTAAACTCAGAATTTTAGTTCGTAGTCGGTGATGAAATTGGGCATTTCATCTGCAAAGACTATAACATATCAACTACGATGATTTGTCTTGATCATGGAAGTGGAGACTTCTAGTTGGTATGTTGATATGTTTTAAGAGTTAAGACATATTGAACTGGACCGCTGTGAGATTTATTATTCTCCTAATGACTGTCAAATTAATAATAAATTTCATGACTTATATTTACATCAACTCTAAATCCTGAGAGAATAATGAGCTTGATCATGAGATATAGGTTGCTTTGATATATCAAGAGTGAGATCTATAAGTTACGGTCAAAATCTCAGTATGTTGGGTAGCCGCATTTAGTGTTGATGGAACATATATTTTCAAGATGGAATTCATAATCTCTTAACGGAGATATAAAATATTCCCTTGAGATAAGTTTAATGGGTTTGGTTATTCAGAGTGTTGGGCCCAACCACTTTAGTAAGGAGTTACTAAAGTATATATTTATGGTATTGGATTTCATAAATATATGATGAATAACATAAAGGATTAAACCGGGTACTCAAGGATTAAGATGTAGTAATCTTCAAAGTGGTAGTCTATATTCATGACTTTGTATTACTACGAATATTTTAATGAAGGGGTTGTATGTATAATAAAGTCTTGGGATATAATTTATTAATAAGGCCTAGAGTGCAATTATATTCTTATAGTGGTATTGAATATAATTAATGGTAACTTTAGACTTGTCAAGAGTTGACGGAGAAGCCCAAGGTCCATTGGAGCTAGAGCCTTATTTGTTCCCTTTGGTCCCATCTCAAGCCCAAACTAAAGCCCAATTGGGTAGGCCCAAAAGGCTAACCCAATTAGATAATCAGTCATTATTTAATAAGAGTTATTAAATAAAGAAACTATGAGAATAGTTTTAACGTGCGTATGATGAAAAGAAAAAATCAGTTTTTCTCCACAAGGAGAAGAAGAAGTTTTTTTTTTCTTTGAGAGTCTATGTACAAAAGACTGATTGAGAGACCACACATCTTGGGCACCATGTGGAATTGAGATGAAGATTAAAGGTTTTCTCAAGTTTTTTTGTTTTGAAATTCACTGCATCAAGGTACGCTTCCTATTCTTTATTCTAGAATTCATGGTTACATGTTTATTGTGGGTCAGAAAGCCCCACGTCGTATGTTGGGCCAGAAGCCCAATCCAGACAAGGCTCTCTATCCAAAGAGGATAAAACACCAGTGTTTTGCCATCCTGGTAAGAGTACAGCCCATGAGGGACAAACGGTCCGTCCGAAGACAACCTTTTCGGGCCGAAGAGACCTTCTCCAACGGGCCTGCCCAGAACTTGACCAAGGAGCTATGCTGGAGATCTTCCTACGGAAGCTAAGCCCCGAGCATGCCTAACTGCGGAGCTATCATCAAATATCCTGCTAATAAAGCTGCCACCGCCACATTTAATGCACTGCAGTAACTTTCCTGGCCGCATTTATGTGGAGAAGACACCTGAACAGTGAATCTTCACCTACCACCACTCACTGCAGGTTAAAGCAAACGGCTGACGTGACCAGTACTCAAGTAGGCGCCTAGATGGAGGGCAAGTGTCCGGTGGAGATGAGAGGAGAGTGTATATATAAAGGAAGCAGGTCTCACAGAGAAAAGGGGGAGGGAAAAAATTGTATTCATTAAGTCTCCAAATATAAAAGCTCTTCGGACTGAAGAAATTGCTTTCAAACACTAGTCCAAATCTTTTTTACTTTGGTCAGCCTCCATGAACCGTCGCTAAATCCAGACCCAGCACAGTTGTTTAACCCATACTCTACAAATTTATTGTTGGGCACTTGTTGGGCTCACAACCCAGAGAGTTGATACCGGGCCCAACAAAAACCGACCCTACAATTGGCGCCGTCTGTGGGAAACAGCTCGAGCAAAGGTGGAAGCAACACCTCAAAAGATGGCTGAACCAAGGCAACGGCCGGCGGAGTCCAGGTCAAACCAGCACACCGACCCTTTTATTCATCTGGAGCGGAGGCGCGATCGCGAAGGTAGTCTACACACCACGCGCGTGGGCCAAAACCAGTCACAGGGAGAGAGCCACATGTCCCATGCAGAGGAAAACCAAGCCATGCAGTTGGAGATTCAAAGGCTGAAAAAAGAGTTGCGCCATGCAAAGAGGAAGCGCACTTCCTCATACTCAGATGATGATTCTGAAGACGAGCGGGACGAGGATTACAGGCGGAGATCTCGAACACCGGTCAGTGAGCCTTTCCCCTATAAGGAAGCACGCAATCACGAGAAGAACCCTCAGGGCTCTCCTCCGAGGGGCGCAGGGAACGATGCCATGAGCAAAGCTCTGGCTCAGGTCTCCAAGTCTCCCTTTGCACGTAATATCGAGGGCGCCAGACTTCCCAGGCGTTTCCACCAACCTACATTCACTATCTACAATGGCCGGACCGACCCAGTGGAACATGTAAGTCATTTCAACCAGCGGATGGCAGTCCACTCCAGGGACGAAGCCCTGATGTGCAAAGTTTTCCCCTCCAGCTTGGGGCCAATAGCCATGAGGTGGTTTGACAACTTGAAAGCAAACACTATTAGTTCTTTCCAAGAGCTGACCCAGGCTTTTGGGTCCCGTTTCGTTACGTGCCGAAGGGTTCCTCAGTCTGTGGCCTCTCTGTTGTCCGTCTACATGAAAGGGGGTGAGACCCTGAAGTCGTATTCGGATAGATTTTGGGAAACATACAACGAGGTAGGAGAAGACTGTGAATTGATGGCTATCGAATCTTTCAAACTAGGCCTCCCCACTGAACATCTCTTAAGAACGTCGTTGACGCGCAAGCCTGCTATCAGTATACGCCAATTGATGGATAGAATCGATAAGTACAAAAGGGTTGAGGAGGATCAGCAGCAAAGCAAGGGAAAGGAGAAGGTTATCCCTCAGGAAGGGAGGGATTTCAGGTCGGACAGGCAGAACCACAACAGGCCAAGGAAGGACTGGGCTGGACAAAGCATTACGAACCAGCAGAGGGTCAATGCGGTTTTTCGTGAACCAGTGCACCAGGTCCTGGATAAAATAAAGAACGAGCCGTTCTTCAAGAGGCCGAACAAGATGGTGGGGAACCCTGAGAGGCGCAATCATAATCTGTACTGCCAGTATCACCTTGACCACGGGCACACTACTGAGGAGTGCAGGAGCCTGTGGGACCACCTGGATCAGCTGGTCGGCGAGGGCAGACTGAAACACCTCCTACACCACTCGTATGGTAAAGAAGATCAAGCAAGCGCAGGTCCCAGGGGGAGCAACTTTGCGAAGCCTCCCTTAGGGACAATCAATGTCGTATTTGCCGCGCCAGGGAGGACGGGGTCCCGCCCGTCCAGAGTACTGTCAGTTGCTCGGACACCTTCGGAATGTGTAGGCAGAGAGCCGAAGAAACAAAGAGCGGATGTTCCAGTTCTGGGATTTTCGGAGGACGACAAAAAAGGGACTATCCAGCCGCATGATGATGCCCTGGTAGTAACTCTCAGAATCGGGGGGTACGACGTGAAGAGGGTAATGGTAGATCAGGGCAGCGCCGCGGAGATCATGTACCCAGACCTATACAAAGGGCTGAACTTGTCCCCCGAAGACTTGACTCCATACAGTTCCCCTTTGGTCAGTTTTGACGGCAAAGTGATCATTCCGAAGGGCCAGATCAGACTGCCTGTGCAAACCGGTCCAGAAACAGTTGAAGTCGACTTTATAGTGGTGGATGCCTATTCACCCTACACCGCTATAGTAGGCAGACCTTGGCTTCATACTCTCGGGGCAGTGTCCTCCACACTGCACCAAAAGATTAAATATCCGTCCGAAGGAGAAGTCGAGGAGATCCTAGGGGATCAGGCCATGTCAAGGCGATGTCTAGTGGCAGCCATACAGCACGAACGACATGCTGAACCCTCAAGCTGTGATAAGGGGAGTTTATAGCAACTAAAACCTTCGGCGCCGGACGCCGAGGCCTCGACCGAAGAGGCAGTGTGCGAAAACTTAACGAGGGTGGTTGTTGGTGACGATCCAGAGAAGTTTTTTCAAGTTGGATCCATGCTTCCCCCTCAGGAAAGGGAGGAGTTGGTAGAGTTCCTCAGGGCCAACGTCGACGTATTTGCCTGGGACCCCGCGGATGCCCCAGGAGTAAGTCCAGAATTCATCTGCCACCACCTAAACGTTAATCCCACCATCATCCCTAAAAAACAGCCACTCCGACGACCGTCGAGAGAACACGCTGACGTGGTCAGGGATGAAGTGATGAAACTTAAGCAGGCAGGAGCCATTAAAGAGATCTTCTACCCCGAATGGCTGGCTAACACGGTGGTAGTGAAAAAGAAAAGTGGGAAATGGCAGGTGTGTGTGGACTTCACTGACCTTAATAGAGCTTGTCCGAAGGATCCGTTTCCAATGCCGAAGATAGACCAATTAGTTGACGCCACTGTCGGGCATCCTCGGATGAGTTTCTTAGATGCCTTTCAAGGTTACCATCAGATACCCCTGGCTCTCGCCGACCAGGAGAAAACATCTTTTGTAACTCCTGTAGGAAATTACCACTACAAGGTAATGCCGTTTGGCCTAAAGAACGCAGGGGCTACCTATCAGAGGATGATGACGAGGATGTTTGAGCCACAGCTGGGCAAAAGCATGGAGGTTTATATCGACGACATGGTGGTTAAAAGCAAGATTGTTGCCGAGCACATTGGGGATCTCAGTAATATATTCGAAATTCTGAGGGGACACAGATTGCGGTTGAATGCCTCTAAATGTTCCTTCGGTGTTGGGTCAGGCAAATTCCTGGGGTATATGGTCACACACAGGGGAATCGAGGTTAACCCCGATCAGATAAAGGCCATCAACGACTTGCGAGCTCCTCGGAATCCCAAGGAGATTCAGAAGCTGACTGGGATGACTGCTGCCCTTAATCGGTTCATTTCCAGATCAGCAGACAGGTGTAGGCCTTTCTTTTCGTTAATCAATAAGTTGAAGGATTTTGAATGGACACAGGAATGCGCTATTGCCTTCCAGCAACTTAAGGATTACCTGGCTAAGCCCCCCATCATGTCCAGTCCCCAGCCAGACGAAGTCTTGTTTGCTTACATTGCCGTGGCTCCAAATGCTGTAAGCTTGGTGCTGATCCGAACGGACTGTGGAGTGCAAAAGCCAGTTTACTACGTGAGCAAGTCGCTTCAAGAGGCTGAAATCCGCTATTTGCCATTGGAGAAAGCCATTCTGGCCATTGTGCTGGGTACTAAGAAGTTGCCCCATTATTTTCAAGCTCACACCGTTATAGTTCTTACTCAGCTCCCAATCAGAGCCGTACTCCGAAGTGCAGACTACACTGGTAGAATTGCTAAATGGGGGACGATGCTAGGGGCTTTTGACATCAAGTACATGCCGCGCACATCAGTGAAGGGCCAGGTCCTTGCGGACCTGGTCGCCGAGTTCACAGAACCACATTTAGAGGAAGCAGCACAAACTCTAGGCGCGGTGGGAAGACAAGTCAGCACGATTGCGTCACAAAGCGCATTGCCCTGGAAAGTGTATGTAGACGGCGCATCGAATCAGAGGGGCTCAGGCATAGGGCTAGTGTTGATATCCCCCGAGAGAATCATCATTGAAAAAGCCTTAAGGCTAGACTTCTCAGCAACGAATAACGAGGCAGAGTATGAGGCTCTACTGATGGGGATGAAGATGGTACGAAGGATGGGAGGAATATCCGTCGAGATATCCTCAGACTCAAGGTTGGTCGTCGGCCAGGTGCTGGGAGAGTTTGAAGCGAAAGATGAGAGGATGCAGGGATATCTAAACCTGGTCAAGTCCCTACAGTCGGAGTTTGAATGCTTTACCCTACGGCACATCCTAAGGAGTAGCAACACGCATGCTGACTCCTTAGCTACGCTCGCCACCTCTTCGGCGCAGGAATTACCAAGGGTTATTCTGATTGAGGACGTGCAGAGACCCACGGAGTTAAGAAAGGAGCCATCCCAAGTTCACAGCGTCGGAACCAACCCATGCTGGATGGACCCCATCATCAGGTTCTTGAGGGACGATGTGTTGCCCGAAGAAAGAGTGGAAGCAGACAAAATACGGAGAAAAGCCACAAGGTTCTGGCTGTCCGAAGACCATAAACTGTACAAACGCTCCTATTCTGGCCCATACCTGTTGTGCATGGCCCCCGAGGCGGCTGAATCGATGCTAGAAGAGCTGCATGAAGGAATCTGTGGGAGCCATACTGGGGGGAGATCTTTAGCTCACCGAGCCATTACCCAAGGCTACTGGTGGCCAAATATGCAAAGAGAGGCGCATGAGTACGCCAAAAAGTGTGACCAATGCCAACGCTTCGCGCCGAGCATACATCAACCTGGTGGAACCCTTAATCCGCTATCCAGCCCGTGGCCTTTTGCTCAGTGGGGGCTGGACATCGTTGGCCCTTTCCCTAAGGCAGCAGGAAACAGGAAGTTCTTGCTAGTCGGAACAGACTACTTCACCAAGTGGGTAGAAGCTGAGCCTCTAGCAAATATCAGGGACGTAGACGTGAAGAAGTTCGTTTGGAAAAACATCGTCACCAGATTTGGAGTTCCACACACCCTCATCTCGGATAACGGGCTTCAATTCGATAGCAAAGCTTTTAGAAGCTATTGCAACGAGCTGGGAATCACAAATAGATACTCCACCCCCGCCTATCCCCAAGGGAATGGGCAGGCCGAAGCCACCAATAAAGTCATAGTTGACGGGCTAAAGAAGAGGCTAGACGATGCGAAGGGTAGGTGGGTAGAAGAACTACCCCACGTGTTGTGGGCATATAGAACCACGCCTCGCAGGTCCACCGGTGAAACCCCTTTTTCAATGACCTATGGGGCTGAAGCCGTTATACCTCTCGAGACTGGGTTCCCAACGCACAGGATTAGCTCTTTTGACCCAACCAACAACGACAGGCTGCTGGAAAAGAGTCTGGATCTGATTGAAGAACGAAGGGAAAGCGCGATGGTCCGATTGGCACACTACCAGCAGAAACTCAAACAGGGCTACGACATCAATGTAAGGTTGAGACCCCTCGAGCCTGGCGATCTTGTCCTAAGGAAGGTGGTAGGGAATGCAAAGAATCCAGCATGGGGAAAACTGGGTCCGAACTGGGAAGGTCCGTATCGTATCACTTCGAGGGCCGGCATTGGAGCATACTTCCTGGAAGACCTGGATAATCACGTAGTGCCCCGGCCATGGAATGTAAATAACCTCAAAAGGTACTACTATTAAAAGATTTCTTCTTTCAGTCATGATTGTTCTGTTGTTATACCAGTGTTTCTCAAGTGTTTAAACTTAAATTCAATCATGCCTGTAGTCCTCGGACCAGATGATTTGGGTTAGTTAACACTCCATTACGATTTTTCTCAAGTGTTTAAACTTAAATTCAATCATGCCTGTAGTCCTCGGACCAGATGATTTGGGTAGGTTAACACTCCATTACGATTTTTCTCAAGTGTTTAAACTTAAATTCAATCATGCCTGTAGTCCTCGGACCAGATGATTTGGGTTAGTTAACACTCCATTACGATTTTTCTCAAGTGTTTAAACTTAAATTCAATCATGCCTGTAGTCCTCAGACCAGATGATTTGGGTTAGTTAACACTCCATTACGATTTTTCTCAAGTGTTTAAACTTAAATTCAATCATGCCTGTAGTCCTCGGACCAGATGATTTGGGTTAGTTAACACTCCATTACGATTTTTCTCAAGTGTTTAAGCTTAAATTCAATCATGCCTGTAGTCCTCGGACCAGATGATTTGGGTTAGTTAACACTCCATTACGATTTTTCTCAAGTGTTTAAACTTAAATCCAAGCATGCCTGTAGTCCTCGGACCAGATGACTTGGGTTAGTTAACACTCCCTTACGATCTCTTTCAAAGTGTTTAAACTTAAATTCAATCATGCCTGTAGTCCTCGGACCAGATGATTTGGGTAGGTTAACACTCCATTACGATTTTTCTCAAGTGTTTAAACTTAAATTCAATCATACCTGTAGTCCTCGGACCAGATGATTTGGGTTAGTTAACACTCCATTACGATTTTTCTCAAGTGTTTAAACTTAAATTCAATCATGCCTGTAGTCCTCGGACCAGATGATTTGGGTTAGTTAACACTCCATTACGATTTTTCTCAAGTGTTTAAGCTTAAATTCAATCATGCCTGTAGTCCTCGGACCAGATGATTTGGGTTAGTTAACACTCCATTACGATTTTTCTCAAGTGTTTAAACTTAAATTCAATCATGCCTGTAGTCCTCGGACCAGATGATTTGGGTTAGTTAACACTCCATTACGATTTTTCTCAAGTGTTTAAACTTAAATTCAATCATGCCTGTAGTCCTCGGACCAGATGATTTGGGTTAGTTAACACTCCATTACGATTTTTCTCAAGTGTTTAAACTTAAATCCAAGCATGCCTGTAGTCCTCGGACCAGATGACTTGGGTTAGTTAACACTCCCTTACGATCTCTTTCAAAGTGTTTAAACTTAAATTCAATCATGCCTGCGATCCTCGGACCAGATGACTTGGATTAGTTTACATTCCGTTCGCAGGCGTTTAAATTTAAGCCGAATTACTTTAACTTTTATTACTTTGAAACCCTGTTTAGCAGCGCTTGAATGATCACTCTGTTTTTAGTTATTAATCTATCATTGTTAACCATGATGACAACTTAACAAACACCGCAGAATTAACAAAGAGCAAAAAAGAGTCTATTCCATTACTTAAAAAGATAATTTAGTTACAAAATGGACGACAAAAGGTCCTAGCCGTTACATAAACTAAGCATCCTGAATTTTGTCTTGAGGCACCAGATCATTCTTTGGCAAATCACCCACATCTCCGGCCGGAAGAGGGGCCTGACTCGTTTCGGCTGGTGCTGGAGGATTCTGATCCACTATGGGTGCCTCCGAGGTTTCAGGCGCATCACATAGGTCAGGATCATAATAGATGCTGTCAGGCTGCCATAAGGCTGATTCCGCAGGGACTCCAGCTGCATCGAGGCACTTGTTCCATGTAATGGCACAGTAGTCCCTGCAGACCTGGGCGAACTCCTCGGTCAGCCTTGCTTGGGTCTCCTCCACACCCAGCAGATGGGCAGCTTTCTTCTCGGCCTCAACTGCCTCCTTGGCCAATTGCGCATCTTCCTTGGCCAACTTAGCAGCGTCCCTGGCCATTTGCAGCTCAAGCCGAAGCTCTTTTACCAACGCCCTCTCCGTCTCCAAATTAATTTCAGTAGTATACAGCTTCTGACGTTGGTCTTCGGCTTGCTTCTCTGCGTTCTTAAGGCCCGCATCTGCGTTTCTTCTGGCCTTTACCTCCTCCTTCAGTTGATCGGAGAGGCGGGCGCTTTCATCCTTGGCCTTGCCAAGTGCTTTTTCAACATCCTCCCTGGACCGGATCTCAGCTCGCACGTCAACCTCCTTCTTCTGAACCCACTCTTCAGCCACATAGATTTGCTGGGCAATCTGCATGGCAACCAGAGAATGTTACGAAAAATACGAATACACAAGGGCTATGAAAGAGCTGCAAAAGGGCACCAGTTGTCTTACCATGCCTAAATCTCGTTTAAGGGACAGGAAGAGCTCTTTTTCATTGAAACGCCGATAGGACTCCATGTCCTTCGGAAGAAGAAGGGGCTGCTCTAGCGCTTCAGCTATATATCCGGCCTTCCCTCCAGCATAGTTTCTGAGGGAGGCGTCGAGAGGGATGGCTGCGCCATCCAGGGTAAGCTTCGGGGACCAGTCATTGGTCCCTCGCCGCACTTCGGCAGTCAAATGTTCCTCCCTGTTCTCAGTAGAAGAAGCCCGTTTGTTCCTGGAATCATGGGTCTTCTTCTGCTGCTTAGGTCCCTTCGGAGGAACCACTTCCCCCTCCTCGATGTCAGTCACATCTGTCAATACCCTCTTTTTCTTCAGATCAGGCATCGGTTTCAAACCTGGATCTTTTGGGGCCGGAGGAGGGGGAGGCAGTGGTGGGAGATTGGCCGTGGGCTGGGATGTGCCAGTACCCTTGGCCGCGGTCGTTGCGTTTCTCCTGTTCTTCATTAGCTGGCCTAGGGGCAGCATGTCTTCCTCCTCGGAGTCTTCCGGCAAAGCTAAAGTCAGAACTGGGGCAGCTGACTGCCTGTCAGGGGCTTCTTCGGAAGATAAGATCTGAACTTCCTCCGAGCCTTCCTCTTCGAACTTGAACTGATCGATCTGTTCGTCAAGCGAAGGAGTAGAAGAAGCGACTCTTTCCTCGGCTACTGTTTGCAATGGCACTTGTTGAATGGGTTGAACTAGTGGTGGAATGCCCTGCGGATTGGGATGGGGCACCGGGGCGAGATCAAAAGGGGCCAAGAAGGTCTTCCGTGCCACGTCAATCCGGTTTAGGCGGCGATCCCCAAGTGTTATGGCGTTGCCTCTCGGCTGGGGTTCTGACTTCGAGGTATAGCCGAGGATGAGGGGGACGAACCTCAGCTGTCCGTCTTCGCTCACAAAGATCTCCGACCGAAGAAGGTAGTTTAAGGCCGCAGTGTTGGTAAGACTCAGCCGAGGAGTTACGTGCCTCTTGTCTGCAAACATGGCGATAAGACTGTTAGAAGGTTGCAACTCGACGAAAGGAAGTCTTAATAGTAGGAAGCAAGAAGGTTAGAAAGCTCAAGGGGAAATGTCCCACCTGGCGTCCCTGGCGTGGTTGGGCAATGAATCCCATCGTGCCAGGCACCCGAGACGATCAGATAATCGTCCTTCATCCCTTTGTTGGACTTGGGAAGACCGGAGAAGAGTCTGACAACATCGGATCGGGACCTTAAATAATATCCCGCCCCTTCTTTGGTACGACATTCGTACATGTGTACCACGTCGTGCCAAGTTAATCCCAAGCCTAAGTGGCGGTTTAGGTCATCAACTGCACCTAAGACTCTAAAGGTGTTGGGGGCACACTGGTCAGGACTAAGCCTATGGGCAGTAAGGAAGCTTCTGGTGACTGGACCCATGGGAATGGTCATTCCCCCCTCGAGGAAGGCGATGATGGGGATAATGACTTCGCCCTCCTCTCGGTTCAATAGCAACCCCTCCATGGAGCAATACCTCAGGCCTACTTCCTGAGGAATGCGATAGGTCTCCCTAAACCTCTCTATCTGGGAAGGGCTGTTCACTAGGTACTCGAATCTACCCATTGATGACAAGGTTAAGGTGAGGGAAATGCGGAACGGTGACTGGGAAAATTTGCAAACGGCCGAAGAGGCAGCCTGAACAGATTTTAAAATCTCAAAGAAGGGAACTTACGTCGGACTGAATCAGAGAACGTCTTCTGGCCTTGTGGGGAGATCGCAGCAGATTCTGGAAGGAGTTGAAGCGGATGACAGGAAGATTTCTGAAATTCTGGTCGCTTGAGTTCGCCTGGGAGCTCTGAAGTTTGCAAAGTGAGGAAATAACCTCCCCCGGGACTTTATATAGTGGCAGAAAAAGTGTTAGAACTTACCCCGCCCAAAAATTTCGAGGAGAATCTCGTCCGTTGATTCGAAATGAACCGCTAGATTTCAGGGACAAGACGCCGCCTGGAGTAATTAATGACGCCTCGGAAACGGCGCGACAGCAGCGGTTATAAAGAAGGCGCCCAAACTCACGCGCGCACACGCGCGGAGTCAAAGTCCTGTGCCTACATTTGTCAAGAGGTCGAAACCCCACTTTTTTCTCTTCGGATGCGAGGTAAAAAGTGAAATTTCGAGGGGCTATTGTGGGTCAGAAAGCCCCGCGTCGTATGTTGGGCCAGAAGCCCAATCCAGACAAGGCTCTCTGTCCAAAGAGGATAAAACACCAGTGTTTTGCCATCCTGGTAAGAGTACAGCCCATGAGGGACAAACGGTCCGTCCGAAGACAACCTTTTCGGGCCGAAGAGACCTTCTCCAACGGGCCTGCCCAGAACTTGACCAAGGAGCTATGCTGGAGATCTTCCTACGGAAGCTAAGCCCCGAGCATGCCTAACTGCGGAGCTATCATCAAATATCCTGCCAATAAAGCTGCCACCGCCACATTTAATGCACTGCAGTAACTTTCCTGGCCGCATTTATGTGGAGAAGACACCTGAACAGTGAATCTTCACCTACCACCACTCACTGCAGGTTAAAGCAAACGGCTGACGTGACCAGTACTCAAGTAGGCGCCTAGATGGAGGGCAAGTGTGCGGTGGAGATGAGAGGAGAGTGTATATATAAAGGAAGCAGGTCTCACAGAGAAAAGGGGGAGGGAAAAAATTGTATTCATTAAGTCTCCAAATATAAAAGCTCTTCGGACTGAAGAAATTGCTTTCAAACACTAGTCCAAATCTTTTTTACTTTGGTCAGCCTCCATGAACCGTCGCTAAATCTAGACCCAGCACAGTTGTTTAACCCATACTCTACAAATTTATTGTTGGGCACTTGTTGGGCTCACAACCCAGAGAGTTGATACCGGGCCCAACAAAAACCGACCCTACATTTATCTTTCATGATTGAAGTATATCCATATTTGTTGCTTCCACTGTGTGTTTTGTATGAGATACAAAACCAGATTTTCCAACAATGGTATTAGAGTGGTCTTCAATATCATGCTTGTATAACATGTGATTGAATTTTAGAATTAAAGAAAAACTGTTTTCTTGGTGTTTTAATTTTCTGCATTGTTATTGAAACTATGATTTGATAAAAACTGATATTAATGTTATGAAGTTGTTTAAATTTTAATTTAAGTTTGTTGAATTAATCTTTAAGGCTATAGCATCAATGGAATTCAGTTTTGATATCAAATTTTGCATTTCATGGTCATATGGTGTTTTTATGTTCATGAAAACCGTAGAAAACTGTCTAAATCTTCTCTTTGAAAACTGAAAAAACGGGTTTTTCGCGGGTAAGCTTCTCGCGAGGATACTCGCGAAAAATGCCACTGAAGCACAAAAGTTTTCGCGGGAAGCGCTTAGTCGCGAGATACCCGCGAGACAGTAGCGAAAGTTTCTGTCTGAATTTTGTGTTTTCTATTATTTGCTTAACTCGTTTTCGCGGGAAGCCCTTAGTCGCGAGACAGTAGCGAAAGTTTCTGTCTAAATTTTGTGTTTTCACTATTTTTTCTTACGCCTTTTTCACAAGAAGAGCTTAGTTGCGAGATTCTCGCAAAAATACATTTGAAGGGAATTTTGAATTTTTTCTAAATGTTTTCAAATGCATAAGGTGTAAGGCAATGAGTGATGTGATTACACATGGTTCTAACTAAAATGGCTAATAAGATCAAAGATATTAGTTAAATAGAACTCTTAATCTTAAATTATTTTATGATTAAAAGTCCTTAATTTATTTTAATTAGAGGTTTTTAATGAGATTAAAATTCTAATTAAAAGGTATATAGTTTCGAATGAGATTAGAATACTTTATCTAGTAAATTAAGGATAGAGTTCTATATGACTAATTTTTTATTCATTAGTGTTTAAGGATTCCTAAATAGTTTAGGACTTCCATTTTAGTTAGTGATTCTAATAAGATTAGAGTCTTTATCAAGTGCAAAATTATTAGCTGTGATAGGATCACAATTATTTAAAGAAAAACCTAAATAATGAGTGGGAGTGTTGAAATAACCCTTTTGTTAAGTTTATTGTAATGTGAGTAGATACCTCATCTTGACTTCGAGTCTTGCATTCCATGCGGAGGGTATTTACTTCACGGATTACAAGGTTAAACTTCTTTGTGATTGTGCGAATGTTCGTTACGCTATTATGACGTGACTTAGTTACATCACATTGAATTTAAACAATTAAACACACTTAATGTATAGGGTTAAAATTGTGATTAGATCACAATGATTTCATGATAATCCACTTGTTTTAAAATTTCTAGTGGAAGAGAGATTCAAGGGTTGATTCTCACGGCCTCCATTGCTAGTTTATAGTAGTGTGATTAGGCACCTCGCCTTGGCGTATATGCCTTGCTCCCTTCGGAGGGTGTTTAATTCATGGTACTACATATTAAACTTCTTAATGATAGATGAAGTGTGTTTTTACATTGAGAACGACCACGCTTCCGTGGAGTTACTTGGTGACTCACACTGATTCTAGGCAATGGTATACATTAGACTAAGTGTAATGTTAACCTCCCTTCAGAGCTATGTCATTATTACTTAGAGGCTAAAGGAAAAGCGGCAAATTATTTTTGTTTGGTAAGAGTTACCATGATAGCATTAATAATGAGAATAATTCTCGCCTGATCATAGTGATTGGTATGACCTTGCTTCCGAGGAATATTAATTGCGGGATTAGGTTGTCGTTGTACCTAGTATAGTATGGTTTTCAAGTTCCATATTATATGGTTATGGATGCAAAATGATAATGTCTTGGTATTTAAGTTCATAGTCTCAATATTAAATTGTCATAAATTTTGTCCTCTAGCTACTTTTTTAGTTGAATCACATTAACTAAGAAATAATTTTGGACATGGTGCTTAAAGGAGCTGAAGTACATATTCATGTTACAATTCAGCATTGTCATAATTTCCAATACATGATGCATTTATGGAAGATAGCTTATGATATTATCATAGTCTCCATTGAAATGCTAGTATGTTACATTGGCATCTATCTCAATTGTGTTACAGCATGAGATGCAAGAGTTAGTACTAGACTTAGACTTTATATCAAGTCTAAATGAGATGTTTGGTATGAATCATATTGAGTGCTAAGAAAAGCTTAAGAAGTTCCAATTCGATGTCATTTTATGAAAATATTTTATTTTAAAATGAATTGGAATTCTTGGAAGTAGAGATTAAATGTTAATCTCATTTGGATATGATCCACAAGTCCTTGTTAGAATCATTTGATCAATTCAGATTGTTTTGAAACTAAATTTCTTTTATGTTACCTGAATTGATGAGTGAGTTCTACGCAATGGAAGACATCCTAAAAGCTAAGGCTAGGATCAATATGATTTAATTCAAATTCTTAGCTTGAACCGAAAGGTAAGGGTGATAAGAAAAGGAATTAAAATACCAAACTGTTGGACAAGTTAGTTGCCCTAGTAGTTGCCAAAAGGAAATTAGACTTAAAAGCATGACCAAAAGGAAAGAGTTTCTAATTTTGGTAAAGCTAAGCATTGTTCATAATTATCTTCTAGATGGAAATTTACATGTTTTACTTTTTTAAGAGAAAGTTTCCATCCTTTTGTATTGTATGTTTTGGCACTTACGTCTAGATCTTATTAATCTAAGTGTTATTCAAGATTTGTGAAAGATGGGTTTTTAGAACCATTATTTTATATTCACAATCTATGAATTCTATTTAGAGGATAATATGATCTAGGACTCCTTTATTGTAAAGGAATATAGTATTAATGACTTCTTTAAGTCAGTGCATACATGAAGGAGGAATAAGATTCTTTTAGAAATAGTAAAGTACATGATAAGTATTTCTATTTGTTTATTTCTTTTGGAGATATACTCTAATAATTGCTATACATTTTCTAAAGATGATTTCAAAAGTTTGTTCCTAAGACATTTACAAATTGTGGATAGGGTGAAAACCTAGTATATGATACTTCCACTTTTGGAGATGTTCAACACTAGTGCTAGATAGGAAGTCTAACGAATTGAAATCAAAAGGTAGAAAAATGTGTGTTTACTAAGGGTATCCAAAAGGAATTGTAAAAGATTGTTTTGGTAGTCATAAAGAATACAAGATGTTTGTTAAGTACAATTACAAAGTTTTTGATAATGACTATGTGAATAATCTTAAAGTAAATCGTAGATTGTTCCTATAAAATACATTTGGAAATGAGATGGTTGTATTAGATACACCACAAGGCATTATTCTACATATATAGCTAGTACACGGGTACAATATCGTAGTGGGAGGATTACCAAATAAATTCATAATTTTGGAATAAACTTTTGAAGTTATTCCACAAGGATATGAATTTGATCCTCAGTCCTACGTAAAGGCAATAGATGATATGAATATGGATTACTAGATCAAGGTTATGTGAATAGAATTAGATTCTATTTAAAGTCTAGAACTTGTAGAGGCGCTTAATTGCATTAAGCTTATTGTTCTCAAATAGGTCTACAAGTAAATGAGATTGATAGATTTGAAGGTACAAACCTTCAAAGTCAAGACTAGTGGCGAAAAGATTTATTCAAAAAGAAATGTTTCGATTATGAAAAGATTTTTTCACCAATAGTCAAGTTTGACTCTATCTAGATTCTCTCATCCATTATATTTCAGTTGGATGAAATATGACAACGGAAATCAAGAAAGCTTCTTTTAGTAGCAATCTTGAGGAAGACATCTATATGATGTAACTAGACTTGTTCATAGCAAAGAACCAGTGGTGATTAGCATGCAAGTTGCTTAAAGTCTATTTATGGACTAATGCAAGCATCTAGGTCATAAATATCATCTTTGATCAAGCAATCAAATTGATTTTGATCAAGTATTAAAAGGCCTTAAGTGTGTAAAAATTATATAGAATAATTAATTTCTTAATGTATATTGATGACATTCTAATCATTTAGGATGATGTAGAGTTATTGTCATCAATAGAGTTTTGGTTGTCTAGTCTAGTTTGATATAAAGTACTTGGGAAAGACTAGTCACATCCTAAGAATTATAACTTTGTTAAAATTCAGAAATTAGGATGTTGGGTCTATCTCAAACTGCTTAAATAGATTAGATTTTAGCCAAGTATAGCATATAATACTTCAAGAAAGGATTCTTTCCCTTTAAATTTGAAGTTCCTTTATAAAGGACTATGGTCCTAAGACATATAAAAGGAAGAGCATATAAGATGGTTCCTTATATCAAATTTATAGGAAGTCTTTATGCTATGCTATATACTAGGCTAAATATCTATTTTGCGGTGGGCATGGTAAGCATATATCAAGTGAATCAAAGATCACTTAATTTAGTAGGAGTAAAGCATATACTCAAATATCTTAGGAGAATGAGGGATTATATGCTTGTCCACAAAAGTGAAGTTTTGATGTTTATTGGATGTACAAATACTGACTTGTAGTTTGATTGTGATTCATGAAGTTGGACTTCAAGATATGTGTTCATCCAAGGTGGTGAAGATACACATTCAGCTTAAGTATTATCTCATTAGAGAGATATGAGTACTTAAGAAGTAGTAGTAGAAAAGATAATTTATGCAATAAATCTGGCTGAAACTTATTTCCAAATCTTGCCTTAGAGTGACTATGAATTACTCTAAAGGGAGATAAGTGTCGGATATATGATAAATTGTCTTTAAGGGCAAGTGGGAGATTGTTGGGATTTATGCCCTAAAATCCAATTTATTGGCATGTCATAAATAATTAAATTGTTTAGTTATATGAGACTATTTATAAATGAACTAATGAGACATTATCTTAGTCCATGAGATGCATAGTATGTAATTTATGTGAAAAGTCACAAAAAGATAGAAATCACAAGTTCTTTGTAAACTCAGAATTTTAGTTCGTAGTCGGTGATGAAATTGGGCATTTCATTTGCGAAGACTATAACATATCAACTACGATGATTTGTCTTGATCATGGAAGTGGAGACTTCTAATTAGTATGTTGATATGTTTTAAGAGTTAAGACATATTGAACTGGACCGCTATGAGATTTATTATTCTCCTAACGACTATCAAATGAATAATAAATCTCACGACTTCTATTTACATCAACTCTAAATCCTAAGAGAATAATGAACCTGATCATGAGATGTAGGTTGCTTTGATATATCAGGAGTGAGATCTATAAGTTACGGTCAAAACCTCAGTATGTTGGGCAGCCACATTTAGTGTTGATGGAACATATATTTTCAAGATGGAATTCATAATCTCTTAACGGAGATATAAAATATTCCCTTGAGATAAATTTAATGGGTTTGGTTATTCAGAGTGTAGGGCACAACCACTTTAGTAAGGAGTTACTAAAGTATATATTTATGGAATTGGATTTCATAAATATATGATGAATAACATAAAGGATTAAACCGGGTACTCAAGGATTAAGATGTAGTAATCTTCAAAGTGGCAGTCTATATTCATGACTTTGTATTACTACGAATATTTTAATGAAGGGGTTGTATGTATAATAAAGTCTTGGGATATAATTTATTAATAAGGCCTAGAGTGCAATTATATTCTTATAGTGGTATTGAATATAATTAATGGTAACTTTGGACTTGTCAAGAGTTGACAGAAAAGCCCAAGGCCCATTGGAGCTAGAGTCTTATTTATTCTCTTTGGTCCCATCTCAAGCCACAAACTAAAGCCCAATTGGGTAGGTCCAAAAGGCTAACCCAATTAGATAATCAGTCATTATTTAATAAGAGTTATTAAATAAAGAAACTATGAGAATAGTTTTAACGTGCGTATGATGAAAAGAAAAAATCAGTTTTTCTCCACAAGGAGAAGAAGAAGTTTTTTTTTTTTTTCTTTGAGAGTCTATGTATAAAAGACTGATTGAGAGACCACACATCTTGGGCACCATGTGGAATTGAGATGAAGATTAAAGGTTTTCTCGAGTTTTTTTGTTTTGAAATTCACTGCATCAAGGTACGCTTCCTATTCTTTATTCTAGAATTCATGGTTACATGTTTATCTTTCATGATTGAAGTAGATCCATGTTTGTTGCTTCCGCTGTGTGTTTTGTATGAGATACAAAACCAGATTTTCCAACAAATAGATGGGTTCATAGCTTTAGGTTTAGTACCAAGTCCAATTTTATAGACTACAAGCTAGAGGGAATCAAGGCCTTGAGGAATGTCAAGATCAAATGGGATTTCCTCCATGTTGCTGTGAAGTTCTGGGATCCTGAAGATCATGTATTCTGGTTTAAAACTGTTGAACTTTGTTCCACAATTGAAGAATTTTCAACTATTCTGGGTTATGATCCTAACAAGGAATCCGTAGCAGTTTCTTGTGACCCCAGACATAGGGAGATTTTGTCCAATGTTCTAGAACTTCCTACTTCAATTACCAGTAGCATGATTGAAGGGCACATGGTGGATCTTCGTGCAGTTCTTTCAAGATTGATTAACAAACGTACTCATGGAGTGGCTGACAACATGCAGAAGAATTTTGGCTTAGCTCTTTACTTCGTGGGAAAATTTTTGCTTTGCTTTAGAAGGCTCGGTTTTGCGGATGCTCGAGTCATAGGCATTGTGAGTCAAATTAAAGATGGTGATAATCCTGCCTCTCTGATCTTGGTAGAAACTCTTTTAGGATTTTACTTTGTATTTCATGGTGGAGAGTCACAGAACTCTCTTAGAAGTCCCTTGACTTTGCAGATATGGCTGTTGGAAAGACTGGGCATGATTGCCACGCCTACTGTTGCTAATTATGGTCCTGGCAGTTTCCTTAGTAGGACTGTCCCCAAAACTGAGTGTCAAGTTGAAAGCGATTGGATGAAATTTCTGAACAAGAAATCCAGTGTCTCAATTCGATGGAATTGTTATTGGTGGAAGTGCCCACCTTCTTTGTTACTGTCTTCAAGATCAGATCACATCTTCATAGATGGATTAAGGAGGGCAAATTTCTATAAGGTAGATAGACTCTTGAGGCAGTTCCAATATGAGCAAGGAATGCCTGGTGGAAAAGGAAGAAAACCTTTCACTCTTGTGGACACAAATCCTACTTCTAAAAGGAACATGTTGTTGGGCTTGGGGATGGTTGATTGAGTGGATCAATCCTTTGTGAAGGTTTACTTTTACAGGATGACCACAGAAAATTCTAATTGGTTAGTGAACAAGATTGCGGACAAGGATGCTGACATGGTTGCTATAAGAAAACAATTTCTTAGAGACAACCGAGAAAGACATGAGGCTGACAACTATGAGTTTAAAAGGAGGGCCAAAGATGACAAAGTACCTAGCACAGATGGAATCAACGAACAACCAGAGGAGAAAAGACTGAAGATAAAATGATCTTCTTATTTTTGGCTTTGAACATGTTTATTTTAAAAGTTGATGTGAAAATCTTAGGTTTAAGAATTATTTAGAACTTTCAGGTTAGGGGTTCTGTTTAGGGTTTAGGTTTTTAGGGTTTGGTTTCTTTTAAGGTTTGGTTTAGGGTTTGGGTTTTGGATTTTGTGTAATGGCATGGTTTCATGGAATGGTTGAATTTTGAAAACAATTTTTTTTTGTTTGATGGGTAAATGGTGGGTTTAGGGGAGTTGTGATTGGATTAATATATGGTTGCCTACGTACCTCCTTGGCAGAAGGATCAGGTCATCATGTAGTTCATTTTTTTATTTACCTTAACTTTTGGGACAAAAGGGGCTTTTGCCCTTTTCAGGAAAATTAAATAGGAAAATGCCCCACTTCTCAAACTAATTAGGGAAATGCCCTTCTTTTGAAAATCGAGTTTCTCAAAATCGATTTAGGCCCTATAGTGGCGTTTTTAAGGAGCCTATAGTGACGTTTTAAAGACTTATAGTGACGTTTTTTTAACTCGATTTCAATAAAATCGAGTTATTGGCAATGAAATCAACCTATAGTGGTCTTTTTTTTGCCTATAACTCGATTTCTTTAAAGTCAAGTTAAAAAACGTCACTATAGGTCGACAAAAGGTCACTATAGGCTCCTTAAAAACGCCGCTATAGGACCTAAATCGATTTTGAGAAACTCGATTTTCAAAAGAGGGGCATTTTCCTATTTAGTTTGGGAAGGGGGCATTTTCCTATTTAATTTGCCCAAAAAGGGTAGAAGCCCCTTTTGTCCTTAACTTTTGCCTAGGCCGCCTTTTCGGGTTTTCAACCTAGCAAGCTCACTCACTCTTTTTTTTTTTTTTTTTTTTTTTTTTTTTTTTTTTTTTTTGATGAACCTAAGAAGGGAAACAACATAATTTACAACCACTTTAAACATGGTGTTTTCAGACTACCACCTCAAACATGGTATTTCTTCAATTGATCCATGTTGGTTAACTCAGTAAAAGGGTTTGCATCTAAGTCCATCAACCTTACTGCTCCCCCAGAGTATATCTACTTGATAATATATGGGCCTGCTCAATTTTGAATGAACTTCCCGTTTGTATCTTGAACCGGGGCTCGGATCTCTTTCAGCATTAAATCCCCCAACGTCAAATCTCTGGCTCTTCCTTTCTTATCAAAAGCTTTCCTAAGCCTCCTTTGATAACCTTGAATGTGATACAAGACCTTGAGTCTCTTTTCATCCATCATGCATAATTGGTCATATCTACTTTGCAACCAATCTACTTCAGGGATTTCATTCTACAGTATTATTCTCAATGAACGGACACCCATTTCAATGGGAAGGACTGCTTCCATCCTATACACCAATGAATAAGGAATGGTTCCTGTGGAGGACCGAATTGATGTCTTATACCCCCAAAGTGCATAGGGTAATTGTAGATGCCAATCCTTGTAGTTCGTCGTGCTCTTCTTTAGAATTCGCTCTATATTTTTGTTTACAGGCTCAACTGCGCCATTAGTCTGAGTATAGTACTGTGAGGATTTATGGTGCTGGATATTGAACTGTCGAAGCAGCTTTTTTGTTTCTCACTTGAAATGCGGCCCATTGTTTGAGATAATTTCATGCGGTACCCCATGTCTACAAATGATATTAGTCTGAATAAATTGAGCAATTTTCTTCGAGTTTAAAACCTTGTATAAGGCAGCTTCCACCCATTTAGTGAAATAATCAATAGCAAACAGTATAAATTCATGGCCATTGGATGCTGCTGGGTGAATCTTCCTAATAATATCTATTCCCCATGTAGAGAATAGCCAAGGTGAAGTCATGGTATGTAATGGTATAGGTGGCATGTGCTTCGGATCTCCATAGACTTGGCATTGATGGCACTTCTAAACATGAGCTGTGCAGTCTGCTTCTGTAGTAGTCTAGTAAAAACCTTATCTCATTATTTTTCATGATAACATATGTGCATTCAAGTGTGGCCCATAATTTGACTCATGAACCTTTTCAATTATTTGTTGTGCTTCCTTGGTAGTTACACAAAGGAGCCGAATTTCGTCATATGATCTTCTGTAAAGCCTCTCACCACAAATAATATAATTAGTGGACAACCTTTTGATGGTCAATTGGTTATTCTTGTCTGTAGACTTTGGATATGTCCCATTCTTGAGGTACTGTATGATATCTGAATATCATTCACCTTCTCCATTATTTTCCTTGTCTTCTTCTATTGACATACAATAAGTTGGCTCTTCTTTTTGTTCCACCACCATTGGTCTAGCTTCATCTTCCTTAGGTCCATCCATCATGGATGCCATTATTGCTAAAGCATCTGTAATCTGATTCTACATTCTTGGCACATATTGGTACCGGATCTTACTGAATTTCGAGGCCCACTTCTGGAAACATTCATGGTAAGGCATTAGCCTTTCTTCCTTAATCTTCCATCTATTCTGAATATGAGAAATTATCAAGGCTGAATCACCATATACTTCCAACTCTCACTCCAAGACCTAGGGCTACTTGTAACCCCATAATGTAAGCTTCATATTCAGTGGCATTGTTAGTGGCAGGAAAGTTGAGCCTACCAGAGAATGGGATGTGTGTCCCTTTTAGAGAAATTAGGAAAACTCCATTGCCACTTCTATTTTGATTAGTTACTCCATTAAAATACATCTTCCATGATTCTACCTCTATCCCCATGATATCTTCATCTGGAAAGTCTCCTTGGATTTCTTCAACTTCTTCAGGTGAACAATGGGCTAAGTGATCAGCAATTGCTCTCCCCTTCATAGATTTCTGAGTCACATATTTAATATCAAATTCTAATAGAGATAAAACCTATTTAGCTGTCTTCTCATCTTGAAAAGGCTTCTCAATCAAGTATTTCAAATGGTCCATTCTTGCAATCAACAAGACATTGAAAGCAAGCATATAATGTCTGAATTTGCGGATTGCCCATACAAGTGCTACACATGTCTTCTCCAGTGGTGAATACTTCTCCTCTTAAGCCAACATCTTCTTGCTAATATAGTACTCCGCATTCTCCTTTCTAGACTCTTCTAGGTATTGAGCAAGTAAAGCCCCCATTGTTGTATCTGTGGTTGTGAAATACAACAATAATGGCTTTTCAGGTACCCGCGGGACCAGTGTTGGTAGATTTATCAGATAATTCTTAATCTTCTTAAAAGTTTCTTGGCATTGTTCATTCCATACTGTGGGAAAATCCTTCTTGTGCAGTCGGAAAAGTGGCTTACATGTCATGGTAAGCTGGGCTATGAATCTGCTGATGTATTGTATCCTCCTTAAAAATCCTTGGATTTCCTTCTCAGCCCTTCTCAGTCCTGGGAAGTTTTATCTCTACAATTACCTTGATTTTGTCAGGATCGACTTCAATTCCCCTTTGGCTTACCATAAAACCCAATAGCCTTTCGGATGTTACATCAAAAGTACACTTCTTTGGATTCAACCGCAACTTATAGAATTGGATTCTTTTAAAGAACTTCTGTAAAGCTGGTATGTGCCCTTCACGGTATTTGGACTTCACTATCATGTCATCTACATAAACTTTTACTTCTTTGTGGATCAAATCATGCAACAAAGTAGTGGCTGAACGTTGGTAAGTAGCACCAACATTCTTAAGGCCAAATGGCATAAACTTATAGCAATACATCCCCTATGGGGTAATGAAGGAGGTTTTCTCCATATCTTTCAGGGCCATCTTTTTCTAATTGTATCCTGAAAAACCGTCCATAAATGACAGCAAGGCATGTCCTGCTGTGTTATCAACTAAGATGTCAATATGAAGTAAAGGAAAACCATCTTTCAAGCTAGCCTTATTAAGATCTCAAAAATCTACACACATTCTCACTTTCCCATCCTTCTTCGGCATCGAAACCACATTAGCTAACCATTCTGGGTAGTTGACCACCCTCAGAAATCTTGTATTGTACTATTTCTCCACTTCTTCCTTGATCTTAAGAATCAACTTTGGCTTCATCCTTCTTAACTTCTGCTTGATAAGCTTCATGGTTGGATCTGTTAAAATGCAGTGCTGCACTATATCTGTATCAATCCCAGGCATGTATTCATATGACCATGCAAATACCTCTTTGAATTTTGTCAGCAGTGCCACTAATACATCTTTCTCAGAGGAGGTTAGGGTATTCCCCACTTGTATCATCTTAGGTTCATCATCAGTTCCCAGGTTAACAGGTTGGGTTTCTTCTTTTATAGTTCTACATACCCTTGTTTTAATTCCTTAGTATTAAGAGATTCTTTACTAATTCCCAAAATAAAAACAGTAAAGCAAACAAATAAGCGGAATTAAAAATCACATTATAAGGAAAAGAGTTCTCAACATACTCAACAAAAACAAACTCTATAGGAATACAATCACAAATAGACTCAACAAGAATAATAATATTAGCAGAAACAGACTCAATAGGGATAGAAACAATGTTTTTGGCAGGAGTGATCGGCTCGACGGTCTTGATCTTCTTGGCAGAGTCTTCCATGGGGCGGGTGGCTCCCAGCAAGTTCCTTCTTCCCTCAGCATCAATACCATGGGGTCTTCATCCATATAATTTGTGCCTTCAGTATCAATCTCCATATCTGTGGGCTTGTCAATCACATAAGCATCCAGACGCTCTAGACTATCTATCTATTCACCAAACAGATCTTGCTTCCCTTTGTTGCTCGGGTAGATGTATTGGGGGAGGTATTCTGACTCATTCCCTTCCACATTCTCATCTTCATCTTCAAGACTCTCTAGTGTTAAGTTTCTGTCTACAGTGGCCAATCTAGCATCTATGTTGTCATCTTCCTCAGTGTATGGGGTCAGTGAACCCAGTTCTGAATTATGAAATGACCCTAACTCAAGAATCTCTCTACCATGCTTGTTATATCGCGGGCCTGACCTTGAGTTACCATCAATAATGCAGCTCCAATCTAAGGGCTACCTGTAGGGGTAATCATCATAGTCTATATTGTCGGCCTCTTCAACCTCCTCTCATTCCAGCACATTTTCTAGCTCATATTCTTCACTTTCAATGCCATTCTCCATGTCTATAAGTTCAGCTTCAGCATCATCCTCTATATCTCCATGATAGTAGTCTATGTCATCATTAGAGCGGTCTTCATAGAAAAGTCCTACATCTTCATCTTCTCTATCACTAGGGGGTTCGCCCCAATTATTGCCACTATCTTGGCTATCATAGTCTTCACTATTGTTACTTTCATTATCACTGTTGCTATCATCCTCATCATCCCCATTGTCACTGCTGCTGCTATCACTACTACTATTACTCTTGTTATTGCTACTCTCATCATCATCACTAGGGGCTTCTCCCCCTTCCTCGTCTTCATCACTTGTTCTTGCTTCATATGGGCTCTTTAATGCATGTTGGCAAGTCTCCCAATACTCTTTTTCTTCTATATTGCAAATGGCATCTCCTAGAAGTGTAATCATTACATCAAGGTCCATGTAATCAGGCCAATCAGTAGGGACCCAATTTGTGTCTTCCTTCTTCAGTTCTGGAAGCTTGTTGTTGCAATCAAATAATAGCTCAAATCCAGGCACCATTATTCTTGACTCAGGATTGAATCTCAATTTAGGGAATCCCCAATAGCATTAACTATCTCCAGCTTTGACAAACTTTCCGTTCAGTGTGGAAGTATAAGCCTTTAGGGGTTTCGGGGGACAAGGAAGTTCCTTAGCTTTGGCCTTGGCACGAGACATTCTTCTCACCTCTATCTCTAGCAAGTCATCATCAGTAGACTTATAGCCTAGCCCGAAAGGTGGTGTGGCAATGGGAATTATTGGGACTTGAGTAGTTGCCTTCTTCACAATCTTTTTTAAGTTCATCCCCGGAAGGTAATTCATTCTCCTCAACATTGCCACCACTTTGTTGTTGTCGTATGGAGCAAAGTCCATGGGGATCTTCTCTACTTCTTCTTCTCTTCTTTCAAAACCAGGTTTCTCAATTTCAAAGCCATCCAAGGTCAATGGCTCCTTCTCAGAATCAATACCAAAAATGGGCTTCAGTATGGTCAAAGTATCACCATATATGATAACTATGGCTCCTTCATGTGGAAACCGAACCTTTTGGTATATGGATGAAGGTACAGCCTCTGTGTTGTGAATCCAAGGTCGCCCAAGGAGCATATTGAAGCACGATGCTATGTTCAGGACTTGAAACTCCACCTTCTTGATCATTGGCCCTATAGTAAGCTCCAGTCTTACAGTTCCATGGACCTCCTTTCTACTATTGTCATATGGCCTCACATGCTGATCAGTCAGCACAAAGTCTTCAATACATAGGCCCAAGCAACTTGCAATCTTTAAAGGACATACATTTAAGGCACTTCCATCATCAATTAGAACCATCAGAATCCTCTTGCCTTTGGCATATATAGTAATATGCAACAAGTCATTGTGGTGCTTCCCCTTCTTCGTCAAATCCTTGTCAGAGTAGGAAATAATGAGTTCCTTATTTATAGACCCAATCATAGCATACAGATCTTGAGAAGTAATGGTTGTAGAGACTTGGATTTGATTGAGAAGGTCAACTAGATTCTGGCGTTGCTTGTATGGGGCCATGAGTAAACCCCATAAAAATATATTGGCTTGTGTCTTCTGTAGTTGCTTAAGGACCTTATCCTCTTCAATGGGTGTTTGTTGGATGACTTTGTTCAAGGATTCTATTGGGTTGTCTATCTCCAAATGTGGGGGTTTAAAGTGTCTCCCCCCCTTGTGATGTGGGCAATTTTTGTTGGGTCATTTAGATCAGTGTCTTGGGGTTTGAAGTGTCTCCGCCCATTTGTGGATGTCAGGTCATTTGATTGGGGTTCTAAGTGTTTACCCCCTGTATGGGTGCTTGGTTACTTAATTGAGGTACGAAGTGTCTCCCCTCGTATGTAGGTGTTTGGTAACTTACTTGGGGTTTGAAGTGTCTCCCCCCATTTGTGGATATTGGGTAGTTTGTGGTTTTTGTTACATCTTCACTCCATATATTATACCCTGCAATAGACATCATATGCATCAACTCTTCCCATGTCATCATAAAGCACTCAGGTAGGTCATAAATTAACTCGAACAAATCCTCTTCGCTTTCCTCTTCAGTCATCAAGCAAGTTATCCTCAGTCCTCTTCCAATATTGTGGTTGGTCAAGGGATTATTAGTGATGCTAGGCCTTGTAGGTGGTGCAATCACCTTAGTGCCTATCAGATCTTGAATTGCATGACGAAGGCCAAAACACTTGTCAGTATCATGGCCAAGGCTTTTGTGGTAAGCGCATCTCTTAGTCACATCAAATCTTGCAGGCAATGGGTTTGGGATTGGTCTTGGGTCTAAGGGTTTTAGTATCCACTTTGCTTTTAGTTTTTCAAACACTTGACTCACAGGCATATATAACTCATGAAATTCCCTCCTAGGCCTTGGAGGAGACCCTTGTGATATTGGCACGAGGGTAATAAGAGCAATAAGTTGGTAAGAATCATTTTTGTATATATTAGAAACTTCTGTAGTTTTAGAACTAGATCCTAAATTCTTTTTAAACCTTGGTGGGTCCTCATTCTTTATAATGCCATTATTTATTGCATCCTTAATTTGGGTTCCAACAACAATCAAAGTTTTAAAATTAGAAAAATAACGGGCAAACAAATATTTATGGTATATAGGCAATAAGTTTTTTAAAACCATGGTTAATTGTTCTTCTTCACTTGGCCTATTCATCATCTATGCTGCCTTGGACCTCCACTAGGTAATGAAGGTAGAGAAAGATTATTTTAGCTTTTGCTTTGTAGTCTCCAAATCTCTTCTTGTCACATCCACCACTATGTTATACTTGTATTGATTGTGAAACTCACGGTAGATGTCCTCCCAACTGCTTGTTCTAGCATCATCTAGGTTGAGAAACCACCTAAAAGCAGCTCTAGTCAGGGTGTTTTGGAACATTTGAGCAAGTAGTTCTTCAGTTGCTCCTAGAGGTTGCATGGCCTTCGTATACATCTTTAAATAGGACTTTGGGCAACCAGTCCCGTCAAATTTGTCTAAGGTTGGCATCTTGAACTTGGGAGGCAATCTCACATCAGGGAAAAGTGAGAGTGATTGGTAGTCCATGAGGTCTTCCATCTTGCAAGCTCTCTTGATCATCTCTTCCATCTTGTTTATTCTCTCATTGATCTTCTTCTTGCTTTCCATGGTTGGAGGATTATGGTCAGTCTTGTTCTCCTCTTGGCCACTCTTCAGGTTCTAAAATTGTTGCACCATAGGGTTCATGTCCTCCCTCGGCTGGATTTGACTTGCTACCATGGTGTTCAGTAGCTCTTGAGTGTTCATGGGTTCTTCAGTGTTTGGATGCTCTCCCCTTTAACCTATAGTGTTGGAATCTTCAGACTTCTTGTGGCTTGGACTATTTTGTAGGTCGAATACAAGATTGTGATGTTGCAGCAATGGAGTGTCTTCTATGCTCACAAGTTTCAGTACCGTGATAGGAGTGATGGGCTTGGAACTAGAACTGCTAATTGAGTGTCGGTCTTGGGTTTTCTTTGGAGTCTTCCCTTTGATCTTGACCAAAATCTTCCCTAAGAAAAGGCTCGATTAGGTCAATCAAAGCTAGGTCCCGATCTACATCAATCAACCAACCAAGCAAACACACACAACATGCAATGCAATTTTAACATGGACGGGCCTAAGGGTAGGTTCTAAGTCATTACATTGTAGGGTGAGTTTTTTGTTTCATTGTTTCCCATAACTAGGATGTTACACGTCCCAACTTGTAATGTAATGAACATTACATTGGTCCAAATGGCATGATCTATCCTTTATAGTTAACAAGAAATGATCCAGTGACTTTGGGCTATGAGTTGGAGAGTTCACCACCGGGTACCCTAATGAAGACTGGTGATCCATGGTTACTACCAACATATGTTGAGATAAGTACATACATATTTGTTGTTTTGATGGCACACACTATGATAGTTAGAGAAAGCTCTTAGCAATCAACATGGCAACACAAAAATATCATACAAACATCTCAAGACATAAATAAACAAACCAATAACAATATCATGCAAAATCATGCAAAAGACAAGGGTATATAGTCGGTCACTTAAAGTCTAACATGAAGCTGAGCTCTCGACATCCCCAGCAAAGTCACCACTGCGAGAGACCGGGGAAATTGGGTGCTCTCAAAAAAGAGATTGGGGTACTTTTAAGGACACCTCTCTTTTTAGGTAAGTGGTGTGGAGTTGTCACTTACTTTTTATACAAAAAAATAAGAGAAAATATAAATACAAATTACATGTTCCAAATACTTTGAATGTCATTGATTGAATAAAGAAAATACAATTTTGGTAAATTAACCTTACAAGGCTTTGGGATCTAGTTACAATCCATGCAAAAGAGTACAAAGCTTTGGTCCTAGTTACATTTTACCAAAATTAAAAGACAAAACACTAGTCTACCTATCCAAAAATCCTAAGCTCGGGGGCTAGATTACGGAATGAGAAGGTGTTAGCCACCCATTCTGCCCAGATAGAGTTTGATCTTCTAGACTGTAATGACCAACATACCCTTTTTGCATGATGTTGAATGATGTGTTGAACACACATGAGAGACACTTGACAAAAATTAATTTAAATAAATTTTCCTTATGAATAATGTCCTCTTTTTAAAAAAGAATATTCAAATATGTTGTTTGTAGAGGGTAAGAAAAGAGATTTTATGAAGAAAAATCAGATCTGTTGTTTGTGAAGTTTTTTTTTTTTTAAAAAAAAAGGAGATTTGATTTGTAAAAATCATATCTTTTTTGGAAAGTTAAAAAAAAAAATGAGGTTTGATTTGTGAAAATCAGATCTGTTATTTAAAAGTATAAAAAATAAGATTTTGTTAAAAAAAAATCAGATCTGCTTTTATAAAAGAAAAAATGATCGATTTTAGGTCTGTAAAAGAAAAATCAAATCTAATTTTTAAAGGTTAAAAAATGGGATTTGGTTTGTAAGAAAAAAAAAATTTGGATTTGTTGTTAGAAACAAAGAAAAAAGGGCTTTTGAAAGAGAATCCACATTCATGGGACGAATTTATTATGAATGCATCTCATATTAAAAAAACTACAACCTAAATTCTTAATTCTTTTTTTGAAATTTCAAAATCTGCAATTTTATGACAAAGAAAAATTTAGAAAAAAATTTCAGATATGTATTTAATGAAAATACATATCAGTTTTGAGTTCTAGAAAAAATCATATCTGTATATAATGAAACCAATTAACAACTTTTAGATTTCACTCACATTCAATTTATATGCATACATAACAAGCTAAGTTCATAAATACACTACGCCAATAGTACGAAGGTATTAGGCCAAACTCTACATGAGATATGTGCTCAAACATATACGATTAAACTTTTTCACTTTTTCACTTTTTATGTTGTTTTGGATTTTTACTCACACACACACACACACACACACACACACACACACACACACACACAAAAAAAAAAGCAATAAAGTAGGATCAAAAAGAAAAACAATGCATATAAAAAAAATGCAAGATGCACAAATGCATGAGGATATAGCATTCAATGCATGAAGAGTCTTAATCAAGGACCAATCGAGCGAAAGCTCAATTACAAGATCAAAGACCAATCAGCTCTTTCTCTTTTTAGAGATTGACGCTTGAAGAGCTTTTAGTTAGAAAATTAAATGTGAGGAGATATATAAGATCAAGTCTACGCATGTATCAAGATCAATCAAGACTATTGGCTAGACATTCAGGACAAGCTTGAAGATCTATTTACAACAATCAAACATAGATTTTTAGATTCCACGCACATTCAATATATGTGCATACATAACAAGCTAAGCTAGTAAATACAATATGCCATTAGTACGAAGGTACTAGGCCAAACTCTACATGAGATATGTGCTCAAACATATACGATTAAAATTTTTGAATTTTTCACTTTTTATATGGTTTGGATTTTTACTCCCACAAAAAAAAAAAAAAATGCAATAAAGTAAAATCAAAAACAAAAACAATGCATAAAAAGAAATGCAGGATGCACAAATGCATGAGGATATAGCATTCAATGCATGAAGGGTCCTATAAAGATCAAAAGAATTAGATCAAGGACTAATTGAGTAAAAGCTCAATCATAGGAACCCTTTCTCGCCCAAACGGAACAAGTGTTTGGAGTGAGTGTCTCATGAGAAGTGAGATGAGGTTTGGAAAAATGAGAACCGGATATGTACCTGGACAAGGAGGTAAGAGCATTAATCACTTGCTTCAACAACTTACCATTTTCACCCAAATCCGGTTTAGCTTGCAAAGCACAACTTCCAAGAATCTCAAGTTTCTCTTTTCTTTTGGTTCTTTTAAGATCTTGAAACTTAGAGCAATGAGGTCTCAGACGACAAAAAGCACCACAATAGTGACAAACAATGTGTTTAGGTCCACTAGGCTTTTTAGGGAGGGATCTAGCAACATGGTTTTGTTCTCTTTTCAACATGGAACATTGAGGTCTTATATGACCAATCACACCACAATGGTGGCAAGTGGGAACAAACTTAGACCCATTCAAATCCTTAAGTTAAGGCCTAAACAAAGGTTTTGGTTTGAGAGCCTTTCCCTCCACTTTATGATTCCTTTTATGTGGAGCTATGTACACTGATTTGTCTTTAGAGGTAGAATTCACAATAGGCACAAAATTGGGTTTCACAACATGATTGCAACAAAAAGCATTTTCAACTTTAGCAATAGGTTCAACAATCAAACACTTGGCATGCATCTTAAGAGATTCATTTTCACATTTAAGATCATCAACAAGTTTGTTAAACAAAACAAGTTTAGCATCCAAGTCATTTTTCAAACATTCAAACTCTCTTAACTTTTCAAAAGAATGTTCAGCAAGTTTTTTATACTTCTCAACCAACTCGTTGGATTCATTGAGCTTAGCAATCAAACCATCCTTTTCACAAATGAGCTTGCTGAATTTCTCATGAAATTTCTTAGTCCTTTTCTTCAAGAGTTTGTCATGTAAACTTTTAACAACACCCAAAGTGTCATGTGACATGTCATCACAAGCAAGAGGATAAACACACATAGAGACATTTTCATAAAAATGTGGCGTGTTACATTCATCATCATCATATGCAAGCAAAGAAGTAAACAAAACTTTATCCATGCCAATAAAAACAAAGGGTCAAGGATCACTCTTAGGTAATTAAGCCAAAACAAGTGTACTCGCTCTGAACCAATTGAAAGATCAAATAATGTAAAACACTACTACTTGTTTAGACAACCAATTTTAAACTCACGGCTAGATTGCTTTCACCCTATTTAACAAAGTGCGGAATATGAGTAACTATAATGCAATATGGCCAAAACTACTCTAAAACATATGCATATATAATAGAAAATAATTATAAAGCATAAAGAGTAAGGGAAAAGAGATGCAAACAATGAGATAACACCGAGACATGTTATCGAAGAGGAAAACCGAAGAACTCAGTGCAAAAACCACTCCACGGCCCTCAAGCCGAAATGATCCACTAGTGAATAAGTTGGAGTACAAGGATACTAAAAAGACCCTCCAAGTCTAATCTACCCAAAGTACTTGAGCCTTCCAAGCTCCAGCTACCAACGGATTTCTTAGATTCTTGTCTTCATTAGTTATCCGGATCTCTGCAATACTGTCCGATTACATCTACCAAATCTCACCGATTTATTTTGGCAAATACCCAATGCTTCCTAAACTTCAAAACACTTTCTACACTCTTAATAGATGTGGGTTGTGTTTGGTTACAAATATTTTCTCAAGGTATAACAATGGGAGAGGGGAGGAGAAGAGACAATAAGAATTTTTCACTTAAGGATGAGTAGCTCTCTCTAAAATTGTGAGTGTTGTAGAAACCTCTCTAGGGTTTTCTTTTAAATAGCCTCCGTACAATTTTGTGAGTAATAAGTGTATATATAGTAGGGGTGAAGGGTATAAGAGTCACACTTAAAATCCCAGCTATTAGGTCATCTTGTGGGTCACTCATGGGTTGGCCGAGTCACGAGATACTCGCGAGATGACTGACTCTTGAACTTCCACATGTGCTCCTCACATAGTCTTTCGCAGGTGCTGAGTCCCGAGCTAGTCGCAAGCCAAGTTGCGAGATCAACTGTTTTGAGCAATTTTCACCAACTTAATATTAAACTCATTACAATTAAATCTCACAAAATACAAAGAAATAAATTAATGCAATTACAACCAAAATAAATATTATGTAAAAAACCATAACTTGACAATATAGCTATAGAACAGAGATGTTGCACTAAGCTATATATTTTCGAATTGAATGACAACGCAAAGCAGCTGGCAATATGTTTGGATTACTACCAACGAAAGCTGAACTGTTTTTTAAATGAGGAATCCCATCTTAATTAAGGGCCACTCGCTATAACAGGAATCTATCAATTAACACCGTCTAGGAGTCAATGAACATGGGAGACTATCGTGAAAAAGAGTAGAAGTCTCAGTCGTATAGACAAATCAGATGACAACCACTTCAAGAATTATTCCAACTGCATTATAGATATAGTTGATAGCCTGTCACATATTTATCATATTATTCAATCAATCAAGTAGGAATGTAATTGCCAGGAAGATATATGCTTGATGTGTACTTCCACTCTTTCTTGTAATGTACTTTTCCCCTTATTCCATCGAAGCCTGAAAAAAAGAGGAAAGCAAAGGTTTGAGAGTTGTTAGTTTTATTCTTCCTTTACGAAGAAGCTTGGTATAACTATAAGGTTTGACATAAATTACCGCTTTATGCGTTGAAATCCTGAGTCAAAAGTGCCACCACACACCTCATCCACCAATCACAGAACAACACATGCATCGTGGATGAAGAACCGGAGTTTTTAGTGGGTGGACATTTGGCAGGGTGTTGATGTTGAAAGTTGAATAATGAGACTACAAAGAGGAATAATGAAGATAGGATGAAAGAGGTGGCTCAATCCAATCTCATCAGCGGGACTTTTGCTAACAGGTCTCTTCGCGAAGAAACTAAATACGTGCCCCTTTGAAGATTTTTATTTCTCCTCGCGAGGAAGGTCAAAATCCCCCCATCCATTGTATTTAGAGGATACAAAAAGCGCAACCCTGAAAAATAATATATATATATATATATATATATATATATATATATATATATATAGAACTACAATATTTTCTGTTATAACTTTGCCACAAGTCTCATGTAAGAGACTATAATAGTTTAAAAAAAAAAAAATTCTAGAGCTACAACACTTTTTTAATAAAAAGAAAAAAATGTTAAGTTTTTGTAAAAGTAACATGTACCCAATCACAATATGCCATATAAAATAGTTGTGAGGCTAAAATAGCTCAATGAGCTAGACCTCTAACCAATAGCTATATATTATTCTACGTGGGCAGCTAAAATTGGACCATGAAATTCTCGAATATATTCCATAACAAGAACCTAGACGACTGTATCATGCACTTACGTGAAGGATCTGAATCTAATGCACAATGCTCATTGGGTTGCTATATAAATAAGTCAATGAGCATTTTATATTTGGCATCCCATTGGAGAAAGATGATTTATTTAAGGGTTGAGAGGAAGATAGGTCTTAAATGAGGATCAAGAGCCTTGTTTTGTAGCCAAGGATGACTTGCCTGCAGCCTCATTAGGTGCTTTAATTAATTATAGTGGTGCCTATTCAACGGTATACAGGCGTCGTCCTTGGCTACCGAGACGTGCCCTTATCTCTCATTCGATACCTAATCTTCTTTACGGTGCGGGTGCCTACACATTTGACATTCCTGAATAAGCTTTTGAAATGACACATACAAGAAAGGTACTATTTTCTTAATCGTTATTTCTTATTTTTTATATTTTTTGTTCCAACTACAAGAATCCAACCAAGTCTCCCTCCCTTAGAACCTCTTTTATGGAGAAAGAAAAAAAATGAAGCAATTTTACCACTATCCTAAGATTGTTCAAGCTGGGTACAATAGCATAGTTTGCACTTTGCAGGCAGGTCCGTCGATCAGTAGATTCGGGACTAATTAATATATGAGGATGTGATGCACATTAAGTCGTTAACCAAATATTTTCACGAGTGAAATTAAAGTGGCTGATATAAAATGTTGTATTTTTTTATTCTTATGGGAAATAGAAAATACTGTATTGACGTGTGAATGAAGATGTAGGCAGAGGCGGCTCAACAAACTTGGAACCTAAGGTGATATATTTAAATGGGGTCTTTTTGTTATTACTCAAATAATATTTAACTAGTGTTTAAAATCATAACCTCTTTTGCTACAAAAACTTGTTCTTTTTATTTTGTAATATGCTCTTTCTTTTTTTTGAAAAAATGCTAGAATTGTAACAAATTTTACTACCCAAAAAAAAAAAAAAAAAACTTACAAACGATATAACAATAAATGTGATTAGTAAAGATAAGAAACAAGTATTTGAATAAATGGTTTCAAAAAAAAAAAAAAAATTGAATGAATGATATTAGGATATTATAAATTTTACAACTTAAGGCTTATAAAAAGATGTATTATCAATCACAAAAAGTAATTCAAAAATGCATTTAATATGTTGTTGACTTCCGCAAATCATATTAATTGGCATATCAATTTATAAAGGCTTTGAAGTAAAATTTATAGTATTTCTATCATTTTTCTATCTGAATTATTTCTTCTAATTAGTGACACATAGTTGTAAGACTCATGTATTTAAAGTTGTATTATTTCTAGCATTACTCAATTTTTTAGGACAATGTAAAACTAATTTTTAATTTCCTATCTCTCCAAAAATAAATAAATAAATATATATATATATATATATATATATATATATATATATATATAGGTTGGGTTTAAGTTACACCTGGTATAACTCTAACCAATGTTACACCACCCAATAACTTGTTATTGAATTAATATTTTGAAAATCCAATTGTTGAATGACATGTTTTATATGTTCTTAACATGCATGCTAATTTTCATATCAATCAGATGCTATTTACCATTTGATCTATAAACTTATCTTTTATGCATTATTTTAAACTACAAAAATTTGAATTTTAATAATTGATTGATGGAATGATTATTAATCTTTGATCACCTCAAAATTTTGCAAGTATAAAGAATATACGAAGATAATGTAATCTAACGGTAGATTTGTCAATATTCGCATCCAATTAAAAAATTTGGAGTGGTGTAACATTACTTAGAGTTACACCAGGTGTAACTTGAACCCAACCATATATATATATATATATATATATATATATATATGTATGTATATATATATATATGTATATATATATATATATCAAATTTTGCCTCCAAAATTTGGGGCCTTTCTCTAGTAGGAAGGCCTAGGCGATGGCCTAAGTGGCCTAGGCCTAGTGCCAGCCCTAGTTGTAGGTATGCTTTATGATATTTGGTTCATTGCTTAACTGAAACTTTTGGGTATTTTCAATAGAGATATCTAAAGTTTAATTCTCTCTTTACCCAACTATATATTAAATTACCAAAAAAAAACAAATAACAGTATGCCTTCATTGCTCCGGTGAAAGGAATGTTTATAGCAGTGATAGCAATAGCTAGTGTTTGTATGTAAGTAATACAACTATCCAAGTCCCACAAGGATAACAAGAACCGGAATATGTTTTAGGTGAGAATTAGAAACTTTATAGTATATGAGTGGAAACTGCATACATGTCTATCCAAAATCTTGTCCTAAAGTTCCATATTCTTTCTTTTACTCTGAGTGGAAACAAGCACCTTTGTATGCTAGTAATTAGTAATGACCAGAAATAGGTTGTCAAGCATGCAAACAATTGTGCATAATATACAAAAGTTACTATAGAAACAGCTAATGACAATTCTGATCATTGACCAAAGTGTAGCTTAGACTATTATATTATATTAAATATTATAATAAGTTGAAAAATGATTTCAAAATGAGAATGAATGCGTGAATTAAGCACAAGACCAGCTGATCATTCCAGTAACAAATGCAAGTGTAACTGTTTGCCATCCTCCTCCTGCATCGGTCTTCAATTTGAACTTTGATGCTGCAATTTTTCTCGGACTTGAACTGCTCAGGATTTGGTGCAATGAACTGGAATGAAGAAGGAGAGGTGATGATGGTTATGTCAGCTAAGGGTCCACCCGTGGGAGATAGTGAGGAGGCTGAAATTTTGGCATGCAGAAAAGTTTTGGAGTTTGCTATTGATGCAGGTTTTTAGAATTGGTTATTGAAGGGGACAACGGCAATGTCATGGGCTCCATCTCTTCCACTGGCGTAAACTAGTCTCGGTTATGCCATATTATTAAGGACATTCAAAGTCTTGCTCACGGATATGTTTTGGATGGAAAACTCTCCTCCACCGGCTTGGGAAGCACTGTACTATGATTTCTTATCTCTTCATTAAATGAAAGTTGAGTTTGTTTAAAAAAATTTTTTTAAAAAAATCACAATAATAAAAAAAACTTATTGGTCCCTGAAATGAGTTATTAAAATCAAATAAAATGTCAATCCTAATTGATTCATTTGAAAAATTGTCAATGTCATGCATTTAATGAAAGATCTTATAAGATAATTGTAAAATTTTTATTATCGTATTTAATTATTAAAAAAAAATTAATAATTTGGAAGACCCAATCACAATTGGAATCATCCTCACCCAGGAGAGAGTCCATCTTGATTAAAAATCTTTGATTATCCCTTAAAGAATTTCTTTTTTTTTTTAATTAAAAAAATCCGAATGAAATCGGATTAGGTACAAAAAGAAATATTGGAAAATTGGGGTCAAAGTGTCACTTTAACCACCCTCAAAGCACCGAGTGGTAGATTGTCACTCAAATTTCCCACCTCAAAAAAATCCTCATATGCCCGATTTTTCTTGTGTTGTTTTTCTTGGAATTTAAGGATAAATATATAATTTTATCATCTGAAAATGTGATTCTCCAAAATCCTAAAACTCAAATAAATAAATAAAAGACCTCACCACATTTGACTTTCTTCTCCTTTCAACGTCTGATAATATTTTCATTGTCTACAACCCTCCAAGCACGCGGAATTCCTAGACTCCAAAACCTCATTTTTCAAGCCCTCAAGGCCTTATTTCATCAATGATGATCATCACACCAACCCATATAAATACATTCATGACAGTGACGGAGCCACACTTGGACTAGGGGGGGCAATGGCCCCCCCTAAATTTTTGTAAAAAAATATTATTATTATTATTATATATATATGTGTGTACTAATTTTAGCAATTTTGTTCTATAAAATTACATTTTGTTTCCCTTTAACAATATCATTGATTCTTTTAAGAGTAATGCTATACTCACAAACTTTTTTATAACATTTTTACAAACTGTTATGGTAGCAAATTCTTATTGGTTCGCATACGGGCACACCACTCACATCGTTTTTTTACTTACTAGTAATCACTTATCATATCGGTAATTTATAAAAAACTTGTAGCTCTAGCATTTTCCTCATTTTAATGACCATAAAAAAAAATAAAAAAATAAATTATAGATCTAAAATCTAAAACAAAATATACAAGCCTAAAAAAAATAACTCAACAAAAAAAATTATAAGTAAAACTAAAAATTAACTAATTTTATCCAAAATAAATAACCTTGCCTGCCTTTTAAAAAATTCTAAACAAAAATAATTTTGTTCTTACCCACCCAAAAAAAAAAAATTTAGCAGCTAAGTAAGAGAATCAGAGGTTAAAACCGCCATACACAACCAACAGTAAAACTGCCCCCCCTAACTCAAAGTTCTGGCTTCGTCCCTGATTCATGAGCATCAAACCCTTGCTATCTAGGTATCCATTGTCAGCACATCAACATCTACACAGATCAGCAGCAATTATAGCACGTGTACCCCGGCCCATACCAATTTAGGAAGGAGACTCATAAATCACAATTTCCACTAGAGAACGCATTGATCATTGGAGACTCAAATTTCTTTCTATATGCAATGAGTTTTGTAGCCTGAATTTTAGTTAATAATGAAATTAAATTAAATATTGAATCGTTCTTAGATAATTGCTCATCATGTGTGTAGATAATTCATCTCTTATAATATTAATTATTAAATGATCATCTCACGAGTTAAACATTAAATTTTTTCCTGCTGATGTCAACTTTTCATGAATATAATCATGCATCATATATAATATATTAAGGGTTTTTAGTCAGAGATTTAATGCAAATAACCATCATTATCATTATAACTTGCGCATGCATCATTTAGAGAGGCCAAAACTTTTAGATGAGACACATGGCATGATGACATTCACGCAAGATATTAGGGTTTCACCATGTAGTCACAACTCACAAGTTAATTAAATAATCAAGTGAGAATCTCATGCAGGAAATCATGTTCAAGCATAATTAAAATTAAAAATCCATTTTTGTTTGTGGGATTAAAACAAACATTCTTTCATTCTTGAAAGACCAGCCAAAACCGGTCGAACCGTATCCAAAATTTCAATTTGATTTCGGTGCGGTTCAGTTTCGGTTTTCATTTCATATAAACCAAAAATTCCGGTTTTAGTTTCAGGTTCAAAAAATAAAAGTCCAAACCAAACCGAAACCGACCGATATGTATTAAATATTACTATGTATAAAATATTTCAAGAAGATTACCACTAGTTTAGTGGTAAGACACGCATGTGACAAAACTTAGCCCAGGTTCAAACCATGATATTAACATTTTTTTTCTCTCCTTATAACACAAAACAATGTCATTTTATACATTAACTTGAAACAAAAACAAAACAAAAAACAAAAAACCTTACTTTCTACACTTCTCACTTCAACTGGCTCATTCTTTTCTTTTCTTCTCTGAGTTCCATGGCTATGCCTCTCTCTTCTCTCTTCTTCTCTCTATCACGTTGCTCCTCACCACCTGTCCATGCCTCCATTGTTCTTGCTTTTCTCCACCTCCCTCTTCATCACCTCTCTCTCTCTCTCTCTCTCTCTCTCTCTCTCTCTCTCTCTCTCTCTCTCTCTCTCTCTCTCTTAGGGTATATATATGTTCTTTTGAAACACCACTTCTCTTTTTTGTGAAAGTTCTTCATCAACTCTCTCATGGGTATGTTCTTTTGTGTTAAAGTGTGAGTTGTTTGTTTAATTTAGTCTGTTTTTTGTGTTGATTGTTTGCTAAAAAAGTGAAAAAAAAAAGTTCAAAAATCCCAAAAACATTTAACCCAAAAAAAAAAAAAACACAATCTTCTTGATTTTGAGTGTATGTTTCTTGTGTTTGCTTAAAGCTTGGTGTTTGGGTGCTGAGAAAGTGTGGGAAAGCAAAGAGAAATAGGTTTTTTCTTATTTTGGTATGTTAATTTGCTTCTCTCTTTTCTTTTAGTGCTTTTGTTTCTCACATCCTAAACACCGAAACCCAACTAAACGGAACTGAAACCAAATGCAATTCGTCAGTTCGGCATCCCTTCCTTACAAGTCAGTTTTGGTGCCCAATATGTTAAAATCAAAATTCTTGGTTTGGTGCAAAAACTGCCTTCAACACCGACCAACCCGAACCAATTACACCCCTAAAAGAAAAAACACAAAGAGAGTAGGTGAGATGAGAATATGGTCTTTCACATGTGTAGGATCTGGAAAATGACATAAATTTGCTAATAGGAACCTTCATGGAAGATTCCTTGTTTACAATTACCCAAAATGGTAGTTGTATTTACAAAAAAATACCATAAGAAATATTTTTTTACTAATAGTTTCATTTTATTTGAGCTTTTTTTAAAACTATATATATTATTTTATAGTATAATAGTAATAATACACACGATTTTCTATTATTATTATTATTATTATTATTATTATTATTATTATTATTATTATTATTATTATTATTATTGTGGGAAGTGGAAAAGTCCCCATTCGAGCCTTAAGCCGAAGAAGTAACTAGGCCACGGGGAACGAATTGGGCATGGCCTGTGTATTAGAAGGAAGGCCCAGAGGGCAATAAGCTATGGAAGAAGGGAAGATGGATCATCCCAAGTATTATGGTAAAGGAGAGTGACACGTGAAAGCAGTTCCCGTGGAAAAGGTAAGAGGCTAGCCTACCCAAGGCATGGTGCACGGATGATCCGGTTTTGGCTTCCAGAAAAAGCCTGGAACCACAGGAAACTTCCAAAACACATAAGAAGATTGAAGATTTTTACCTCCGCATTAATGAGGGGGTTCTCGCCTAACCCCTGCTGCATTGAATGCATATAAGATAGCCTAAACAGTACAAACATGCCCTAAAAGTCAGAGCTCCAGGATAAAGGAGGGGAGGAAACTGATGAAGTAAAGAAAAATATCTCTGATAGTTTAGTTGGCAACAAGGCAACTGTAGAGATAAGAGCAAGAGATGTGCCTATAAAAGGGGGGACAGAGGCAAGAAAAAAGAGGAAGGAAAAAAGAGAGAGAGAGAAAAGGCAGAGATATGTTCTGTCAAAGAGAGAAATAGTGTGTAATATCATGGGAATGAAAGGATTTCCAGTTGTAATATCTAAGTAGAAATAGAAACACATGTTGTCAAAGAAATCAACTGTTTGAGTTTCCCATTGTGGAGTGTTTATTCCCTATTGTTTACTTAAAATTAATTGTGTGAGACATTATAGTGGTGATCCATGGAGAATACCTCGGGTGCCAATTTTTGTCCGCTCATAATTAGCGCCATCTGTGGGAATACTCTACCAACCAGAAGGCTTAAGAGTTGATTTGTTTTTAGACTATGGCGAATCGATCTCGGAGTGGTCCCACTCACCTAGAACAACCAAGCACTTCAAAAGAATCTGTCCATGTGGATTGACTTGAGAGGTCTGAAGTTCATAAGGAGACTCAACGACGACCTAGCCCACCTCCGCAAAGAGAAGGGTTTGCTACCAATAAAGAAGTTATGTCCTACTCTAATAGGGATAGGGAGGTGGAAAGGTTGAGGGAGCAAGTGGTGTTGTTGCAAAGAGGGACAAAAAGTTGCTATGCCGTAAAGACAAGAAGCTTCATCATCGGAAAGGACCAAGTCCGGCACCCAGTCACTCCAGAGGAGACGGGTGCATGGTGGACAATAGGAATAGGAAGAGAGACAAGAGATCACCCCATCCCCTTGGGGAACGAGATCAGTCTCCCTATAGGAAGAGGACAGTCTCTCCACCTCACCACAAAAGTAGAAGGGAAGAGCAAGACAGTGAGAAGCTCAAAGAACTAGTTCCTCAACACTCGACAATCCCTCATTCCCGAGTCCTTACAATGCCACAGGTTTCCAGTGATGATGCCATTAGTAAGGCTCTACATCAAATATCTCAGTCCCCATTCTCAAGAGATATTAAGAAAACAGATCTACCGCAGAGATTTACAAGGCCAACTTTCACAATTTATGATGGCAAAACAAATCTCGTGGAACATGTCAGTCATTATAACCAAAGTATGGCCATATACTCTAAAAATGAAGCTCTGATGTGTAAAATACTCCCTTCTAGCCTGGGGCCGATAGCTATAAGATGGTTTGATGAGTTGGAAAAAGGGGCTATCCGAGGATATGACGAGCTAATCAGAGCGTTCAGGCCGATATTTATGAGGTGCAATAAAACCCCGAAACCTTATGCCTCACTCCTTACAATGGTAATGAAGGAAGGGGAAAGCTTCAGAGCTTATTCAGATCACTACTAGGAATTATACAACAAGATCAGGAGAGATAATGGAGGAATTGCGGCTAGTACCTTGAAGGTGGGGCTCCCCATTAATTCTGACTTAAGGGCTTCCCTTACCCTAAAACCAATCACGGATATGAATAAATTGATGGAGTGGGTAGAGGTGTATAAGAGATTAGAAAATGACCAGTTGCAAGATATGGCTAAAGCTAAAGCACCCTAGAGAAGAAAGAGGTTAAGGCAAATCAAGCTCCTCGACCTTGAAGGGTCTTTTTCCCTTGGCCTCAGAAGACGAGGCTAGAAATGGTCAGATTATTGTACAAAGAACCTGTATAACGAATTGTGGAAAAAATAAAGAACGAGCCATACTTTCACTAGCCGAACAAGATGAGTAAGGATGTAACGAGAAGAAACCAAAGCCTTTACTTTTCATATCACAGGGACCGGGGGCATACAATTGAGGATTATCGAAACCTAAAGGACAACTTGCAACAACTCAAGAAGGCAGGTTACTTGGGAGAATTCTTGGTACGGGAAGACTCTCGCCCGCAAGATCCAAAAGGGGCTACCACCTCAAGAACTTCGACACCAGCTCGGGAGCTCATAGGGGTAATACATATGGCTAGGAAGCAGGTGGAGACTATGAAAACTCCACCTAGGGTATTGATCGTAAACTCAGCTTCTAACACAGAATTAGAGAGCCCCGCTCCCAAAAGAGACATTGAGAAGATGAAAGCATTGACTTTACAAGAAAGGACCTTAAGAATACTATTTAGCCCCATAAAGATGCACTGATAGTTACATTGTGAATTGGGGGCTTTAATGTTAAAAGGGTTATGATAGATCAAGGAAATGGGGCAGAGATAATGTACCCTGACCTATATGAAGGGTTAGGACTTATCCCCGAGGATTTGACAAAGTATGATAGCCCCTTGGTGACCTTTGACAGGAGTATTGTTATGCTAGCTGGACAGGTGACTCTTCTTGTGGAGGTGGAAGGAAGAAGGGAAATGGTCCACTTTATAGTAGTACACTCATACTCCCCTTATACGAAAATCCTTGGATGCCCTTGGATCCATTCCATAGGTGCAGTACCTTTTCTTTGCATCAGAAGGTAAAGTTCCCAATTGAGCAAGGCATTGCAGAAGTACGTGGAGACCAAAGTGTGGCACAGAGATGCTAGATAGCCACCGTAGGGCACAGGCAGGAAGGAGAATCTGAATCGACAAATCCCTTGTAGCAGCTATAGGCTCCACCCGAGGACACCTGTGAGCAATTGGAGAAAATACACATCGACCTTGGAGACAAATACTTCTAGGTAGGAGTGAACCTCCCTATCTTAGAGAAAGTAGAGATTTTTTTTTTTTTTTTTTAGTGAGTAATCTAGATGTATTTGCATGGAGTCCGTATGAAGCACCCGGAATAGATCTAGAATTTATTTGCCATCGGCTTAACGTTGACCCTCGATGTCCGCCAAAGAAACAGAGACCTCGTAGGTCCTCAGATATACACGTTGGGGTGGTGAAGGAAGAGGTGGATTGACTCAAAGAAGCTAGGGCAATTAAGGAGGTCTATTATCCCAAGTGGTTAGCTAATACGATAGTGGTGAAAAAGAAGAATGGGAAGTGGCGAGTATGTGTAGACTTCACGGATTTAAACAAGGCATGTCCAAAAGATCCTTTTCCAGTGCCTAAGATAAACCAGCTTGTCAATGTGACCTCCGAGCACCATAGGATGAGTTTTCTCGATGCTTTCCAAGGGTACCAACAAATAACTTTGGCCCCCGAGCACCAGGAGAAAACTTCGTTAATTACCCCTACAGGTAATTTCCATTACGAAGTCATACCATTCGAGATGAAGAATGTGATGTCCACCTATCAAAGAGTGGTTATTAAGATGTTCAAGGAGCAGTTAGGCAGGATATTGAGGCTTGTATAGATGGCATGGTAGTAAAGAGTAAGGCCGTGGAAGATCACCTCACTGATCTCGCGGAAACCTTTAAGACATTTTTGAAGCATTGTTTGAAATTGAATGCCTCTAAGTGTGCCTTTGGGGTCAGCTCGGGGAAGATTCTGGGGTATCTAGTAACTCACTAAGGTATTGAAGTTAACCCAGATCAGATTGTTGTCTTGCGAAATTTGAAGTCTCCAAGGAACCCTAAGGAGATTTAATGACTTACCAGGATGACTACGGATCTTAATTGATTCATTTCACGGTCCATGGATAAATGTCAACCTTTCTTCCAACTGTTGAAGAGATGGAAAGACTTCCAATGGACAGATGAGTGCCAGCGAGTGTTTGATGAGCTTAAGTTATACTTGTCTTGGGCTCCAGTTTTGTCAAGACTGGTACCCAGAGAAACACTATATATGTACCTGGCTGTGACAGATCACGCGGTAAGTGCAGTCATGTTAAGGCTGGATCAGGCAGTTCAAAAGCCAATCTTTTACATCAGTAAAACTCTTGTGGAGGCTGAAACGCATTATCTACCCTTAGAGAAGGCTGCGCTAGCAATAATCCACGTTGTACGAAAGTTGCGCCACTACTTTCAAGCCCATACAGTAGTTGTGCTAACCGAGCATCCCTTGCAGGTGTTACTTAGGGGGTCAAATTTTATGAGAAGGATAGCCAAGTGGGGGGCCTCTTTGGGAGCTTTTGATATTCAGTATAGGCCCCGAACTTCAATCAAAGGGCAAGTCTTGGCGGATTTCATTGCGGAATTCACTCCCGGGCAACCTGAAGTTTTACAGATAAAGGGAAGCAAGGTAGCAAAATCACGAGAAAGAATATAGCAAGTGTATGTGGATGGAGCTTCAAACTACCATAGAGAAGGGGGTAGTATTATACTAATTTCTCTGGAAGGGATCAGAGTGGAAAAGTCATTCAGATTGGGCTTCCTTGCATCAAATAATGAAGCAGAGTATGAAGCTCTCCTCGCAGGGCTCAAAATGTCTAGACAAGTAAGGGCAGACAGAGTACAGTTACACTGTGATTCACAGCTAGTTGTTAGTCAAATTTTGGGTGAGTTCGAAGCTAAGGACCAAACAATGATGAGCTACTTAAAAGAGGTTAAGATACTAAAGTATAAATTCAAAAAGGTTGAGATCTTACATATTTCTAGGGGCAACAACAGTCATGCCGACTCTCTGACTACTCTAGCTTCCTCAGTGGTAGGGTCCCTTCCGAGAATTGTATCAGTTGAGATTTTACCTCTTTCAAGTCTTACTCTTTTCTAACAAGGATTTAATCTTAAGCATACATCCATCTGCGAGTTGGATGGACCCATTTGTAGCCTACATCCAAAATGGAATTTTATGCAAGGATAAGAAAGAATCCGAGTGGATCAGATGTAGGTCTCCACGGTATTGGGTGTTTAAAGAAGGAAAATTATATAAGAGGTCATATTTAGGGCCCTATCTGCTATGCGTGCATCCCGAGGCAGTTGAAGTACTTCTAGAAGAATTGCATGAAGGAATATGTGGAAGTCATACGGGAGGCAAGTCATTGGTGCATCAAGCCTTCACTTAAGGGTATTGGTGGCCGAACATGCAGAAACACGCACTAGAGTTCTCCAAAAAATGCGATCAATGCCAAAGGTTTGCTCCTTGCATCCATCAACCCGAGGGTCTTCTCAATCCTATATAGAATTCTCCAAAAAATACGATCAATGCCAAAGGTTTGCTCCTAGCATCCATCAACCCAGGGGTCTTCTCAATCCTATATCCATCCCATGGCCCTTTGCCCAATAGGGGCTAGACATAGTGAGACCTTTTCCAAAGGCAACGAGTAGTAGGAGGTGGCTCTTGGTGGGGATAAATTATTTCACCAAATGGGTGGAAGCCGAATGTCTCACAAATATCTGAGATACGGATGTCAAGAGGTTCGTATGGAAAAATATCGTGATGCGGTTTGGTGTGCCAAAAGTTCTCATATCGGATAATGGGCTATAATTTGATAGCAAGGCTTTTCGACGATACTATTCGGAATTAGGAATTACCAACAAGTACTCTGCTCTGTCTTATCCTCAAAGCAATGGACAGGTTGAAATGACCAATAAGTCTATTGTGAATGGCTTAAAGAAGAGGCTAGACAATTTGAAAAGATGAGCAGAAAAGCTTCCAAGCGTGCTTTGGACATATAGGACCATTCCACGGCGTTCCACTGGAGAACCTCCTTTCTCAATGACATACGGTGCAGAAGCCATGATACTCATGAAAATGGGGCTGCCTACTTCTCAAACTGACTTGTTTGAAGTTAGGGAGAATGGTCAACTAATTGCAAACATCTGGACCTGATAGAAGAAATTTGTGACGTTGCTTCAGTAAGATTGGCTAATTATCAGCAGAAAAATAGCCGAGGACATAACAAGGGTATCAAGAATAGGGAGTTCATTCCAGGAGATTTGGTGCTGAGGAAAGTTTTGTGAAATACCCGAGATCCTGCTATGGGAAAGCTAGGCCCAACTTGGGAGGGGCCTTATAAGGTCACATCCATTGCTATGGTTGGCGCTTATCGGCTAGAAGACTTGGATGAAAGACCTGTAACTAGGCCATAGAATGTGTTTAATTTAAAGAAGTATTACTTTTGAAATTTATATAGAAAATATGCATTACTTACTGTGAGAGACCTCGAAAATGCCTCTCAAAAAAGAGATATTTTTGGAGTGCTTTTTAGGGCACCTCTTTTTTTGGGTAAGTGGTGTGGAGTCGCCACTTATTTTTTATACAAAAAAAAATACGTGACTAAATAGTTCCTTCTCAATGATTGAATAAAAAAATACATGTTTGAAAATTTGAAAATTACATGGCTTTGGGTCCTAGTTACAAACTACCAAAATACATGGCTTTTTGTCCTAGTTACATTCCACCCAAAATAAAAAGTAAAGATAAGGCCTAGATCTACCTATCCAAAGACCTAAATTCGGAGGCTAGGTTATGGAATGGGAAGGTGTTAGGCACCCATTTCGCCCAGACAAAGTCAGGTCTTTTTTACTCTTGTGACCAATGTACCACTTTATGCATGTCATAAATGATATGTTGAACATGTGAAACAAAAATAAATCACAAAAATTTATTTATGAATGAATCCTCTTCTTTATTAAAAAAAAAAAAAAAATCAGATTTGTGTTGGGTGATAAAAAAAAAATTTATTTTGATTTGTCAAAAATGCCAGATCTGTTTTGTAATATGTAGAAAAAATGGTTTTTGGAGACAAAAATTCAGATCTGTGTTTATTACATAAAAACAAAGTCTTTTGATTTGAAAAAGCATCAGATCGGTTTCTAAGAACTTAGAAAAATGGCTTTTTGATTTATAAAAGATTAGATATGTTTTTAAGAACTAAAAAAATGGTTTTTTTTTTTATGACAGAAAAACCAGATCTGTTTTTATATGTTTAAAAAAATGAAAAAGATTTTTTTTTTTAAGAGGGTTTCACTCCTAAAATAAATTTATGCTATATGAAACAAACAAAACAAAATAAACATAAACACAATCATACATGATCTTTTTCTTTGTTAAAAAAATCTGTATATATTAAAAAAAATCAGATCTGTATCTAAGAAAGATACAAATCAGTTTTTTATTTGAGAAAAATTTAGATTTGCATCTAATAAAGATGCAAATCCATTTTTATTTGAAGAAAAATTCAAATCTACATCTAAGAAAGATGCAAATCTGTTTTTAATTAAGAAAAATACAGATCTACATCTAAGAAAGATGCAGATCTATTTTTAATTAAGAAAAAATCAGATCTACATCTAAGAAAGATGCAGATCTACATTTAAGAAAGATGCAAATCTATTTTTTTAATTAAGAAAAATTCATATCTACATCAAAGAAAGATGTAGATCCGTTTTTATTTGAGAAAAATTCAGATCTACATCCGAGAAAGATGCAAATCTGTTTTTATATTGAGAAAGAGAATTGTTTTCATGCAGATTATTGGAATTAAGAAAAAGATCATAAACAATTGTATAAAAAACAAATCAAGATCATGCTTTAACAAAACAACAATTAACAATTCATGTTATGGATAAAAAAAAAATGCATCATCGCAACATAAGAAAAAGGGTTAAGAAACAACCTCTTGCATAAAGCACTTTTCTTCTTGAGAGGATATTTTAGGGTTCAAAGAAATTTATGCAATTATCTTTGAAACCTAAAAACCCTAGCTTCAACTGAAAATATCAAAGAAGGGATGAGAAAATATGAGCAATTTGAGAGTGAGAATGTGCCTCTTGAGAGTGTAAAAGAGCGTCTCTCTGGGGGGGTGTGGGTGAAAAGTGTGCTAAATTATGAGATGCCTCCTCTATTTATAAAGGTTGGAATTCTGAAAAAATAAGCAAAAAACGTATGGGGGAAAATCCTAAAAAAAGGAGATTTGGATAAGAGTAAGCTGATTTTTCAGATCAAAACCAGTTTCATATTTTGATCATATCTCTTTGCTCAAAATTTTTATTAAGCTGAAATTTTGATAGCTGAAGGTAAATTCGATTCTCTACAACTTTTCCAGAAATAGCCTAGTCTGAATTTTGAGTTCTACTATGCCAAAAGTGCCGCAGAACGTGAATATGAAATCTATTACTTGATTAGCACGTTTTGGAGGTGTTTTCCAACTCTAAGACTATATTTGGACGAATTTCAGAGTTTTTTTTTTTTTTTCTTTTATGATAAACCTCATTCCAAAGTCATAATTATGACTTTTAAAATAATTATTTTGAATATAATTATCCCAAAAGCCTAATTATCCACAGTCTTTAAATATTATCAACTTATTTGTTTTAATCCCATGCAACAAATCTCACTCTAAGAAAAATACTCAACCAATCACATAAATTCATTTAATTAATTTTAATCATCAACCAATCAAAATTAATTTCAATTAATCACACGTGATCGGCTTTACCCCATACAATGCATGCTGACCGTGCAAAATTGATCATGCAATATCTTTCGATCCAATGGTCCGATTTGAAAACCAAAAACACCATTGCGACCGTTAGAATCTCAAGATCATTTTTATGATATACAATGAATGAATTAATGCATGTAATTCAAAGACAAAATGATGCATGTAATGCAAGAACAAATTGATGCATGTAATGCAATTATGATTTTTAGGGTACATGAATTGGTCATTCAAGTCATTCTCCTTGATTAAATTATGAGTGCAAAATTGAGTGTCTACACTTACACTTTGTGAGAGTGGGTTTTTCTTCAGCACTATGGCCCAAGGATTCTGGGCCGTGTAAGATGTTTCTTGGTGGACTGGGATTGATTCTCCGCAGCTAAGAGGGCTGTTTTAAGAATCAATTGGTGCACAGAACATATTTTCCATAATACAAATGGTTAGCAAAGAAAAAGAAGCTGGCATATTTGCATTTGAACGACATTTATGCAGTAAAGGATTAATGCAAATGACAAAAAATGAAAAGAATATAACACAAGGACAAGCTGAAAATCCTCTAATTAAGTGAGGTATACTTCATTGATTTTATTAAGCTATGGTTGCAATGCTCACTAGGACGTGATGCAAGGTTCAACTAAGCTCATAAGTTACAGATTTTGATAGCTATTGAAGCTTCAAAGTCTTGCAAAATGTGAACTTGTTAAATCCGAGCTCGTTCAACAGTGGCTGCACCGAGGACACCGGGACAGTTCCTCTGTTTTTCTCTTAAATTACAGAGTATTTTGCATGAGTTTTCTGGGATTTTGGGAAGGCAAAGTTGAATGCCTAAGAACGGTCCGGTTGTTCTTTCAAAAATCCTCCCCCTTTGGTATGGATCCCTTCCTCCTTTTATAGCACTACCTCGGCTTTCCTGGTGAATCCGTGATTCCCCTGTTTTACCCTCTGAAGCCTGTACCATGCCTGGCTGCTTCAGGATCGTGTCGTTTCCTCTTTCTTCATAGTTTCTTTGCTTTTGTTCCGACCAAGTGAAAGTCCCTCGGCTCCTTTCCATTTCCGGGTTTCCCCGCTGGCTGGCCTGAGGCTCCTTTTGGCTTCTTCTTCCCAGCGTCCCAGCCTTTCCCAGTGTACTCTTCCTTGTCTTTTCTCCCAATGGTTGAATCAAGTTTTCTGAGTTTTGCATGCTCTGTACCTTCTCTGCTCGTCTGGGTCACAAGGTCCGCATGCCTCTTTTTTAATTTTCTTCTGTTATGACCCCCCTGCACGCCCTAGGATCCCTCTGGGAGGCCCTCTGGGATTCGGCCCAGCTTCTTCCTTTCTCAGTTTGTCCTGGTTCGTTGGTTGGGCTCTTTTTTCTCTGGATCCCAGCCCTCTGGGCTTTTTTCTTTCTTCTTTCTTCCCTTTCTCTTTTTTTTGTGACGGCCCATTATTCCCTTTTTTCACTCTTTTCTTCGTGGGCCTATTAGTGGGCTATCTAATTTCTTTTTTTTGAACCTCAACATTTAGCCCCCCGAGCTCATGGGTTGCCCGCAGCCCATGCGTGAGTTCTTTTGCAGGATCTCTTCTTGTTTTTTGATTTTTGCCATGGAGATCCTGATCTTCTACTCTCTCCTTTTCTCTTTTTTTTTTTTGCGTGACTCTTCCCCTTTTTGTGGTACGTGGCAGTTGGGTTGAAATAAAAACTCCCACCACCTACTTTTACGTTTCCCATACACTCATCAATAACTGCTGATAACCTCCCTTTTAAATTTAATTCCTGGCAACTGGCGCGTCTTTCCATACATTGTCTTCTTTAACTGTTCTTATTCTTTTCCTTCTAGCGTTTTCTCATTACTCTTCTTCCTGAGTTCTCTGTTACCAACTTCTTTTTTCGATCAGCATCGTTGCCATCTTCTTTCTTTTTCTTTCTCCAGATACTCATTGCTCCAATGGCTTCTTCTTCTTCTCGAAAAAGGAAGGAACGTACTCCCAGTCCTTTCGAAGGCGAGGGCTCCTCTAGTTCTGCACAGGATGAGTCCGTCACTGTGCGTTCTGCTTTCCCTTTGCGAGACCCTTGGTATACTCCTAGCTTATTCTTTCCTCGAGTGTCTCATGGCGAGACTCCTCCATCCCCGCACTCCTGGGTTTTCTCTGGTCAAGCAGGTTTTGTTGGCTCTGCGCAAGTTCCAGACCCTAGGGAGATTTTTGATCTCCAAATCAGGCGAGGACTTCGGGAAGCGGTTCCAATCTTCTTTGATTTTGTTGCTGGAAAGATTCAGGGCTGGCCCATTTGGGTGGATAATGAGCTTTCCGATAAAGAGTTTGTGGGTCGCTTGGAGCATGCCGGCGTCCTGAAGGCGGTGGCTATTTCCAGAAACCTTGAGGGTTTCAGAGATGCCAAAGGGCTTAGGCATTTGGTGCGCCGCTGGTGTCCTGCTCTGCACACCTTTTCTTTTTCTGTTGGTGAATTGACTGTTACCTTGGAGGATGTAGTCAACAATTTTCTCCTTCCTGTGCTTGGGGATGAAAACCCCTTTGATATCAAGCTTTCCGACGAGGATCTCAGAGTGGAGGAGAAGTTATTTGCTCATTTTGGTGGGCGTACTGCTTCCTCTGGTGGGAAACCGGCCAGGATGGGCAGATGGGTTATGACTCTTTCGCGCGAGAAGGATAAGGAAGTCAGGCGCGCTGGGTTCCTTGCATTCTGGCTTAGCAAATTCCTGTTCAGCGAGTACCCTGGGTATGGAATTAAGTCCGCTCTTTTTCCCTTGGCTATTAAGTTGGCTCGAGGCGCTCAATATCCTTTAGCCCCCATGTTTTTGGGCCACGTTTACTCTCAGCTGGATCAACTGCATGGAGATGAGGCAGAGGGTGATTCCTGTTATGTTATCACTTCTTCGCTTCACTGCGCTATTCTCCAGGTATTTATGTGGGATCGTTCTTCGGTTACTTTGGCAAAATGTAGGAATTTAAAATTTGTGAAAGATAAGTTTTTGGGTTCCCCTGATGTGGTAAAAGGGCTTTGTGGCAGCTCTACTGACAGCCATCCTATTATTTTTCGTTGGTTGAGCCTAAAAGGTGGCAACCTTAATTTGGTTGAGTTGTTTGATCAGGCGGGCCATTTGAATTGGCGCTCCCCTCGGGAGTTTGGCCCAGGTTTTGTTTGCGATTCTGTGTTATCTCCTTTTCTGACTTCTACAGGAAATACTTTTGATTTGCGTAGTGGTGATGAAGGTAGTTTAGCTTATTTGGCCTGCATTAGTCCTTCTTGGCTTCCTGTGCTTTCCTCTACTGGCCCACGGTACACCCATTACTCGGCGCATCGAGTACTTCGGCAGTTCGGTTTCGATCAGGATGTTCCCCCGGTGTTTAATGATATAGTTCCTTCTCTTCCCTCCTTGGACCCCTTTATGAGACTTCAGGCCTTTTCTTATTGGTCTCGACGGAGCCCTCAGTTTGTTGTGCCTAACTCTCAGAGAGGAGTCTTTGCCTCTAATGGCTATGCTGGTTATTGGAGAAGGGTTCAGAAATCCTTTGCTGACTATGCTGGCTCTGAGACGATTGGGAGAGTGCCTAATCCTGACATTTCTTCTGCCCCAACATCCAACAGGCGCCTGTCCCTGCCTACTGCTGGTATTGTTTCTGCTGCTGTGAGCAGCAAGACTGGTTTTGCAGAATGGCATGCTTCCAGAGAAGGCTGGGTGACTTATGCGCAGGACTTCCCAGAGAACTGGCTGGGGTGTGACCTTGTTGTTGGTGCTTCTGCTGGGGTGCCAATTAAGAAAGGGGCAGTGGAAGCCATAAGTCCCAGCGCCCCCACAGGCGTGAGTAAAGGAAAAGCAATCAAACAGGAGAAGTTGAAGGAAGCCGAGGCTGAAGAGAGTGCAGAGGTGGTTGGCCCTAAGCCAAAGAAGAAGAAAGCTGGAAAATCTCGGAGACAGTTGGTACTCGCTGAGGAGAAGGAAGTGGAGCAACCTTTGGCCATAAAGGGTCGTGTGAAGACTAAGGTAGAGTCTTCTTCTTCCCCAGCTCCTGTGAATCCTTCAGTTCATGGTTCCTTGGGACCCTCTGGACGTACCCGTAGTAGACAACAGAGACTCGGAGACCCTGTTGAAAAAGAAAGAAGGGCAAGGCCTCTTTCCTCCTTTGCTCCTTTGTGGTTTTGCTGTTTTTTTTTTTTTTGAACTAATGAGTAAAACCCCGCCTTTTTTGTGTGTGTAGTCCAAACGTAAGCTGGATCCCAGGAAGGGTAAGAGTCAGTCTTCTGGTGAAGATGTGGTATGTTTTCCTTATCTGTGTCTTTTGCTGCTTCCTTTATATTCATTTCACAAGTGTCATTTACTGGTGCTGTCCTTTTGCTCATCCCCCTCCTTTTTTTTAGGTTGAGGTTCCTCCCCCTGTGGTTGGTGAGACTTTGGAGGAGGAGATGGCTGAGGCTGCATCTCTGGGTAAAGAAGAAGAGGCCCCCATTGGAGGCATAACTGAGGAAACCGGGCAACCAATGCAGGATGTCCAGGCTGCCCAAGATCCTGAGGCCCCCAAGCTCCCCGCGTCCCCAGGTTCTCACTTTGAGCAGATTCCCAGCCCTATCAGGACCGTGCTGCCTCAGACTGGGTTAAGTACAGGGACCTTGGGAGGCGTATCATTATCCGGGCAAACAGGTGAGCCTTTATTTTCTTTTATATATAGCCTTTTATCCTTATCTCTTTTGCATCTTTTCTTTCTCTCCCCCCCCACTTTTTTTTTAAGTTGTTCTCCTTTCCAGGGCAAGCCACTGCGAGATCTGCCTCTGGTGCTGCTGCTTCTTTGGAATCAGAGGATTCTGAAGGTGGGGTGTTGGCTGTCTTTACTGCATTGCTTCTTTCTTCTTCCCTCGTCCCCACTTTTTGTGTTTTGTTTTCCCTTCTTTTTTTTTTTGTTATGGCGAAGCCCCCTGTGTCTCTGCCTTCTTTTAGCTGTTTTGCTGGGGCTTCCTCACCTTTTCTTCAACTTGCTCTATGTTCTTTTCCAGAATCTTTCAAGAAATCAGGGGAGGAAGAGGAGGAAATTTCACCTCAAGGGGCTAATACTGGTTTTTCCTCTATCACTATTTTGTTCCCCCTTTCCCCCCTTTTTTTTTTTGTTTTCTTCTAGAAGCTAACCCCCCCCCCTTTTTTTTTTGCAGGGGTTGATATCAAGGACCCCAAAATCGTGACTTCTGAGGGAGGTGTAGGGTCTGCTCAAGCTGCTGCTCCTCATGCTGCTCAGGAGGTTGAAGGTCCCTTTGGGCCCCCCGGTGATGATGCAGCAAAGGGGAAGGCCCCAGAGGTGGTTGTTTTAGACCCTGCTTCAAGGCTTCCCATTTTTTTGGCTCGTTTTGATCTCCTGGAATTCAACAGCCTTCCTGCCAGTCATTTCTGCCGCTTGGGATCCTCCTATGGTAACTTTTTGCGTTTCTCCGTGCCTATGGAAGGTCTGCCATTGCTAGAAGGGCTGCATAAAAGTCATGGGGACTTTACTCTTGGTTTCAGAGGAGGAGTATTCTTGGGGAACATTCTGCTGGAGCTGCTGTGTGCCGTGTTGATTTCTATGAGAGATTCCTCACTGGACTCTCTTTCTGAGGAGAAGCTCTTGGAATGGAGGGGAGTTGTTCAGGATCTTTTGGAGGCCAAGTTTAGCTTATCCTTTTTGTTGGAGTACTTGCGATCACTAGCCCAAGCGCTCTTCCAGAGGCAAGCTTCTGAGAGTGTTGATGCTGAGATTGCTGCTGCTGAGGAAGCTCTGGCCCGTGCTCACAAGACTTTGCAAGATCTGAAAGTCAAAAGGCAGAGGGTTCTTTCTTCGGCTGCATTTGCTCTTCCTTCGAGTGGCTCTTTGTTGGCTGGCCTCCTTACTTAGCTTTTCCTTCTTTCCTCTTTTTTTTTTTAACTGTCTGGATGGACAAATTTGGGATTGTATAATTTTTTTATTTTGGTTGAACAATGTTTCTGTTTGTTTTTTTTTTGTTTAGATCTGCATTTGTGCTTTGAGACTACTCCCATGTGCTTGTGCTTTAGTATAGCTCTGTTTCTAATCTTCTTCAAGTGGCATGTGGACCTTCTTTTCCTGTCTTCTCTCCTTCTTTTTTTTTCGCTGAGTCCTAGCCTGTGATCCCCACAAGAATTTTTGTCGTAGGTTCCCACTAAGTACCCATTCTTTTCCTTCCTGGTCGCGCAAGTACTGAACTGGGTACACTTGACAACATATTGCTGTACTCTCTTTTTTTTTTGTCCCAGCTCATGAACTTGGCAGGTTTCTTTTATATCAAGTACTGGGCTAGGTATCTTCAGTTTATGCTTGAGATCCTAGACCATGTATTTGAGATTTAATTGCTTTGCAGCTATCTGTGGGGTGATCCTGGGTTATGTATCGAAAGATTCCCCAGGTATCCCCTTCTTTTGTTGCACAAGTACTGAGCTGGGTACATTTGGTAATGTATTCTTACTTGTCCCAGTTCATGAATCTTGGCGAGTTTTTTTTTTTTGCATTAAGTACTGGGCTAGGTACTCTCAGCTCATGCTTGAGGTCCTAGACCCTGTATTTAATTTCAACCAATTGCAATCATCCATGGTTATGTGTACTCCCCTGATTTTGTCCATGTTAGGAATTTTGTGATACTTGGATTTTAATAACTGAGAAAGCAAAAGCAGAAACTTCATTGAATCATAAATGTCATTTAGGGAATACAGCAAATCTAACCAAGATAGTAAGGATCCCAGAATGTCCTTCTACCTTTAGTTCTTTTTTTTTTGAACAGAACTACTCAAATAATAGCATATATGAAGGAAAGAAAAAGAAAAGGAACACTTAGCAGGTTGGAGCAATTTTTGTTAACAGGAGCCCAGGGTGCTGAGGCCTTTCCTCTCTCATGCGTAGTATTGTTTCAGCCACTTCCCATTTATGGGTTCTGTCAGGATTGTTCCATCTTCCTTCGTGAGGTAGTAGTACCCACTATCATGGGCCTCCCTGATGACGTAGGGTCCTTCCCACTTTGGGGCAAATTTGGAGGGTCCTGGTAGGTTTCTTCTCACATGTTCTGTTGTCCTTAGTACCAACTGCCCTTTGGTGAAAGTCCTCGGGCGTACTGCTTGTGCATATGCTCTTGTCATCCTTTGCTGGTACCTCTGGCTTCTTCTTTTGGCCAGCTCTCTTTCTTCCTCTATCCCTTCCAGGTCTGCTAGCCTCCTTTCATTGTTTGTGTCCTCGGCGTCCTCCTGACTTTCCTCAAGTACTACTCTTGGTGTGGGGACGATTAGTTCCACTGGGCTGATGGCTTCTGTCCCATAAACCAGGGAAAAAGGTGAAAATCCCGTGGCTGTTTTCACAGAGCTCCTACACGCCCAAAGTACATCTGCCAGGTGGTCATTCCATTTTCCTCCATATTCTTGCTTCATTTTCTTAAGGATTTTCAAGATTACCCTGTTAGTGGCCTCTGCCTGGCCATTCCCTTGTGGGTAGTATGGTGTAGACCTTCCGTGCTTGATGTAGTAAGCTTCTGTTAGCCCCTTCATGTCTTTATTTATGAAGGGGGTCCCGTTGTCACTGATCAACCTTCTGGGGATCCCAAACCTTGTAATGATATGGCCTCGAATGAAGTTGGCTACAGCTGCTCCAGTGGCTTTCTTCAAGGGGATGGCCTCTACCCATTTTGTAAAATATTCAGTGGCTGCCAAGATCCATATGTAACCACTGGATGGAGGATTTATAGGCCCTATGAGATCAAGCCCCCAAGTGTGGAAAGGCCATGGGGTTGTCATGTCTTGCAACGTACTTGGGTGAGTATGGATTGCATCTCCAAGGACTTGGCATGCGTGGCAGGTTTTAACTACCTCTTCGGAGTCCCTTTTCATCGTTGGCCAGTAGTATCCCAGTAGTAGTAACTGTTTATAGAGCCTTCTTTTTCCTGGGTGACTTCCACAATCACCAGAATGGACTTCCCTGACCACCTCCCTGGCTTCCCTTGGTCCCAGGCATCTTAAGGGATCTCCACTGTATCCCCTTTTGAATAGGATCTTGTCCTGTAAGAAGTACCTGACCGCGAGCTTCTTGAGCTGGTGGGCCAGCGTCCTGTCAGTTGGCAGGATCCCTTGAGTCAAGTATTCCATAAAAGGGGTCCTCCAGTCTTCTGTAACAAATACAGCATAGCTTTCTCCCCTGTCTATCGAAGGTTGGCATTCTTGGCATTTTTCCTGTATAGTTGATGCTTCCTTGCTCATGTCTGGCCAGTAGTACCCCATGCGTTGCATCCTCCTGTATAGACTGATCTTTTCCGAGGTCCCGCAGACTTAGGTATGCAGTTCTTCCAACCTCAGCTTTCCCTCTTTCTCATTGATACATCTGGATAGGATTCCTCCAGGCAGTCTTCTGTATAGTTCTCCTTCTATCAGAGTGTAGTCTCTCAGCTCCTTGACATTCCCTCCAGACCCTGTTTCTTCCATTTTTTCTTTCACTTCGCTCCTCCAGTCCCATTGCTTGGACTCTTCGGGGGATGTTTGTTGGAGGATTTTTAAGATGGAATGCTCCTGCCTTCCTATTCTGACTAGGGTGTCTTTTCCCTTGAATGGTACTTGGGATCCCAGGGTGGCAAGCGCATCTGCAAATCTGTTTTCACTTCTCTGCGTGTACTCTATGCTAAAAGTCAGGAATTCCTGCTCCAGCCTTTGTGCCCATGTCCTGTAGGCTGCCAAACTTTGTTCCCTTAATGCAAAGTCACCTTTCACCTGGGATACCACGAGATTGGAATCTCCCAATACTCTCATGTGTTTCACCCCAATACTTAGTGCTATAGTTAGCCCGGTTAGATACGCCTCGTACTCAGCTGCATTATTGGAGCAGGAGAAACCAAGCTTGAAGGATAGAGGTAGGGTGTCTCCGTTTTCACAACTTAGTACAATTCCTACCCCATTTGAAGTTGCTGTAGCTGACCCATCAAACCTCATTGTCCATTTCTTCCCTGGGATTTCTGCTACTGCCACTTCACCTGGGATCTCTTCGCTTAGTGGGCTTTCCTCCTTCCCTGGGAATTGTGCCAGGAGGTCAGCTATGGCTTGACTTTTGACGGCTTTGGGGGTCCTTAGGCCTATGTCGTATTGAGAAAGCAGGACCAGCCATTGTGCTATTCTCCCTGTTAGGAGGGGTTGATGCAGGAGTGCTTTTATGGGATGTGATTTAGTTACCAGCAGGATCTGGTGGGCTGAGAAATACCTCTTCAGCCTCTGAGATGCGTAAATAACCACTAGGCAAGCCTTTTCTATCCTGGGATATCTGGTTTCGGCATCCTTGAGTGTTCTGCTCACATAGTAAACAGGTTGCTCGTTTCCACCGTCATCCTCTTGGGCCAGCAGGGCTCCTATTGCTTGGGCATTTGATGCCAAATACAACAGCAAGGGTCGCCCACGTACTGGTGCCTGGAGAGTGGGCAGATGATTCATGATCTGTTGGACCCTTTGGAAGGCTTCCTGCTGCTCTGCTCCCCAGGTAAACTCAGTTCCCTTTTTCAACAGTTTGGATAACCCCCCTGTGACCGAGGCCAGTCCTGGCACGAATCTCCTGATGTAGGAAACCCTTCCCAGGAAGCTTTTGAGCTCCCTTACTGTCGTTGGTCTTCTCATAGTAGCAATGGCTGCAGCTTTGACTGGGTCTACACTTATGCCTCTGTGATGCACCAGGAACCCGAGAAACTTTCCTGCAGATACCCCAAAGGCGCATTTCATGGGGTTCATGCGCAGCTTGTATTCTCTGCATCTTTTGAAAACCCGTTCAAGTATCTGAAGGTGCCCTGTCCTAGTTTTTGATTTGACCACAATATCATCTACATAATCCTCCATTTCCTCATGCATCATATCATGGAAGATGGCTGTCATGGTTCGCTGGTATGTGGCTCCTGCATTTTTAAGACCAAAGGGCATCACAGTATAATAAAAATTTCCGATCGGTGTCCTGAATGCTGTTTTCTCGGCATCCTTGGTAGCCATGCGAATCTGGTTGTATCCACTATACCCATCCATGAATGAGAACATGGAGCTTCCTGCAGCTGAGTCCACAAGGAGGTCAATATTAGGCAGGGGGAACTCATCTTTTGGACATGCTTTATTCAAGTTGCGGAAATCTACACAGCAACGGATCTGGCCATTCTTTTTCTTCACAGGTACTATGTTAGAAAGCCATCTGGGGTGCTGGATGGGCTTGATAAAGCCAGCTGCTAGTAGCTTCTTGACCTCTTGAGTTATCTGGGCTTCTATATCAGTGTGGAAGACCCGAGCTGGTTGGATCACTGGTTTAACTCCTGGGTCCACATTGAGGGCATGGACCACTAATCCAGGATCCAGACCAGGCATCTCATCATAGGTCCATGCAAACACATCTGCGTATTCCTTGAGCAAAGCCAGTAGTGGCCCCCTTTCTTGTGTTGTCAAACGACTACTGATGAATACAGGCTTCTGGGGTCCCAGTTCAGCTCCCAAGTTTACTTCCTGCAATTCTTCCTCAGGCTGGATTTGTGTTTCTTTGACTGGTTCCTCTTGGACTTCCTCCTGGGCCATCATACATTCTGGTGGTCCGGGACCTTCCTGCACGATGCGCTCAGGTCCCGCGCACCTTCACAAACGATATATTAATCTTCCCCCTGGCTCTCGTACTACTACACACTCCCGGGATCCTGAGGCGCTGGGCTCCTTCTTTTGCTTTTTTCTCTTCAGGAGGTCCCTCAAGTCGTGGGTATCTCCTCCCTCTTCTCTTTCCAAGATGGGTGTTCCTGGGGTCCCTGGCATGGGACTTTCATCATCTGCTCCCAACTCATCATAAAACATTGTTTCTACAAAGTTTACTTCTCCTTGGTTGAAAGGGTTGTGGTTGGCAGGGATCCTTACAGGCCTCCCATTCAACCTCCCCTTAACGCACTGATGGTACGTGGATGGTATAAGGCGGTGCTTATGGAGCCATGGCCGTCCCAGGAGTATGTGGTAAGATACTTCTGAATTGATTACATGAAATCTGGTTAAGGCCACTATTGGCCCCACCCTTAGGGCTAGCTGTATATAGCCTTCGGTTGATTCTGCTGATCCTCCAAATCCGGTTATCTCCATGGGAGCCCCCAGGATCCTCCTTCCAGCCAGGCCCACAGCTTCCAAGGTGCTCAGGGCTATGAGGTTGAGTGATGCCCCTGTGTCTACAAGTGCTCTTCTGATTTGGACACCATTTATGGTGGCCATTAGGTAGAGAGGTCTACGGTGGTCTGGGTGCTCAACCTCCATGTCTTCATCAGTGAAGGTTATGGCATTTGTTGTCTCTAGGAAAGCTCGGCTGGCATGAGATTCTGCTGTGAAACATTCCATTCCTGACTCTGCTGCTATAGTCATGAGGGATTCCGTGGCCACCCTTCTTGCTTCTGGTCCAAATCCCAGCTGATTGAATAATGACCTGAACTTGGGATTCTTTTGGAGGGTCCTGACTGTGTTTGGGTGGAAGGATCCTCCTGACTCTTCTGCTTCTGCCGAGTTCCCATGGATCACCACAGCTACTACCCCCTTTCCTTTATGGTTAGGCAGGGGGTTTCTTTGTACTTCTGGCTCCTTCTGGGTGAGTTCCAGGGTTCCTTCTCTTAGCTTCCTGTGGAAAAGCCTGCGGAGGGTCCAGCAATCCTTGGTGGAATGCTTAACGTAATTGTGAATCCTGCAAAACAAAGGATTTTTCCTTTCTTCTTCGGTGGGTGGCCTGGACACAGTGAATGGCCTGATCACTCCATCCCCGATCCATTTGTCCAGGACGTGGTTTAATTCTTCTACGGTACATGGGATCACTGGTGGTTCCTCGAACATCTTTCCATCGGGCCTCTTCCTTTTTTCTCCCACTGATGCTGTCATGGCTTGGGATGCTGGTGCCCTCTTCGCCCTCATAGTTTGTGCTGTCCTCCTTGTTCTCTGCAACAGGTCAGCGAACTGTGTGATACATAAGTTTTCGAGGTTGAGCCTGTAATCGAAAAGCATGTTAGAGATGCAAGTCTCCACGAGCTCCTTTTCCTCATGGTCCCCATAACAGTCTAGGGACACATCTTCAAATCTTTTGATGAACTGGACAGGATCCTCTCCAGGTCTCTGTCTCACCATCTGAAGGCTTTGAAAAGTGACCTTGTCCTCACCGGGGTAATATTTTGCACAAAATCTTTCCATCATTTCGTCCCAGGTCTTAATGGACCCAGGCCTCAGTGTAGTGTACCAAGTGTATGCTCTGTCCACCAGGGACTTAGCAAATTCTCTTAGGCACAGCTCCCGGTCTCCTGCGTAGGGGCCCATAGTGTGGACGAACCTACTCACGTGTTCTACTGCACTTCCATTTCTTCCATCAAAAGGATGGAACTTTGGTGGCTCATATCCCTTGGGGTATGGCTTGCCGAGGAGTTCCAGTGGGAATGGGGGATCCCGAGAAAATTGTTTGGGGGTCCTGGAAAGTTTTTCCCTTTCTTGATCCAGGAGGGCACTGACATCTGCCATTGTCAGATATTGGGGGTTAGTTCCTCCTCCCACTGCTGATCCTCCTTCTGGCTGGGTTCTGTCTTGGTTGCCCACATGGGGGGCATTGTCCCTGACTTCTTGCGTCTTACTTTCTTTGAGCAAGTGAACTTCTTGTTGCAACTCTTTCAATATCGCGGTCATTTGAGCCATAGGGTCTAGCTCTTGGCCTGCATTCCTCTGTTCTGACACGACCTCGTGCTCTGTTAGGGGCACCTCGCCTCTTTGTCTGGAGGCTACTTCATTTTCTCCCACAGGCTCAGAGGCCGTGGGTGGCATGTTTGCACCTTTACTGTTCCTTTGTCTTGGAGGCATGTTCTGCGAAGGGATTGCTTCTTCCCTTTTCTTTACCCAGTCCCCAGTGAAGTCGCCAAAATGTGAGAGTGGGTTTTTCTTCAGCACTATGGCCCAAGGATTCTGGGCCGTGTAAGATGTTTCTTGGTGGACTGGGATTGATTCTCCGCAGCTAAGAGGGCTGTTTTAAGAATCAATTGGTGCACAGAACATATTTTCCATAATACAAATGGTTAGCAAAGAAAAAGAAGCTGGCATATTTGCATTTGAACGACATTTATGCAGTAAAGGATTAATGCAAATGACAAAAAATGAAAAGAATATAACACAAGGACAAGCTGAAAATCCTCTAATTAAGTGAGGTATACTTCATTGATTTTATTAAGCTATGGTTGCAATGCTCACTAGGACGTGATGCAAGGTTCAACTAAGCTCATAAGTTACAGATTTTGATAGCTATTGAAGCTTCAAAGTCTTGCAAAATGTGAACTTGTTAAATCCGAGCTCGTTCAACAGTGGCTGCACCGAGGACACCGGGACAGTTCCTCTGTTTTTCTCTTAAATTACAGAGTATTTTGCATGAGTTTTCTGGGATTTTGGGAAGGCAAAGTTGAATGCCTAAGAACGGTCCGGTTGTTCTTTCAAAAATCCTCCCCCTTTGGTATGGATCCCTTCCTCCTTTTATAGCACTACCTCGGCTTTCCTGGTGAATCCGTGATTCCCCTGTTTTACCCTCTGAAGCCTGTACCATGCCTGGCTGCTTCAGGATCGTGTCGTTTCCTCTTTCTTCATAGTTTCTTTGCTTTTGTTCCGACCAAGTGAAAGTCCCTCGGCTCCTTTCCATTTCCGGGTTTCCCCGCTGGCTGGCCTGAGGCTCCTTTTGGCTTCTTCTTCCCAGCGTCCCAGCCTTTCCCAGTGTACTCTTCCTTGTCTTTTCTCCCAATGGTTGAATCAAGTTTTCTGAGTTTTGCATGCTCTGTACCTTCTCTGCTCGTCTGGGTCACAAGGTCCGCATGCCTCTTTTTTAATTTTCTTCTGTTATGACCCCCCTGCACGCCCTAGGATCCCTCTGGGAGGCCCTCTGGGATTCGGCCCAGCTTCTTCCTTTCTCAGTTTGTCCTGGTTCGTTGGTTGGGCTCTTTTTTCTCTGGATCCCAGCCCTCTGGGCTTTTTTCTTTCTTCTTTCTTCCCTTTCTCTTTTTTTTGTGACGGCCCATTATTCCCTTTTTTCACTCTTTTCTTCGTGGGCCTATTAGTGGGCTATCTAATTTCTTTTTTTTGAACCTCAACACACTTCTATTTTGTCTCAGTTCAATAAACAATAATAAATCCTATGAGGGCCCAACTCAGTATGCTAAAATTACAAAAGGAAATAAACCCCGTGGTACCAAACCTTGTCTTTGCCTCGGGTAAGTTTTAAGCTAAGTTTCTTATCTTAGTCTGACTTCAGAGCCACTAACAAGAAATATAAAAATAAAAATAAAAATAAAAATATATATAAAATATTATTAAAAAAAAAAAAAAAAGAGCAAACCCAGTGGTACTAGACCTTGTCTTTGCCTCGGGTAAGTTTTAAACTGAATTTTCTGCCTTATTTTGACTTCAGAGTCACTAACAGGAAATAAAATTAAAACCTCAAAAAAAAATAATAATAATAATACCGTGGTACTAGACCTTGTCTTTGCCTCGGGTAAGTTTTAAACTGAGTTTCATGCCTTAGTCTGATTTTAGAGTCACTAGCAGGGAACAAAATTAAAATTTCAGAGGAAATGAAGCCCGCAACAATGGACTCAATATTTTTCGGGGATAAGGTTTAAACTGAGTTTGCTATTTAAAATAGTTATATGGGCATTAGTGGGAAGCAAAGGTAAAGCCTAACAAGACAAGGAAGGTAAATTCCGTGATAAAAAATCTCTACCAACATCTTGGGTAAGAAACTAGTTTAACTCTTGCTTATTTTAGATATCTCTAAGAGTTAACAAGTAGGTTGTTTATCTGAATCCCAAAGAGCAAACAACGTATCTCCTACATAAGAAGCTATGGAAGAAAATTATCCAACGTCCATTTAGCTTAGGAAATATAAATAGGAAGCATAGATAGATATAAAGACTTAGAAATACTCTTATGCATAAAAGTTCAAAATACTTAAGGAAATTAAATACAAAGTTAAAGCCCCCAAAACTGGGCAAACTAAAGAAGTGTTAAAAAAAATGATGTAAAAAGAAGGAAATTAAGCGTGAAATAGCTCCTCAGTGGTGGACACGACTACCGAACTGGTCACCTCTCCTCCTGACATGGCAACAAGACCAACTCCTCCAACCTCACGAATGGGAGATTCATCGTTGATGATGGTCTGGATCTTAGGGATTGGGATATTGACAAGCTCCTGGATTGGTGTTGGAGTTTATGCCCTAAAATCCAATTTATTGGTATGTCATAAATAATTAAATTGTTTAATTATATGAGACTATTTATAAATGAACTAATGGGACACTATCTTAGTCCATGAGATGTATAGTATTGGATTTATGTGATTTAGTCACAGAAGATATAAATCATAAGTTCTTTGTAAAATCAGAATTTTAGTTCGTAGTTGGTGATGAAATTGAGCATTTCATCTGCAAAGACTATAACATATCAACTAAGATGATTTGTCTTGATCATGGAATTGCACTTCTAGTTGATATGTTTATATGTTTTAAGAGTTAAGACATATTGAATTAAACTGCAATGAGATTTACTATTCTCTTAACGACTGTCAAATGAATAATAAATCTCATGACTTCTATTTACATCAACTCTAAATCCTGAGAAAATAATGAACATGATCATGAGGTGTAGATTGCTTTGATATACAGGAGTGAGCTCTTAAGTCACGATCAAAACCTCAGTATGTTAGGCAACCGCATTTAATGTTGATGGACATATATTCTCAAAATGGAATTCATAATCTCTTAATGGAGATATAAAATATTCTCCTGAGATAAGTTTAATGGGTTTGGTTATTTAGAGTGTTAGGCCCAACCACTTTAGTAATGAGTTACTAAAGTATACATATTTATGAAATTGGATTTCATAAATATATGATGAATAACTTGGAAAAGGCTTGTGTCCAGTGGTAGTTGCCACTGGACACGTCAGGATACGGACACGTGTCCAAGAGTGGACATGTGTCCGCAATCCAACGTGTCTAGTGGCAACTGCCACTGGACACTAGCCGCACCCAAATAACTTAAAGGATTAATTAAGAAGTAGTAATTTTTAAAGTGGCAGCCAACATTCATGACTTTGTATTACTACGAATATTTTAATGAAAGGGTTTCATGTACAATTAAGTCTTGGGATATAATTTATTAATAAGGGCTAGAGTGCAATTATATTCATATAGTGGTATTGAATATAATTAATGGTAACTTTGGACTTCTCAAGAATTGACAGAAAAGCCCAAGGCCCATTGGAATTAGAGTCTTATTTGTTCCCTTTTGGTCCCACTCCAAGCCATATACTAAAGCCCAATTAGAATGACTCAAAAGGCTAGCCCAATTAGATAATCAGTTATATATAAGGAGAGAAACATATAGAATTTCATAAGGGTTTTTCATTAAGATCATATATGGAATGAAATGGTGTGTATGTGAGTATTCTCCCCTTGGAAACTGATTGAGAGACCACACTTCTTAGGCATTAAGTGGAATTGGAGTAAATATTAAAAGTGTTCTCAAGTACTTCTAATCTTTTGTTTTTGAATTTCACCGCACCAAGATACGCTTTCTTGTTCTTAAATTCTGAAACTTACATAGTATATATTATCAATTGCGACTGAAGTAGATCCGTTAATTTTTCGATGCGTATGTTTTGTATGCGATACAAACATGTATTTTTTCAACAATTGGTATCAGAGCGGTCTTCAATTTCAAATATGTATAACATGTTTTATGAGTTTTGGAATTAGAGATAGTAATTTCATGTTGTTAAAAGATTATACATTCAATTTTCTGAATGGTTGTTGAAATTACTATTTTATAAAAACTGATATTGATGTTATGATGTTGTTTAAGTTTGATATTAAGTATGTAAAATTGAACTTTAAGACTATAACTTCAGTGGAATTCAGTCTTAATCTCAATCTCTTTCTGATGTGATCAAGAAACTATGTTTTGTTCAAGTGAAACGTTAAAAATGGTTATGAGAAACTTTGAAAATTTAGTTTTCACGAGTTTTGATCAATCGAGAATCACTTTTGATCGATCGAATGTTCCTTTCAATCGATCGAGTAGCAATCGAGAATCGATCGAGTCAACCCGAGACTTTTTAAGGAATTTTTCAATTTTTCGATTGATCAAGAATTCCTTTCAATCGATTGAATTTGTCTTTTCAATCGATCAAATAGGAATCGGGTACCGATTGAGTCATCTAGAATAGAGTTCTAAATACTTTAGGACTTCCATTTTAGTTAGTTCTAATGAGATTAGAGTCTTTAACAAGTGCAAGGTTATTAGTTGTGATGGGATCACAATTAGTTAAAGAAAAACCCAAATAAAAAGTGGGAGTGCTGAAATAGCCCTTTTGTTAAGTTTATTGTAATGTGAATAGATACCTTGTCTTGACGTTGAGCCTTGCGTTCCATGCGGAAGATATTTACATCATGGATTACATGATTAAACTTCTTTGTGATTACACGAATGTCCGTTACAGTACTATGACGTGACTTAGTAAGATCACATCGAATTTAAACAATTAAACACATTTAATGTGTAGGGTTAAAATTGCGATTGGATCATAATGATTTCATGACAATCCACTTGTTTTAAAATTTCTAATGGGAGAGAGATTCAAGGGTTGATTCTCACGGCCTCCATTGCTAGTTTATAGTGGTGTGATTAGGCACCTCGCCTTGGCGTATATGCCTTGCTCCCTACGGAGGGTTTTTAATTCATAGTACTATAGGTTAAACTTCTTAACGATGGATGATATGTGTTTTTACATTAAAAACGACCACGCTACCGTGGAGTTACATAATGACTCACATAGATTTCAGGCAATGGTGTACACTAGACTAAGTTTAATGTTAACCTCCCAATGAAGTTATGTCATTATTACTTAGAGGCTAAAGGAAGAGCAGAAAATTATTTTTGTTTGGTAAGAGTTACCATGATAGCATTAATAATAAGAATAGTTCTCGCCCGATCATAGTGATTAGTATGACCTCGCTACCAAGGAATATTAATTGCGGGGTTAGGTTGTCATTGCACCTAGTATAGTATGGTTTTCGGGTTCCATATTATATGGTTTTGGATGCAAAATATAATGTCCCTATAATTATGTTCATAGTCTCAAAATAAATTTGTCATAAACTCTAACTACTATTTTAATTGAATCACATTAACTAAGAAATAATTTTGGACATGGTGCTTAAAGGAGCTGAAGTACATAAATATGTTTCGATTCAGCATTGTCATAATTTCCTATACATGATGCATTCATGGAAGATAGCTTATGATGTGATCATAGTCTCCATTGAAATGCTAAAATGTTACATTGGCTTCTATCTCAATTGTGCTACAGCATGAGATGCAAGGGTTAGTACTAGACTTAGACTTTATAATAAGTCTAAATGAGATGTTTGGTATGAATCATATTGAGTGCTAAGAAAGGCTTAAGGAGTTCCAATCCTATATCATTTTATGAAAATTTTTTATTTTTAAATGAATTGGAATTCTTGGATGTAGAGATTAAATGTTAATCTCATAAGGATATGATCCATAAGTTCTTGTTAGAATCATTTGATCAATTCAGATTGTTTTGAAAATAAGTAAATTATATATATATATATATATATATATATATATATATATATATATATATATATATATATATATATATATTATCTGAATTAATGAGTGAGTTCTATGCAATGGAAGGCATCCTAAAAGCTAAGGCTAGGATCAGTATAATTTAATTCAAATTCTTAGCCTAGACCAAAAGATAAGGGCGGTAAGAAGAGGAATTATAATACCAAACAGTTTGACAAGCTAATTTGCCCTAGTAGTTGCCGAAAGGAAATTAGACTCAAAAGTATGACCAAAAGGAAAGTGTTTCTGTTTTGGTAAAGCTAAGTATTGTCCATGATTGTTTTCTAGATGGAAATTTACATGTTTTACTTTTTAAAGAGAAAGTTTCCATCCTTTGGTATTGTATGTTTTGGCACTTATGTCTAGATCTTATTAATCTAAATGGTATTCAAGATTGGTGAAAGATGGGCTTTTAGAACCATAATTTTGTTATACTCCTAGTCTATGAATTCTATTTAGAGGATTATAAGATCTAGGGCTCCTTTATTGTAAAGGAATATAGTATCAATGACTTCTTTAAGTTATAGCATACATGAAGGAGGAATAAGAATCTTTTAGAAATAGTAAAGTACATGATAAGCATTTCCATTTGCTTATTTCTTTTGGAGATATACTCTATGTATTATTATACATTTTCTAAATTTGATTTCAAAAGTTTGTTCCTAGTACATTTGTCAAATTGTGGATTGGGTGAAAACCTAATATATGATACTTCTACTTTTGGAGATGTCCAACACTTGTGCTAGAAAGGAAGTCTGACAAATTGAAATCAAAAGATAGAAAAACGTGTGTTTATATTGGGTATCCAAAAGGAATTGTAGAAGATTATTTTGGCAGTCATAAAGAAGACAGGGTATTTGTAAAGTATAAATACAAAGTTTGTTGATGATGACTATGTGAATAATCTTAAAGCTAAACGTAGAATTGTTCTAGAAGAAAAATGTCAGAATTAATTGTAAGACAACTATAAAATACATTTAGAAATGAGATGGTTGTATTAGATACACCACAAGGCATTATTCTATATATATATAGCTAGTACACTGGTACAATATCATAGTGGGAGGATTATCAATTACCAAATAAATTCATACTTTTGGGATAAATTTTTGAAGTCATTGCACAAGGATATGAATTTGATCCTCGGTCCTATGTAAAGGCAATAGATGATATGAATATGGATTACTGGATCAAGGTTATGTGAATAGAATTAGATTCTATTTAAAGTTTGGAACTTGGAGAGGCGCCTAGTGGCATTAAGCCCATTGTTCTCAAATAGGTCTACAAGAAAATGATATTGATAGATTTGAAGGTGCAAAACTTCTAAGTCAAGACTAGTGACGAAAAGATTTATTCAGAAAGAAATATTTCGAATATGAAAAGATTTTTTTCACCAATAGTCAAGTTTGACTCTATCTAGATTCTCTTATCCATTATATTTCATTTGGATGAAACATGGCAATGGATATCAAGAAAGCTTCTTTTAGTAGCAATCTTGAGAAACACATCTATATGATGTAACTAGAATTGTACATAGCAAAGAACCAGTAGTGTTTAGTATGCAAGTTGCTTAAATTCCATTTATGGACTAAAGCAAGCATTTAAATCATAAAATATCATCTTTGATCAAGAAATCAATTTGTTTGATTTTGATGAAGTGTTAAAAGGCCTTATGTGTGTAAAAGCTATATAGAATAATAAATCTCTTAATGTATGTTGATGACATTCTAATCATTTAGAATAATGTAGAGTTATTGTCATCAATAAAGTTTTTGTTGTCTAATTTAGTTTGATATAAAGTACTTAGAAAAGACTGGTCACATCCTAAGAATTAAACTTTGTTAAAATTCAAAAATTATGATGTTGGGTCTATCTCAAACTGCTTAAATAGATTAGATTCTAGCCAAGTATAGCATGTAATACTTCAAGAAATAATTCTTTTTTTTTAAGTTTGAAGTTCCTTTATAAAGGACTATAGTCCTAAGACATATATAAGGAAGAGCATATTAAGACGGTTCCTTATACCAAATCGATAGGAAGTCTTTATGCTATGCTAAATACTAGGCTAAATATTTATTTTGCGGTGGGCATGGTAAGCAAATATCAATTGAATCAAAGATCACTTAATTTAGTGGGAGTAAAGCATATGCTCAAATATCTTAGGAGAATGATGGATTATGTGCTTGTCCACCAAAGTGAGGCTTTGATGGTTACTAAATGTACAAATACTAACTTGTAGTTCGATTGTGATTCATGAAGTTGGACTTCAAGATATGTGTTCATCCTAGGTGGTGAAGATACACATTAAGCGTAAGTATTATCTCATTAGAGAGATACGAGTACGTGAAAAGTAATAGTAGAAAAGATAATTTATGCAATAAATCTGGCTGAAACTTGTTTCCAAACCTTACCTTAGAATGACTATGAATTACTCTAAAGGGAGATAAGTGTCGGATATATGGTAAATTGTCTTTGAGGGCAAGTGGGAGATTGTTGGGGTTTATGCCCTAAAATCCAATTTATTGGCATGTCATAAATAATTAAATTGTTTAATTATATGAGATTATTTATAAATGAACTAATAGGACATTATCTTAGTCTATGAGATGCATAGTATGTGATTTATGTGATTTAGTCATAGAAAATATAAATCACAAGTTCATTGTAAACTCAGAATTTTAATTCGTAATTGGTGATGAAATTGGGCATTTCATCTGCGAAGACTATAACATATCAATTAAGATGATTTGACTTTATCATAGAAGTGGAGACTACTAGTTGATATGTTAATATGTTTTAAGAGTTAAGACGTATTGAACTGGACCTCTGTGAGATTTATTATTCTTCTAACGACTGTCAAATGAATAATAAATCTCACGACTTTTATTTACATCAACTCTAAATCTTGAGAGAATAATGAACCTGATCATGAGGTGTAGGTTGGTTTGACATATCAGGAGTGAGATCTAAAGTCACGATCAAAATCTCAGTATGTTGGGTAGCTGCATTTAATATTGATAGAACATATATTCTCAAAATGGAATTCATAATCTCTTAACGGTGATATAAAATATTCCCTTGAGATAAGTTTAATGGGTTTGGTTAATCAGAGTTTTGGGCTCAACCACTTTAGTAAGGAGTTACTAAAATATATATTTATGAAATTGGATTTCATAAATATATAATGAATAACTTAAAAGATTAAACCGAGTACTCAAGGATTAAGATGTAGTAATCTTCAAAGTGGCAGTCAACATTCATGACTTTGTATTACTACAAATATTTTAATGAAGAGGTTGCATGTACAATAAAATCTTGGGATATAATTTATTAATAAGGCCTAGAGTGCAATTATATTCATATAGTGGTATTGAATATAATTAATGGTAAATTTGGACTTCTCAAGAGTTGACAGAAAAGTTCAAGGCCCATTGGAGCTAGATTCTTATTTGTTCCCTTTTGGTCCCACTCCAAGCCACATACTAAAACCCAATTGTAATGGCCCAAAAGACTAATCCAATTAGATAATCAATTATATATAAGGAGAGAAACATACAGAATTTCATAAGAGTTTTTCATTAAGATCATATTAGGAATGAAATGGGGTGTATGTGAGTATTTTCCCCTTGGAAACTGATTAAGAGACCACATTTCTTAGGCATTAAGTGAAATTGAAGTAAAGATTAAAAGTGTTCCCAAGTACTACTAATCTTTTGTTTTTGAATTTCACCACACCAAGGTACACTTTCTTGTTCTTAAATTCTAAAACTTACATAGTACATGTTATCAATTGCGAATGAAGTAGATCTATTAATTTTCTACTACATATGTTTTGTATGCGATACAAACATGTATTTTTCCAACAATTGGAATGTTACTCTCCTGCCTCAAAGAAGATGAAGCTTCCACTTGCATCTTATCTAAGGCTGCAACCCATCCTTTGGAGAAGTAGACTTGCAAGTTTTGTTGCACCTTAGGCTTCACGGAGGCAATACAGTCATACTAACCTTGGTAGTAGGCCTCCTGGATTTTAGCGTCATCCACTGCCACGTAGCTTGTTAGTGCAGCATCCTTCTCCACAAGAGTCTTCTTCACCTCCAATAGCTCTTTTTCTAGAGCCTTTTTCCTCTTAGTGATGGCCTTGGTGTTCTCCTTGGCTTCGGCTCAGAGCCTCTCGAATTCAAAACTTTGCTCATCACATCCGAGATCTTTGTTAAGAGGTCCTCGTTGTCGTTACTTAGCTCTTCAGCTCTAGCTTTGGCAACCCGGAACCTCTCCTCAATCACCATAGAACACTGGTATCCCTACCAAAAGATTTAAAATGTTTAGACTTGAAAGATTTTTTTTTTTTTTTTTAAGTAAAAGGCTAAGGAAATTGTATAGGCTTTGTTTATTACCATGATGGCCTCCCTCTTTATGTTAAGCAGCACGGATTCATCATCCCACTTTGCCCAATGCTTCATGTCCTCTAGAAGGAGGAGAGCCTTACCAACATAATCTGCCACTTTACCTCCACGACCTTCTCTCTAAAGCCTGACTCTCTCCATGATAGGAAGTACCTCCCCATCCACCATGAATGCCTTGATATAGGCTGAAGTACCCATAGCATCAACATAGGTGTCGCCCAGGGCGGGAGGGGAGTTCTTGGAGTCGGGGACCGTTAAGGGCTGGTTAGAGCTCGACCCCCTCGGATAGTTGCGCCCGACCCTGGTTTCATGGATAGGAGTGGCAGTTACCACAGTAACTAGAGGAGCAAGAGGAATAGCAGAAGTAATGGCAGTTTGATTAGGAGGAGTTTGACCTTAGGGAATAGTAGGAGTAGCTAAGAGCTAGGCGAGAGTAACCCGGCCTCTTTGGAGTGTCATCTCGGTAGGAGAATCTTCCAATGGAATAGCTGCTTGGATATCAAGCTTTTCTTAGGACGGTGAAGGATCGTGGTCTGTAGCGTTGCCTGCATTTTTCTTTCTTTGGCGCTGAGGACGGTCAGCTAAAGTAGGTACAACAATGATAACTCCTAGGTTCTCAGGAGTAAAAGGAAGAGAAGACTTGCTTTGGTACAACCCTTCTTCTCGGCGACCACGTTCGGAGGGGGATAAAATGTATCCCTTACAGTGAACGTCTATGTAAGGGAACAAAAGGTGCTTTATGGTGATGGCTTTTCCCACAGCTTGAAAACTTCGATACACGGGAAAGTATCCAAGAATAAGGTAGGCTGAGCAGAGTTGACCTTTAGGGTTAGAATAGATCGGAGATCTCAGTAATCAGTTCAAATCCATGGAGTTGATCAGTTGCCTCTTCTTCTTGAAAGTGTGATCCTCTAAAAAAGAAACAAGCAAAGCATGTGGAATGTATAAGATGGCTCGAAAATAAGACAAATAAAAAATAATCAGTTAGTAAAAAGAAAATCTTATAAAATCTACCCACCTGCTTTACTCACACTTTTAGGGCAATGGATTCTGCCGGGGTACCAGTTCCCCGAGATGATTAAATAGTCTCCTTCTGTTTTCTTGTCGAAATCTGAAAGGCCAGAAATAAGCCTCACCTCCCCGTGCCGAATCTTAAAGTAAAACCCAGAGGTTTTACTATCTTGAAAACTAAAGATGTAGCTGATGTCATGCTCGGTAAGCTTCAATCCGAGCCTTTTATTAAGAGTGTCTACACTACTAACAATCCTAAATACATTAGGGGTACATTGGTTAAGACAGACCTTAAAGTGACGTAAGAAGTTAGTGAGCAAGTCACTCATGGGGATCCTAACTCCCCCTTCTACAATGGCAACGAGTGGAATTACCACTCTACCTTCCCTTTTTGAGAGTATTGCCTCTAATTCCAAGCAATACCTCACCTCAACGTCATCAGGAAAGTTGTATTTCCTCCTAAACTTGGCTAATTTCTTAGAGGTATCAACCATAGATTTATATTTTCCCATTATTAACAAATTTATATTTTCTCATTATTAACAAATTTCTATGAAAGAACAAACAAAAAAGAAGGATGTAAAGATGAAGTTAATCTAAAGGAAAAGAAGTAGACGAAATTACAACAGGAAGTAAAAGAAGAAAAAAAAAGGGCATTGAAGGTCGCCTGAAGATCGTTGGAGGAGGAAACAGTGGAGAAAAGAGAGTTTTTTTGAGTTTTGGTAGGGTATCAACAAAGAAGGAGCTCAAAAGGAGGTCTGGGGTCTCCCTTATATAGAGAAAAATGCGGGCGAGGAAGAGATAGATGAGACCCTTCGTTTCCCGCCCATTTTCCGTTTTCCAAAGGGCCCATCTAATCTCCATTCAGCAACACGCGCTGATAATCATGGGGCGAGAAGCTCGGTGTGTCCACGGCATTTATTACCTGAAGCCACCACTGTTCATAAATGCTAGTTAATTATTGCTACATTTTTCTCGAACCATGATCCCCGCATCAATAATGATGTCCTAGAGATCGTGGGTTGTGGGAAGTGGAAAAGTCCCCATCCAAAAAAAAGAGGAAGGAAAAAAGAGAGAGAGAAAAGGCAAAGATATGTTCTGTCGAAGAGAGAAAGAGTGTGTAATACCACGAAAATGAAAGAATTTCCTATTTTAATATCTAAGTAGAAATAGAAACACATGTTGTCAAAGAAATCAACTGTTTGAGTTTCCCATTGTGGAGTGTTTATTCCCTATTGTTTACTTAAAATTAGTTGTGTGAGACATCATAGTGGTGATCCGTGGAGGATACCTCGGGGGCCAGTTTTTGTCTGCCCACATCCTAAAATGGTACGCCAAAATAAGCTACTACCAAAATATTTCATTCCAATGGACAAACTAAAACAATGTACTAAACAAAATTCAGAACATTGGTTTATATATATAAATTTAGCTTGGCCCCCAAGAAAAAAATTTCTAGCTATGCCACTGTGTGAGAGGCTGAGAACTAGAGGCTATGATAAGGTATGATATCAATAGATGCATTAGGATAAATATTGTCCAAGAATTTAGATGCATTGCGATTTTTTTTTTTTTTTTTTCTAAATAGATGCATCAGGATTATTACTTAGTAGTTTTGTCGCATCCATCCATTGAAACAAACATGCAAAAACATAAGCCCATAAAAGCATAAACACCTAAAATACCATTCATCGTGCACTGAAACTCAGCTACCAAACACAAATTCTCCATTCCCAAATTAGTGATCACATCCTCTAAACTTATACCTCAAGACCATTTAATTCTCATCAAATCCTTACATCGAAGTCTTATGCTTTTCTAAGCAACTTAAAGCAAACTACCACCCATTGTCAACAAATGCCATCATGCAACCAACATCACAATTCCTCCCCATCAAGATGGGAAGAAGGCTCATGGATTCGTAGTAGAGGATGGAGACTTCAAAAGTTTGATCATCTATGCGCTCAAGAAGGGAAATTCGTGAAGGGATCTATTGCTAGATTCCTTATCTGGAGTAGTGCATGTAGGTGATATCCCTTACTCAACTTCTTTTAAAAAAATTTATCGTATGGATAATGTGTTCTTCCCTTATAATGTCATAAAATTGAATTATCGTGATTAGGTTTTGCATCAAATTAGGAGTTTCAAATTAAGAGGATAAACATAGAAATAACGACTTTTTTTTTTACAGCAAGATCATCTAAATTGAAATTTGTCATTGCCATGAGACATTGTCATACGTGGTCACATATAAGTTTAAAAGGCCAATTTCATATGTTTAACATGTGAAACAAGTTAAGAACAGATCCATGTAATAGAATAATGTATGTCAAATTTAAAGGTAGACATAGAGATATTATACAAATCATGATTATGTTCATCATGTCATGAGGGCACATTTTTGTAATATTACAAAAATGTGCCCTCATGACATTTGGTGTCTTCACCGTGTATTTAATAAAATTTTTTTTTTTTTGGTGTGAATTTCAGGTTTTTTATTTTTATTTTATGTGGTATGACATTAATGGATGAGATTATTTAATTGTCTGATGAGGTCAAAATTTTCCATTAAATCCTAAGAGACCGACCTTTAAATAGGGGCAAGATGTTCCTAACACTTTCTCATATTGTAACTTAGCCTTCAAGATTAAATTGAAGGTTCTAGGGTAGAATCTTTCCATGTAGTTTTTTGGAATTTTTTTTTTTTTTTTTTTTAAGAATGTAGTTAGGAGTCAAAGTGGTATAATTTTCATAGTTTGTACTTTGTAATAGGAGAAAGAGCCAAGGAATTTGACTATAAAAAAATAAAATAAAAAAGAGCCATGGAATTCTTTTTTTATTATTTATTTTTTATGAAAGATGATGTAATCTTAAATTTTAATTTCATTTGAATAAAAATTCATTTTTATTATTTCTCGGATTTCTTCATTTTATCCTTAAATAATTTAGTGGAGACTGTTGATACTGTATTTTGTCCGACTTCGATTTGCGTGCCAGACTTCGAAAAATCCAAGAATGTTATTTTCTCTCCATGAGGCCACGAGAACATTCAGAATGACGTGGCACAACACATTCGAACACCGAAGCACCTAAAGTGCCTTTTTCAGCTAAAATGACCAAAATGCCCCTGGCCAACATAGGGTTGACCAAAGGTCAAACGAGGTCAAAACTCTCACAAAAAGACACTTTTCATAGTTTTACATCAAACCCGAGCTTCTCGGAGATTTTTGGCAATTTTGACCAAGTTTGACTCGAAGTTTACTCCCGACGAGCCCTAAAAACCTTAATTTTGATCTAGCCATCAAAATGGGTTGAAACTAACGTCATTGCAAATATTATCAAATTATTAGTCCAACGACTATTCATGGGTCGAAATCGGAGTTAAAACGATTGGGATATCACAAAAACTAGGATACCACACCAACCGATGCACCGCTAACTTTCGGCAACCATAACTTTTGATTTGACCATTGGATTTTCAAGCTCCATATCTTTTTAGAAACAGGATGTCAAGATATTTCCATGGGTGTCAAGATCAACCTAATCCATGACCTTTTGAAGGTGGCGGCCCTTGAAGGGCCTCGCCTCGAAAAGCGTGCCAGGGCTATAAAAGGCCCCAAGCACCCTCCAAACCAAGAAAAAAGAGACTTCCTGGTTGCTTGCTCTCTGCCTAGACGAATTCTGAGCTTTTCTCCTCTCTTCCAAACACAAAAAAAAAAAACACACACACAAAATGCATCAAAGTCTCTTGATTTTTCTCTTCACCAAAAATACTAGTGTTCATACCCTCTATTGTCCTCTCCTTGGTTCCATACCTTGGATTTGGGGTCTAAGGGATATGGATGTAGCTTTTTAGCTACTATCCATACCCCTTTTTCTTAAAAGCTTCATCTTGCTTTTATCTTGCTTTCTCTTGCCTTAACAACATGATTTATTGCTTTCTTAGCATGTTTCTTGCTTTATCTTGCTCCTAGCATGTTCTTAATTTAGATCCATGCTCTTCCATGCTTGTTTACATTTTTTTTGTCATGATCTACATGTTTTATGCTTTATGTCATGCTTTAGATGCTTAGATCTCCTCTTTCCCATGTGTTGATGTTTGGGTCTACATGCTCACATGCTTGATATTATGTCTTCGGCCATGCCTTGCTTAGATCTACATGTTTGTATGCATGTGATGGAATTAAATGTGTGTGCAGCGGAAAAGTAAGTTTTGAACGGATCTACTTCATTCAATATTGATAACATGCATAAAGTAAATTTCAGAATTTGAGAACAAGAGATCGTACCTTGAAGCGGTGAATTACAAAACCGAAGATTGAAGCACTTGGGAATACTCTTAATCTTCACTCCAATTCCACTAATCGCCCAAGATGTGTGGTCTCTCAAATTGGTAACAAAATGATAACTAGTGAGTACCAAAAAACCCACTTCCACACCACTACAATGGTGATTTTCTTACCAAATATTTTCTGTACGTTTTTCCCTTTGTTTCTAACCAATATATCTAATTGGGCTAGCCTTTTGGGCCTTACCAATTGGGCTTAAGTGTGTGGCTTGGAGTGGGACCAAAAGGGACCAATAAGACACTAGCTCCAATGGGCCTTGGGCTTTTCTGTCAACTCTTGACAAGTCCAAAGTTACCATTAACTATATTTAATACCACTATATAAATATAGTTGCACTCTAGGTCTTATCTATATATTATATCCCAAGACTTTATTATACATGCAACCCCTTCATAAAATATTCGTAGTAATACAAAGTCATTAAAATAGACTGCCACTTTGTAATTTACTACATCTTTATCCTTGAGTACCCGGTTTAATCCTTTAATGTTATTCATTATATATTTATGAAATCTCATTCCATAAATATATACTTTAGTAACTACTTACTAAAGTGGTTAGGCCTAACTCTCTGAATAACAAACCCATTAAACTTATCTCAAGGGAATATTTTATATCTCCGTTAAGAGACTATGAATTCCATCTTGAGAATACATGTTCCATCAACACTTAATGTGGATGCCCAACATACTGAGGTTTTAACTATTAATATAGATCTCACTTCTGATATATCAAAGCAACCTACACCTCATGATCAGGTTCATTATTCTCTCAAGATTAAGAGTTCATGCAAATACAAGTCATGAGATTTATTATTCATTTGACAGTCCTTAGGCAAATAATAAATCTCATGGCGGTCCAGTTCAATATGTCTTAACTCTTAAAACATATTAACACATCAACTAGAAGTCTCCACTTCTATGATCAAGACAAATCATCGTAGTTGATATGTTATAGTCTTCGCAGATGAAATGCCCAATTTCATCACCGACTACGAACTATAATTCTGAGTTTACAAAGAACTTGTGATTTATATCTTCTGTGACTCTTCACATAAATCACATACTATGCATCTCATGGACTATATGATAATGTTCAAATATTCATGTTACCATTATTTCAGATAATAATAAAACAAATTTATTAAACATAATATTAAGTCATACATAATGTCAAACACAATGTCACACTTAATATTATACATAGCATCATTCAATAGGATTTAAGGGCACTAATCCTAACAGCATGTTCTATGATCTTATGCCTATGCCTATGCCTTTACATGCTTGTATGCTTGGATTTGTGTTCTTCCATGCTTTTATGCTTACATCCACATGCTTAGATGTACTTTTACATGCCTACATGCATATTTCTATGCTTATATGTGTAGATCGGTGTGTTTACATGCTTAGATCAATGTTCTCTACATGCTTTATACTACCTTCAATGTGCTTGTGTGCTCCATGCCATGTTTGTGTATTTAAACCTAGGCTATATTTGTCATGTCATATGCTATTGTAGCCCTTTTGTTCCTTTTATCGCATTTTCTTGTGTTTTGGCTTATTAGTTGGGACCCGATCTAGACCCTATGGTCTTTGTCATCATCCATACACCTTGATCCATATCAAAGGATTTGGATCATCCTTATTTTCATGTCTATGCTTGCTTGCTTCTATGCTTTATCTTCCATGTTAGCCTTTCTAGTTCTAGGCTTTGCCACGCTTGACACCCTTAGCGGGTTTGTGGTTGTGTGGTTACATCCGACGCCCATGAGGCCTTGTTTGGATGTAACCACTTAGGATGCATCGCCATGATGCCAAATGCTTCGTGCATACCTTTCCGCTCCGTGCGATGATATGCTTGCCATGCTTGTTTGTGCCATCAATTGGCTTTCTATGCATCTTTACACTCTTGCTTACATGTTCATGCATAAGTCTTGCTTGCTAGTGTGTCATCCATGCTTCAACACAATGAAATTATGGACATTCGATCCAAACCTACATTTGTCCCTCGCGGACACCACCTTTTGTTTTCTTTCTTACTTGTTTGTTTTTTCACTTGTTTGCTTGATTTCTTCTTTCTTTGCTTGTCATGTTTATCATGCTTATCTGCTTTATGCCTCTTTCACATGTTCTCTGTTTCTTTTTCCTTCCATTGCTTGTTTGCTAGTTTCTTGTCTTTGCCTTTGCTTGTACACACATGGAGCAAGGACGCATGGAGCTAGGGCACAGTCTCCCAAGCACAAGCGAAAAGGGCAATGACACAAGCATGTAGATATAAGCCAAGCGGCAATGTTCAGTAGTTTTAGGGGTCTAGCCTCTCCCATTTGGTTATGTACTCATTTAAAACTCCTTCCCTTCTCTCTTAGATGGTTTGTATTAGGTATATCATGCCATGTACCATTTGTCCTTATCTCTAGAGCATGGCGACCCCTGTTTACTTTCCTGCACCTATATTTTGGGCCATGCTCTAGGGATGAAGGCATTTACTTTCTTGCTTTGTGTGCTTGCATTGTGCATGATATATGTATATATATACCTACTCGCCCCTTCCGATGTGATTGTCACAGTCCATGTCACCTAAGGCAAAGCGATGCCTAATTTCCACCACGAAAGTAAAGTCACATGTCGCCGAATTTTCACTGTGGAAATCTAGTATTTTGCCCGAATGCCCTAGGAAAGCATAGATTGGGACCACACCCATTCAAAAACCAAATCTCAAAGCCCCCATGCATGCAAAGTCCTAAAAGCCAATGCCAAAATCATGTTTTTACTGCCAATCTCCGAAAATTAAGGTTTTATCAAAACAAAGGACTGTCCTTAGACAGGCGTTGTGGGGTGCCTATCACCTTCCCCACATGTAACCAAACTTCCAGACTCAAGAATCAAGATTTTTTGCCATCCACATTAGATTAGGAAAAATGTCATTTTTCTTAACCTAGGATTGGTAATAAAATCAACTAGAAATAGGTGACCAACACACCTTAGAAAAACCCAATGATTGGTGATGACTTTACTTACCTTTGGTAATCCCTTAAAATTTGGCCAAGATTCCTGCCACACCTCCAAAGGTAGACAAATACCTTCCTCCACCGAGAGAGAGAGCAACTGAAGCTCCACATGAACCACACGCACCAATCAATCGAGAGGGGCCTCCAATAGGCCCCACACGCATAGGAGTGTCGCTACGGTGGGTGGTCAAACGAAGGCCCACGACGACGGCGGTTTTCCACTCCAATCGAGGCCGGGCTTTGACAGAGACTCCAAATTGTAAAATCATCGATATAGGAGGTAAAGCATGGTTAGATGAGTAACAAATTTGAGACATATTTTACCTAGCATTCCGAGGTCGTGGTTTTCACACATACATCCAAAATAATTTGGAATCAATAGTAGTACAATGTCGCCTCACCCTATGAGTAATACCTGTTGCCACGATCGTATGCCCAGCAAAATCTTGCCTCTTAGGCATAGTAACCAAAGAGGTTGCCATATAGTTACCGCCCAAAATTAATGCAAATCCACAATTCCTGAAAAGCTAGATGGTAGGTAAAAAACACAAAATTCTTAACTCAAAAACTTCCAATGCCCAACCAAGCAATACACTCTGGACAAGTTAGGAAATAGGGGTAACTGATTTGGAGAATAACAGCATACCACAATTAAAAAGAGAAACATCATCACTTGATCGAATGGGATGAAATGATCTGCCTAAGAGTCCAAACAAGGAAAAGCCCAACCATGGACAATTTGAGCTCAGAGCAACCCAAGCGTGACAAAGTTATGACCAAGTACTAAGGATAAATTACCAAATCCAGAAAGACTTACTCCCCATTATGGAAATCTATAATTGAATCCAAAGAATCACAGATATAGTGGGATTAAGATTCTTTAGAGTTCTTAGAGTTCTCTCCACATAGAGTTCTTTTGATCTTGACCTTTCTTTTATACTATAAGGTCTAAATGATGCTATGTCATCAATCCACCAACAAAAATCATAATGATGACCATAACATCTTTTACTCTTATTAATCATGTCTTTTACTTAATGAGTTTTTTAAAAGAACAAATTCATGGCAGCCATCATCGCTTGGGAAGCCCAAGCCATGAAAGAACATTAATCAACTTAACATTTTTAGCCACCGAAGCCTGACTAGGGCTATAAATGAATTAAGCCATTCATAAACAGCTCGGCCTTGGCTTGATAAAAAGCTCTTTCATGTTTTTTTTTTTTATAAACAAGCCAAGCTTAAGTTTTAGTTTTAGGCTTGTTTAATAAACGAGTCAAGCCCTAGTAAAAAATATTGTTCATGAACAAGCTCGTAAACATCAAAACTCGATACAAAAGTAACAAAACAAGTTGAACCTAAGCTTATTTATAGGTTTGGTAATAAAATTGATATGAGCTTGATAAGTAAACTCATATCTTTCTAAAACTTTAATAAATTATAAGTTGAGATCACTCATCCAAACCAAATAGGCTAGATGATAAACTTGATATAGGCTTAATAATATACTTATGTTGGATTTCAAGCTCAAAAGCATAATATCGAGCTTGAGTTTGGACTTAATATTGAGCTCGAGCTTGGCTTGACTAATGAATCAAGCCAAGCCAAGCCGAGCTGAGCTCAAAATTTTATACTTTATAACGAGCTCAAACTTGAACATTATTTATAGGCTTGTATCAAGCTCAAGCCAAGCTTGAACATTCTATTTTTGCTGTCAAGCCGAACTTGAACATTCGCTACTCGACAAAGCTTGGCTCATTTACAGTCCTACCTGACAGCCATCCTAGTCACCTTCTCCTCCCCTTCCTCCTTTTCATTTTGGTCGACAAATCCTTTTGGATATTGATTAATTTCAAAGCGCAGGTCATAAAGGAAGTTACCACCACCTGGGATTGATTAATTTCTCACCCTTTATTCTAATTTTTTTATTTCTTACAGTAATATTTTGATATCAATTGCAAAATCTGGCCAGGGAAAGTATAGACCTTGTTTTCTCGCCAGAGTCCCAAATCGTTAACATTTAGGAACATAGAATTTGATTTGGCTGTATTTGGCATTTAAACATATCTTCTAGAAGTACGTTGGTGGGTTCTAAAGAGATTCATTCCAATGAGACCATGGCTTGAACTTAACCAATACCTGCAGATTTGTTGAACAACTTGAAATGGAGGGGAAGAAGGTGATTGGGATGGCATTTAGAAATTTGGAAACCTCATTTAAGTATAATTTATGAGTTGTTTTTTTTAATAGAAAATTTTAGTAGTGAATTGATGACATTGCATAATCTAGACCTTTTATTATAAAAGAATGATCAAAATTAAAAGAACTTTGCATGATAGAGTACCGTAAGAACTCTAGAGGATCTTGATCTGACATAATGAGGGTAGTTATTCCTGTCATCTAAGACTCAATATAACAATGACTAATAGTGGTTAAACATATGGAAAATATCCCATTGACAAGCTTTGTATAAGAAGAAATAATCCAATCAAGAGATCAAGAACAAGTATGAATGAGATCACTACCACACTACCAAATTAATTCTCCATATCAGCGCCATATCAAAGCCACTCTGAACTATTTTTGGTAGGTGATCATTTGATTTGTTGACCATATAATCAACTGCTTCATCAGTCATCATCCGCTAAATCAATACCATAACAAGAAACTCTCTTCCCTCTTTTCATTCAACATATCAAAAGCATATAAGAGAAATGAAGAGAATATCATTCAATCATTAATCAACTTCTATTACATTGATTCTCCACACAAAAAAAAAAAAAAAAAAAAAAAAAAAAACTTCTATTTAATTGAAGGAATAATTTTAGTTCCTAACCTGTTTGAAACCATCTTCCTTCGACCCACCATGTGGCAATGGAAGATTCATCCATGTATGGTGTTAGTCAAATGACTTTTTTAATGAGTTAAATGACTTGTTTAAATAATAAACGCGAATAAACTTATAAATCAGAATTGAGAATTATTAATGATAATCAAGCATCATACTGCTGCTGAAACATCCAAGATGCAGGTCTAAATGTCGGCATATGCAAAAACAATTCACACGAAGATTGTCAGCAATTCAGGAAGTATAACTAGCTGTATCATGTATGAGTCACAAAGATCACTGATATCTTTGTAACATTTTTTGAAATTATGTACCCAGAATCGTACTTTAGGACTTCATTGTTAAGGGAAACAAGATGACAACAAGCAGACAAGAAAGCAAATACAAACGAATAACAACTGCAGTCGCAATCTGAATAACAGAGTTATCATATCACGCAGGCAATGCAAAGCTTTCCTGTGTCCACTGTGGTGGATCCATCACTGCACAGGCATCCGACTTCTCAAAATTCGCAACCTACATTATAAACCAGGTGAGCATTTTAATTATCAATCAATATGTTTATAAACAAAGGCATGCAATGATAGGGACTTTTAAAAAAAATAAATAAATAAAGATGGTAGATAATACTTATACCATTTCATTGCAGCTAGGGCAGTAGTGATATTTATGCCAGAGGCAATCCATTGAAGGACAAAGAAAGCAAATTCCAAGCATCATTGGCATCATGCAACCGACAACAGCTGCTAAACTTGGCTTCGATCTGGATTTGATGTGAAATTAGAGAGGTAGGGGGAAAAGTACATTACTGTCTACCATAATAAAAAGATTACAAGGCCAGTAACATTTAAAAGACTCATTGTCAAATTTGATTGGCTCTCTAAGGAAGGAAGTATACTTATTCAATGAAACATATCCAGACCCTTCCCTATCTATAGATTGGAGCTGCCCCACTGTGGCTTAATGCAGGTATAAACACAACAAATGTGAAGCAGCGAGTACAAAAGACCAAAGCTGGGAAGTGAAGTTCCCAAAAGCCAAATTGTCAAGGCCAATTAAATTGTGGGGAAGTGAACAACCAGTGATAAAGCAGGGTCTACAGCATTTTGTAGATATAATATAGGGCATCCAAAAAAATAATATTTATAATAATAAGATTTTCATCATAAGATCAGATTCCTCTGTTCTCAAGAAGGTCCAAACAAGAGGTGACAACCTACCTGAATGAACAGGATTCTCAGGACAACAACAACAGCAATGCATGTGCAGTAACTGTCAACAATTATGTAACATTGGGAAAATTTTTAGATACTCCCGGAGTACGGAGAATAGTGCTCCCTCCTCTCACATTCATGGTAGACCTCACCATATATTTAATGAGTTGACCCCATCATGAATGTGAGAGGAGGGAACACAATTCTCCGTACTCCGGAAGTACCTAAGAATTACTCGTAACATTGATGCTTATGAAGTTATCTGCTCTCATAAGTCTTTCCCAAGACATTAAAAAACTGACATAAGAGCCCAGCTACAATCAATTACTATAACACAGATAAAAGCCTCATGTGATCTTCTTGTTTCCTTCTAATGTTTATGATAATGCCTATAAGTTTGATCTTTCCGAAACAAATGTGGTTGAAAGTATTGCTTGACCAAAAAAGTCGTTGAATGTATTCTCATGATTTCTGTAAACCACTAAAGGACATGGTCAATAACAAAAAATTACCGCCACCATTTTACAGGTGGTGAAAACCCTTGCTATTAAGGACCATGGTGAATTATTGACTCAGAGAAGATGATGTAACTGTATTTGTGACTAGTCCAGTTTGGCAATAAAGGATAAGCCAAGAAGACTTCCAACTTGCACAAAATGGCTAATGCAACGGGGATTTGATGAGGGCAATACCACAGAAATCTAATGCAAACAGCATAAAACCAATTGGATAATTGAGAATTAACATACAAATCCACTGTAACTTTGGAAAAAAAATAAAAGGATTGAAAAGGTTGTTTACTCTTTCCTCTTAACTCTTCAAAAATCGTAAAAATGTAAGACAGCTTCATCACTCTTTAGCTTTCTTAGCATGGTCCCAATCACCAATTTAAACTAATCTCAAGACTTGCAAGCTCGACCATAAGCTTTCCATAGTATCCAAATTAGGTGACAATTCCTTTCACAAGTGACTCTTTGGGCTTCTATTGAATCGAGAAATAGGTTTGATTGTCTTATCTTTTTGATATAAGGAATCCTCCGGATAATTCATTGTCTTAACAACACAAGATCAATTTCAAGGTAGTAAGACAGTATTGCTCTCAGTCACACATTAACTGCTACAATACTCCTCGATATCAAGGCCCTGTCAGGGCTTCAAAGATCAAAGCAATTCTGCTATGCTAATCTAACCTAATTTGGTTCCAAAAATGGTGCTCACATGTCTCTCTCATTAAATAAAATTTTGTCTACACAAGTCAATGTTCATAAACAAGTTGGAAAATTTTCTAACATAACTTTCACAATAAAAAAAAAATCTTAATATGTTTTGTCTCAACACATTAAAATTATCAATCCACACACCGTTGAACAATTCAACAAGGTTTCAATCAATAAAATTCAAGTATATATAATCCTTGCCCAACAATCCATAATGCCAGAGCATTTATAATCATAATCGCTAGATACAAGCTAAGAAGCATGGACACTTCATTTAGGTTGTCGTACCAGTTCCCTACGTGTCAATTTTTTAGAAGAATCAAGGTTAAAAGCTCCCTTCCTCATTAGATAATAACAATTAAATCAACAAAAAGAGGTTATTGTGTGATTGTATTGATAAATTGTATCAAAGCCGGCCTGCTTGACACATAAACTTTGCAAAATATGACCTCTAAATTAAACTATAGTCACATCATATACAATAGATAATCATCCACAATTTCACAATTCAGTTAAAATCAAATTCAACCAATATAAAATTCATAATATACTAAGTGAAAAAAAATTCAAGAGTTTTTTAATTATAATTTTTTTTTTTTGGTTACCTGATGTTAGTAAGTCCAGAACTACCGCAGTAAACGCAGTTGAAAGGAGCGGGGGTGTCGCGGTAAATAGTCTGCTGAATCGGAATACCCTTGGGATCTCCATAGACGGCGTTTGGTGGAGGCGCTCCGGCTTGGTACGGATTCTGTCCGATATAGTACGGAACTCCCATCACCACCCCTTCGTTTACCTTCGACATTTTTTTCACAGCCAATTCTTCTTTCTTTCTTTTGTGATCGTCAAATCACAATTCTAATCGACAATTTGTCTCTCTTGTACGTTTTTTTTTTTATATATACACTTTTATTCACAATGACTAAAATGTCCCGGCATTGGACGACGCGGCATTTTGAATTGACTTTTACCGTTCTACCCTTCTAGACAAATGCCTGGAAGCTACCCAGCTTGCTGATTGACATTTAATGGCGTTGCATCAACGTCAATTCGCTAAAAATTCACGTTTCTAGAATTTACGGTTATGTTTCTTACTGGGCACGGACTACCTCTAATGCTTCAATGCACTCGTTGACACTATGTCGGAATTTTGCTGTATGCCTAATTCCGCATGGGTTTCAAACAATGTTTATCTTTTAAAATGGGAGATGCTAATAAATTATATGTAATAAATTGTTATTAATTATAATTTAAACTCATCTTCTTCTAAAAAAATAAATAAATAATTTGAATCCATTATTGAAAGTATTTTTTTACCTATCAGTAATAGCTAATAAAAATTTGTTATTTAAGATTTGTTGTAAAAGTGTTGTGAAAATATTATGGATATAACATTTCTCTTGGAACATTATTTTGAAAACAAGACTTTTTTTTTTTTTTTGGTGATAGGGAGACAAGACTAAAGGTGTGTTTGGATATCGCTTATTTTGCTAAAAACTGAAAATACTGTAACAAAATAATTTTTAAATATGTGAATAGTGCCATGGGACCCATTTTTAATGAAAAATTTTGTTGAAAAAATAAATTTGTGAGTCTCGTGAACAATGCACGTGCACGTAAAATGCTTTTCTAAAAAAAAAAAAAAACAAAAACAAAAACAAAACAAAACAAAAAGGTGAAACGCAAACGCGTGCTTTTCAGCACTATCCAAACGAAGGCTAAATGGTCATATTGATTTACAAGATATATATGTGTGTATCTATGTATGACCCAGCCCACTCATTCTTGCACTAATAAATTTTCAAACATCACCTTCAACATTTGCTTCTCCAAATGTTAAACACAAATAAGATTAATGGTACCATATATTGGACTACGAAGATTTATGCATCTAATCTAGCACTAGATGTGATCGGCATACCAAATCTTACTTAAATATGATTGTTTTAGTACGTTAGTGTGAAATATTAGATAAAAATAATGAATATAAAATATTAATTGGATAAATAAATAAAAGGAAGAAAAACAAATCACCAACAATAATATAAATAAAAATAGAAGTTGAAGTTAGACAGAAATGAATAGAAATTGAAGTAAAATAGAAATGAAAAAGGAGAAGAAGAAATGGAGGAGTAGAGAGATTAAGGAACACTTTCACTATGTGATGAGGTGGGTGGAAAATACAAATTGAAAAGGTGAAGTAATAAGCTTCAATAAAGGAAGCTACAACCCAATAGTAAAACTAAAGATTGGAGAGGGAATTTGATTTTTCTCCTTGTCTAAACAGGTGGAAACCAACCTCCCTCTTCAAGCAGAGGCTGAGGCCATTAATTGGGTGACTCGTTTAGTGGTTTAACATGGTTTTAAGAATGTAGTGGTTGAGAGTGATGCCAAAGCCTACATTGAAGCTCTTAAACCCCCTACTTATGCCATACCTTGGAGAATCTCAACCATATCAACTGATTCTCTTTTTTGGACATCCCGTGGCCAACACTTTGTTTTTAGGTGGTGTCCGAGAGAGTCAAACAAAGCAACCCATGTTCTAGTTTCCTAATGCCTTAGGCAAAATTTGCCTGGTTGTTTTGTTCAAGGTTCTACTCCTAGCCCTTTCCTAGATGTAATTTATTCAAAGCAAATCCATGTTGTATTTGCTACTTAGTTTTTGTTTCTTTGTGTTTGTCAATAAAATTTTCTATTCATAAAAATTTTTTTTTTAAAAAAAAAAGTAAAACTTATGAAAGTTAGGCTTGTGTGATGACGTGTTGGGATGAGAGATGGAGAAAGACTAACACAAGGTCAACATAGTTAAATAAATTTGAATGAAACAAGAATACGTGGGGGCCCAGCCAGTTTCATATTCGAGATCACTCATGGTTTTGGAGGAACATTATCAAACAAGATAAGATAAAACTTAGGGAAGCTAGATGATTGGTTGGAAATGGTGCTGACATTCCTTTCAATCACCCTAATTGGTTCAAGTGTCCTGAGTAAAACCTACAAAATACAAACTTAGGTTATGGAACTGTTGCTGATCACATAGATCATTCTAGAGGGGTATGGAAATGTGACCTAATTAAGAAGCTTTATCCCCAACCTCAATGTGATGAAATCCTAAGAATACCCATCTCCAAAACAGGGGTGATCTCGGATAAACTCTTATGGAAACACTCAAGCTCTAGGGAGTACAGTGTTAAGACTGCCTATAACTTACTACTTAAGAACCATATTCAAGCCTCACACACTCAACTCAGACCATGCCAGAACCCACCTGAGGTGTGGAATTTAATTTGGAAGGTGAATGTACCCTGTAAAGTTAGTCTTTTTGTGCGGAAACTTATGCATGACAGCCTCCCTACCTTACTTACCTTGAAAAACAGAGGTATTCCTACTAACAGCACATGCCCTATGTGCAAGGAAGAGGAGGAATCTACTTCCCACTTGTTCTTGTTGGAAAAAATGGTTTTGCATCTCATACAAAACTCACAGCGGAAGCAACACAAGGATCTACTTCATTCATGAGAGATAATAGGTAACTTTGAATTCTAAAACAAAGAAAAGAAAGTGTACCTTGATGCAGTGAGATTCAAAAACAAAACTTGAGAATACCTTCAATTTTCATCCCATTTCCACATGATGCCCAAGATGAGTGGTTTCTAAATCAGTTCTTGTGTACGTTGATTTTCCTTTTGAAAAGTGTTTTTCCAAGATTCTGTAGAGAAAAACTATTTTTTCTTCTTTTAATCATATGTACATGTTAACTACCCTAGCAATTACTTTATTTAATAATTCTTATTAAATAAAAACTGATTATTTAATTGGGTTAGCCTTTTGGGCTAGCCCAATTAGGCTTAAGTGTGTGGCTTAGGATGGGACCAAAGGGACTAATAAGGCTCTAGCTCTAATGGGCCTCAGACTTATCTGCCAACTCTTGACAAGCCCAAAGTTATTATTAATTATATAATAAGTACCACTATAGAAATATAATTGCACTCTAGCTCTTATTAATAAATTATTTCTCAAGACTCTAATATGATATCATTTGACCCCTCCATGAAATATCCATAGTGAACAAAGTCATAATAAACTGTCACTTTGTAAACAACTATTTTATTCCTTAAGTATCCAGTTTAATCTTTTAGTTATTCATATTTATGAAATCTAATTTCATAAAATATGAACTTTAGTAACTCTTACTAAAGTGGCCAGCCCTGAATAACCAGTTCCTATTAAATTTATCTCAAGGGGATATTTCGTGTCTCTATAGAATGAGATTATGGATTCCATTTTGAGAATATGTGTTCCCTTAACACTACGTGTGGTTACCCAACATACTGAGGTTTTGACCGTTAATTAGATCTCACTCTTGATATATCAAAGTAACCTACATTTCATGATCGGGTTCACTATTCTCTTAGGATTGAGAGTCTATGAAATTAAAAGTCATGAGATTAATTATTCATGAGACAGTTGTTAATTAAATAATTTATCCCATAGCGGTCCTGTTCAATATGTCTTACACACTTAAGACATATCAACACATCAACTAGAAGTCTCCACTTCCATGATCAAGACAAACCATCTTAGTTGATGCCTTATAGTCTTTGTAGATGAAACACTCAATTTCATCACCGACTACGAGCTATATTTTAAGTTTACAAGAAACTTGTGATTTATATCTTTTGCAACTAAATCACATAAATCACATACAATGCATCTCAAAGACTATGATAATGTCCAATTAGTTCATTTACAAATACTCTCATATAATTAAACAATTTAAATATTTATAACATGCAAATAAATTGGATTTTAGGACACAAACCCTAACAGTTCCTTCACTGTTCTTTTGCTAGAGCCTGCTAGCATGGATCTACACTAGTAGTTCTCACTTCTGACTTAAGAGATTCTTCAGTGCAGACTTGGATTAGTAATATCTTGAGCTGCTACAAGAATTTGGACCAAGATATGATGAACTATATCCAAGCTATTTTCACTTATCTCTGGACTACCCGAAATCATAGGAATCTTGTTATTCATGAAGGCAAGGATCCTAATCCTATGGAAGTCATACTAACTGTTCAGAATTTAACTTGCAGGTTTCAGGATGCTTTCAGCAGAACAAGCATGCAGAGAAGAAGATCTATTCAACCTCCTTCTGCAAACCAAAACCTCAGAGGACATTGGAATCTGTTAATCAAAATTGCTGGACTTAGGAAAAGAAGGACCATAAGAATTTCTTTTGCTTATAAAACCATTAATCTCCAAGGAATTTCCATTTTCTCGAGTGGTACCAGTTGTGTAGCAGCAAATACTAGTGCAGCAATACAGGAGGCACTTGTGGAGGCAATCTTGACAGCTAAGAGATTGGGTTTCTGTAGATTTTTGTTTCTGTGCAGTAACAGCAGTGTAGTGCAGGCTTGTAATTCAACATGTACTAACAGATGACAGGAAATGGCTATGGTTGCAAACCTTAGGACTTTACACCAATAGGGTATTGTATGTAAAGCTTTTTGTGTTCCTAGAGCCATTTTGGGCTCAGTTTTTTGTATAGTTGATCTAGCAGCAACCATACTAGGACACCACAGCTAGGTTATCCCAGGTTTTTTGTGACTGGTTCTGTTTTATTGGTATCTAAAATAAAAATTAAAAAAAAATTTATTTAGGGCCGATTTTTTACTAGCCATAAAAAAATAAAAAATAAAAAATTATGAACATTTTTGGGGAATATAAGGTAGCTCCACCCCTGCCTGCATGATACTCTTTACAATGTGGCCAACAACCTACCCTAACACCCATAACTTCAACAGCTTGGATAGTCAGGAGGGAGTCACCCTATATAATAATTTTCTCTAAGCAAAAAAGGTAAATTGTATTATGAATTAAATATTATTAACCTTGTAACATTAGAAAGCATACCAAGCTTAATTTGTAATTGTAAGAGACCACAACTTCAACCTACTAAAATTTTTCATTTAGGCCAAATTGACATGAAGCAGTGAGACTGTGTTATTGTCTTTCAAAATTATGGTTCAACTAAGGATAACATTCCCTCTAGATCAAGGGATTTACATTTGAAGTCGTTACTTATTCTAATTAAAGAAAAAATAAATAAATAAACACAATAAAAATAAATTGATTTTTTTTTATGGAATTGAAAATTTACATTTGATAGAAAGATAAAAAGAAATACATCACCTTGGTCCTATATACAATCTAAAAAAATACATGGCTTTGATTCCAAGTTACATTCTAAAAAATGAAAATTACATATGATAAAACCCATTCTACAAACCATAGACCTAAGATTGTAGGCTAAGGTATAAAGTGAAAAAGTGTTAGATGCCCACCTCACTTGGTGAATTGATCTTCTAAAAAATGGAGTTCATGAATCCATGTTATGCAAGAAAATCATTTTAACATGTGACAAACAAGTAAACAACTTGTTATTGTGTGAAATTAAATTAAAGATTAGGGTTTTCAAAAAGAGTTTTGACATGTGAGTTTATTTTATAAACCCTAAGTGGATCTTACATGTTCATGCGATTTATCCCATATCATTGAAGGCAAACATCATGACATCAATGCTGGAGCCAAGAAATCATTTACACAATATTTGTTATGTATAGTAATGTTAAAAAAATAAAAAATAAATAAAATAAAAAATAAAAATAAAAAAGAGAGAGGCAAGTTGGTCTAGTGGTTTTTTAGACCTCATTAGATCCATGAGATATGGAGTTCAAAACTCCTAACCAACATTTTGGGGGTAATAAGGATTCTTCTATGTAATTACTTGATTTGTGTGGGATAAGGGGGACTACACATACTTAGGGGATAATTCAAACTATAGAATAGGTTTTGGCACCCACATTAGCCAACAAAAAAGAATGAAAGAAAGAAAATGTTTAAAAAAAAACTATTAATATTTTCAACATGCGAAAGAAGTATTTTACAAATTAATAGATGCATAACAAAAAGTGTGAATCAAGCTAAATAGATATTTGTTAAAATTAATATTAATATTACACCATTTACCTATATTTGATCAAAATCAAAGTGTTAAAAAAAATGGCATATCTTTTCTTAATCTCCTAAGAATAGCTTAAAGGAAAAATGTGAATTTATTTGACTTTTGAATTGAGTGATGAGAAATCTAAGTCATTTTAGTCTTATTTTATTTTATTTTAATATTTTAATTGAATAAAAAGTTAAAGTTGGAATAAGATTGCGCATTATGAACAATTATAAAAGAAAGTTAGTGATATAATTTAAAAGACTATGAGTTCCAAATACTAAAAGCTATCTTCACACACATATAAATTAATTTTGTAGGAGCTACATTATATATATATATATATATATATATATATATATATATATAATCAAAATAAGCTATATTATTAAAAACATTCTTGGGCTATGGGGCTAGCCCCTCAATGGCCCCGCCACTACATGACACATCCTAAATTTGAAGTTTGAGGATCTAAACTACTCAGTTTATGGATTTATACCTGATGATGCTCAAATCGTCAGCAAGAGCTTTCGTCCAGAAATGATCGTCCAAAGCTAATCCCGATCCTGGAACAAGACAAATTGTAAAAAGAAAAGAAGGTCACCAGTGTGGTGCCAGCCACAGAGTCTTCGATGCCAAAGTCAAAAAAGTTGAGAGATGTAAAGAAAGCAGAAGTGGAAATGTCAGAGAAATACTGTCTGTATATGTACCTGTCTCGAGTCCTGTTTATGGGTATATATATAGGTTATTTCCTTTTGCTTCTAGCCGTTGGTCCTGCCATTATGGGGATGTTATTGCTAGATCTGTAACGTTTATGCAGGGTGTTAAATGGGTAGATATGCTTCCAACGGTATTGAAGCTCATTACTGTCTTTGTAACGTTTCGTCTTGCTTGAAGGATGACGGTTGAGTCCTCCTCAGGCAATCTCCCTTGGTCTGGACTGGCGTTGGAGTCTTTCTTGTCCCTCGTCCTTATCCTATGGACAAGCATATTCATGGGACTATCAGCTGCCCCCCCATTCCGAGGTCGTCCGTAATTCGGACGGTCTTAGGAATGTGAGAGGTTTTTTTTTTTTTTTTTTTTTTTTTGGAATATGTTCTCTGCATTAATTATCCTATAGCGGCGTGACACACATCATGGCCACATGTTCTGTTCTGATCGGTGGGGATGCCTTGTTTCCGATGAGAACCTTTTCAGTTTCTCGCAATTTTCAAGGCAAGCCTTTTTAACTGCTCATCTTTGTGGCTTCCTTTTACTTTTAGCTTCTTTGACTCTTAGCTTCTCTTTTCATTTTCTCTGCACCCAATTTCTCTGAGTTCACCGTTGCTACTGTGTATTTTATCCCCAAATTTTTCGATCTTCTTCCCTATTTCCAGGTACGTTTCCCCTTTTTTTTATGCTATTTTCCTTTTTTTTTTTTACTGTTCTGTACCTCTTTGTTTCATATTCTGATTTTGGAATTGCGTAACTTTCCTTAATGGTGGATTATACTGAATTTAGGCATATTTCTCCCTCTATTGCCTTTCTTCGTATGGGGGGGGGGGGGGGGGGGGTTGTTGGACTCTTCTGGTGACTGATACCTACAAATTGGGGATTTTGTGGTAGGAGGAAGTGGTTTAGATTTAGCGTTAGGTGATTTGTATCCATTGTTGCAGCAGTCTCTTTCTTGGTTTGAATCCATTCGTGGGGTCCTTAGGAGGGAAAATATGGGTTCTGACGTGGGGTTCGTTCTTAGGCGTAGCTGCGGACGGGGTTGTTACAGACACAACCACTTCTGTTCCTCCAATTTTGTCCGTCCTTCCTTCTAATCCTGCCACTCCTCGTTCATTCCATGCCCTCAAAGAAAAATGTGCCTTGAAGGTAGATGTCTTCAATAGGTTTAAGGACAGGTTTCAATTCCCCGATGAAACTAGGGTTCGTCTTCCCAAGAAAGGCGAAAAGGCTTGCCCCTTCGCTCATGGTGAGGTTTGCTTTTACAAAGCAGCTTTCTTATGTGGTCTAAGGTTTCCCGTACATCCATTCATTATAGAACTCCTCGACCACCTGTATATTGCTCCCGGGCAGCTTATGCCGAATTCGTGGAGGATCGTTATAAGTTGTATGGTGATTTGGACGACCATAGCGGATGGGGACATGATCACTCTCAACGAGTTTACCCATCTTTACCGTCTAAAAGAGTCCAAGGAGTTTGGCTATTACGAATTTATCCCTTGGGATAAGAGGTCTCGCCTCGTCACTGATCTTCCTTCGTCCTTCCGTTACTAGAAGTCCAGATACTTTTTCGTGTCAGGCGATGGTTGGGAGACTTTATCCAACAAATTTTGGGGGAATGTCCCTAGGTTGCTACGTCTGTGGGAGACCCCTCGTCTTGGTGCGTTTGCTTTTAATGTTTCCTTTTCCTGGTACTTCTGGTCGTCTTTAATTGTCCTTTTAACCTTGTGCAAAAATTTATTTTATTTTATTATTATTATTTTTTTTTTTAGTGAAGGAGCGTCCTGAACTTGAGAGTCAATTTGAAGGAAGAGTTCAGGAAATGATCACGTACGTTAGGACAATCGACGATTTTGATGAGTTGGTTGATCCGCGCACGTTGGCTCGTCACTGCTTGGGGCCTGAACCTTCGATATACGTTCTTCAAGCGATTGACCGGGAACAAAGGAAACGTGAGTTACCTTGTTACATATGATCATTCTCTTTCATCATCATTTTTTTTTTTTTTTAACTGTTGGATTTTCTTTCTTTTCTACTGTAGAAATGACGAGCAAATTTAATAAGGACATGTACGCAAAAATCAAGGGGAAGAAGAACGAGCCCCTTTCCAGTATTGGCCAGAAGACATTAAGGATAACTGATAAGGAGAGGGAGAAGGAAACAGCTGAAAGGGATTTGTCCACCCCTATTTTGGACGAAGGACGGATAGCCTCTCCAGCACTCTCTATTGAAAAGGTCCCTGCCCCCAAGAGACGGAAGACGGGGTATAAGGGTAAGGAGAAAATGGGTTCTAATATTTGGGCTGACGCTAAAACTACCATGGCCAGGGCGAATGAATTTTTAACTCCTGAAGAGAAGAAGGAGATTTCCCTTGTGCCTTCATATGAGATGGTGAACCGGCATGTTCACAAGCTCGTGCAGGTAACATTATCCTTTTTCTCCCTCTTTTTTTTTTTTTTTTTCTTAACTTTCATTGTTAGGTGCTGGGAGAGACGATGCACCTTACTTCACAATTTTTGGCGAGCGAAGAGAAGGCCGTCATGGCCACTTCAAAGGTAGAAGCTTTAGAGGTTGAAGCTTCAGGATTGAGGAAGGACCTGATTGCAGTGATGGACGCACATAATACTTCCAAGGAGCAGGTCAAGGTTTTGACCGAGCAACTTGAGGCTAAGAAGTTATAGGTAAAGCAGAAAGATGAGCTTCTCGCATCAGCAGGCCAGAGGATGAAGGCTGCAGTAGCTAAGGCCGTCCTTGCCTTCCAAACAACAGACGAATACAACACCATCTTGTTCCAGTGGTACTTCAAGGGCTTCGAGTTATTGAGGAGGTACTTCATGAAGCATGGGCCAGGAGTTAATCTGGACGACCTGAATTTTGAGGCTATGGATAAAGAGATTGAAGCGGACGAGGCCGCCCTGATAGCTCAGACTTCCATGGCTTCTGGCGAGGACCCCCCTGAAGCGAACAAGGGTGGTGATGATGCTCCTTCAGTTTGACCATCTTTTATTTTATTTTAATTATCTATGTATATGCCTTATATGTTTTGGGGCTTTTGGATGAACAAGCTTTTTGGTCCCCGTCTGTTTTGGGATTTTCAAACAATTTGCATTTTTCTACACATATATATATAACATATTTAGTGTTACCTTGCTCATTTCACTTACGGAAGCATTTTTGTCGTCCTTGTGGGGACTTATAGAATCTTTGCTGAAGAGATTTTTTTTTTTTTTTTTTTTTTTGTGGACTTAGAGAATTTTTGTTGGACTTCTTTCTTTGTCTTTCTTGTCCTCCCTCCTTTTCGACGTGTATCCCTTTACTATTACTTCAATTCGGATGAGGTGTATCCATTTAAGGAGCCTTATCACCTTTTCGACCTGGACAATTTACATCCTCTTATGGAATCTTATTTTCTTTTTGATCTGGACGATCATCCTCTTAAGAAATCTTATTGTCTTTTTAATCTGGACGATGTACAACCTCTTAAGGATTTTATCGTCTTTTTGATCTAGACGATGTGTATCCTCTTAAGGATTATTATCATCTTTTTTATCTGGACGATGTGCATCTTCTTTAGGAATTTTATCATCTTTTTGTGGCCGAACGGCCATTTTTAGGCTTTTGAAAAAGAAATAGTTAGAGCACATGCATTGCTGAATGATACTTGTGAAATGTTGAATGATCATTAGAAGGCATGAAATACAATTCTGAATGATTACTTATTTGAATACATAACTTGTATTAGAAGGTATGAAATCATGTTAACTGCTTACAGTCAGACTATGGATGCTTCTTCGTAGTACCTTTTTAGGTGTTTGACATTCCATGGACGAGGTAGTTTATTTCCTTCCAGGTCTTCTAAGTGGTAGCTTCCCCGTCGTGAACAATGGATGACTTTGTAGTGTCCCTCCCAGGTCGGGCCTAGTTTGCCTTATGCTGGGTCTTTTGTTGCAGGTGTTACTTTCTGGAGGACGAGATCTCCGATGCTGAATCTTTTTAGTTTTACTCTTTGATTGTAGTATTCGGCCATCTTCTGCTAGTATTTGGTCATTCATTGGGAGGCTTGATCTCTGACTTCGTCCAAGCAATCCAGGTTCAGCTTCAATTGATCGTCGTTGCGTTGCTCGTCGAAAAACTCCCTCCTAATGCTAGTGAGTCCTACTTCAACTGGGATGACTGCTTCTGTGCCGTATGTTAGGTTGAAGGGTGTTTCTCCTGTTGGTGTTCTTGCCGTCGTTCTGTAAGCCCACAAGACGCTTGGTAGCTCCTCAGGCCATGCTCCCTTTGCCCTCACTAACCGAGACTTGATAATCTTGAGCAAGGTCCGATTTGTCACTTCTGTCTGTCCATTGGCCTGGGGATGTCATGGTGACGAGAACTTGTTCTTAATACCTAAGCTTGAGCAAAATGTCCTAAATCTGTGACTGTCAAACTGACGACCATTGTCTGAGATGATCGTCGAGGGATTTTGGCCCCGAGTGATCTCCACATATTCCACCGTGCACCTCTTCCAGGACATATCTGGCCTCATCCTCCTCTATGCATCTCAAGTAGGTCTGGGAGTAGCCCCTTTTGTAGATCTCATCGTTCAGTACTGTGAACCAGGCAACTCGCTTCTGGATTTTCTTGGCTTCTTCGGGATTCGGTGGTAGCCGTCCCTCCTTAAGGTAAGACAGAATTGGATTCATCCAGCTTGAACGGGTATGTACAGGGAATGTCTGAAAGTCTTTGATGCTAGGAGAGTTTTGTTTTTATAGCCTCCAAGCGTTTATCTTGTCCTGGTCATCTGTTGAGGCACTCCATGCTACTTCGTCTACTTCTGCATTCTGATCCCGGGGAATCTGAACGAACTCTGCCCGATCGAAATTGCTTACCAACTGATTCGTCAATTTGAGGTATTTCTGCATTCTTGTCTCTATTGCTTCAAAATCTCCTTGGACTTACCCTATGATGAGCTGTGAGTTGCTCTTAAGCACGATGTTTTTAGCTCCAAGTGTCTGGGCTATTCTTAGCCCAGTCAGCAAGGCCTCATACTCCACTTCATTATTTGTTATTGGGAACTTGAACTGAACCCCATATTTAAGAACATCTTCCTGAGGGGAAGTAATAACGACTCCCGCTCCGCCCCCTTTCTGGGTGGACGATCCATCTGTATTAATCGTCCAAAGATCTTCCTGGTCGTCTTCATGTTCAGGGATTGTGAATTCCGCAATAAAATCTGCCAATGCTTGGGCTTTTATTTCCGTTCGGGGGCGGTATTCTATATCAAACTGGCTAAGTTCGATGGCCCACTGCACTAGTCGTCCAGCGGCCTTAGGCTTGGTCATTGCTTTCTTGATGGGCTAGTCTATCATTACAATGATAGAGTTTGCTTCGAAGTATGGACGAAGTTTTCTTGAAGCAACAATTAGGGCAAAAATGATCTTCTCTATCTTTGGATACCGAGCTTCGACTCCTTAAAAGGCCTGGCTAACGTAGTACACCGAATGTTGTATCCTGTTTTCCTCCCTAATCAGGGCTGCACTAATTGCAGTAACGGATACGACCAGGTAGAGAAACAAATCCTCTCCATCTTTGGACGGGCTCAAAAGAGGAGGATTGTTGAGGTAGTTCTTTAGCTCCTGGAATGCTGTCTCACATTTGTCCGTCCAGACAAAGGCTCGCTTCAAGGTCTTGAAGAAAGGAAGGCATTTATCCATTGCCCTTGAGATGAACCTGTTGAGGGCAACTACTTTTCCTGTGAGGGATTGTACTTCCTTTACCGTCTTAGGAGAAGATATCTCGAGGATAGCTCTCATTTTCTTAGGATTTGCCTCTATTCCCCTTTGTGACACCATGAACCCAAGGAATTTTCCTGAAGAGACTCCAAAAGCGCACTTGGACGGGTTTAGCTTCATGCTATATTGCCTGAGTGTGTTAAATGTTTCTTTAAGATCGTCCAGGTGGTTCTCTTCCTCTTTGCTCTTAATGAGCATATCATTAACGTACACCTCCATATTTCTCCCAATCTGCTTTTCGAACATTTGGTTTACTAACCGTTGGTATGTAGCCCCTGCATTCTTCAAACCAAAAGGCATGACCCTATAGCAGTATAGCCCCTGGCTGGTAATGAAAGTTGTCTTTTCCTGGTCTTCCTCAGCCATTTGTATTTGATTGTACCCCGAGAATGCATCCATGAATGTGAGTAATTTGTGCCCGGCCATTGAATCGACTAGCTGATCAATCCTGGGTAAAGGAAAGCTGTCTTCCGGGCAAGCCTTGTTTAAATCCATGAAATCAACGCACATTCTCCATTTCCCATTGGACTTTTTTACCATGACGACATTTGCCAGCCATTCAAGATAATAGACTTCTCGGATAAAATTAGCAGCCAGCAACTTGTTTACTTCGTCCACGACTGCTTTGTTGGACGAGCTTCTTGTCGGGGTCCACATTCAGGCGATGTTGGATAATAGTTGCTGGGATACCTGGCATGTCTTCATGACTCCATGCAAACACATCGAGGTTACCCTTCAGGAAGTTGATAATCTCTACCTTTGTTTTTGGACTTAGATTCGCCCCTACTTGGGTTGTCTTTACTAGATCTCCTTCGACCAACTCTACCATTTCTAGCTTCTCGACGATCTCTGGTGTTTTATCTTCGATTATCCAAGTGTGATTCTCCTTCGAGGCCAAGACTGCCTGGTAGCATTCCCTTGCTAATACCTGGTCTCCTCATATCTCTCCCACACCATGTTCTATTGGGAATTTCACTTTCAGGCAGTATGTTGAAGTAGCAACTTTCCATCAGTTGAAGATAGGTCGTCCTATGATCACATTGTAGGACAAGGGTGAATCAACCACCAAAAAGTTGTGTTTGTTTGTTACCTGGAGGGGGTAAGAACCTGTCGTGACTGTCAACATTACTATTCACGAGGTATACTTTATCCCCACTGAAGCTGACAATGGGGGATTCGAAAAGGCGAAGTCTCTTTGGGTCTACTTTTAACTGCTAAAAGGTGGAAAGGAAAATAATGTCTGCCAAGCTCCCGTTGTCTACCAAGACCCTTCTTGTATTGAATCCTTCGATCATAACTATGATGACTAGTGGATCGTCGTGGGGTTACTTGATTCCTCTGGCATCTTCCTCTGAGAAGTACATATCCTGGTTCGTCCTTTTTAACTTCAAGGGAGGCAAGCTATGAACAGTGTTCACCTGCCTTTGATGCGACTTTTTGAGTGATTTGAACAATCCTCCTATGGATGGTCCTCCTGCGATAGTTTTTATCTCCCCTATTGTACTCTGTGGACGAGGAGGTAAATGGTCTTCATCTCTTTGAGTACTTCCATGTTATCTCTCTTACTATCCCTGAATTTGCTAGACTCTCCCCTTTTCACATACTTCTGTAACTTCCCTTTTCGTATAAGTTCTTCTATTTGCTCTTTCAGATCTCGGCAATCTTCTGTATAATGCCTATGGTCTTTGTGAAAACGGTAGTATTTATTTTTATCACACACGTTGGGCAGTGAGAGGAATGGTCTGGGCCATTTAAGGTATTGTTCTTCTTTAATCTATATCTGAACGGTTTTAGACCCCTTACAAACAACCAGATTGCGTAGCCTAGATTAATTAGCCAAGTTGTTACTTAGTCAAATTAAGCAATTCTAGGTTAAAACAATCAAATAATCATATCATGCATATAAAACATATAAAGCAGCGGAAATAATAAAGAACACAAGATATGATCACCTAGGAAACCACACGGAAAAACCTGAGGAGGATTTGACCCACCGATCCTCAAGGCAAAACGGAATCTACTAAGAAAGAATTGAAGTTCTTACAAAAGGACTTACAAGCTCCCCGCTTGACTTCCTAATACTACCTACCAGTAAAACTTCCTGACACGACCGCGCGCAGGCTCCGAGTCCACGGACTACTTCTTTCTTTGAATTCCTCTATCAGCTACAAGCACCCACGCTTGATATTCTTTAAGTTTCAAAGGCAGCAACCAAGTTGATCATCAAGATGTTGAAGTAATCTCAATCTTGAAAACCCTAAGCTTTGTGTAAAGGAAAGCTCCTCTAGATCTCACAAGAGATTTACACAAAACCGCAATGTATGAGCAACAATACAACTTGTGCAACTCTTAAAAACGTGGCTAGGGTTTTGCCTTATATACCTAGGACAAAAACATAAAACCCTAAACGTTTAAAGAGTTATGGCTGAGTTGGAAATTCTGCAGAAAATGCATCTGGGCCGATTTTCGATCGATCGAATCTATTCCTCAATCGATCGAGCCAAGCCGAAATGCCCCAATGCATCTGCAGTCACTTGATTCTAACTTTACAATATTTTATCAACTTTGAGCAAGCCTAAACAAGACTAAGTACATTGTTTTGATCATGGTTTACCAACATTACAAATTAGAGTTCTAAATACATAAATTCCTAAACCTTTAGAACCTAACAAACTCCCCCTTTGGCAATCCATGACAAAACACAAATTAAAAGCTCAAAATTTATAAGTAAAAAGCCCTTTACAAAATAATGCTCATAAACTCAAATTCAACCCTAACTACTATCCATCGGTTGCAAGTGTAGACAGCAGCTTTGTTGAATCAACCTGTATATTCCTGAAATACTCAACAAACGCATAAACGCATGTGTGACAGAAAATAGTATATAAACAGGTATAACATTCTTGTAAGATTCACACAACACAAAATAAAGATATATATCAATGAACAACTCATAAATATAAATCAATAAGCAGTGAATCATAAGACAACAAGAATCAAATAAAAAACATGTATATTAATATATCAATCAATGTTACTCCCCTTAACATGAATATCCCCAAAAATGATATACAAAGTGAAGCACCTAGATACAATCTAATAAACTCCACAAACTTACAAAAACAATCTCATGCTAACAAAAAAAATCTCCCCCTAACTACAAAAACTCCTCTACAAGTCAAAACTCCACTCCCCCTTTTTGTGACGGAATGCCAAGGGCAATCACAAGTCGCCATCAAAAGGAGGTGGTGAGGGTGAATGAAGACGCGCAAAGTCGACTCGTAGAGCTCGCATCTCATCTAGCAAATCCACCAAAATCTGACCATGAGCCGCCTGAACGGTCATGATAGTCTCCAGGGTACGACGAACATCGAAGTCATCCGAAGGAGGTGGAGAAACAGCAGCAGCAGCCACATCAGGATCAGGAATATCCACACCAGCAGGACCTGTAGAAGATGAAGGAGGAGAAGGAGCGCTACTAGACGGCTCAGACCTAGGGTGTTTAGAACCAGCTCGAAGATGAGCGGCCCTCTGTCTAAGAAAAGACGCACCTATAGTAGCTATCACATGAACAGGCTCAGAAGCAGGGAAATCCTCTAAACCAAGATGAAGTAAAATCCTATGAATAAAGATAGGATGAACAAGAGCATGAGCTGTAGATGAACTCCTATAAACTTCATTCAAAGAATGAAGAAAAAGATGAGGAAAACTAATAGGAGCATCAGTCACTAGAGCATACAAAAATACACACCTCTCGAGAGGAATGGTGTGCAGATGAGAAATGGGCCAAAGAGAGTGACAAGCTATCCTAAAGAAGAGATAGACAGTTTCAGGAAGCTCAGCGGTGGTGATCCTAGGATCAAAACCCTACTGGATAGATGACCCAGTGATGTAAGACATGACATCACTCAATTCTGGTGACTCATCATAGGGATAGACAGGATGACGAACCAATGGTACCCCAAGAGCATCAGCCACTACCTGAGGAGTAATGGAGTACTCAACGCCTCATATCCAACTCCTAACTAGAGTGTTGGAATCATAGATGCGGATAGAGATGTTCGAGAAGAACTCTCTAATCAAGGTAGCCGGAGGAGGAGAATCAGACACATCTAACAAAGGCAACCATCTCCTACGCTCAAAGTTTGCCCGAATGGCAGGATCAAGCTCATCTAGTATGACAGAACGCTCAGCCCAAATTTTTCTCTTAAGGTTTAGAGTCTCATAAACTTCTTGATTTTTCTCACTAGGAAACCTCTCACTATCAAAGGAAGGTAGGGGTGGTGAAGGAGAGGGAATAGTCCTACGGGCTCTAGTCTTCCTAGGCATGGTGCTAAGGAAAGGACAGAGACACAAAGAGAAAACCAAAAGAACAAGAAAACAAAACCAAGGGCAGACTGCAAGTTAGCACAAAAAAAAATAGAATAAAAATCTATATGATGCATGAACAAAAACAATGTTATGATGCATGAACTAAATGCAGTAAACAAGTTCAAATTAAGTTTAATTTCACAAAATTGGCTTGAACATAGAGTTTCTTAACAAAAACCCTAAACATTTGAAAACCACTTGAAAAATTTTGCACCAAATTGATGAATTAATTATTACACAATGTTGAAAACAGATTAGAATAACTAATTTCATCAATTCCACAAGCCAATTTCATCAATTAAACTCAATTTCATAAAAAGCCCCAAATCGGATCAAATAGAAACCCTAGAATTTGAAATTTTTCACCAAACTCAAAATTGATCAAATTAATCCATTAAGAACATGTTTATAGTGTGTCCCCATAAAAACCCATTGATCATTTACACAAAGTTTGGTTTGAATCATCACAAATCCCAAATAGAAAAGGTCCGAAAAACACCCTTAGATGCATGAAAAAATGCATGAAAACTTGAAAATAAGTTGAAAAGGAAAGGCAAAAGAGTCTTACCAGCTTGAGGAAAGAGAGATTTTGCAAAAAAATCCGGAGGAAAACGACAAAAAATTTGAATAGTAGAGCTTGCCAAGTCGGAGAGAGAGAAGAGACTTTGAAAAAGTTTTGAAAAAGTGTTTGAAAAAGTCAGAATTGATCTTTTTAAAAAGCTTCTCCACGATCTTCGATCGATCGAAAATTACATTCGATCGATCGAATGTGACAGTCATTTTGACACATTCTAAAGCACTTTTTTCGATCGATCGAAAATCAGACTGGATCGATTGAAATGGGCAGAGGCTCACTATATTTTTGAGAAAAACACAGTTTTGAAAAAAACACAAACCTAATTTTGAAACCAACTCCTCAAAGCATTTGAACAATGAAATCAAAGTGCATAAGTATGTGATGGAATGCTTTTTCAAAAACCCAAATTTTTAAACCCAATTTTCTCAAAAACAAGTTTCAATCATCCTCCCATTTAATTTTCTCAAGCAACAAATATGTTGTGCACAAATTTCAAGATATTTTCAAACTTGGTTGGTCAGACCAAAAACACACACACTAGCATGTACAGTGTTTAACAAAGAGTAACTTGTGTAGTGTGTGAAACTAGCAAAAACTTGAGATACATGTGAGGTGATATGTGAATAGCAATCAAACACAAAATCTACACAATTCATCACATAGATTTTAAAAGAGACTATCACCTAAAGAGTTACATCCTATAACTCCCACATCTCCTAGATTAAAAGCTTGCAATCATGTAAGTTTCTTGCATTTTTGCCTCTTATTTATGTGAAATGACATTCAGCCTAATAGTACACACCGGTTTGAATTAAGTGAATTAGCATCAAGCCTAATAGTACACACCAGTTTTAATTTAATTTGAGGCTACACCTTTTGTTCTTTTTGTGCATGTGCTACACTTTCTCGAGCAAAAAATCTTATGATATGCACTAAGGTGTTCATGATTGGCTAGTAAACAGTGGTGAGATGGTTATTTATGCCTTTCTCAAAAGGATCAAGTCCGTCAGTCAAAAACATGTGACTTCATGATTAAGGCAAAGTGATTAAAAACCACACACATCTTTCCCACACAACATGCACTACAAAGTTTCAACTAGTCAAGTGCAGTAAATAAGCTCATCAAGGTTAAACAAGGTACACAAGACATGACATGTGTAAAAAGATTGACCAACCTTGTTTTTAAAAATCAAGAAAAACATTATCCAACATAGTTTTTACTTTCTCCTTTTCCTTTTTTTTTTTTTTTTTTAATTAAAAGAGAAAACAAATAAATCCTAGAATGAAATGCATGTATGTAATGCAATGCAAGTCCTAGAACAAAAAAAACACAAAAACCAAATAACAATGGTCACAACAGAATAGAGCAATGAAGCACAAGGACCATGTCAGAAAGACTAAGTTAGTTCGAGTCTTTTGCATCCAAAACTTTTTAGATGCACCCCGAGCATTGGAGTTCTTATTCACATTAGAGTGATTCCCAACTCCAGAATTGGAATAAAGGTTTAACGCCTTTACCAATTCACCAATTAGTGCCATAGGATCTTGTGCTTGAGGCACAGGCACTTTTGGTCTGTTTGCTCTCTTATCAGCTTGAAGCTTGTAACAGTTAGGACGGATATGTCCAGACTTACCACAATAATGACAAACCCAAGCAGGTTTACCATGCATCTTGTCCTTAGATTTGGTAGACTCCTTAGGTTTAGATTCTCTTAAGTCTACCCTAATCTTCTTAGGTGGTGAAACTTCTACAGGTTTAACAACTTCACTCACAGGGGGTTTAATGGTTTCACTCACAACCTTACTCATGAGAGGTTCAGAAGAAGAAGAAGAAGGAACAAAATTCGTGGAATGTGGTCCAGAATCAAAGATGCTTTCAACATATCCTAACCCAGATTTATCAGAAGGATACTTTTGAACATTCAGCATGTGATCAAGTTTAGCACTAGCAGATCTAGCAACAGATAAATCATGTTCCAAATATTTAACTTTATCAAGCAAAAGCATGTTCTCAGATTTAACATTGTTCAAAAGATCATTAGCATCAAACAGTTTGACAAGCAAATTCTTCTTTTCAAGCTCAAGAGCATCAGTTTTCTTCAGGCCTAGATCAACTTTCATAGCATCCTTTGCAGTAATTTTGCAAAGTTTGTTGTAGGCTTCTTGAAGATTTGCATCTTCAGAGAGTTCCCCATCAGCAGGGTTCTCCTCAGCAGATATGCTTTCATTGACTACAGCAGTAGCAGTGAAAGCAATGAAGTTTCCATCCTCGTCACAACCGGACTCATCATCAGAAACCTCATTATCACTAAGGGTTACAGCTATAGCTTTACCCTTATTTCTCAAGAAAGTAGGACATTCAGATTTGACATGACCATACCCTTGACAACCAAAACACTAAGGACCCAAAGAATTATTTGAAGATTGACCTACTTGTTTTCTAGGTTTTTCAAAATTATTAACCTTAGTGGGATCATTCTTCCTAAAGTTTCTAGGTTCAACAGTGTTGGTATTCCTTGCCTTCCTATTAGTGTTTCTAAGGAAATTTCTAAAGTTCTTGGCAAGGTAAGCTATCTCTGTAGGAGAGAGCTCATCATCAAATCCACCAGCCTCAACATCATCAACAGACTTAAGAGCCATTGATTTGGATTTGTTTACTTTAGGTAGGTCAGACTCATAGGACTGAAGAGATCCTACAAGCTCATCAACAGGGATGGAGTCCACATCCTTGCTTTCAGTAATGGCTGCCACCTTGGGTCTAAAGTCTTCAGTTAAGGATCTAAGTATCTTCCTAACAATTTTAGGTTGATCATAGATTTCTCCCAAGTTATAAGCAGAATTAACAATATCATTAAGTTTAGCATAAAACTCATCAAAGGTTTCATCATCAGACATTCTAATGCTTTCAAACCTAGAAGTTAATTGCTGCAATTTGTTTATCTTAACAGCCTTTGTGCCTTCATGCACAGTTTGGAGGATTTTCCAAGCAGTATGAGCAACCTCAATATTAGAGATCCTCTTAAATTCTTCCATTGAAACAGCATTGAAGATGGCATTCATAACTTTGCTATTGAAGCCTGCTGCTTCTTTTTCAGAAGTTTGCCACTCACTCACAGGAGTAGTGGGCTTCTGCCATCCATATTCAATGGAATTCCAAACCCTCTCATCAATGGATTTCAGGAATGCTTTCATCCTTACTTTCCAATAAGCATAGTTATTCCCATCAAAGTGAGGAGGAACAAACAGAGAGTGTCCATGCTCCATGACAACCGGGGTTAAGGATCAGTTCAGAGATAAAAAATCTCAAACAAAAGAGCAACCTGCTCTGATACCACTTGAACGGTTTTAGACCCCTTACAAACAACCAGATTGCATAGCCTAGATTAATTAGCCAAATTGTTACTTAGTCAAATTAAGCAATTCTAGGTTAAAACAATCAAATAATCATATCATGCATATAAAACATATAAAGCAGCGGAAATAATAAAGAACACAAGATATGATCACCCAGGAAACCACACGGAAAAACCTGGGGAGGATTTGACCCACCGATCCTCAAGGCAAAACGGAATCCACTAAAAAATAATTGAAGTTCTTACAAAAGGACTTACAAGCTCCCTGCTTGACTTCCTAATGCTACCTACCAGTAAAACTTCCTGACACAACCACGCGCAGGCTCCGAGTCCACGGACTACATCTTTCTTTGAATTCCTCTATCAGCTACAAGCAGCCACGCTTGATATTCTTTAAGCTTCAAAGGCAGCAACCAAGTTGATCATCAAGATGTTGAAGTAATCTCAATCTTGAAAACCCTAAGCTTTGTGTAAAGGAAAGCTCCTCTAGATCTCACAAGAGATTTACACAAAACCGCAATGTATGAGCAACAATACAACTTGTGCAACTCTTAAAAACGTGGCTAGGGTTTTTCCTTATATACCTAGGACAAAAACATAAAACCCTAAACGTTTAAAGAGTTAGGGCTGAGTTGGAAATTCTGGAGAAAACGCATCTGGTCCGATTTTCGATCGATCGAATCTATTCCTCGATCGATCGAGCCAGGCCGAAATGCCCCAATACATCTGCAGTCACTCGATTCCAACTTTACAATATTTTATCAACTTTGAGCAAGCCTAAACAAGACTAAGTACATTGTTTTGATCATGGTTTGCCAACATTACAAATTAGAGTTCTAAATACATAAATTCCTAAACCTTTAGAACCTAACACTATCAAAATCTGGTCAACTGGCATCACCAAAGGTGTGAACTTTGCTTGTCGAGGAGTTTTGTCATCCCTTCATCTACTTCCTTCATCATTCCGTCAATTTGCTCGATCTCTTTTTTGTCCTCTTCGATCGTCTTCCTTTTCTTTCTTCCTTCTCCTTTGGTTTCTCTTCTCTATCTATGGCCGCCAGAGCATCCTCTGCGTTCATGTACTTCTGCGCCTTCAATAATGCCTCCGCTATCATCTTGGGAGGATTCTTTGTCAGAGAGACCAGAAAATCTCTAGATTTTAATTCCGCCTTGAAGGTTGTGAGTTGCACTTTATCATCTGATTCGTCTACTTCCAACATTCCTTGGGTGAAGCAGGTTACGTAGGACCTCAAAGTTTCCTGTTCTCCTTGTTTGATTGTGATCAAGTGGTCAGCTGTTCTTTTTGGTCGTTGTCCGCCTACAAAATGATGGATGAACGGGTTGCTTAGTTGTTCGAAGTTATCAATGGGTGAGGTTGGCAGTTTGGTGAACCATTCCATGGCTATTCCTTTGAGGGTAGTAGGAAAAGAACGGCACAGAATCTCATTGGGAGGTTGCTGGAGACCCAGGGTCGTCTTGAACGTATTTAAGTGATCCAGCGAATCCTTTAGTCCATCAAAGGGCTCGAGTTGAGGTAGACGAAACTTAGAAGGCACTAGACACTCCTAAACCGCTACTGTAAAAGGCGAGTCTGTCTTCCTAACTATCCTGTCCAAATTTTGATCTATTTTTCCCTTGATAGCGTTTCTGAGTTCGTCCATCTATTTTCTCATCTCCCTGAGGAGATCTGAATTTGCTTCCTCGGAGGTGCCAGTTCGCCTCCTGTGACTGTCTTCATCATCATCCCTGTTGATTTCTGGGTGGTTATCTCCTTGTTGTAGCCTCTGCCTCATTTCCTGGTTCTGCCTAGTAAGTTCTTCTACAGTGGCTGCGAGTGTTTGAATTTGTAGAGCCAATGCTGCTGGATATGGATTAGTGCTGGACTCTATCTGAACTTATAGCTTATAATAGAACAGTGTTCTTGAATTGGGTGCCCAAGAATCATTTAGTATCAATAAGAAGTCCCCATAGACGGCGCCAAACTGATGATGCTCAAATCGTCAGCAAGGGTTTTCGTCCAAAAATGATCATCCACAGTTAATCCTGATCCTGGAACAAGACAAATTGTAAAAAGAAAAGAAGGTCACCGGTGTGGCACCAGCCACAGAGTCTCCGATGCCAAAGTTAGAAAAGTTGAGAGATGTAGGGTCCGTTTGGATAGCACTTATTTTGCTAAAAACTGAAAACTGAAAAATAAAAACACTGTAGCAAAATAATTTTTAAATGTGTGAATAGTACCGTGAGACCCATTTTTAATATTTTTTAATGCATGAACAGTGCTGCTACGGTATGTGAACAGTGCTGCTACAGTGAAAATGGTCTCCTACATAGTGCATCCATGTAATGGTACTGTTCATACGCTAAAAAACAAAAATGAAGCAAAACGCAAACTGAAAAACGCCATATTAATCTTTATCCAAGCGGGCAAGTAAAGAAAGCAGAAGTGGAAATGTCAGAGAAATACTGTCTGTATATGTACCTATCTCAAGTCTTGTTTATGTGTATATATATAGGTTATTTCCTTTTGCTTCTAGCCATTGGTCCTACCATTATGGGGATGTTATTGTCGAATCTGTAACATTTATGCAGGGTGTTAAATGGGTAGATATGCTTCCAACGGTATTGGAGCTCATTACTGTCTTTGTAACGTTTCGTGTTGTTTGAAGGATGACGGTTTGTAACGTTTCGTGTTGTTTGAAGGATGACGGTCGAGTCCTCCTCAAGCAATCTCCCTTGGTCTGGACTGGCATTGGAGTCGTCCTTGTCCCTCGTCCTTATCCTATGGATGAGCATATTCATGGGACTATCAATACCTAAATGCGATGTTGGATTCGAGGGGGAGCCCTGAATGCTTTGAATGTAAGTGCAACACACATTCTTACTTCAAGCTTGGCATTCGGGCAGCACTTTGATTTGGTTTGAGTCGAGACTCGAACAGGATGAATGGTAACTTGTTGCATCAATTTGGGACAGGTGGCTCCTCCTTGGATCAACAATGCAACACCTCTTCTCTTTAAAGATGCTCTCGTGTTTGACAAATCTTTGAGTTGGGAGGCTATCTTTAAGTTGTTTGCTATTGAGAAAGGCGTGAATTGACATAAATGATCAACAATCATCTTAGTGGATTTCTCTCATAGCTCTCAAATGATTTCAATGTGCTTTGTGAATGAGAGGGGGGGGGGGGGGGGGGGGGGGGTGGTCCTCTATTTATAGAGAGAGTAGATTGCCTTAGGGATGAGTTAGGATGAGTTTGAAACTCAACGAGTCAACTTAATTTTTTACGCACAGGTGTAGATAGAGTTGTATAATGCAAGCTGGTATTGAAAAATGTAGTGAAAAATGAAATTTGGAGGGAACTTAGGCTCAATTGCCATGGGCACTTGAACTGGGCCTTTATGTGCCGATTGGCACTCAAAGCCCTTATCCAAGTTCTAATTCAACACTTGGACCCAGTTCTTACCTTTTTTCATTTTTTTATTTTATCTTGTTCCTAATTTGAATTTTAAAAAATAATAAATAAACTCTTTTAGATGGATTTTTAGAGTTCTTTTTTTTACTTTCAAGTTACCAGCTTCATATTCTTTATTGCAAAACTTGAGTTTTCTCTTTGGGCCAGCATTTGACTGTGGCCGAGGAACTACCTCTTCAATATTTGTAATGGCCATGCTAGTCAGCTAGTTTTTAATTTTCCTGCTGCATTTATTTTTCTGTTGGGCTTAACGCCATCATGTAGATTTGTGGGCCAGCTGAGGAATTTTGGTTGGGTTTTTCAATCCATGGCATGAGGAATCTGACTTGCTAGTATTAGTACTGTTGGGCCAATCTAATTATCATTTGATACCTTTAGGGCTGTTTTGGTATCATTTGCACAACTCAGGTTGTTTGACTCTTCCTTTAGACGTACATAGCTTAAATCAAAAGATAATGTAATACAATTCCCAAGTCTCTCTCTCGCTTGGTAAATACAATACTCGAATCAGTATAAACAATGACAATTCTAAATAATCTAATATTAAAACGTTGCATAAAGCAGTAAAGGTGCCGTGCAAGAAGCTTAATTTTTTTTAGAAGAAAGGTCAGTGCGTGCAAGAAGCTATGTATGACTTTGCTTCAAATAAATAAATTTTATATATATATATATATATATTTATTTATTTATTTATTTATTTATTGTTCTGCTTCCAATAAATACTTAAATAGTGCTTAATATGATGAAAATGCGTACCCAACAACATTAGTGACAGGCACGCCCATAGCCACTAGGGGATGTTCCCGTTGTGCAGATATGAGCATGTCATAGCTACCAAACTCATCTCGTAATATGCAGAGAATGAATTGGGAAAGCCGCTAAAACATACCAATGTAATTTGTATTTTAATCATACCATGTTTGTAACCTGAACTTTAGGTTTCAAACAGAAAAAGCCATGGATATAACAAAAAAAAAAAAAACCGCAACAATTTTACATCAATCCTAAATTAGCATGTTATGTTATTAAAAATAGGATAAAGTTTGGCTCCAAACTTTGTTGTAGCATAAGATTACAACTTCACTCAATATATTTTTATTGGATGTAAATATTGTATTATATATTTTTCTTATATCCTCTATGCTTACCAATTTTCCAAAAGATCAAAGATTAATAGTTTTGTTATCAATAAATTGTTTAAATTGCAATTTTTTATAGTTTAAAATTATGCATAAAAATTAAGTTTATGGGTTATTTAGTAAATAACATCTTATTAACACAAAATTTGACAGCTGTGTTAAGAGCATAAAGAATATAAAGCTAGATACTTAAGTCTAAGCAGGTTTTCTAAACTTCTATTACTTTTAATTTACAATGACTCCTAAGTGTGTAAATTAAAATGATTTAAGAAGTTCATGATTTTAATAAAGATCTTTAAAATTTAAGATTTCATTTGAAACTATTATAAGGAAATTATATAATATACCAAATCTTTTAATAAATTATAGCCACCTGAGCCTGAGGCAAGAAGATTATAATAAATTTTTTTTATAATTAGATTATAATCTTTACATTGAGCAAAATATAACCCTTTTTTTATTATTAAAAATATAACCCTCCTCTAAGTCAACTTTTATCATATGGTGAACCTTTTTTTTTCTTTTCTCCTAGCTTGGTTTTTTAGACGTGCAGGTGTGAAGTGGACCAAGTGGTGCATAAGATTAACTGCATTTTTAAAGTCAAAGCCCCCACTTTATTGAAACGAAATAGTAGTAAATGCTAAACTTGAATCAGTTGAATGGGAATATTAATTTTGAATTTGGTATGATCCGTGACCCATTCCTGAAATTAGGTACCAATAAAAAAAAAACAATGAAACATCCTAAGAACCCTGCTGGGATCAGAGGGAATATTAGCACACAGAGAGAGAGAGAGAGAGAGAGAGAGAAGAGGACCATACTGACAGAGAACCTTGCAGAGATCAGAATTAGATTCCACAATCAGAAAAATCCGTTTGATATTGGGCCTCTTAAAAGTAATTCCCAACAGTCCCAGCCATCTCGTGAAGTTACAATACGAAGCATACAGTATAGCATTATTCTCTCTTTCTTTCTTTATCTCTCTTTCTTTCTAGCCCACGGCGGCTCCCCCAATACATTCGGTCTGTCACTACTCGTCCCTTTCTTCTTGTCCAATTGTACTCTCCCCTCCCTTCCTCCCTCTTCCACTTCAATCCAACCACTCCTCCATTTCCTAGTAATTAATAAGATATTCATCCGTTAGTTTAAACTTTTCTTGTCATTTTCAAACCTCAAGGTGAGGTGTGGAATACGCATATTCCTGTGTTTTTCACCAAACACATACCACACATTTTAAGATCAAATTAAAACATTAATTAGATTTTAGTGTAAGTAAAGTTTGAATCTCAAATCTTTCATTTTACTAATTGGAACTTATGAAAATATTTTATTTCTAAATCATATGATATAAGACAAAAACTTCATCATCCTTTTTATAAGACAATATATTGTATTTCAATATGTGACACCACAATGTCCAAGTATAGAATTCATCAAAATTTGTAGATATATTGGTGTCACAAAATAAAATGCAAAAAAGAAATTGTCTCTAAAGTTGCTAGATTTATGACGCTGTAATTTTCGGTAACTTAATTACTTAAAGTATTTATTAAAAGATATAATTTTTAGTAATTTTACGTTAAAAATATGACAAGAAACTAAAAATTAATTTATTTATATAATAAAAAAAGTTAGAATTAAAAAATAAACACTAAACTTAGACAAAAAGTAAAAATTTTACCTTTTTTCCCAAACACTATCCTATGAATCTTGTTTTTCTTACCCATTTGTGTTGTAACCTTGTCAAAATCTCCAATCGTATTACACAAAATTTCTAAGATTCATAATGACACTATCCTATAAATCTTGTTATACTTACCCATAATGCCAAAATTGGGTATATGTATCTATCTGGTCAATCAAGATTAATCATGACAAATTGACAAGTTTCAGATTCAGGCTCTCTGGGGTCTGAAATTCCAAATGTACTGCTACTTGTCTTGACTTTCAATATAATAAATTTAAAATTACTTTTCTAAAAAAGTATCTAATTCTTGGAAGGTTCCCATGGCCTCGTTGGGCCAGAATTTAAATTTCTCATGCCTGGGTCGAACTAACGCCAAGAAAATGATGCCTCTACATCCCGTCTTTTAAAACATATAAATAAATACTTTATAATCAAAATTAAAAATAAAAACACAAAATAGAAAACACTGTACAAAAAATAACACAAACACTTTTTTTGTTAATCAATTGGGTGTGCTCAATTGAATGGGAATGCAGAGGCTTTGTGGCTATTTAAGTAAGCCTTATTTGATAATTGGGATGTTAATGATTTTATGTTTTCTAGAGTTATACATGTTTTGCATATCTTAGTATTTCTAAATGAGACGTCCTACGTTCAAATCTTCATTTCCTTAATTATTGAATTATTCAAAAAAAAAAGGTTATACGTGTTCGTAGCAATTCAACGACACTAGATTAAGGAAGAAAATTCACAAAATTTGCTTAAAGACAAGCATTGATTTATCTTAACTAGTTCCTTTTTTTTTTTTTTTTTTTTTTTTTTCATATTTAGAGGAATGATTTAGAGGAAAAAAAGATTGGGGGGGTTGTAAACTATAACAAATTGAGTTTGTAGAGATATCATGGCATAAAGACCTCTAATATGATACTCATCTGATACTCAACTAGAAGGACGGAAATAAATGGCTAGTAAACAAAAAAGAAGATGGAGAGCCTTTCCAAGTAACATTTTCCCTCTAGAGAAGAAGACATCGAACTAGCCCAAAGCAATAAAATAGTTAAAGACGTCCATCATGCGGATTTCAATCTCAACAATGGGGAGGGGCCATCCTTGCAGGTAAGAGCTGGCAATAATGGCAGCAATGGCCTGTCCTTCAAGGAAAAGCTCTTAGGGGGAATCCCAGGGGCCTATAATCAGGCTTTTGAGCTGAATGGTCGAATGGAGGAAGATGAAGACTCATATGACAATGTGGCTGAACTGAGGGAAGGTGTTCCTATGATGACCCTTGATAGGCCAAGAATGTATTGACCCCTCGTGATAAATTAACCAATTAATTTGCCAAGTAAATTAATTAATTCAATTAATATGCAAAATACGTGGTAGCACAAACAAATCACCAATTAACTAAATGCAGTGGAAATTAAATTGACACGGTGATTTGTTTACGAATGGAGAAAACCTACACGACAAAAACTGCATCGGACGGTTTAAGGTCACCACTCCCGAGAATCTACTATCATCAAAACAAGCAGTTACAAGTAAAGGAATTCCAGTACATTATACCAACCTACAGTTGAACCTTTACCCCAATACACAATTGGACTTGTTCTGTAGTGACAATCTCTCCTTTTCAATGCACGGCTCCTAGTACGTGACTAACCAATAGATGAGCGAATCCCAATGCGTGACTTAATCACCAACTTGAGAAAGATGTTGGTTGCAAAGTTCTTCAGTTCATCACACGATGAAGATCACGAAACTCCTTAGTCACAAAACTCTACGGTGTACAAACAGAGCAGCTTCTTCAAGAGAAAGATGAACTAGGGCAAATTCTGTCTCCGGTCACAATTTGCATGAACAAAACTTTGCTTCACACTTGCGCAACCTTTTACGATCCTTAAAATAATCCTTATATATGTTTAGGGTTATAAGAAAAGAAAATCCAAACATATACACATGGATTGGATGCAAAACAGAATTGACAATCTATTTTTTATAAATCTCGACAAATAGGGTATCTATCGAGTTAGCTGTTGAGTTTCGGGTTTCAGCAGTTTTTTAAACCTCAATAGATACTAGCTATCGAGCTAACTGTCGAGATTTAAAATCTAGCACTTCTTCACTTATTTCTTGGACAAATTGCATGGCTTTAACACTTGAACTTGAAACCTTGTTTCTTGAAGCATTAAACACATCCTATATCTACCAAATTACAAGTAAAGTGCATTTTGTCAAAGGATTAGCCAATTACATAAAATTTGACATATGTTCCTAACATGATTTACATATGTCCTAACCTATCTAAAGAAGTCAATGTTGGAAAATCTGGTTTTGCATCTCATACAAAACACACAGCGGAAGCAACAAACACGAGTCTACTTCATTGATGAGAGATAACATGTAACCTTGAATTTTAAAACAAAGAATAGAAAGCGTACCTTGATGTAGTGAAATTCAAAACAAGACTAGAGAATATCTCTAATCAACATCTCAATTCCACATGGTGCCCAAGAAGTGTGGTCTTTCAATTAGTTTACAAGTATGTGTTCAAGGGAGAATAAGAGAATGGCTTACACTCATATATACACCATTTTCATACATCTTAAAAAAACTGTATGTTTCTCTCCTTATAAATATAATTGATTATCTAATTGGGTTAGCCTTTTGGGCCTGCCCAATTGGGCTTTAATTTGTGGCTTGAGATGGGACCAAAGGGAACAAATAGGACTCTAGCTCCAATGGGCCTTGGGCTTATTTGTCAACTCTTGACAAGTCTAAAGTTATTATTAATTATATTTAATACCACTATATAAATATAATTGCACTCTAGATCTTATTAATAAATTATATTCTAAGACTCTATTGATATCATTTGACCCCTCCATGAAATATCCATAGTGAACAAAGTCATAATTAACTGTCACTTTGTAAACAACTACTTTATCCTTGAGTACCCATTTTAATCTTTTAGTTATTCATATTTATTGAAATTCAGTTTCAATAAATATAAACTTTAGTAACTCCTTGCTAAAGTAGTCGCCCTGAATAACCAGTTACCGTTAAACTTATCTCAAGGGGATACTTCGTGTTTCTATAAAAAGAGATTATGGATTCCATCTTGAGAATATGTGTTCCCTCAACACTACGTGTAGTTACCCAACATACTGAAGTTTTGACCATGAATATTAGATCTTACTCCTGATATATCAAAGTAGCCTACATTTCATGATCGAGTTCACTATCTTCTCAAGATTAAGAGTCTATGAAATTAGAAGTTGTGAGATTAATTATTCAGGTGACAGTTGTTGATTGAATAATTAATCTTACAGCGGTCCAATTCAATAAGTCTTAACACTTAAAACACATCAACACATCAACTGAAAGTCTCCACTTCCATGATCAAGACAAACCATCTTAGTTGATGTGTTATAATTTTCGCAGATGAAACGCCCAATTTCATCACCGACTATGAACTATATTTTGAGTTTACAAGGAACTTGTGATTTACATCTTCTGTGACTAAATCACATACAATGTATCTTAAGGATTATGATAATGTCCCATTAGTTCATTTATAAATAGTTTCATATAATTAAAAAAATTAATTATTTATGACATGCTAATAAATTGGATTTTAGAGCATAAACCCCAACAGTTAAGCAACGTGTCAGAGCTCCCTCGCTAAACTCTCTGATTGTAATGGTGTATGGCGGGAAAGTGGGTTATCACTTCTTGCAAGTGAGGTTGGTCACCTTATGGAAACCCACAGGGAGAATGGATATCATTGACCTGGGGAAAGACTTCTTTCTTGTTCGGTTTGGGTTGAAAGAAGACTTCTTAGTAGTACTAAAGAAGGGCCCTTAGTTCATAGGGGAGCACTTCCTATCTATAAGGCCATGGGAGCCCAACTTTAAACTGTCACTAGCGAATGTGTCATCCATTGCGATATGGATTAAACTAACAAAGCTACCAATCAAATACTATGAAATGGAGGTGCTTAAGTAGATTGGGAAAGCTATAGGAAATGTTTTGAGAATTGACAGTCATACTGCCACTAAGTCAAGGGGAAGATATGCAAGGTTATGTGTTCAAGCCGATGTTGAGAAGCCGCTGACTACTTTGGTAATTATTAGAGGAGTGGAACGACCCATCAGTTATGAAGGTATTCATAAATTGTGCTTTTCATGTGGTTGGATTGGTCACCAGAAAAATGGCATGCAGAGTAGAAGGGAAAGGACAACATGCATAAAGCATGACCCAGGGGCCCACTCTCTCCAACAAGCAGCAACTGGCACGAGCGACAAGGACAACTACGAACCATGGCTAGTGATTAGCAAGAGGAAGAATAAGAGTAAAAGTCCAAAAAGGGCAGTGTTCATGCAAGCTCATCGTTGTACAATGAAGATAAGACAAAATCCCTTAGTGGAGCATGGCCCAGATCAGATACAAGGAATAGAGACACGGGAGTTGGGTTGGGCCAGAGAAGAGAGGGAAAAAGGAAAATCGGACCGATACCTACTGGAAAGGCATTTAATGGGCCAGTGAATTTGGGCCAAAGCTTTAAACCATATAGTGAGGATTCTTCACCCAAGCCCAATTCTGGTGGCTCGGTGAAGGGCAAAAAGGTAATAGCTCATTCTACAGTATCTTTGAACTTAAATAGTAGTGTGCCAAAAGAACCTCATGCTCAGCCGCTTCCCTTAAACCAAGAACCTCACAGAGCTGTCTTCTTCCTGAACCATGCTACTAAGCCAAATCATGGGCCTCAATTCTGATTCGGAGCTTCATTAGGGGACAAGATGGGCCATAAATTTAGAAGGTACCATTATGGAGATTCTGGAGATAGTTATTGTTGAGATTTAAGCAAACCCAACCCATATGATGGGTTAGTTCAACACCAAACTGAGGAAAGCATGGAAATTAATTTTTCCGCTAACGGAGTCAAGTACATGGGAAAGGTACCTTCCGTTTACACACTTTGGGGGGAGGTACCGAATCCATGGTGGATGTTCCTTGCAAATGGTCTACTGTCGGAGGAGGATTATCGGATGGTTTGGGAGATAAACCCACAAATATCCCCAATTCCCTTTCTATGCGAAGTGAACCCGTTGGAGAACTTGTCAAAGAAAAGAATGTTGGAGAACATGTCGATATCAACCAACTTCGTAGCGTTTCGTAAACAGCAAAAACACTACGAAGCTCCTTCAGATATTCCACCCAACTCTGGAGTTCAGTCTTCACACTATTTCGCAGAAGATGGAGATGGGGATTCTAGAGCATTGTCTGACCTTGATGACAAGAAAAGGACAGACAAAGGAGATGCTAGGGCGAATCGAATGGAATTTGAGGGAGGAAGCGAAGTCTCAAATTGAGGATTGTCCCACCCCCCCAACATCATCTCATCATGAATATTATAGTGTGGAACAATATGGGCGTTTTGAAGCCCAATTTCTAGAACCAAGTTCGAGAGCTAACCCGTGTGCATGATCCAGCCATTTTTGTAGTGATGGAGATGCGGCTTGGAGGTGAAAGAGCAAAAGAAATCATGTACAGGCTGCCTTATGATGGTGTTATCCATACAGACACAATTGGCTATGCTGGAAGATTATGGGTGCTGTGGAATTCGAACAAAGCAGAGGTCTCCCAGCTCGCATACACAAAGCAGGAAATTTTTATTTCTATTAAGGTTTGTAACTCTAACTTTTCGTGGATATTCTCTGCAGTGTATGCTAGTCGTAAGGCAGCCAAACAGGCTATTTTATGGAATAACTTGATTAGTGATGTAGACTCTCATAATCTCCCTTGCGTTATTGCTGGAGACTCTAATGAACCCCTTACTAGTGATGACAAGTTGGGGTGGACGAAATGTTAGTGTTAATAGGTCTTTGCTTTTAAGGAATGTTTGGACAGGTGCAATATGATTGATCTAGGCTTCACAAGTCCAAGATTCACTTGGACGAATCGCAGAGATATTGATGATCTTATCCAAGAGAGGATTGATCGATTTTTTGCGAACCTAGGGTGGTATAGCTTGTTTCCTGAAGCCAAGGTCACACACCTCACCTGGTGTCACTTGGACCATTGTCCTGTACTCATGGAAACCCAGGCCAGTCCTACTATCTTTCTAAAAAGGCTCCTTAAATTTCAGAGTTTCTAGGTTTCTGATCCATCTTTTCCTGCGGTGGTCTCCAATGCCTGAAAGAATTATGCTCCCTTATCAACGACCATTGAAAACTTCTCCAAAAAAGTTGATCATTGGAACAAATCTCATTTTGTAAATATCTTTAGAACGAAAAGGAATATAATGGCTAGGCTAAATGGGATCCAGCAGTCTCTCATATCTTCACCCTCAGCTTTTCTAGTTGATCTGGAAAAAAGGCTCCAATGGGAATTGGATCTAGTCCTTACTCACGAAGAGGAGTTCTGGGTATTAAAATTTAGAATAAATTGGATGGTTTTTGATGACAGGAATACCTCTTTCTACCATCTATCGACTATTGTGAGAAGGAAAAGAAATTAGATATCGACAATGAAGAATAACGTTGGTGATTGGCTGTATGATGAAAGGAAAGTTATGAATTACATCAATAAGAGCTTCATGGAGTTATACACCACTTCTCATAGTCAAGCCTCCTAGAATTCTAAGCTTTCTACTAGGTAACAAGCAATGCTAACTGAGGAGGAGAGTGGTAGTCTGGATGGTGAAGTATCTGATGAGGAAATTAAAGCAACTCTTTGGTCCCTAAAAGCAACAAAAGCTCCGGGGCCGAATGGGTTTCATGCAGGTTTCTTTTAGCGCTTCTAGCTAGTGGTTGGGAATTCAATCAAAGAAGTTAAAAGGGTATTTGTAGAAAAGAAGATTCCTAATTATCTTAACAAGACTTACATTGCTCTCATCCCAAAAATGCAAGGGCTTGAAACTATTGGGAATTATAGGCCTATAAGCCTACATAACACGGTTTACAAAGTGGTCACAAAAATCATAGTGGCCAAACTGAGGCCTTTGCTGAGTAAGCTAGTGTCTCCTCTTCAAACTGCCTTTGTGCTAGGTAGAAGGGGGGACAGATAATGTTGTCATTATGCAAGAGTTAATTTATACTATTAGTAGGAAGAAAGGAAGGGTTGGCTATATGACAATTAAAATTGATCTTGAGAAAGCCTATGACAAGTTGGAATGGAGCTTCATCAAGGACATGCTTACAAGAGTTAGTTTTCTTAAAGCTCTGATTGAGATTATCATGAGCTATGTGTCCACAGTCACTACTTCTATTCTCTTTAATGGGGGCTGCCTCGATGATTTCTGCCCAACTAGGGGAATCAAACAAAGGGACCCCCTGTCTCCTTATCTCTTCATCCTTTGTATGGAATATCTTGGTCAACTTATTGAAGAAAAATGTGAAGCCAGATGTTGGACTCCAACGAAGGCATCACGGGAAGGACCTGCTTTCTCTCATCTATTCTTCGCCGACAACCTTGTATTGTTTACCAAAGCAGATCATACCAACTGCTTAACCATTCGAGATCTGTTAGACCACTTCTGCAGTATTTCTAGCCAAACAATTAGTGAGACTAAATCAAGGGTTTACTTCTCCCCTAATGTGAATAGAGATACAAGAGAATCACTCAGTGATATTCTTAGCTCCCATTCTACACCTACCTTAGGCAAATATCTAGGAATTCCAATCAAAAGCTTGAGCTCAAGAAGTCAAGACTTTAATTTTTATCCTAGATAGGGTGAAGCAAAAACTGGCAAGTTGGAAAGCAAATCTGCTCTCCATGGCTGGAAGAGCGATTTTGGTTTAAGCCTCTTCATCCACCATTCCGACGTACGTTATGCAGTGCGCTTATCTTCCTAATAGGATCCTTAAGGGCTTAGATCGAGTTAACATAAATTTTCTTTGGGGCACATCTAAACATGCTAGATGGATGCATTGGGTAAGCTAGGACAAGATCACTAGACCAAAGGTAGAAGGTGGACTGGGCATACAGTTGGCCAAAGGCAGAAACTTGGCATTGTTAGCCAAGTTGAATTGGAGGTTCTATATAGAGGAGGAAGCTCATTGGGCTAGAGTTTTAAAGAACAAATATTGCTCCCAGCAAAGAATAAGGTCAAGAAACCGTGACAGGCTGCCTTGCTCTCAAATATGGGCTGGGATGAAGAAAGGGAAAAACATTTTTCGATAAGGTACAAGGTGGCTGCATGGGAGAAACAACCAACTGAGTTTTTAGTGTGACAAGTGGTCAAATCAGGGGTCGTTGAGGCAGATTATCCAAGGCCCTTTGCCCCTAGCTAGTGAGGAAAGAAGAATTTTAGATATGGTCTCAACGACGCATGGGTCTGGTCTATGATTCCCTTTGAGCTCCCCCAAAATTGCAAAAAGGAACTGTGGGCAACCCCTTTTGTTATGGCAGCAAGCAGTCATGACAAGCTGGTCTGGACAGGTGCTAAACATGGGGATTTTGACCTTAAAAGTACATACAGGCTAGCTACTAACCTTAGTCCTCCTCAACCTTTTCATGGTAACTAGGTTTAGGCACTTAAAACACTCTCAAGAATCCAAATATTTTTATGGAAGTATTGTCATAGTAGTTTTGGTGTTAAAGAGTGCCTAGTTGCAAGGGGAATGGCAATGGAGACAACCTGCCCTCTTTGCCAGGGGAATATAGAATTTATTGTTCATGCTCTTAGAGATTACCTTGTCATTGTTCCCATATGGAATGCATTGGGAAGCCAAAGCAGCAATGGGCAATTTTTCTCATTAAATCTTCATACTTGGCTTGCAGTAAACTGTACCAAAGATAAAGGTTCAGCCTAAGGCTCTATCCCTTAGAAGGTGATGCTTCCGTTTGCTGTTTGGATGATTTGGAACAACAAAAATCTGGTTGTGTTGAAAACAAAAACTCCAACCCAAATTTAGCTAATGCCATAATCTAGAGAGCAAGGGAATTCTACTTTTGTGCCTATTCTCCAAAGGAAGCAATAACCCGGGTAGTCAAGCAAATCAAATGGGAAAGGCCAGCTCGAGAATGGGTAAAGCTGAACACCGATGGATCATCATTGGGCAATCTCGGCCTGGCCGGATGTGGGGCTTTAGCTGGAACGAGAATGGTGATTGGATTTATGGGTTTTGCTAGAAACATCGGTATAACAACCAGTTTTCAAGCTGAGCTTTGGGCCCTTCGAGATGGCTTATCTTTATGTGTTGATAAAAACTGTAATGCTGTTGAAGTAGAAATAGATGCTAAATCTGTCATGGATATCTTGTCCTCTCCTATCTACACTAACAACTTGCTTTCTCCTTTGGTGGATGATTGCAAGCTTTTGGCTACCCTTATTCTCCAGATTTAGCTTAAGCTCTGTTACTGTAAAGCAAATAGAAGTGCTAATAAACTCGCTAGGTTGGGAGCTATCCAAGATAGTTGTTTTGAGCTTTTTGTTTGTCCGCCTGTGGACGTTTTTGGTATCTTTAATTTTGAGTTGAATGGTTTTCACTTAAACAGGGTTTGCCCTGAGACTTTGTTTTCGTCTTAGCTTTGCAATGAAATCCTCTTTTACCAACAAAAAAAAAAAAAAAAGGGATATCGTGGCGTAAAATGCTTAAACCTATTGTAAGCACATGTACTTGTAGAACAAGTAAAGTACTAATTGTTAGGTTGGTCTAGGTTTAGCTCACTCTAATATATAAACTCTACATTGATTCATTGTAAACAAAAGTTTCATAGTCAAGATATAGCTATTAAGGATTTTCTACTTTGGATGTAGGTTGTAGACCAAACATGTTATAACTTTGCTTCTGCTATGCACTTTTCTACCTTTTCTCTTTCATTTTCTCAATCACTCAACAACTTTAACATGATATTAGAGCCAAATTCATTCTCAGCCATGGTAATGACACACCAAAATCTGTAAACTTTGTTTTTTTGAGTTTTTTTTTTTTCCAAGCCATTGTGAAGTGTGAACCACTCATCCATTCACTAAATAATAATAAAATTAAGAAAAAAAATTTGGAATCCAAGCACAAGCCACAATGGCGTGCTCTACAACTTTGTCTTCTCCTCCCTCACAATTGGTAAATCCAATACCCATTTAGGAGTATGACACAATAAAATTCAATCAAAGCAAGGACATCTCACTTAAGAGAAAATTTCAAGTTCTAAAGCGTCGACACAAGATCCTACTCACCATAACAACCCTGTCATCATTGCCATGTTAGCAATACAAAAGTTTTGCCATGTCAATTATGTGACTTACGTTAGTCCCATCATTAGTGCCACGTTAGCATAGGTGCCATATTAGCTGCCTTAATAGCCTCATGCACACCCATTCAAGCCCATTATACAAGCATCTCACATCACCTTGTGATCATGATCACTCCTAAACTTCCTGCGAACCATATATTGCTTGTGTTTTTAGCAATACTAGACACACACAATGCTTCTATTCTTCGACATATTTTTCAAAAAAAGATGTCAATCAACATCGTCAACTGTGACAATTTGCTACCTCGACATGCCTTACACGTTTTCAAATTGATTACATTATACATTCAAGACATTTCAAACTCAAGGTTCGACCTTAAGTTTGACGGGGGTGTTAGAAATATCATAGTCCAAAAGGCTCAAACCTATTATAGACACATAGCCTTGTAGAACAAGAAAACTAACCATTGGTTTAGTCAAGTATTAACCTAAAATTAGTCTAGGCTCTTTAGTATATATGCCTTATATTGGGTTCATTGTAAACAGAAGTTTAATAGTAAACTGTGAAAGTAAACCATTAGACCAAATAACGTTGAAATCTTATTTTCACTATTTACTTTTCTCTTTTCTCTTTTCCAAAGAACTCAACAACTTTAAAAATGTCACCTAGGTTGTATTGTAAAGGTAATTTATACTTAAAAATTTAAGTTTAAAATAGAAAAACTATACATATCACTTTTAAATCATAACAGGTAATAGATTTGTTTTTTATTTTTTTTTTAACTTTATATATATATATATATATATATCAATTTCTATATTTATATAATAATATAATACCAAAACATTTAACTTTGTTAACCATTCCTCATTGCACCATGTGGCTACATACATAAATATCACGTATTTATTAAAAAATACAAAACAGTTGTGCCTTTTCATTTTTCAATAGGCACATTTTCATTCAATAATTTTTTTTTTTTTCAATAGATACATTTTCATTCAATAAGAACATTTTCAGTTAATAGAAAATTTTTTATTCAATAGGCACTTTTTTCGGTCAATAGGCACCTTTTAGTATATCTCATATGAAGGGTTATAACATTTCTTTCAATAAACAACTTTTGGTATATCAAATTTTGAAGGGATATGACATTTTAATAGGCACCTTCTGACATATATATTACAACATATTTTATATATACCTATATATACAACATAAATTAAACTAGAGATGCAACATTCTGTCTCTTATTCCTTCCCACAAAAATACTAATAAATAAAACAACATTACTTTCTTTTGCCTAACTAATAAAACTTTGTACTATTTCTTTCAATATAATTTTTTTTTAATTTAATATAATTTTTGCTTACTACTCCAACTCAACAATAATGGCTTTTTCTTTTCCTGAGACTCATTTAGTAGCTATTCCCTGTGCATCGCACGGGTTAGCAACTAGTATAATATAAAAAGCGAAAAGTTTGACTTTTTGTTAAACACTCCTCATTGCGCCACGTAACTACATAAATCAATAACACGTATACATTTAAAAACACCGAAAAGTTATGCCTTTTCATTTTTCAATAGGCACTTTTTCATTCAATAGGCATATTTTCATTCAATAGGAATTTTTTCGGTTAATAGGCACATTTTGGTATATCCAATATGAAAGGTTACGACCTTTCAATAGACACCTTTTGGTATATCAAATTTGAAGGGTTATAACCTTTCAGTAAGCACAATTTGGCATATATATTACAACTTACTTTATATATATACCTATATATACAACACAAATTAAACTAGAGATGCAACATTTTGTCTCTTATTTTCTTTCCACAAGAAACTAATAAATAAAACAACATTACTTTCTTCTGTCTAACTAATAAAACTTTGTACTATTTCTTTCAATATCAGTTTTTAAAAAAATTTAATGCATTTTTGCTTACTACTCCAACTCAACAATAACCTTTTTTTTTTTTTTTTTTTTTTTTTTTTTTTTTTCTTCTGAGACTCATTTAGTAGCTATTCCTCGTGCATCACATGGGTTAGCAACTAGTATAATATAAAAGTGAAAATTTTGACTTTTTGTTGAACACTCATTGCGCCACGTGACTGTATAAATCAATGACACGTATACATTTAAAAAAACTGAACAGTTGTGCCTTTTCATTTTTCAATAGTCACATTTTCATTTAATAGACACATTTTTGGTCAAAAGACACATTTTGGTAATCCAATATGAAGGGTTATGATCATTTAATAGATATTTTTTGGTGTATCAAATTTGAAGGGTTACAACATTTCCATAGACACCTTTTGGCATATATATTACAACCTACTTTATATATACCTATATATACAACAAAAACTAAACTAGAGATCCAACATTTTGTCTCTTATTTTCTTCCCACAAAAAACTAATAAATAAAACAACATTACTTTCTTCTGTTTAACTAATAAAACTTTGTACTATTTCTTTTAATATATATATATATATATATATATATATATATATATATATATATATATATATATTTAATTTAATGCATTTTTACTTACCACTCCAACTCAACAATAATGGCTTTTTTTTCCCCCTAAAACTCATTTGGTAGCTATTCCCCGTGCATCACATGGCTTAGCAACTAGTATAATATAAAGACAAAAAGTTTGATTTTTTGTTGAACACTCCTTATTGCGCCACATGGCTACATAAATTAATAACATGTATACATTTAAAAACATCGAACAGTTGTACCTTTTCATTTCTCAATAAGCACCTTTTTGGTCAATAGAGACTTTTTCATTCAATAAACACATTTTTGGTCAAAAGACACATTTTCATTCAATAGGAATTTTTTCGGTCAATAGGCACATTTTGGTATGTCCAATATGAATGGTTGTGACCTTTCAACAGACACCTTCTGGTATATCAAATTTGAAGGGCTATGATATTTCAATAAGCACATTTTGGCATAATATTACAACCTACTTTATATATACCTATATATGCAACACAAATTAAGCTAGTGACGCAATATTCGGTCTCTTATTTCTTCCCACAAAAAACTAATAAATAAAACAAAATTGCTTTCTTCTGTCTAACTAGTAAAACTTTGTGTTATTTCTTTCAATATATATATATTTTTTAATTTAATGGCTTTTTTTTTCTTTTCTGAAACTCATTCAGTAGCTATTCCCATGCATCCTACGGGTTAGTAACTAGTATAATATAAAAACGAAAAGTTTGACTTTTTGTTGACCACTCTCTATTGCGCCTCGTGGCTACATAAATTAATGTCACGTATACATTTAAAAACCCCAAACAGTTGTGCCTTTTCATTTTTTAATAAGCACATTTTTCTGTCAATAGGCAAATTTTCATTTGATGGGCACATTTTCGATCAATAAGCACATTTTTTGTCAATAGGCACATTTTCATTCAATATGTACATTTTTTTGTCAATAGGCACATTTTCATTCAATAGACATTTTTTCGATCAATAAACACCTCTTGGTACATCAATATGAAGGGTTATGACATTTCAATAAATACATTTTGGTATATTAAATTTGAAGGGTTATAACCTTTCAATGGTACTTTTGGCATATATATTACTACCTATCTTCTATATACTTATATATACAATACAAACTAAACTAGTAGAGACGCAGCATTCTACCTCTTATTCCTTCTTAAAAAAAAAATTAACAAATAAAACAACATTACTTTCTTTTGCCTAATTAATAAAACTTTAGACTATTTCTTTTAATATCATTTTTTTTTTAATTTTATGCATTTTTGCTTACTACTTTTTCTCAAAAATAATGATTTTTTTGCTTTTTAAACTCATTTAGTAATTGTTCTTATACATCATACCAATTAACGACTAGTTTTAAATAAAGTTTATTTGATTTATTCTACCGACTTTGTTCTTCCCCCAAAAAATAAAAAAATAAAATAAAATTTCAAGACCCCTGAAACTGTAAAAGAAAGTTCCGGCATTCTTTTTGGTAACCGAGTTTTTACCGGGTCGCTTTTAACCCTCCCAAGATTTTTTTAAAACCAACATAATAGTAATATATATATATATATATATATATATATATATATATTCACTATTCAGCAATTAAGGACTAGAGTAGGTGTTGAATCCCTAAAAAAAAAAAAAAATAGTACGTAAACGCGCCTCTAATGCGTGTGTGTATTGTGCTAAAACAGTGATGTGAGACAAAATGACACACACAGGGGTTTGCAACTGCAAGTGCGGACATTCTTGGGCCCACAAGGGTATTTCTACATTGATTACCACGCGCATTTACTGAACGCGAGTCTTCTATGTATTTCAATTTCTACCCACTAATCTCCCAAAAGGAACAAATCCCCTTTCACTTAGCACCACTCTGTTGCCCTTCCCCTAATCTCTCATTCTCTCTCTATCTCTCTTCCTTTCTGAGACTTATATTTTTTTTTCCATAGTAGAACGTGTATTCTGGGATTTGATTTGTTGTCACATAAGAAGAAGTAATGACAGCTCCAAACATGGCGGCCATTACTGCTTCTTTAGAGAGGTCTCTTCAGAACTGTTCGCTAAACCAACCAACAAGAGGTGGCTCAGGTTCAGGTTTAGCCAGAAGACAAGGAGTTTCATCAAGCTCTGATGAGACACCGGATAATTATGTTCCTAATTCAGATACTGCCTTAGAGCTCAACTCCAATGTCTCTCTCCCTTACCATTGGGAACAATGCCTCGATTTGAAGGTTCGTTTATTAATTTCTTGTTTCTTTCAATATAAATGAAACCCCATCTAGTCGTTATGCGAGAGACCATGACAGATCTTGCACATCCTTTTTGTTTTTTTGTTTTTTTTTTCCTCTTTTCTTAAACCATATAAGGATAGGTTTTAATTTTACTCTTGAATCAAAGTTGGTTGTATTCATTATCTTCTTTAGCATTTAACACCCTTCCTGCTTCTTTTTCTCCCACACATGCTAGGATTGGAAAGATAATGTGAATCACACACAACTAACCCTAAAAAGGAAAAAACTTTTTCAATTACTGCGATTCTTTTCTATCATTTTAAACATAAGAAATGGCAAAGTTTTTTATAGGGTTTGACCATCTAATAGTTGCTTTTGTTGAACAATAAAGAAAGAAACTTTTTGGGTTTGATCACAACATAAATTTCTCTTAAATCAAAGAAAAAAAAACACCCTTCTGGGCTTGATCAAATACTAGTCTTCCTAGATGCGTACAGTTTGTCTTAGAAGAAAGAAGGAAGATTTCCTGTGTTAGATCATATGGTTTTTAGACTAATAGTTTCCATAAACACAATACATTTCTTTTAGTGCAAAACGGAAAATAGGTACATTTTTGTGATGTGATGGTACCTTTTTTTTTTCTTCCATGAACAAATTAATGTCATGGTTTTGTTTAGTTCTCTAAGGATTGTATGGTCTGACTGTTAATGGGTTTTATTTTTGCAGACAGGGGAGATTTACTATATAAACTGGAGGAACGGTATGAAAGCAAGAGATGATCCAAGAACAACACCAGAATACAGCGGTGATTTCTACACAGAAGACGACAGCTCATGTGACAGTGAGGAATCTTCGTCAGAGTACTCTTCTCCTCCAGATTCCTCGAGAGAGCACTACCGGGTAGATCAAAAAGACCATAAAGACCATGTTTTGGTTGTGGCTGGGTGCAAGAGCTGTCTCATGTATTTCATGGTGCCCAAACAGGTCGAAGATTGCCCCAAATGTTGTGGTCAACTTCTCCACTTTGATCGATCCGAAAATGGATCTCCGTGAATGAGTTTTCTTATCTGATTTTTTGTCCTTATCTTTTCTTTTTTCTTTTTTTAATTTGAAACAAAAAAAGAAAAAGAAAAAAGAAAGGATTCCCTTGCCTTTTTCTTTTTCTTTTTTTTTTTGAAAAGTTTCATTGTGGATTGAAGAAATGCTAGACAAATGGGTTCAGTTATTAGTTTTGTGTAATTCTTCCACTATTTTTCTGTTTTTTATTTTTATTTTTATTTTTTTTAAGTTTTCTTTTTACTACTTGTGAAATTTGGGGTTTGTCTTGGAAGGAATTGAAGTGTTACAAAGCCAGAAGCAAGGTCAATGGTAGAAGATAGAAAGAATAGTATTGGTAATAATTGGGACATGCAGCTTTCCTTTTTTTGGGTTTTTTTCAGAATGTTGTTTTTTTCAATAAATAAAAAACACTAATTTCCATGTTCCTTACAGAATGTATAGAGCCACCTTCCAATGTTGCCACCTCGGAATGCAATTTTTAATGCTTTGCTTTTGTCCTTCTTCTCCTTAAAACTTTTGTACAGTCTTTAGGAACTTTTTCTCCACCACTCAACCTCTAACTCAAATTAAATTCTAAACTCTACCGTGTAACACGGATGAAAGGATCAATTTGTCTTTGCCATCTTGTGTCTTCTTTTTATACTGAATGTATTTCTATGGAGCTTATAATTAATGCGGTGTGGAAAAGCTGATATTCAACTTATTTAAAAAAAAACAAAAAACAAATGAAAACAAAAACCAAAAGTGGAGAGAAAGAAAAAAGGAAGATGGGGTGTAATGTGTGCAAGTGATTAGGGTTGAACAAGAACCTAGCCGGAGCTGAGTCATTTGAACTACTATGTGGCATTGCTGACAATGAACGGGATGGTGTTTGGTGGAGGATCTGGCTTTCCATCGTCAGCCCAAACGGCTGTTGATTGACATTTTACAATTTTATTGTTGCACTATTCCGCTATTTATAATATAATATATGCAAACACCCCTACCCACACATACAATAACAAAATCTCTGCTTCTTCAATCGAAATCTTTGTCATGCGCAAGAATTTTCTTCGGTTGAAGCCCATAATCTTCTTCAATCAAATCAATCTAGTCGTCATCTAGATATGTTGATTTGTTGTGTGAGTAATGGGTTTGACTGTGGTTTTGGGTTTGATTCTAGTTTTATATTTTAGGTTTTGAATTTGATTGTGGTTGATTTGTGGTGTGAGTAATGGGTTTGAAATATCTCTCTCTCTCTCTCATGTGACTGTGCTATCGACAATTGCATCAATGGAAGCTGCCATTGATGTTGCTAGAATACTGATTCAGCGATGAGACGACTGTTTGTGTTCTTAAGAGCCCCAAAAACCCTCCCAAAGCTGACCACATTGGCTAATGAACACCCTTACAAGTGATATCTTAAATTTTTTTTAAGCAGGTTTTGGGAGTAAAATATATGAAAGGAATATATTTAATGGTTGTGATCAGAACTTAAATATTTAAATGTATATTCAGAAATAACGTGACAGTTTGCATACTGTTAAATTCAAGAAATAGGAATTCTAAAATGAACTTTCTATGTCTTAAGTAAAATAGAATAGATACATGAGTTGTCAATTAAAGTTAAGTGTAAATCATAATATGATAGGTTTATAGATACTTAAATTCACAATCCTTTTTCATAACTTATTGGAATATCTTTCTATGAATATACCTTCATATGTGTCAACTACTAACACTAATTTCACATGAACTTATAACAAGCCTTAATTGTAAGTTTGTGTACATGTGAACTTATTGTTCAACATATGAATTGTTAGCCTAGGTCCAGATTAGAGCTCAGGATATGATTAGCTAGATTGCTAGCAAATCGTCTTTGATGTGAAGAGAGAGGCATATATTGCACTTGACTCAAAATCTATACATGCAAGGCACCATTTACACGTTTACTAAATTCTATTGTTCCCCTATCTAATACTAGTCTAATTTAAATATGAGAAATGTTATGTCTATAACATTTTCATAATACTTCCACAACAAATTATATGTGATAGATTGCTACGGATTTTTATTGATGAGGAAAAAAGTAATTTTAATAGTAGGTTCAAATTAAAACCAATAACAACTAACTATCTATGATTTGTTATGAAAATGTTGTGGACGTAATACATCTCTTTAAATGTGGGAGTATTTATTAGCTACTCTCGGAATACAGTGACACGGTTCTCCACCTTTTTACATTCATGTCGAATCTCATTAATCAATAAATAATTATTAGATACTCTCGAAGCACGATGATGTGGTGCTTCTTCTTTTCACATTTACGATAAATTTTACTAATTAAATTTATAATGAGATCCACAAAAAATTTCAAAAGATTGAACACCACATTATCGTCTGGAATACCCAATAATTTTTCCTAATCAAATTTAGGATAGGGTTTATTATAAATATGAAATGAGGGAGCGAAATACTTGATCCATTATCACAAGATCTTGAAGTAGAAATCTAATTGCAAAATTGTCTTCAAGTATACACTTCTTGGTTCTCAAATCTCGGACGCTCTGTTTGTTTTAGCAATAATGTTTTCTAGAAAATGAGTCGTTTCTATGAAGCATTTTCTATAAAACTATCTCATTTTTTAATGTTTGGTAGCAAATTTAAATGAGCTGAAAACAACCTCTTAACTTTCTGTATTTAGCTTGAGATAGAGTTATTTTTTAAAAAAATTTAATGGAAAACAATTTCTAAAAATAAGTTATACTTTTTTTGTTAATCAAAAATAATTTTCTTTTGCCTTATCTTTTTTGTATGTTATCAAATTTTATCTATATATAAAATTTCCCATCAAAACAAACGTAGCATCTATGTTGAGTTCATTTTCCACGGATATCCCACTGTAAATCAACGACATTTTATACTACATGATCTTATCGGTTCCAGCCGATTAGGTAGGATTTGAAGGGTGGGGTGGGAATAGGGTTTGATTTATATATTTCAGGTGCAGAGGATATTGTCCAAGCATTTATTATTCGTTCCAGTTGCATTACAACACGTAAGTAGCACTGTCCATATTCTACTCTGGTGATGATGAAATTGATGAAATGTGCTTGTTTTGGTCAACTGCTCCGGTATATTTCCTTTGACAAACTGTGATCCCCGTTATAATTGGGTGCTGATTAAGTCATAATGATTAGACAGCTGAACGTTTATAAAATGCCACCCTTGTTCATGTATGAAAATCTTTATTTAAAGAGCAGTCCAGATTCCATCAAAAAAGAAAAAAAGAAAAAGAGCAGTCCAGAAAATGCCAGTTAGCTCAATAAAAGTCAGCGCTAGAGCAATTTGGCATTAAAAAAAAGAAAGAAAAAAAAAATCATATTATATCATATCATATTATATATAATAAAAATTAGATTTAGACGTTATGGTTGTGCCACGTGACTTCACTAAATTATATAAATTTTATTAAATTTTTAAATTTTTAAAGAACTAAAACTGAATAGTATACTACTAGAATTCTAATTCATTCTTATCATTAAATAAAATTAGATTAACATTATTTTTTTATTTGTTAGGATATATTTCTTAAATTAAGGAATAATATTTAACATACAAAAATTTAATTTAGATAATATATATCATCTAATTAACATTATTTTTTTTATTATGATATATTTCTTAAATTAAGGGATAATATTTAACATACAAAAATTTAATTTAGATAATATTTATCATCTAATTTTCAAAATTTTAATTCTACTCTAACTCAAAGTCTATTTTAAAAATTTTCTAAATTTAAATCTCATCCCACGCATGTTTCTATTTTCCTCAAATTGCAACTTAAATTTTATTAATTATTATTATTATTAATAAATTAATATAGATTTTTCAAAAATAAATATATATTTTTTTGTTCTTATATTTTTTTTCCTATAATTTCTAAGTTGATAAAAAATTTTAATTTGAAATCACTTCTTTGGATAAAGTTTGATAGACACAAAAACTTAATCATTTAATATCAACTTAATTTCTTCTCATCCATTAAAAAAAAAAATTATTCTTCTTTTTTTTTTCCCCCAATTTTTGATTTCTATGGTTTGTCTTCTTCTTCTTCTTCTTTTTTAAATAAAAATTATTCTTCTTTTTTTTCCCCATTTTTTGATTTCTACGATTTCTCAATTTGTTATTCTTCTTTTTTCTTTTTAAAATATTTAGATAAACACAATTAAAAAAGAAAAATATAATTAAATAATTGATACAACTTAATTACCTATAATAAATATTCTAAAGTTACATTATCTCTTTCTTCTAATCAAATATCATCTTCCTAATGAGATTTTATATAATAAAGTTTAACTGGAACTCTACTTCTCTTACAAGTACATGAGAATATAGCACTATTTAAAGTAGATCAATTATTAAATTTTGATATCATGATACGTAAATCAATTCCATTGCTACAAGGAAATGATATCAATTTCACACTTTCATTCTATATACACGGCATGTTGCAGTCTATCCCTCTCTTCAATTTTTTCCTTATTTACAAGGTAAATGTCTATCTTCCTCAATCTAAAAGCTACGATAATGTTTTTTTTATAATTTAATCCGTTGTGCTTGAATATGGTTCTTGGGATTTTCTTAACTTTTGTTACGGTACATATTTGATGGTTTCTTTTTTGAGACTTCTAAGATTTAGATTTTAAGTTCACACCTCCACAAATTAAACTAACATTAGATTTTTTGTTCATATCAACTTCTTTTATGTTGAGTGGATATATATATATATATATCAAATAATTCATAGAACCATAAAAAAATTTTCTCTATTCATCTCTTCTTCTATATGTATTTGTTTACTCTAATTTATTCATCTCTATTCATATCAACTATCTTCTTTTTATTTTTTATTCAATGTGTTTCTATTTTTATATTGATGTAGTTCAATTATTGTTTAAATTCTATTATTTTTATAAAGTATTTTAGATAATGCAATTCATTTCAATTATTGATATATTTTTTTAATTTGGTATTTTTAATTGATTGTGCAGATTATTTCCTCACTAAGGGCAATATCAAAATGGTTAGACACAAATGTCAATATCAAAATGGGTAGACACGACTAATTCATATGTAAACTTTTACATTTACATTGAAATACAATATTTATTTTTTTCTCTTTATGTACGTTTATTTATCTATTTTTGAAATTATTTTGAGTGTGGTACCCTAGAAGGTCTAGATACTTATTTTTATTTTATTTTATTTTTTTGTAATTTATGGAATATTTAGTTCGGTCATATATACAAGAAATTTTATCACCAAATCTATTTGGAATGAAACTCATCTACAATATGAAATTAGGAGATTTATGTGAGAAGAGCTATCTTTTTTATTTTATTTATTGTGTTTCTATTTTTCTATTAACATAGTTCAATTATTACTTAAATTCTATGATTTTTTATTTTTAAAAAAATTAGATAATGCAATTCATCTTAATTATTGATATTATTTTTTGATTTGGTGTTTTTGATTGATTATGCTAATTATTTTCTCACTTATGACAACGTTAAAAAGGCTATGACTGGTAATTTATAGGTAAAATTTATATTTACATTGCAATCTAGATACTTTATTTTTGTAATTTATTGAATTTGTTTTTGGTTATATTTGCAAGAAATTTATATATGGTTAGTACTTCTACTACTCCACCTATTAGCAGGTATAATGAAAAGATATTTAAGTGCCATACACACACACACACACACACATATATATATATATATATATATAAATTAAAATTTTACTACAGAGAGCTTCTAAAAATTTAAAACTTGCCATAATTTTTAAAAATTTCTATTTTATTTGTTATTAAATTATATTATATTATAAAAAATATAATTTTTAATTTAAATATATTTTTTTTTATTAAACCGTGCATCGCACAGGCATAATACTAGTTATAAAATAAAGTAAAAAAAACTTTGCTGATTGCACGTGTGTTGTAAATGTAATTCATAAGAGCACGCATCAATGTTCTAAAAAAATTATATTTCAAAATACACTAGAATATAATTTTTCTATTTTAATATAGCATTTGATAATACACTCTACATTATATTTTCTAATTTTATATCCTATTACTTTTTTTATTCATTTCTCTATTTTTCTCTCTGTCAGTCTCTTTAATCTGAAGCTATCTTCTATCTCTTCCTCATCACAAATTATCTCTCTCTCTAAAACTCATCACTATATTAAAAACAAATAAATAAAGACAACAAAGTCCAATCATCACCTCAAACCTACCACCCAAAATCCACCATCCCCATAACTTATTCACAATCACAATTACAAAACCCATGAGCCAATCTCGAATCCTCGATCTCCAACAATTGATTTTGATGTCCACCATCCCGATCTCCACGACAAGGGTTGACTCAGTAAAAAGTGTTGTGGACACGTTGAGATCTTGATTGTGAAGTACTACAATAGATTTGAATGGCGCCGAGAGAGAAGTGATCTGCAACGAGGAGAGAGAATGATGAGAGAGAGTGAGAGAGAAGAAAGAGGAGAGATAACTGAGAGAAGAAAGAGGCAAGAGAAAGAAGACAAATAGTCAATAGAATAAAAAATAATTTTTTGGTGGTATTTTTGAATATTTTTTTTTTCTTTTTTTATCATTTGACACATTTGATAAATGGTATTTTTTATGTTTGGTGTGTTAAATGCTAAAAATTTAGCATTTAGCACATCTGATGCTAATGCTCTAACGACAAAGGTTTGCATATATTATAATCTTTTTTACTTTAAAAGTAGAGTCAAAATTTAAATCTCCGTATCCAATTTGCTGTAACAATTGAATTAGGTTATTTAATAATGGTTATAAAAAAAGAGGTTACTTAATAATGAACTGGGTCATTAAAGAATTCCTTTTAAACAAGCGTGAGGCATTAAAGAATTTATTTTTAGTTGATAAAAAAAAAAAAAAAAAAAATCTCTTTAAATAATTTTGAGGGGGTACTTGAATCCAATGACATTCAACTAGGCGTATTGCACTATTGCTTCTTGTCCCAAGTCCCAACTCTTTGTTTCTAGAGCTCTCATGGCTAAATACTTCCTAGGGGTGACATTTTCTCTTGACAACCAAAAGGCTACAATTCCTTGAATTGACAAATAATTTATAAAAGGAATTCTATGACATGCAAAGAGTGTAGTAATGGATTTAAAATCCCTCTTAACCACCATGTTTGGTTACCTACTAAGCCTGATGCCAATAGTTCCTTTGTGAAATAGTCACCACAGTTTTTAACATGATTAATCCCACAAGCTTCAGCTGGAACTAAGAGCTTGTGAAACGACTTTTTTGACAAGGATAACTGCTACAAAATCCTTTCCTTACCTATTTCAAAGACTAATGACACCCTTGACATGATTATTTGGCCATTTTCTCTAATTGGTAACCACTAATTACCACAAGTCAAAAAGGCTTAACAAGTATCAACTGTTGAAAGTAGAAAATGAAGCTACTGAACTTAGGAACAGAGCATATGGTGTTCCAATTGAGCTTTGGAAACTCTTGTGGAAACCAAAAAGTGCCTTGGAAAATTATATATTACGGTTGTATGGAAGTTATTCCATGATGCTTTCCCAGTTAAGATAGTTTTAGCACCTAGAGGGAGTAATTGTGAGGTTAAATGTACATTTTGTCACAAGGACAATTCAAGTGGTACATTGATGTGAGTTTAAATACCGGGGTGGGGGGGTGGAGAACCTAGGCCAGGCCAATATGATTAAGTTAAAAAAAAAAAGTGGTACATTGATGTAGAACAACACATGGGGTTTAGTTTTTATCATTTGTTGAGTTTTATATAGAGACACCCAATTCTATGACTTTTGGTTAAGCTCACATAAAGGACAAAATAGTCATTTCAAGGCATATGGGCAATATCATAATTCAAACTGTTAAATATACACATATTTGATGGAAGATAAATCTAGAAGTGCTAACAATCAAAGCAATATGTTGTGTGCTTAAATCAGTCCATTCAATTAAAAGTTATAGCTAAATCACGATTTAATGGTTAATATGCATCATTGCAATTATAGCTGATCACATGCAATTATGATTAATCAATTATAGTTTTTTAAGAAATTAATTATGTTTCATGATTGTATTGGCTCATGTCAAAAATAATGCTGGAGATGCATGCATCTAATTAATTCTAAGAGTCCAATTTATTAGAAACTTTTGTTATTTTAAACAACTAGCTGAGTTATTTTTAATTAAAAGTATTTCGGCAAAAAAAAAATACTTCTTCCTTTTCAAGTTGTTTGGTTTGCTTCCTCAAAAGAAAAAAAAAAAAAAAAAAAAGTTGTTTGGTCTGTATTTTATTTTGATATGTCCTAGAATTAAGTCATGTCCGAAAAGTCAAACCCCATTATTTTATCAACATTTTCATTACCTCTAAAATTTACTAGTAATCGTATTAAAATTTGATTTGAAGATAAAGATTGAATTTGTATGAGGCTTGGCAATTATAAAATTTAAATTTAAAGATAAGTGTAATCTACCATCAATGAAGTTTGTAATTGTAGGAGTAGTACACCAATAGAGTTTGTAATTTACAATAACTTTGAAAATTGCTTAATAGTTGGCACCAACACTAGAAATGTTTTTATTTTAAAGATTTTATATGCACGGTTGTTTAAATTTTTGATAAATTTTTTTGGTAATTTGGGAAACTTCCAACCTTTTTTGTTTTTTTTTTTAAAAGAGATAAGATGGTTAATTCGAGTCCAAATCTTCTGTCCCACTTTTTCTGTTCCACTCTATACTCCACAAATAAAAACTCACCACATGTTCACTTGATTAATTAAATATTACTATTATTAACTTGTTAATACTACCATTATTAATTAATGGTAGTATTTAATTTATTAAGTGAACATGTTGTAAGTTTTTATTAGTGGAGTATAGAGTGGAGCAGGAAAAGTGGGACAGAAAATTTGGACTCTATTAACAAGTCAATAATGGTAATATTTAATTAATCAAGTGAACATGTGGTGAGTTTTTATTGGTGAAGTATAGAGTTTAGTAGGAAAAGTGGGACAGAAGATTTGGGCTCTTACCTTAATGAGTTCAAATCTTTTGTCTCACCCTTTGTGCTCCACTTTATGTTCCACAAATTAAAATTTGCCACATGTCCACTTATTTCATTAATGCCTAATTTTATGTCTTTTCTCCTTTCATTTACGTAAAATAAACAAAAACTAGTACATAACATCACGGCAATAGCGACAATGCAGCAACACCAACCTCCGTGATACCAGATTTGTAAGGCACAACCCAAACTTAACTGATATGATAAATGAAAATAGGATGGATGAATATATTTATATTTTCTAGTTTTATGGGATAAGAAAAACACTCAATAATTTAAAGGATAGATAACCTCACCACCAAAGTAACCCTAAGGGATACAGATAACACCACCCAAAGGAATTTAACTAAGGATGCAAAACTATTTTGGCTCACCACTCTATGGGATACAAATTAACACCACCCAAGAGATACAAAAACCGAGACTCGTCACCCAAAGGAATCCACCCAAGGGATAAGAGTTCATTTAGAAGAAATCCATATTCTTAAAAACACAAGGTTTTTTTTAACTTTGAAAATACACTCTCTGATTTTTATTAGATTTAGCCAAAGGCTTAAGTAGAGCTTGGAACAGCCCCCCAAGCATAGGAAAATGAAATAATAATAAATACATTCACTTAATCTGATCAAAGTCAAATATGACTCTTAAGAACTTAGAAACACAACAAAGTACTTGTCTGCCTAGGAGAAATAAACATAAAGTCTGATTCATCCTAAGAGACACTAAATAAAGACATTTTGACTTAATAAATAATAATAATAAAAAAACATTTTGAAATAATGGGTTGTTATTCTAGTCTTCAAGGAAAGCTTTTTAGGCTAGACTGACATTAGATTGGCCTTGCTGGAACTTGGGACACTCTAGTGTTAGGAGAAATAAAACATAATGGTTGAATGTTTCTTAGGAAACCAACATTAAATACTCTTTGACTTCTTGGAGAAAATGACTTCAAATATTTTCTGAATTTTTGGGCAAATAAAGGCTTTATTTGCTAGGATTGAAAATCAACAAGGTTGGGCTCAAGAAACTGATTGGATTGGGCTGTAGGCTTAGTCAGATACTCCTCATGCCACCATGTTTGTAGCTGCCATTTTACTCTCGTGTCATACTCCCCCTCTTGAGAAAAACTTGTCCTCAAGTTTAAGTTCAGATCTTCCCAAATTGTTTCATCCAACTGCATCACTATTCCACATGAACCAGACTTTCCTTGATTGAGTTTCTTACAAACACCAACCAGGAAAATCATAATCAAATGATCATCTTGAAACTCCAAACTTCGTTTATGAGAATTAGCCTTCATACTTACTCTCACTTGATTGGAGAAAGGTAAGAGAATAATAACATGAATTAGATTTTTGCCATGAACGACTTCAAATGGAGGCTTTGTATCTTGAGAAATAACAAACTCCCATTTCCTTGAATGCCCTCCTTTTGAACTTCTCAGCAAATTCCCAAGAAATCTATTCATAACTTCTGAGTGACCATCAACCTGAGCATTGAAAGCACTAAAGAAATGCAAGCTGTCACTTAAGAGCTCCCAAAGTATTCTCCCATAACAAACAAAATGCTCATTGCATTCTAAAGTGATGGACTCAAGAACTCTAGTCAAGTGAAACACTTCTTTGGAAAACAAAGTTGTTACATGAGATGCATCAATAGAGTTCTTACATGGTATGATATGAACCTTCTTCAAAAGTCGATTAGCCTCAACAAAAATGCAATGACAACCATGTTGTCCAAGTAAATTAAGAACAAAGCCCATAGAAAGATGTTCCCAATGAGTATTAGGAATCTGTAAGAACAAATATGATATCCTCCCTTGGACTCCTCCCTTGGCCACTTGACATCCAAGACATCTCTGTATAAAGCGAGCAACATCACTCTTCAAGTATAGCCAAAGGTAGTAGCTTTTCTTCACAAGAGTTTTCATTTTGCCTTGATCAAAATATCCACAAAATCCACCAGCAAGTAGTTCTTCAAACAACCCCACAGATCCATCAGGTTGGCATAGCCAATTTCCCCTAAAGAGAAAGCCACCAATCATCAAGTACCCTTGACTCTTTCTGTTTTTCACGTCATTCAGCACCTTAGATAAGAAAGGATCCACTGCATAACAATCTGGTGTGAGATTAAGGCCAATGATCTCATAAGAAATAATATCCATCAAACCATATCTTTGACTCAATGCATCAGTCACTAGGATTAATGAACTATCTTTATGTTGTGAAACTGAAGAAAACTTCTTGAAATATCAAACACAGCTGATATGCCCAGAATTGAGTTTCTTTTGCACCTTTAGAAACCCAAAAACCTTATGATCAAAATAGAAGACAAACTCCACTCCAATGAAATAATGCTCTCGTTGCCCAAAGCTTCGAAAATAGCAAACAGCTCCCCGTAAATTTGATAGTCCAACTTCAAATCATTGAACTTCCCACTGAAATAAGCACCTAGCCTCCCTTCTTGCATAAGCACCACACCTATGCCCACACTAGAGTCATCACTCCACTTGAGTTACTTCAGAAAGCTCTGGTAGTGCTAGTAAATGAGCTTTAATAAGAAGTTTGAACTTTAACTACTATATACTTCTTTTGGTTGTGCTAGTCCAATGGAACTCCTTTTTCTTCCAAGAATGCATCATCAAAGTGATAATGGAATTGAAACTTTTGGTGAAAAGGCTGTATAATGAAGATAAGACTTGAAAACTTATCACATCAATCAGCCTTTTAGGAGTAAGCCAATCAAGAATAGCCTTTTCCTTTTTATCCTTCAAGTGCATGCCAATTGCACTCACATCATCTACTAAAAACACAACTTGATCAGTCAACAACAAGCATATCCCAAGATTGATAAACAACCAACTCCCTTGAAGCATTTGAAAAACACACGGAAAATGCTTTAAGTGCTGAATTCTGCCCTTCATGTCAATCAAGACATCATCAAGATACATCACCACATACTTTCCCATAAGATATTTCAAAATTTGAGTTATCATCCTCATGAAACTACTAGTTGCATTAGACAACCCAAACAGCAAAACAAGCCATTCATAGAGGTCAACTCTGATTTTAAATGTTGTCTTCCATTCACCATGTTCTCTAATTCTTATATGATGACAGCTATTGCCTAAGTCAATTTTAAAAAAGACCTTAGCACAAAAAAATTCATCAAGCAAATCAGCCCTAATATCATCAAAACACATCCTCTAAGTTTTAGTCCTTTTAAAAGTTAATAAGACTGAAACAACACAAGGACTAAGAGACTTCACAATTAAATCCCTTTTCAACAATTCTATAACTTCTTTTGCTAATCCAACATGTTCATAAGGTGGCATTCTATAATGAGGCAAAAGAGGAAGAATAACACCTGTAATGAACTTAATGTGGTGTTGAATGTCACAAAGTGGAGGCAAACTAGTAAGAACCTCTTCTAGAGTTAAGCCATTAAATCCTTTCAATAAGGATTGAATTCCACTCAAAACATAAGTTGCTGGTTCCACATCCTTTCCCACAGCAACCATAGAATAGAAAAGCTTAACTTCTCAAGTAGTCATCACTAGTTGGATGTCAAAACTTTCAGCACCACAATCACCATCTTGATAGTCTTCATTCAAATCAACTTTTGATTCTTCATCATAAGTTGGATCTTGAACTTCGTCATGGTACTCATCAAAGATTGGTGCAGAATACCAATCTACCATAACATCTTCTCTAGAGCACTCTTTGACATCTTCAATTATGTTTGAAAAGGAACAATCCATACCCCATGGATTCTCAATAGTAGCTTCTGAAATAGAACTTGAATGGTCATCATTGGAATCAACTTCTTTGCAAACAATTGCACGTTTTCTCCCACAATTCTGAATTTAAGAGGCTGGTCTCTGATGAAGGATTTTATCCATCCTTTGATGAAGAGCTTCACAAAGTTGTCTCATCTCAACATGCTCAGATTGTACACTTCTTAACTGTCTTGGAGCCATCTTGAACAAGAATAAGCAAATTCGTCACTTTCTAACAAATTGACATTTGCTTAGTAAATTGCAAATATCTCACTGTTGAAAGCTTGAAATCATGATCAACTTTTTTTGGTTAGAAAATAGAAAGTTAGATCTTTCCAAACATATATGGCATGAAAACAAAAACCTCACGAGTAAAGACAGAATTCACGAAGAAGATGAACAATCAATTCTGGAATAGCATGAGAACTTCAATAGACCCAATAGGGAAGAACTTGCTCTGATACCAATTGATACCGGATTTGTAAGGGGCAAACCAAACTTAACCAATATGATAAATGGAAATAGGATGGATGAATATATTTTATATTTTTTGGTTTTATGGGATAAGAAAAACACTCAATAATTTAAAAGATAGATAAGCTCACCACCAAAGTAACCCTAAGGGATACAGATAACATCACCCAAAGGAATTTGACTAAGGATACAGAATTATTTTAGCTCACCACTCTATAGGATACAAATTAACACCACCCAAGAGATACAGAAATCGAGACTTGCCACCCAAAGGAATCCACACAAGGGATAAGAGTTGATTTAGAAGAAATCCATCTTCTTAAAAACATAAGGTTTTTTTTTTTTTTTTTTAACTTTGAAAATACACTCTCTAATTTTTATTAGATTCAGCCAAAGTCTTAAATAGAGCTTGAAACAACCCCCCAAGCATAAGAAAATGAAAATAATAACAAATACATTCACTTAATCTGACCAAAGTCAAATATGACTCTTAGAAACTGTTGGGTTTAGATAGCTTGACCCTGGTTAATTAATTCAATTATCCAAGTTGATTAATTAGGTTCAATTGCATGCAAATCATGAAGACACCAACAAATCACCAAAAATACTAAATGCAGCAGAAAATAAATTTAACACGGTGATTTATTGACAAATGGGGAAAACCTCACAAGGCAAAAACCCCACCAGGTGATTTTAAGGTCACCACTCCTAAGAATCCACTAATCAACAATCAAGCGGTTACAAGTATAAGGAATCTTACCAACTATCCTGGCCTATCCCGAAATACCAACCTACAGTTGAACCTTCGCTCCAATATCCAATTGGACTTGATCTTGTAGTAGCCTTCTTTCCTTTGATGCATAAACCTCCAACTTGTGACTAACCCTTTGCACGGATCCCAGTACGTGACTAATTCCAGCAACTTAAACAGATGTTGTTGGCTACAAAGTTCTCCACTTCATCAACAATGAATATCAGGAAGTACTTGGTTACAAAACCCTATGGCGTACAAACGTAGTAGCTTTATACAGAGAAAATAAGTCTCTTGGTCTCTATATTCATGTGTGACGGCTCTTAAAATAAGCCTTATATATGTCTAAGGTTGTGAGAAAAGAAACCCTAAACAATTGCACAAGACTGAGCCGAATTTCAGATCAAGAAATTCTAAAATTGTAGTTCTCGATAGATCGAGCTGCTGTCGAGCTATCTATCAAGCATCACATTAAGTCTCGATAGCAGGCTTATGTCAAGCTATCTGTCGAGACTTATTGAACAACTTTTCTTCACTTGTTTCTTAGACCAATCTTCATGTCTTTTATACTTGACTTGAACAACATGTTTCTTGAAGTATTAAACCTATCTTAGATCTATCAAATTACAAGTAAAGTGCATTTTATCAAAGGATTAGCCAATTACAAAAAAAATGACTCAATCAATCTCCCCTTTTGGCAATTCGTGACAAAACCACAAACAAAAATTATGAGAAAAGTCTAACACACCTATCCCATAATTTACAAAAGTACATAAGTCTAACCCTATAACAAACTCTTTAAAACTTTGCAAAAAGAGAGATCATGGCATGATAGACTTGCAACCTATCTTATCTGAAACACCTAAACAAGATTCATCAAGGCACCAAGTGTGAAACATAGACAAGTTGTATACAAGAAGAAACATGTGCATAAAGATAGAAAAAAAACAACACATATGAGACAAAAGTGAAGAAAACATACAGCATCTCATATATATATATATATATATATATATATATCAAAGAATACAATGTATGTAAAAAAAATGGTCACAAGACCATGGTACATGTAATGAGAAAAGGGTACACCAAAACCTCACTACATCCCTCAAAACACTCTCCCCCTATCTAGTATATCCTATGCTAGCTCTCCCATAACAACAAGACTACTCTCATCTATAAAACTACTCCCCATTTTTGTCACGAATGACAAAGGGTGAATCATTGAGAGGTCGTCATCTCATCATCATACTCAGAGCTAGAAGCATCATCATCATCATCTCCACTAGAAGATGACTCCTTAGCATGCTTAGGAGAATGTGAGGGCGCAAAACCACCAAAGTGAGACTGGTTGCTAGCGATGCGACCAATTCTGGTATTCATTTGACACATCTCATTAGATAGATAGTCAAGACGACTACCAAAATTAGCACGCATGTGCTAAAGCTACTCCATGATGTCAGCAAGGGAGACAACTGCCCTAGATGAGGAAGAAGGGGTAAATGAGGAAGAGGGTCTGGAGGAAGGGACTGCAAGGTCTACAGGGGCTGCATTTGTGTAAGGATGCGTGTGATAGCTGAAGGAAAGATGAGCTTATCACATGCGGCAGTGTCTCGATAGCAATCTATAAAATATTCTATCATGTGTGATGGAAAGTCTATAGAAAGACCCTCTATGAGGGAAAGAAGGAAACGTGCACAAGGCTCAGTGATGTGTTATAGTGAGACCGTGGAGTAAGTACAAAGGCCATCACCATATTAAGGATTCGCGGACCCTTAGCAAAATTATTTGTGGAGAAATTTAAAGTACCTACCCACGGCATGGCATTCTCACAAAAGAGTGAGGCCAACTTGCCTCTAGAGATGGAAGAGAGACGACGATGACTAGGGTAACTTGGAAGATCCACCCTAAGGACATGTAGTACCTCGGAAATAAGTTTCAAGGTAACTATGATACGTGTGCCACGGAATACCGTAGTAAACCGAGGTACAGAGGTATCGATGGTGTGCATGTTGGAGTAGAACTCCTATATGAACACGTCAGGACACCTTGAGGGTTTCTCGCAAAGTGAAGCCTATCTCTGAGAGCTAAACGCACCGGGTAGAGGAGTGTATAGGGATGGCAATGGGGCGGGGCAGGCTGAAGGATAGGATCTTCGTCCCTGCCTCGCATGGTTATTGCCCTTCCTTGTCTCCGCCCCATCCCGGGGTGCGAGGCAAACTACCTTGCCCTCATCCCCGCCCCTTGGGGCCCTGCGGGGACCCGCCCCTAATACAATTTTATATATATAAATAAATTTTTTGCTACAATAATATAAATCACAACAAAACAAAATGTTTTAAAATCCAAGCATTTAAATAAACCAAATATTTAAATAGTCTAATACATAACAACATAATTCAAAATTTCTTATAACAAAATAAATATTGTCTTTGCACAAACAGAATCATCAAGGATAATTGACTAGTTCTTTAACAAAATAAAACATTGTCTTATAACAAAATAAAAATTGACTAGTTCTTTAAGAATAATTTTCGCTTTCCCCTAATGTAGTGGCGCCACTTTCTTCTTCATCATTAGAATCATCAAGGATTTTTTGGAATGTATTAGCTTCAATTCCATCTACAATAGATGAAAGGCCTAAAAAAAGTAAAACAAATTCAATCAAACAATTGAAAAATACAATGAAGAATGCAGCAACAAAATCATTGAATAGATTAGTTAGTAAATTTGATTACCTTTGATTTTAGCCTATAACCAATTTTGAGCACACATCAATGCCTCCACAGTCTTTGCATGAAGTTTACTACGATGTGGACTTAGCAACCTACCATTTGTACTAAATGCTGACTCCAAAGCAACAGTTGACATTGAAATGGCTAGGATATCCCTTGCAATACGTTACAAAGTAGGATATTTAGGCCAATTAGATTTCCACCATGCCAAAATATCAAACTCCAAAGTTCTTGGCATTAGATCATCCTCAAGATAATGCTCCAACTCCAATTTAATATTCCCACCCCTTTTTTCTGACTAAGATATCTTTCAAAGTCCATAAGGGAGTTATCAACTTGTGGATCCTCACTTACACAAGTGCCACAAGTACCTTCCCTACCCATTCTCCTAAAAGTATAAAATGAATCATTTCATAACAAGTATCTCTAACCCTTTGAATTTCATTTTCAACTTCGTCACCATAAATAAGAGGAAAATAATATTCTAACAATTCAATCTTATATCTTGGGTCTAAAATGGTTGCCACAGCTATAACACCATGAATCACATTCCAATAACAGTCAAATTTTTCTAACATTTTAAATGTTGTACTCCTAATCATATCACTTGGACTTGTGAACCAAGTATTTCACACACCTTAGGAAAAAAAAAAGATTAGTTGTAAGATATGAGGTGTCACGCCCCAAACCCGATACTCGGATTTGTGACCATAACCGGCATGCTAATACCAAGCCTAAGCTTGATATTAACACGAACCAACTTAAACTTTTACAAAACTTTTACCAAAAGCTTCCCTCTTTCTTTTCTTTCTTGTTTCTTTTCTTTTTGATATAACTTTTCACTTGATATTCAGAGCATCTACACTGTACTCCAAATATAACATAATCCACCAGTCATTTAATTTCCACATTTTCACATAATACATCTCTTAGTATTTTAAGGTACACAACCTTCATTAGATTCTAAAATACACAATATTACAAACTAAAATCAAATTGCTAATTTAGAATCTATACATTTAAAACTAAAACTAGCTCCTTCCAAAACTCGACTAAGGCTCCCTCTGCTCCAAATTAAAACCTGTTGACTGAAAAATGATAGGGTGAGCTGCGAAGCCCAGTAAAGGTAAGATATATGAGAATTTAATAAGGATGCATGTAATCAAACCATTTCATTTCATAATTGTTCAGATAGGAGAACATTTTATCATGCATAGTATTTTATACTATTTATAATAATAACTTATATATTCTTCGTAGGAAAATAATTGTTCTCCCTTTTCATATCAGAATAATTTTGCCAAAACCTTCCAGATTGAATTTCTTTCATTTCTTACAGAGTCACCATATATATTTTCATTACAAAATAATCATTTTAACTTAAATCAGATAATTGGTAACTTTGTCTTTATAGCATAACAGAACTTCAGAAAATCTTATCTTTAATGAACAGCGTTCTTTTCATTAGAAACTTCTTCTTTTCATGAGAGCTTTTAACTTTTGATAATGCATTTAAACAAAATAATTCTCTCATGCTTAATAACATAATATAGCTGTTCATAAATAACTTATTGGTTAGTCCATATCTGATAAGTCTGTACTTATTTGGGAGGCTTCTAGCACCACAGTGCTAGGCATCCAGCATTCCCCACAATGCCAGGTATTCCCGGGATTACATCATAATACATATCTTCCAACCATGGGGGTAGGTTGGCTTCCCCCAAGTTGGCCGTAACCAACAAGGGCGGGTACAGCAGAGCCAGTCCCACTTAATGGCCAATCATATAACGTTTTCCATGGAAAGCCAGTAATTAACCCCTACTGGCAGAGTTCAGATCACCAGAGAACATAACTCGAAAACTTTTCATACTTATACATCATACTGAATTTTCTTATTTTGCATAACGTTTCGTAATAAAAGCATTTCCATTGTTTTCTTCATCATGTTCGTGGAATTAATAATAGCATCAATATGCTTAAATCATATACATAAGTTTTCGAAAAAGCTCACGAACATATCTTTGTCTGATAATGCTTGCATGCCATATCTCTAATCAAAAAAATATTTTAATGCATAATATACTTTAAAATAACCTCATGACTTACCAAATGCCCATATAACTTATCCCTTACCTGAAAGCAGAGGAACCGAGAGCCTAAAGTTGAAGGAGCTTAGACCTGACGACTGGTAATACCTAAACCAAAATCAAAACTTATTACTATCCATAATTTCCTTAACATAAACTTACGCATTCATCTCAAAGCCTATCTCTTAAAATCAAAGAAATCCTAATCCCACCTCAATGAGGTTCCCACAAACACAAAATACATTCATCATACAACATGATGTATTAAATCATAAAAACCAACATTTTCACATTACTCTCATAAGAGCCAACTTCATTTCAAAAGGTGCTTTGAGCTTAGGGCAACAATGCATGCATAAACATAAACTCTTTTAAGCATTGTCATGTAACCGTATACCCTCTTAAGGAAACATACAACATATTCAACAAAACAGCTTCATAAATACAACTGTCGAATGGTTTAGAAACTGTCCTTTAGGGTACTAAACCTTGAACCAAGTCATGCAAAAATTAATCTATGATCCAGACATACCAAATGATGAGAAAAATAAATTATAGCTCAAATCATTCACCCTAACTTTAGAATTAAATCCTCAAAATTAGGCATGTCCCTTACTGCTCACTGTTTTACTCCAGCAGCATATGCTTCAATTGTAAAATGCAAATGGACTACCAAAACACATTCAATCTTCATGAAATTATACAGAGAAACTCCCCTGTATGTCTATTATATACCATAAAAATTTCGGAGTCAGATCGTAAACCCATAATTTATTAAAAATCATACAAACCAACGTGTTCAATTCTGTCCTGGCAGAAACTCATGCAAATTAGAAATTAAATAATTATTTTTCTATTCATCCAAATGCTGTGAAACCACTTCCACAACAACCATACGTGTCTTAGCTTTCATAGAAAATAACCCTAGCATCCAATTTCACAAAATATGATTTAATACATAATTTATAATGCATGAACACGGAATCTGTCACAGAGGCAGTTTTGAAACATTTTCTTGTAAATTCACAAACAATTATCAAAGGATGGTATTTTCATATGGGGATTTTTATGCACTCATTAAACATGTTATAAAACACTTTTGTATAGTCATCAAACCATTTATAGCAAAATTAAATTCAACAAAAATCCCAGCAGTAAACTCAATAGTACTTATCCTAACTTTTCCTTACTTCTTTAATCATACACAACCCTTAATTAGTAAAAACCCTAAGCTACTATCAACAAATCATCAACATAGTTTCAAAGCTTCTTAAAACAGCACACACACACACACACACACATATATATATATAAACTTACAAGTTCATGGTTCTCTAATTTCACAAATCACAAATACCATTAAAATACTCATGATAAAATGAGATTTTTATTTACTTACCCACAACTTTGAAGCTGAAACCTTAGGGCTAAACTTTTAATTTCTTCCTTAGAGTGAGGTATATGATTTCAATGAGAGAGGGAGGGAAAAGTTGAGAGTTTTCTTTCTTTGAGGTTGGACCCGTAGGTGTGAGAGATAGAGCTTGAGAGAGTTTTGAGTCTTCTAGTTTCTTGAGAGAGTATGAAGAAGAAATGGGATGAAGCTTAATCATTTTGAGGTGCTGACCCGTGGGTTTGGAAGAAAGACTCAAGGGAGTTTCCTAGCACCTTCCTTAAGAGAAAAGAGAGAAAAGTGAGTTGATAATTTCAGATTTTTCTTGGACCCGTGGGAATAGAGTGGGAGGTAGTTTCTTGATAGTTGTATTTGCTTTGAAAGAGTCAAAGATGAGATAAGATGAAGACTTATATTTCTTTTGGTGTGTGAACCCTTGGATTCAAGAGAAGACTTGAGAGTTTCTAGCTCTTTCCTTAAGAGAAAAGAGAGTAAATTTGAGGTGAGAAATCTGATTTGTGTTTACCCGTGGACTTGAGAGAGCTTGGAAATTCTAGTTACCTTGAATAGTCAAAGAAGAGAATAGGTGGAACTTGGTGATTGCATGGCCAACCAAGAAGTCTTTGGGTATGACTACATGCATAGTACTTTGGCTTAAGGTGTGTGGAATTTCCATTGGTTGCATGTGGGTGAAACTTCTACTATACTATCCCATGCATCATGTTTGATTAAAACACCTACAACTATATATATATATATATATATCTCATAACTCACTCACTTAATATAGTTTTGTCCATACTTAATATATATACATATAATAAAATTTACCATTCAATTATTTATAATCTTCACAATTCTTATTCAAAAGTATTATAAAATAATACTTTTATTAAATACTCTTGAAAGTGGCTTAAAATAATAATTTATCACTTAAACACATAGTAAGTGACTTAAAATAATAATTACCTATTTAAACACAGTTTAACTATTAATTTGGGGTCGGGGTGTTACATGAGGTACCTGAGAATAGCTCGTAACCTTGTAAAATAATGCCAATCTCTCACATATACTACTTGCCATCTACCATTCTTCCTCTTTTGGAATGCACTTATAAGATGACTCCCTTTGGCTCAATCGAAAAAAGACATCTCGATACTCTATAGCAGTAGAAAGCATAAGGTAGGTAGAGTTTCAGCAAGTCTTACAATCAAGGGCTATTTATTTGGTACATTCAACATGTAATTGTCGAGTTGTATCTGTAAACTATTGCCTTCTTTTTGTTGAGCCAGTCCAAAATCCCACACTCTCACGAATCTTCTCAATGCATGATCCAATAACATTCAAACCATCCTGAACAATCAAATTAAGAACATGTGATGCACAACGCATATGCAACATTGATCCCAACATAACAAGCGTACTACGTTGAAGCTTGTCTAGTATAATATTTATAATTGCATCACTGGTACTACAATTGTCCACTGTCATAGTAGATAACTTCCTATCAATGTTCCATTCCAACAAGGTTTGTAGAAGGACATCAAAAAGCACTTCTTTTGTATGTGGAGATGACACATAAATAAACCTAAAATAAGAAATTTAAATTATTATAACTAACAATGAAATAAGTTCATACAATATTTGAAAAGAATTTAAATGAAAAATGAATATATACTTTTAAAAATGTACCTCATAACTCGGCTTTGTAATCTCCAGAACTCATCAATGAAGTGTGTCGTTACAACCATAAACCCTCGCTTTTTGTTTTATGAAGTCCATATATCAGTGGTAATAGCAATTTGACTTCGATTCTTTTCTATTTCATGCATTGATTTTTCCCTTTCATGATCATAGATGCTCATAAGTCCTTCTTGATTGTGTTCCTACAAACCATCTTGAACAATGGTTGAAGAGAAGTTGAATATCTTCTAAAGCCAATGTGATCAACTATAGAAAGGGGATACTCATGCGAGTGAGTTCTTTTCTTGATTCATCTTTGTCAAAATGATAAGCATTCACACCTACCATTGACTCCACATTATGTTGATCGCTCACCAAAATTTTTTGTTTCATATCCTAATGTCCTTAAACTTTTTCCTAGGACATATTTTTAAGTGGTCATGCAAATTTTTAGTACCATTTTTAGACCCCCCCCCCCCCCCCCTACAAGCAATCTCGTACAATAGTTGCACTCAACCTTGTCTTTCCCATCAACTTTCCTTTTTTTAAAATGATTCCACACAACTGATTTCAACCTCTCTTGTTCCTCAGTTATCTCATTGCTAGGTAGGGCCTAGGCATCTTTTGGCCTATCCAACGGAATTGAACAGGGGGTTGTATTATCTTCATCTACCCTACCAATGGGTGTGATGGATGGATCAGAGGTACGATTGTTTTCTCTTGAAGTCATTCCTAAAAAAATTGTTTATGATAATTTATTAACTTAGCAATCATAAAAAAGTAATATACATACACCAAAACCTAAACTAGAAGTCTCCAATACAAACAATGTAGAACAATGTAAAAGATAAACTTATATCACTTATGAAAAAATTCAAGTAAATTATACCGTGTGTGGTGCTTTCACACATTTCAAGAAAAAATAATGTTGATAGAAAGATATAGATATAAGTATTTAACCATATTAACAAAGATAAAGTCTTTAAGATTATCAATCAAATAATTTTTGAAAACTGTGACTTTATCACATAGTAAATAAAAAAATAAGTTGGATATAAAAATACAAATATAACCCAATATACATAATGAAATCCTAGTGTGGGGCCGAATATATCAACAGCTTCAAAGAGTCAAATATATTATAGTCATTTGATTGAAAAACATGATACAATGTGCACCCAAAAAAAAAATTTTTTGAAACATTTGGAATATGATAAAAAAACAAACCTACTGGACGCACTAAGTGACCAGTACCTTTTTTCCTTCCAACTATGCTTCTTCAATAGCTATAAACAAAAATTCCAACTTTAGATAGAAAAAAAAAGAACCAAAATTTAAATTGAAAAAAACTAATTTAAGAAACACTAAAACAAAAGGGAAGATAGTGAATGAGATGAACCTAAAAAGCAACGTTGGAGTGGAGTCTGGCTTGAAACTTGAAAAACACATATAGATTAGGAAGAAGGGTCAGAGAGCGGTAGTAGCAATAGGTATTAGAATATAAAAAAAATTATCCCACGTCTTGTGTTTCACTTTAAATATTAGTGATTTAGGATTTACTAAATTTACAATTATAGTCCTTATTAGTGCGGGGCGGGGCAAGTTAGGGATAAAAATACTAAACCGATCCCCGCCCTGCCTCAGGGTGCGGGGACAAAATATTGCCCCATCCTTGCCCCACCACCTTTGCAAGGCAAGGTGGGGTGCGGGGTGGGTCAAAGCGGGGTAGGGCAAAATTGCCATCTCTTGTCTGAGAAATCAGACAGAATGACCTGGCATTCTGAATGAATCGCCTGGTCAGAGAAGTTCTCAAAAAAGTCATCTCGTGCCTTCTCATCACAAAATCGAACAAAATCAAAGGGAAAAGAAGAAGAAGAAGAAGAAGAAGAAGAAGAAGAAGAAGAATAACCATGGTGAATTGGGTTTTTAGATAAAATAGACTTCTTAGGTGCCATGATATAGAGACTAAAAGAGAGAGAGAGAGAAGAAAGATACAGAGTCACAATAGAAGGTAAGGCACAGGAAAGAAGAAAAGGAAACGTGCAATGCATGAACATGTTACGTGCTAAAGAAAATTGCATCATGGGTAGAAACCCAATCCAACCTAACAGCACTCACAAGGTATAAACAGTCACACAATCCTAGAATGCATGAAACATTGTTATAATGAATATTGGATGCAATGCATGAGCATGTGAGATCATTTTAACAAAACCTAACCAAAAATTTTGACAAAAACACAAAAACCCCCCAAAATTTTCCCAAAACTAAAACCTAGGTCACAAAAATGCATGAAGAAAGGGAAAAATAAGAGATTTAGGGCACTTACCAAGTGATTTAGACAAGAATTAGGCCGAAAACTTGATGGGAGGAGGGATTTAGGTAAGAAGAAGGTTTTTAGGTCGAGAGAGAAGTGAGAGAGATCGAGATATCAAAACCAGGTCAGACCTTAGAAGCATATATAAAAAATGCAGCTCGATAGATCGAGAAGGTATTGAGCTACTATCAAGAACAAAATCTCGATAGATCGAAAGGTATCGAGGAGGTATCGACGGCAAAAGTTCTCGATAGATCAAGGAAGGTATTGAGAAACTATCGAGTAGACAGAGACTCCAAAGAATTTGGCTCAATGGATCGGGCTATCTATCGAGAGGTATCAAGAAGAAACCCACAAATCTCGATAGAAGAGGCAGGTATCGAGGAGGTGTCAAGCAGGTATCGGGCTATCTATCAAGGAGCCTGAAGAAGAGTTTTCAAGAAGGAGAAACAACACATGATGAATGCAATCAAGATAGCCATCAAAGCAAGCACTTAAAAAGCATGTTAAGCACAAAAACACAACCTTAACTCTAGATGCAAAACATTTCTAGATCAAAACACATTAAAGTTTAACCAAATTTTATTTCAAAACAAGTTTAGACAGTTTAGAGAGCGTATACTGCCACATGTATTCCTTGTAATGGTCAAATCACATTGTACCTATATAATAGTATCAAAAGTAGCAAAGAGTATGCATGTTGTGTGTGAAACTTTTGCAAGAGAGAATAAGAACATCATTATATGAAAAGTAATGATATAGGAGGATCAAATACATTCACACACAATCATAACTGTTTGATGGGGACTATCGCCTTCGAGAAGCATCATATAACTCTTACATCTTCTAGAAACACGCTTGCAATCATATTAAAAGCATTTTGATTCTTTTTGCTTTTCATGTTCTTTGCATATTTTTCTTTTAAGCATATCAAGCATAGGCATATATGAGAGAAAAGAAAATACCCAATTATGTAAGCTTGAATGTCCTTATTTTGCTGTGCAAGTGCTACACCTTGTTGAGCACGGCTTTTATGAATTGCACACAGATATCTTATGATTGACAAGTTTTAGTGGTGAGATGGTTTTTATGCCTTTCTCTTAGAATTTTCTAGTCCTTCCCATCAAAAAAAGTGATTAAAGATATGAAAGATAAGAGATCAACCAAATCATACAAATCACATAAAAGAGCCACAAAGCTCACATTGCTTAATTGTGCATAAAGATGCTCATCTAAGCTATAAGAGATACAAAGTTAAAAAACTTTATTTCAAAAGCCATCCAAGGTACACAAGTACCAGAATACACAAGCACACACTGTTTTTATATTTTTCTGATTATTCCTTTTATATATATATATATATATATATATATATATATATATTAAAAAAAACTTAAAACAAACAAAAAATAAACAAACAAACAAACAAACAAAACATCAAAACTAGACTGACTTAAACCACAACATGAACCATGGAAGAGATTATAAAAGAGAAGAAATCACTTAGAATATTTTTCCTTCCAGATGGGAGACCTGGATGGAGATCCTTTCTTTTGCATGAACCTTTGTTCAGATGGATAAGGAGGAGAGCTGAAACCATTGAAGTTTGAAAGAAGCATGACTACCTTAAGAAGTTCTCTAAGAGGGGCTAAACAGAGTTGGAGTTGATTTTGGTTCCCTAGAGATGACATGCTATTGCTTTGCTGAGTGGCTAACTACTTATAACAATTAGGACAAGTGTGCCCAGATGCTCCACAGTAGTGACAGAAGTGAGGCTTCTTTGGTTGAGACTTCTTGGTGGAGCGATGATTATTCTGCTTAATCTCTTTCTTACCAACCTTAGGTGGTGCTCCTAGAATGGATTTTCCCTTATCACTCTTATCCTCACTCACATTTTCAGTTTTAGTATCAGTTACCTTAGAGTTCTCATTATTAATAAGTGGAATAAAAATAACTCTATTTAAAACATTAGAAGAAGTACTACAAGAGGAGAGAGAGTGATCATACCCAAGACCTATTTTGTCAGATGCAGACTTTTGAACGTTTAGCATTTCATTCAATTTGGCACTTGAAGTCCTTTCCAGTTGTGCTCTAACCTGAAATAATTCAGCATCCAATTTCTTGGTCTTTTCAACAAGAATGTCGTTCTCAAATCTCAGTGCTCCAATGGTCTGATTAGCTTCATCAACCTTGGTGGAGAGTTCCTCATGTTCTAACTCCACTTCACTAAGCTTTCTCGTGGCCAACTTGTAGAGCTTCTCATGCTTCTCAAAGACCTTGTATAGATTAGTGTAGGCAGTGTGGATGTCATCCTTATCATCCATCTTCTTAAACTTTGATCCCATCAGCTCTTCTTCCTCGTCAATTATGTCTACTACTTCCTCAATAAACTCAACAGTAGATGTGAAAGCACTCACTATTCCATCTCGGTCATCAAAATCTGCTTCTGGTTCCATATCACTCAAGGTGGCAGCTAGGGCTTTGCTTTTGCCAATGGATTTGAGATACGGGGGACACTCTTACTTCATGTGTCCAAATCCTTGACAGCCATAGCACTTTGGTCCAGCAGGAACACTGTTGCCTTAACCAACATCCTTGAATTCTCTCTTGCCTTTGTCTTAGGACTTGAATTGAGAGAATGACTGTTCGCGATACTTATCACTTGCTTTAACATTCGCATTTTGATGAACTTGAATTTTCTAGTGATATATGATTTCAACTTGGTATCCTCATCATCAGACAACTCATCATTATCATCATTCTTAGTCTTCAAGGCCATGTTCTTGCCTTTGCTACCTTTGCCAGCCCTTGCTAACCCTCGTTCATAGGTTTGCAAGTTCCCAATCAGTTCTGTCAAAGGAATAAAGTTAGGATCCTTTGATTCTTCAATGGCAGTGATCTTGGCATGAGGATCTTCTTGACAATCTTAGGCTCCAGAATCTTTACACTAAGATTGAAGGCTGAATTCACTATGTCCTTGAGCTTGGCATAGAATTCATCAAATAACTCAACCTTATCCATCCTTATTTCCTCAAAACTGGTAGTGAGCCTTTGGAGCTTGGAGTTTTTAACAGCTTTTGTGTCCTCGTAGGCATTCTAAAGAATAGTCCATGCTTCATTCACATTGTCAGTGGAAGAGATCTTTTTGAATACTTCATTAGTCATAGCACTAAACAGAGCATTCAGTGATCTACTGTTAAAATTTGCAACTTTGATCTTTGCATCATCCCATGTGGCTGGTGCCTCGTCCAACCTACTTCAACTACAAGCCATACTTTCTCATCTAAAGACTGCAAAAAGGCTCTCATGTGTACTTTCTAGTATGCATAGTTAGTACCATCAAATAAAGGAGGAATAATCAGGGATTGCCCTCAATCCATAACAACAGGAGTCAATGGATCACACATCAAAGGTTAAAACCTAATCAGAGTGTGCTCGCTCTGATACCACTTGTTAGGTTAAGATAGCTTGACCCCGGTTAATTGATTCAATTACCCAAGTTGATTAATTAGGTTCAATTGCATGCAAATCGTGAAGGTACCAACAAATCACCAAAAATACTAAATGTAGTGAAAAATAAATTTAACCCGGTGATTTGTTGACAAATGGAGAAAACCTCGCAAGACAAAAACCCCACCAGGTGATTTTAAGGTCACCACTCCCAAGAATTCATTAATTAACAATCAAGCGGTTACGAGTATAAGAAATCTTACCAACTACCCTAGCTTATCCCGAAATACCAACCTACAGTTGAACCTTCGCTCTAATACCTAATTGGACTTGATCTTGTAGTAGCCTTTTTTTCTTCGATGCATAAACCTCCAATTTGTGACTAACCCTTTGCACGGATCCTAGTACGTGACTAACTCTAGCAACTTGAATAAATGTTGTTGGTTGCAAAGTTCTTCACTTCATCAACAATGAAGATTAGGAAGCACTTGGTTACAAAACCCTATGGCGTACAAACGCAGTAGCTTCATACAAAGAAAATAAGTCTCTTGGTCTCTGTATTCGTGTATGACGGCTTTTAAAATAAGCCTTATATATGTCTAGAGTTGTGAGAAAAGAAACCCTAAACAATTGTACAAGAATGGACCAAATTTCAGATCTAGAAATTCTGAAATTGTAGTAGTCAATAGATCGAGTTGCTATTGAGCTATCTATCGAGCATTACATTAAGTCTTGATAGCAGGCTTTTGTCTAGCTATCTATCGAGACTTAGTAAACAACTTTTCTTCACTTGTTTCTTAGACCAATCTTCATATCTTTAATACTTGACTTGAACAACATGTTTCTTGAAGTACTAAACCCATCTTAGATCGACCCAATTACAAGTAAAGTGCATTTTGTCAAAAGATTAGCCAATTACAATAAAATATGGTCTTGACAGAAACTTAAAAAACACAATAAAGTACTTGTCTGCCTAGGAGAAATAAAACATAAAGTTTGATTCATCCTAGGAGACACTAAATAAAGACATTTTGACTTAATCAATAATAATAATAATAAAACGATTTAAAATAATGGGTTGTTATTCTGGCCTTCAAGGAAATCTTTTTGGGCCGAACTGACATCAGATTGGCCTTGTTGGAACTTGGGACACTCTGGTGTCAAGAGGAATAAAACATAATGGCTAAATGTTTCTTAGGAAACCAACATTAAATACTCTTTGACTTCTTGGAGAAAATGACTTCAAATGTCTTCTGAACTGTTGGGCAAATAATGCCTTTATTTGTTGGGATCGAAAATCAACATGGTTAGGCTCAAGAAACTGATTGGATTGGGCTGTAGCCTTATTCAGATACACCTCATGCCACCATGTTTGTAGCTACCATTTTACTCATGTGTCACTCTGCTAGCACAAGTCGTTGGTGCTACTAGTCATGGCCATGCCACCACTACCACTAAACTCACCAATTTCAATTCTGGCTCTTTATCCATTGATATTACATGTTCTTTTAGCTTCTCCTCTAAACGAATTGTATTGCCTCTCTTGTATTTTGTTTGTTGCTGCTTCAATTGTTGATCTTCGGGTACCATACTGTGTTTTACAACATAAGTTTCAATTGATTTTCCATCTTACTCAAGCCCATCAACCATTTGAGGAGACGATAAGGAAGTTGTTTCTCCATTGTCGGGTTTTATATTCAATTGTTCGAACTGATCATGAGTAGCCCAGTATATGTATTGTATACAACTGCAACACAAATGGTTGTCCTTCACATCCTAATTAAATCAAATCCCTCATAAATCCAAACCCAATCAACGATTCTTCTCCACTTGGAATAACCCACCAAAATCAAAGAATGTTCTCTCTATTTTCACCATTTTGAAGTCCCATCCTCTCTTCTCCTTCACATGCCACCCAAAGCCCATAAAAATTTCTTCCTATTTCCATGTCTTCACCGTCCACCTCCATTTACACTCCTAGACATGAGTTTGCTTCTATAATTGTGATTTGAGATTTGAAGTTTTTTATTTTATTATGGGTTAGTTGGTAATCTCCTTTTTATTTTGTGAAATCGGAGTTTGTAAGGTTATTGGTAGTGGTGGCACTGTGACTGATGGCACCGATGACAGGGAGGTTGGTGGTGATGCACTGTTACTGCTGCTGTGCTATTATGTACTTGTTTTTGTTTTTTTATTTTTATTTTAGGTAAATGAAAGGCGAAAAGGCATAAAATTAGGGATTAATGAAATAAGTGGACATGTGACAAATTTTAATTCATGGAACATAAAGTCGGGCACAAAGGGTGGGACAGAAGATTTGAACTCATCAAGGTAAGGGTGAAAAACCATAGTTGGAGCAAAGGAAGAATAATTTGCTCTTGATACTAATATTTCTTGAAAAATAAGATACAAAATGTCCCTCTCTTTCAATCTCTTCTTCTCTTTCTATCAAGCTCAAACATTATTTTTAGGCTTGTCACAAGCTTGAGCTTTTGATTTTTCTTGACGAGCCAAGCTTGAACATGTACTACTCGATAAAACTTGGCTCGTTTATAACCCTACCTAAGAAAAGAGGCCTGTAGTCCCTCTCCAAGTCAAATAGCAGATATGCTCGCTCGAATACCTATGCTCTAGTAGGTCTACGCCTAGCTGAATGCCCGATTCAACCTCCAAGTTAATGATGGACCCATTAGCTCTCAAACCTGTCATCAGGTGGAATTCATGAGGAGTCACTGTTAATTCCCTCCCAGCAATGTGAATGGTGTAGGTAGTATCCCACCACCTGTCGATAAGTGCCTGCTCCAGGATGCCACTAGTAGAACTCTCCAAAAGCAAGCGCATAATGGGCTCGAAGCCGACCGCACACACCAAAGCCTTGATATCTTTTGTCAAGTCCTGATACCACGCAAAGATGCAACTAACACTGCCCCTACTGGAGAAAGGAGTTAAAGCCTATGAAAGACAAGAAAAAGAGCATAAGAACCATCATTGGATAAGAAAAATAAGTGAAAAAAATGAAATTGGGTGAAAAATAAAGTTTCTAAGTGCCAACATGCATACGCAAAGTCCCTGCATGCGTACGCATGCTAAGGCATGCGTCCGTATGAACTGATGAACACAGACACATACGCATGAAGAGTGGATGCATACGCATGAATACCGACTACGCACTCATGAACACAAACAGAACATGTTCTTTGACAATTTCAACATGCCATGGATTAAAACTCGTCCTAAACATGTTCCTACCCTTCCTAGGACATCAGGTTTTCATCTAAACTCATCCCACAATGAAATGCAAGCATTTTCAAGTCCAAAAACAGATTAAAGCAGAAGATCAGAGCAAAACTTAAAAATGAGAAAAGTTTGAAAAACTTACCAATCCGACCCATGCACCCTCCAAAAGATGGTTTTGTGGCCTGAAGATCAATGGAGGGGACTTTGGTAATCTTATGGCTCCCTCCTAATGGCTGAGATTGGGTGCCAATGGAGAAGATGAGAGAGTTTGAGAGAAGAAAAGAGTTTCTGATTGTGAGGGATGAAGGAGTGAGAGAAAGGCAGAAGGCTTTTGTAGAGAAAGAGAGGAAGTTGAAGAGTTGTAGGGAAAATGAAGAGATGAAGAGAATAAGAAGAAAAATAAATGGTTGGTAATCGTTGGAAAAATGAAGAAGTGGGAAAGACACCTGATGGCTAAACTACATGTAGTTTAGACCTCCACTAAACTATGTGTAATTTAGTATAAATTTTTTTTTTGTTTTTAGAATACCCCTAGTTGACTCTCGGAAGGTGGGAAATGCAAGGAAGAATTCAAAAACGTCCCCAGTAGACCATGAAACATCAGAAGTTACACAGATGCACTAAAATGATGAAAATACCCTTCAGCAGGTTGGAAGACATGAAAATGTTAAAAATGTTCCCCAGCACATCAAAATGCCTAAAACACTCCCTAGTGGATTAGAAGTCACCAAGGAAAACCCCTCATGGGTTAAAACCATTAACCAACTCCTCAATGAGTCACCAAGAGAAGAATTTTCCCCAAGTGAATTTAAATCATCAAGGACTTCCTCGTAGGCACAAAATGTCAAGACAACTCCATCGTGAGTTACGAATGGAAAAAATTTCCCTAACAGGTCAAAATCATCAAAGACTTCCTCGTAAGTCTCCCTAGTAAGTCAAGGATTACCAAGAATGCTCCCTTGTGAGTTAAACCCAACAACATAAACTCCTTAGTGAGTCATTTCCCCAATGGATCATACATCACCTAGGACTTCGTTTTAAGTCGAAATCTACTAATGAAAACTCCTTTATGAGTTAGAATCACCAAGAAAACCCCATGCATGTTGGGAAGCCCTCGAATGAGATTTCTGCCCAATGTCGTCACCATACTTGTGCACATATCATTTGAGAATTGAATATGCATGCACAAATCCCCAAGACAAGAAGAGAAAAGAAGAATACAAAACTTGAGTACATATCCTTCTTGAAATTGAACATGTACACCAAAATTAAGGTGAAAGCCATCCATAATAGAAAATGTTGAGATAAAGGCAAGAGCCATTCAAAAAATAAGAGATTGAGATAAGAGACAAAAGTCACCAAGAGGCAAGAGCCACCCGAAGAAGATTGAGGCAGGAGTCCCAGATGGACACCACACATATGTATCCTTTTAGCTCGTAAGAGCACCTTGTTTGCTTGGTTGATAGTTGAGGCCATTAGCCATGTTGTTTTTTCTTTTTTTAGTGAATCTAGGATAGTAGTCACTCGCCTTTTGCTTGCAATTGGCAAAATAGGTTCTTGGATAGTGAACCTGTTGTTACTCATTTCCCGAGTAACACTAGTAGGACTTCGAACATACGAATCCCACGCAACTCTACGGAGTTGCACCTGCCCCATGTATGTGTGTTGTTTGCAGTGTGCATTAGTTGGGGCTGAGCCATACGATGAAACAAAATGTTGTCTCTTATTCTTTTGATTCCATTAGTAGAGCTCACGAATCAAAAGAGGGGCATCTATAGACGCCACATTTATACCCCTTACAACTTAGGCTCCCGTTCCTCAATGATGTTAGAATTCTAAAGCTCAAGGTTGGTTTAGGGCCCAATTAGATGAAAATTGACTTGAGAAAAGTTTTTATAGAAAATATAACTTATTTTTGGAACAAATAAACTATTTTTGGAAAAGAAAAGTCAAAACCCTAGGATATGTGTACGCATGCTCAAGCTCTATGTACACATGCTTCATGCATGCGTACACATACACGTGCATGCACATGCATGCTAGGGTTCTAGAAACTATGAAATGCAAGTTTTCTACATTTAAACTTGCTTTGGAACGAATTCCAAATCGTCTAAAAGCCACCTCGAACCCCTATTTTTTTACTATATAAAGCCATAAAAGGTATTTTTTTCAAGGAGGACAGATTCTAGTGGTAAAGCACATAAGATTCGCTAGAAAACAGTGAATCAAAGAGGGATTTTTTCACAAAACATCCCCAAGTCAATTTCATTTGATTGAGACATTTTCTTATCTTGATTTTTAAGTTCTAAGTTTGCTAATAAGTCTTTGATTTGATTGTGAATAGATTGACTGAGGAGAACTGTCAAAATCAAGCTCTAGAAAGTTCTAGTATTGAGGTAAAGTTTCTAACTTTGGGCCTTCGCTTTTCTTTATTCTTCCTTTTTTTTCTTGTGTTTATATATATGTTTTAATTGCTTTAATATGTTTGTTTAGCTTAGGTTTATTTTGTGTTTGTATTTGAAGCATGTTAGGTTGTTAGATTTGTTCCTTCTGCTGCTCTGTGTGTGTGTGTGTGTGTGTTTTTTTTTTTTTTTTTTTTGGTTTTCTAGGTTAAGGGTTTCGGGTGTGTATGCGTGCACATGCAGCTTGCATGCGTATGCATACTCGTAGTATGCGTACACATATAGTTGGGATGCGCACATATACCTTATGTATGCACACGCATACTCTTGCTTAGAAACCCTAAATTCGTCTTTTGCTTTTTTTTTTTTCTTTTTTTTTTATTTACATGTTTAGTTTCTGCTATGCCTATTTTTCACATTTGTATTTAGATGTTTACTCTATTTTATCTTGTTTTGTTTTGTTTTATCCTTTTGATTGTTTATTAGGGTTCTAAATTGTGTGAATACCATGAACATGCATACACCGTGAACATGCATTGATGTATAGGTGTTGTGATGCGATGAGGTAAGTGAGGTAAGTGATACATAATGCTATGAACATGCATTTGGTTTGTTTGATGAAAATGATATGGTTGATATGCTTGGTTGAATCATTTGATTTTGGGGTTTGAATGCTATAACATATTGATCCTAATTTTCCTTGTGATGTTTCTGCCCTTTGAGATATGCTTATATGCCATAATAGATGAATGCTAGGTCTAGGGATGATTATGCCATGATTTGTTTGCTTTTAGATGCATGCTAATGTGTGTGTGTGTGTGTGAATAACATGTTAAATATGCATTTAATGAGATTAAGACTTGGAACACAATGAGTGGAAGAAAGCCGACCTGTGGGTCGGGTGGGGTTGGTTGCCTAACACCTTCCTATCTCCATACCTAAACTCTAGACATGTGCTCTAGTACAGATAAATCATTCCACGATGGGCTCTATATTTATGGTTCCTAGACCTCAACTAGGTGGCGACTCCATTTACACCCTCCGCCATGGTCCACCCTAGGCCAAGGCGTACTTCCCACAAAGGAGGAAAAAGCTCCACGTCGCGGGCGCTTGTGCCCACACTTGGTCCTCTCAATTCTCTGATTTTATCTGTTTTATACTACTTTAATAATCTTTTGCATAGCTTAGGTTTATTGCGCTTTGATTAGAAGCATGCTAGGTTTAGAATATATGTATTTTTTTTATGTTGCCTGCTAGGCATTTTTTGGTAAGGATGCACATGTGCATGCTTACGCATCTCCACGAACATGCATACACATGCTTCTGCATGTGCAGGTATGTTTAACCCAGAATTGTTTGTTTCTATTTCTTTTTTGTTTTTAATACATGTTTAGGTTTTGTATAGTCTAGTTTGTGCTTAATTAGGTTAGTATGTAGTAGTTTAATGTGTTTTATATGCTTTGATTTATTATATTAGGAATTAGGGTTTATATGTGCTTGAATGCTTGGATGAACACATGTATATGCATTTGAATATGGCCATACATTGATGCATAGGTGCAGAGGTGATGTGATGGAGTAAGGTAAGTAAGATAAGTACATGCATACGAACATAATATGCCTGATGATAATTATAAATGATTGATGCCACGATGCTTGCTGCCTTGTTGATAATATTGCTTTATGATTGTGATATGATTGCTGCCTTTGTACCACATGATGCTATGTAATGTGTAATACCATGAGATAAAGTATGTATACTTAGATGAATGTTAAGTTGTGTTCATGGATGAGATGATGATTATGCCTATTTAGATGTATTTTAGGACATAATGAGATGCCATGTCATGATATGTATGTTATGCCATGATAGATTAATGTTAGGTTGGATGTTGGGATAGATCTAGAGTGTGTTTGTGTATAGGTTAACCTATTAGACCTTTTGATGGAATTAGGATATAGAACACAATGAGTAGAGGCTAACCCAAGGGTCAGGTGGGGTTGGGTGCCTTACACCTTCTCATCCCCATACTTAAACTCTAAACACATGCTCTAGTAAGATCAGTCCTTTCATGAAGGGCGCTATATATATGGTTCATAGAGCTAAAGTAGGTGATGGCTCCATTTTTCATCCTCCACCCAGTCCACTTGATCGAGACGTACTTTCCACGATCTCATCACAAAGCATTGAAACCCACAGCAGTTGATGTTTTAGTCTCCAATCTTAAATTAATGGTTTTTTTTTTTTTAAGAGTTTTTAAGAGTTTCCTAGTCAAATTAGAGTCCTACCATGGCAGCCTATCAATAGGATCAATTTACGAATATAATAAGTCTTCTAGAGCCTATAAATAGGTTTTCAATTTGAAAAAAATAAAAATAAAATTTCTGGTGGATTTCAAAATTCTTTCTTGTGACTTCAAAGAGTCCCTTATGAAGTTAAGGGTTTGCATCTAGTTAGAATGATATCTAGCTAGCATTATTTTTCACGCTTTCTGTTTTGCATCTAACTTGAAGATAAACATCCTAGATAATCCTAATACCTATGATGCTCTCCTAATAAATAAAACTTTACTCTGCAGGTATCAAAGAGGTTATGCAGGTAACCAGAAGGAACAAACTCTGCAGATTTATGCAGACACCAACATAAGAGGTAGATTATTGAAGGACTGGCAAGTCTTGGTAATTAATACCAGATGGCTTATGGAGGATGGATGCCCAATTACGTGGGATATCTTTTGTTGCAAAATCCAAAGAATGGAAGAGACTTTTTGCTAGATATTTTTACCATCTGGTTATGATCCTAATTTATTTTAATTAATATTGGAAAATAAGGATAGAGATGTGTTTTATTGATTCACAGAAATTAATTTGTATTAGGATTAATTAGATAAGTTTGGATCGGGATGAAAAATGATTAGTTTTATTAATATATTATAAGAAATTGTATTTATCTTTTATCTAATTGGAAGTCAAGACTTGTATAAATTCATATACTGATCTCATTAAAAAAAAAGACAAAGTTTAGCTACAAAATTAGTTGTAGCCTTAGCCTACAAAATTAGTTGTAGCCTTACTTAATATCTTTTTATTGAATGTGAATTTTGACAAATCTACCATTGGATTACATCTTCTTCTTATATCCTCCATACTTGCAAAATTTTAAGAAAATTAAAGATCAATAGCTATGTCATTAATAAATTTTTTAAATTGCAAGTTTTTGTAATTTAAAATTATGCACAAAATATAAGCTTATAGATCATATGACAAATGATATCTGATTGACACAAAATTTAACATGTGTATTAAGGGCATAAAGAACATACAATTCAATTATTAGATTTTCAAAATATGTTGTAGTATTTATTTTTTAAGTGGGTTTGTAGTCTTAAGTTACAACCAATTTTGTAGCTAAACTTTGTCCTAAAAAAAAATCATATGTGTTGATAATGAATAAACAATAGTCACAATTTTGTAAGTTCCATTTATTAACTAGTCTAATTTGGAGGTCTCTCAACTCTCTCAAAATAATCCATTCATCAAATTTAAAGGTTTTGGTTTACTTGAATTAATCCGTAAAAAAATTGGGTACATATCACATCTGTCAAAAGAAAAAGTAGCTACGTATGTTGCAGCAAGGGAAGTTTTGAAAGAGAGGGACCGAGGATTTCAAATAATAATTATATTGGTAGGGAGCAAAATATGTTTGGAGGGGAAGAACCGAAGAAGTAGTAAAGCCCCATGGAACGTGACATGTACATCTTTCGGATGTGTAAAGAATGTGGCATGTATCTAAAATAATCTTTTCCTTGGGTTTTTATTTTTATTTTTATTTTTATTTTTTTTACTCCTGATGATTTCTTTTTTATAATCAGAAAAATTAACCAATTAGTTTGATGTAGACGGGGATCAAATCACAAATTTCTTATTAAACTTTATCAATTGAACTAACTGAAACGCGATCAACTGAGCGTACAAGAAATGTCATGAGCAAAATTTAAACCGAACTATGGACTTCTTTTGGGGAAGATACTTCGTAAATAAAGGTAAATAATAAGTAATAGAAAAAGAGGATAATAGACTTTATTTCTAGTTTCTAGCTGAAGATTAGTTAAATAAATTTTCCAACAAGAGAAAGAAGTTGGAGAAGGCAAATATAACCCCCAGCTCTAAAATAAGTAAATAACATAAAGAAGATGAGAAAAAAAAAGGGGCTAAAGTTTCACAATAAATTTTATAATAATTGAGTTGTCAATTGTTCTTGATTCTTATCTGAACCTACTACATACATCACTTTATTATCTATCATATATAACAAGACTTGAAAAATTTTATAAAAAAATTTGTGCCTCAAAACCTATTGTTGTCTTAATTTGATTGTGTAAAGAAATTGAAAAAATGAAAAAAAAAAAAAAATATATATATATATATATATATATTTGTGTGTGTCCATACAAATTCTTTGTCAGAGAATATCTTGTTTTTTCACCCCAAAAGATGGTAACTCTAGGTGTCCCAGTTCTTCATGTTTGACAGGTCCAAGTTAGAGTTCTCCGTCTCCGATGTGAACTAGTAATCGATTTGGGTCCTAGACATAGAGACAATAGAGTATAGATTACGGAGAGTCCTTACCAGTCGTAGCATTATCCACAGGCCACAAGCCAATAATTGTATCTAATAACTTCAGTACATTAGGTAACATAGGTCACATAGTTTGCAGCAAGGAAAACAATGATATTCTCCATTAAATTAGTTTTGTAGCTAGAAGCTCTCTCTCAAAGTGACTCAACCTAAATTTGATTTTGTCCAACTATCCTCATCATTCAAGAGCAAAAGAAAATTTCAAGGTCTATAACATAGCTCCAGATGCAAAGTAACAATATATGATGTTTGAGGATTGGTTATTTTGAAGTTTTTTGGCTAAATATTGCAAAAAAATAAAATTTATTTGTGATATAGACATTATTTAAACTTATTTGGAAAAATGAGGAGAGAATCAAATTTCGGCAATGGTATTATCGAAATTCTAAGAAAAAGCATAAGAGAAGAAAGAGAAATGATGTGATGGACGGAGAAAAAGACAACTGAATTTCAGTTATGTAGTTACCGAAATTCCTGCCCAGAATGCAAGCTGCCCAAATTAGAGAAGTGCTCAAAAAAGAGAGAGAGAAAAAATAGGAATTGTGGTAATGGAGTTGCCGAAATTGTAGAAGAGAGGAGAGAGAGAAAAAAAAAGAAAAAGAATTAAGGTAATGGAGTTGCCACGGGAGAGAAAAAAAAAATTTTGACAATTGAGTTGCCGATAATGTAAGAGAGAAAAAAAAAATTGTGGCTTGCCGAAACTGAAGAAAAAATAAAGAATAATTTTCTTTTACAATGGCAACTTTGGCAAGGAATAAGAATATTTTTTTACTATTTGAAATGAAGTGACATAGATGTGCTGTACAATTTTTTATTTTGCAATGTACAAAACTGCCTATTCAATTTTTTTAACTCTTCTCTCACCTCCAATGTCGGTAACACCACTGCCAATTATTTATTATTATTTTTTTTTTTTTTATCAACCTTACATTTTTGGCAACTCAATTGCCATAATATTCCTTTTTTTTTTTTCTCCAGTTTCGGCAAGCCACAATTCCTTCTTTTTCTTTTTTTTTTTTTTTTTTTTTTTTTTTTCTCCTCTACACTTTTGGCAACTCATTTGCTATAAGAGAGATGCTACGTCTACAACAATTCTACAACATTTTTACAACAAATTACAGGTAGTTAGTTGTTATTGGTTCAAATTTGAAACTAACACTAAGATTACTTTTTTGTCCCAACAAGAATAACCAGTAACAACCTGCCACTTAGAATTTGTTGTAAAAATGTTGTAGACATATCATTTCTCTTTGCGATAATTCTTTTTTTTTTCTCTCCAGTTTCGGCCAACCACAATTCTTTCTTTTTGTTTTTTTTTTTTTCTCAGTTACATTTTTGGCAACTCAATTGCCATAATTATTATTTTTTCTTTTCCCTACAATTTTGGCAACTCCATTGCCTTAATTCTTTTTTTTTTTTTCCTCTCCCCTACAATTTTGGCAACTCCATTGCCACAGTTTTTTTTTTTTTTTTTTTCAGGCAAAACTTGCATTTTGGGCAGGAATTTCGATAACAACACCACCAAAATTCAATTGTCTCTCTCTTCCTTCATCACATCATTTCTCTCTCCTCTCTCATACTTTTCTTAGAATTTTGGCAATATCATTGCCGAAATTTGCTTCTCTTCTCATTTTCCCAAATAAGTTTGAACTGTGCTCATATTACAAATAAACTTCATTTTTTGCAATTTTTAGCTAAAACACTTGTTATTTTGGCCAAAAACTTTTTTTTTCAAAAACATTTTATTATATTTGGTGTGACGAAAAACGAAAGTCAACTGAAAGTGTTTTTGTTTTTGTTGTTATTTATTTGTTTATTTTATAATGTTCAATGGAAAACAAACCAAAAGTAGTATTCTCTCTGTCACATACTGATTGAAACATTTAAATTGACACGATTATTAATTAATGAAAAATGTAACAATGTAGTATCAATTTAGTATTGTTGTAAGAAATAGAGAATTAGTTGTAGATTTTGTTTGTCATTGAGTACTTGAACTGAAAAGCGCCAGTGTCTGTTTGGCATTACTGTAGAAAGTAGTTTTAGTTATTGAGCGTTAGTAGTAGAACTTTGCAATATAATCCTTTTACTAAAAAGTTCTTTAGCATCTTCAGTATTTGGTGAATTATAATGAATAGTACTTTAAAGTTTTGGATTTATGAAGCATGGACAATAAATTATAGAGTTTATATATATATATATATATATATAATTTTCAAATTTCAGTTTTATCCTTAAAACTACTATAAGGGTCCCCTTTAAATTTTCTAGCAAAATTATCAAACATTTTGTAATTATAACTGAAAGAGTTTTTAATCCTCTTAAACCACTTTTCCAACTCTCTAAACAAAACCAAACAGTACCTTAATGTTTTGGGTGTTCAGCAAATACAGTGAATAGTGATTTTAACTCTTAATTTTAAAGCCTGAGTGGTAAACTGTAAACTTTTTTTTTTTTTTAATAATTTTATTTTAAGACTACCAAGGGGTTTGATAGAACTTAAAACCATTTTAATTCTTACTAACAGACACCATCTCCACCCCCCCCCCCCCCCCCCCCCCAAAAAAAAAAGCACTTTTTGGTATTTACAGTTCTTTGTTTTGTTTTTTTGTTTTTTTTGCACTTTATGGGATTTACAGTTCTTTGTTTTTTGTTTTTTTAATTTCTTTTATAGAAGATTTAAAGCTCATTGTTGATTGTACTAACACACAACTAGAGTTTTACGGGGCAACAATTGTTTTGTTACTAACGCCGCGGTTCAGAGGATCTAAAATTTATGGATTTTAATTAAATTCGATGCTCTCCAAAGAATTGTTAAGAGAGAAAGATACAGAAAAAATTAAGAGAGAAATGCACAAAGGCAACAATTTTAGTATTATTCAAGATGATAGAAAGAGGAATTACAAAGAATTATTTATAGATAACTAGTCTTAATCTAATTGACCTACATGGCTCAAAACTATTGGTTCACTAATTTTCGATGTGCTCTTACTAGTGTCACACTGTCACGTGTGTTTATAAAAATATATATATATATATATATATATATATATACACATACATGTAATTAGTGTACTAGACTACTAACCAACTCAGTAATACTTATCCCATTGTAACTAACTATTAACTAACTTTCCTAACCAATTCAATCTTTGGGATCTCATCCATCTAAGCTATTTAGGATTCCTGACATATCCCTCCCCTTCAAAAACTTTGTCCTTAAGGTTTTGTTGATTTTGGTGTTGGCAAATGTGAGTGAATCTTTTGCATGCTTCTTTAGCATATGCAATCTTCTGATGGACCAACATCTTAATAACATTTTAATCACCATGTTCATGCACTTTTCTTTGACAAGGGGCTTCATGTACATGAAGATTAATTCTTTGTAGACTTTCAAACTCTACTCAAATTCTTGATCCTTCACTGGTTCTTCGATCTTGAAGGTCTCATTAGTTCTTTGGATCTTGGATTATTCTCGGATTCTGTAAACCTCCTTTGATTCTTGAACAATTGGAATTTTTGGCTCCTTCTCTTTGATTCTTATGTCACCAACACTTGGACTACTAGTTCTTGACTCTTGAGTGGGACCCTTTATTGGTGGATCATGGATTGGTGTTTGAAATTAATCTTGTAGGATATACAAAGTCCACCCAATCTATGCATATTCCCTATGCCTCCACATTTTAAACCATTCTCATGCCTCTCCTTCCATGTAATAAGAGGTAACAGAAACCATAAGATGTGGTGAAGTGTTAAGAGGAAAGAATTTGTAGACCTTGAAAAGCCACCAAAATGATCTCCACTTTTGAATTTTGGTATCTCTAGGAAACTTTGATGAGGTGCAACGGATTTGATCATCTTAAATTGGTTCTGATACCATTTGTTAGGAATTCAGTGATTCCTAAAGGAAATGAATTTGAATTGCATGGATTTTGACTAATTTCGAGGTAGTCACCTGTCACCCTCCAAAGAATTTTTAAGAGAGAAATGCACAAAGGCTAACAACTTCTTTATTAGTTAAGATGATACCAAGAGGGTTTACATGGATCCATTTATATATGACTAGTCCTAATCTAATTGACACACATGGCTCAAAACTACTAGTTTATTAAATGTTCCATTTACTCTTACTAATATCACATGTGTTTATAAGAAATATACATGTGAATAGCTAGTGTGCTAGATTACTAACCAACCCCACTTTTGCATGTCCGGTTGTAACTAACCATCAACTAAATTTCCTAATCTAATTCAATATTTGGGATCTCATCCATCTAAGCTATTTGGGATCCTAACATGTTTCCTTATATATCAAGGGAGGTTATGGTTTTTTACTCAACAACAAAAAGAAAATGTTTTTTTGCTATAATAAGGGGACATGCTATTTAAGGATTCAAATTTGAACCTCTCTTTTTTAAAAATCAAAAATAAAAAATAAAAAATCAACACTCTTTTTAAGGGGTTTTTAAAAAAAATCAAAAATCAAAATTGAACACTCTTTTAAGGGGAGGCCTGAAGGTACCAGTCAAGCTAAGAGGTTAAGGTAGCGTTTGATAAATTTATTGGTATTCTGGTATAATGCTTTCTAAAATAGCATTATGCCATAATGCCTTTTTATTTTTTTTAATACATTTGGTATTATGTTGAAAAATTTTACTAGAAATTAATTATACTTAATGCAATTGCGTTTGGTTATGTAATTGGAAAATGCATTTTTCTCATCAAATAATAATTTTATTATTTCAATATTAAATAATTAATAATGTTTTTAAAGAATATCCCCCAAAAAAATTAATTATTTAATTTTAATTAGATTGAAAGTTTTTTAATTTAATTTATTTTTTTGATTAAACTCTCTGATGTGACCTTTTTTTAATTTATAATGCTAATTTGGCATTTTAAAATATTATTATAATGACTACGTTAGCTTCATGTTTGTTAGCGGATTAATGGTGCACTCCGTTTAAAAATTTCCATCACTAAAATGATGGAAATGATTAAATTAAAAATGATTTTTTTTCAGTTTGTTGGACTAAAATAGGAACGGAAAAAAAGGGTGGATACCAAAATGAAAAATAGTATAAAATATAGAGACCAAAAATGTATTTTCACATTTCTTTTATTTTTATTTTTTTCCTTTTTTGTATTTTTTGTCAACAGTAATGACAAGGGTAATACAGGAAGAAAAACAGTTAGCATATATATAAAAAGCAAAAACTAATTAATAAAATAATGATTTTTTTAGAAGAATAAGATAAATAAATAATTGTAACATAATAGAGTGTGAACAGGAATATTTTGAGCAGCTTTCCTCAGCTTTGCAGCTTCGGGAAGGACAAGTGATGTGGTCAGTGGCTAGGATTTAGGTACTATTAGTGTTACTATCTTTTACAACTTACAAGAGTTCTCATCTCAGGAAAGTATTGACAATTCCAGTGAATAGTGTATAAATCCTAGTCCTTTTTCATTTTAGGGAAATTTTTTGTTGTACACATTATTTACACAATTTTATGCACATTTAAAAAAAAAAAAAAAAACTGGAAATCATAAAGTCATAATTTCTATATTAGAAATCTCACGGTTTTAATTGTTTTTCAGGTGTGTGTCATGATTTCTAAATTAAAAATCCTACGGTTTTAATTTTTTTGAGAAATGATATGTTTACAACATTTGTACAATATTTTTACAATAAATCTTAAGTGACAGGTTGTTACTAGTTGTTATTGTTGGGGCAAAAAAGTAATTTTAATGTTAATTTCAAATTTAAACTAATAATAACTAATTACCTATGATTTGTTGTAAAATTGTTGTAAATGTAGCATCTCTCAATTTTTTTTAAGTGTGTGAAATCGCACATTTTTAATTATTTTTATGCGTATAAAATAATTTGTGTAATAAATACTACCATTCATTTTTATCTATTAATTGTAAAAGTTAAATATATATATATATATATATATATATATATATATATATATATAAAATCAAACAATTATCTACATGCAGAGATTGCAGAAAGTTGGAGAGAGAGAGAGAGTTAAATTGACATTTGACAATATGAAGCTGGGGACTATAATTGAAGTTCTGCATGCGAAAGAGTGAGACATGATACAGTTGTAGCACTGTGGAGGTGAGGCCCTTCGTCCTAAAAGATTCGTCCTCAAAAAGAGAGAGAGAAAGAAGGACATGGTTGTTGGTACAAAAGAAGAAGATGGTCCAAAGTTTGGGGTAGGTAGCCCATAGCTGGACTCGACCGTGGAGAAAACAAAGGAACCTTTCCCTTTTCTTTACTTGTTTGTTGTCAGAGAGGAATCTAAGCCGTGAGGGGTATAGCTAGAGAGTGCAGTGCACTTAAATACGAAAGAGATGGATGGAGACTGTAGTAGAGTCAAGAGTGTAGAGAGAGGAGTGCATTTGCATAGGGAAAAAGCCTCTCGTTCTTTGTGTTATATGATATCTCTCTCTCAATCAATTGGTCAAAGACAAATTAAGGAGGAAAGTGAGTGATCGAGTGATGCTGGTAAGTGGGAGGAAAGATAAGGACCTGCGAACCCTATTCTTCACACAATTCAAACAATTCTCATTAGGGAATCTCACTTTGTCTATTTCTCTATCCTTGAGTTCTTGTGCCTTTCTCCCCTTTTGCATCTTTTTAAGTTTTAACAGCTCTACACATCAATGTCCATACATGCACATGCTTTCTGATCTGTCCTCACTTTAATTGTGAAACTTTATTCCACACCATCTCCAATTGGTAAATTTTGATGGCCCTACATTTCTATGCTTAATTTGTATTCCCATTGTTTGGACATACCATTTGAGTAAAACAATTCTTCTGGTCCACATTGAGTGTTAGTAGATGTAGATCATCATGGACCATTTCAAATTTAGTCAAGATCCAAAAAAGGACTCTGGGTCTAGGCTTTGGTAAATATACATATATATGACCCTCAAGTTTTGTTATCGAATCCGTTGACAACAACTTGACATACATGACTTCGGAAGAACATAGGGTGTAATTTTATTACCCAAATTTCACTAGTGGTATAAGTATGGCCGACTCTAGGACTAGCACCTTATTGGTTAAGGTCCTATAACGTTATGGAATAATAATAAAAGCATATGTTTGTTGCACTCTCTCATCCACCTCCAAAATCTCAAAGGCTAATGTTAAATCAACCCAGTTGAAATCCTAAATTATTTTAACCAAAAAAATAAAAATAAAAATTGTTAGTATGTCAAATCATCATTAAAAATCAAATTCGATCTCATAATGACTCGATCGATATTTCAGTTTTCCATACAGTAGGTTCTCAACATTAGTCACCTATTCTTCTATAGGGCTACACACCAAACAATTTATTTTTCTCTCTCTCAACATGAATTAAAATTAAAAAATTGGATTTTAGCTTGACTTCACCATGCATTACCTTACCCAACGTAAAATAAAAATCTTTTTTTGTTAAGAAATCATAAAATTTCACTTTTTTTGTTAAATTTTATTTATGAATCATGATATTTAATTCTTTTTATGAAAGTAATCTTGGTTTGGTAATTAAATCATAAATAAGATCTCTAAATAAATTTGTTACCAGCAATATACAAAATAAAAACAAAATGATGAAAGTACAAGTTTGTCCTTTAAAGTTTGTGGTTGTTTTTGTTTTGGTCCCTCACATTTTGAAATTTTTATTTAAATCATTTATATTTGATTTTTTTTTCACATTGACTTTGTCATCCATTTCTGTTAATAATATGTTCATTAAGTGCCAAATAAGTCACATATATTAAAACATATCACCCATATAATACTAAGTTTTACTAGATTACTAACGAAAAATGATAGCATAGCTAATATGAAAACGGAAGCAAACATGAAAGACCAAAATGGAAATTTTAAAACGTAAGTGGCTAAAATGAAAACAACTTCAAACTTTAAGAGCAAGAATGTACTTTAGTTTTTTTTTTTTTAATTAATAGAAAATTTAGATGAAAATATCACAAATGAATAAATTCATGAAAAAGAGTTAGAAGATAATGAAATAATAGAAAATGCAGATGCCAAAGGCCTTATAGCTTAATTGACACCTCTCCATGTACAAAGTGTATGGAAGTTTAAAGGAAAAATGATTTACTCTATGGGGTTACTAGCATGTTGTAATTATCTCTAAAAAAAAAAAAAAAAAAAAAAAACAAACAAAGATAACAATGGAAATATTTACAATGATGTTTATACATATAATATAACAATTAACGATTATATAAAAAGACTTTTTTTCTTTTCTTTTCAAATACATGTATTGTTTATAAAACTTTATAAACAATATATGTTATAGTTATTTCTAAAAAAATTCAAAATTGAAATTAATATAATCCTATTTAAGATTATATCACAAGAAGAAAAAATGGATCAACCATACCATCATTTGAGAATGAGATATTAACAAAACCTAAATATAAAAATTTCATTAGTAATTTTTTACATCTCATAAAGAAAGAAATTAGATTTTGAATAAAAAATTTATAATATAATATTTTAAATAAATTTTATTTAATTGATCTCTAAATCTTAAAAAAAAATTACTTAAAATTGTCACGTTTAATGATAATAGCTTAATTTTGCATATTTAGATCATTATTAGAGAGCATTGTTATACTTATTTTGTGTTAATGCTTGCATTTTATATTTGATTTTGAAATAACATTAAATAATTAATTTGTGATTAAAATAAATTTTAATATGCATGAATATGTCTTTTGTAGGAGGGTGGAATTGATTATAGTAAGTTTTACCAAGAAAGGCACAAGCAGATATGTGTAATAAAGAAGGCTAATGGACTAAATTTTTATGATGACCATAATGAAGTTAAAGAAGGTCATTCAATTAAATTTGAGTCAAAATAGAGTAAGGAATCAAAGAAAATGTACAAAATCCAAGTCAAACTTGGATTAAAATTCCAACTTGCTCAAGCCTAACTATATATTTTAAGCAAAACTTTCTACTCAAATATTAGCTCAAATATTAGATTGCAATGATTCAAGTTGGGCTAGAAGATAACTAAGAGGGCTAAAACTTTGTGATTTTTGAAAAATCCAATTTTGACAATTAAGGGGTTAAAATAGGTGGTTAGGTGGAGCTTGAAAATTAGAGGTTTTTTTCTGAATAAAAATTCTTCCTATAATAGGATTTATGGGCCTATTTAAAGGCTCTTTAGGTCAACTTCAAGGGAGAGCATCCTTAGAATAAAATTAGGTTTTTCTTAGAGTTTTCTTTAATGTAATGACTTACTAGAAACCTTGCTAAGGTAAGGGGATGAAATCCAACATTCTATTGGTATGTTCTTAACAATATTTTGAGAATTTTGAAGCTTATGTTTTTGTGTTTTGAATAAATTTCCTATGTAGAAAAGTGGTTTATGTTTTATAGTTATTTAAATTAACAACACTTAGGATTCCCCGTGAATCAATTCACTGATTTTGTCTTGCCTACAATTAATCAAATTCATAGAACTAGCTTTAGAAAATTAATTCTCTTATGTTCTTATTGCTAAATCAATCAACTAAAATCATCCTTCATATGAATTCTAGTTGAGTTAAAAAAAAAAAAAATCATATTGTTAGAACTAGCAATAGATATTGTGTATGAATCCCTAAATCTGAGTGTTTTAAGATAATATTATTTTCCTCAATTTAATTTTACTCTACCAACCAAATCACAATCTCTTTTCAATTAAATTTTTTTTTTAATCTTTTAAATAGATAATCAACTTCATTCCTTGTGAATTCAACCTTGGATTTACTAAATTATTATTTCACTACAATCCTACACTTGGGAGCATTATTGAATTCAACTTCATGCATATCCCCTCTCGGCCTACTATATATTTACTATTGGTTACCTAAGTGGCATTTGTGCATAGGGAAATTTTTCATACAATGTTAAGTGGCATTTGTGCATAGGGAACAAATTGGATAGTTTTGAAAAGCTTTTGTAGTACCTAGTATTAACCTAAACCTCAAGAGTGAATTGCGTATGTTAGCTTAAAAAAAAAAAAAAAAAGGTTATGGGGAAAAAAAAAAAAAAAAAAAGGTTATGGGGGTTTTTATTTTTGGCCGGGGTCATGGTTTTTTAAATTTATTTATTATTATTTATTGTCAACTTACACGATAGATTTGAAATTCTATGAGATCTAACCAAAAAAAAACAAGTGAGAAAGTTTATAATTAGATTGAATATAACTTCATAAACTTACTAACCTATATCCCAAATGAAAGATTTCCTCAAAAAAAAAAAATATATATATATATATATATATCCCAAACGAAAGAGTTAGTGTGGGCTAACGAAGTGGTCGGATTAGGTTTGGGCTCATGAGCTGGGCCCAAGGTCCCATTCTTGAGTTTTGCTGATTGCAACGCCTTCCTTATCCTGATTCCTGAAGCGAAAGCCTTTAACCTGTAACGGTTGATTGCTTCCAGAATGCCTCCAATCTCAAGTTTTAAACTCTCAAGGCAAGATCTCTGCTCTCCCTTTTTGCTCAGAAGTCATAACTCATAGTCTTTGGCCAAAATGATCGTAGAATATTGCATGTCTCATATAATTTTGTTAGACTGATTTTTCACTTACCGCCTACACTGTGTTTGAGGAAATGCCAACTCGTATTTTAGTTGCACTACGTTGTACTAGAACCCAAAAAAAAAAAAGAATGCCATTATCAAGAAAATAAAATTTCTTACACATCCCTACATATAGAAATGAATTTACAGACGCGGCCAACCATTCATGTCTTGCAATTGCATGCAATTGTGAATATTGTTATTCTAGTGGTGGTCTTTTTTACATGTGTAACGAAACATAGAGTTTAAGAAGAATCCCTTTCATTACAATGTTTTTACTTTTAATTTTTTTTTATTATTATTATTTTTTATGGTTGATTCAAACAAGTTATTTTAGATTAGAAGCCTGTTATGGTAGATTTAAATAAGTTAATTTGGATTACAATGCATTATGATTTGTTTTATTGATAGATTATAGGAAATTGGTCTTGTTATGATTTGTTTTACCTTTACTTGGAAATCGGTCTTCTATACATTCAAACGTGGACAATGAATAAAGATGAGGCATGATTCCCAAATTATAAATTGTTAGCTAGTCTAACTTTGAGGTCTGGGTTCCTCAAAGCAAACCTTACTCTACTTATCTCTCTTAACCAACATAGAGAAAAATAAGTAGAGAATAGTCAAGGAAATTGACCCACCAGTCATGAACCGATTCATTGCTCGGTCCGTCATGCTAGCCTCATAACAAATGACATTAAAGCCAGGCTTGGAGGAGCGATGGCTGGGATGTTTGGAGAATGCAATGAGTTCTTTAGCTGCTAGTCAAATGAAAATATTCAAGTATATGAAAGAGAAGTTCATGGCCTTGAATGCAGGCTTTGACCAGCTCACCAACTATTGTGTTTTTTTGTGTAAGGAGAGAACTCCAATACTTAACAACAACAACATTGGAGGTCAAGTAAGTGCAAATGAAGAAACAACTCGAGATCACCCAACCATTTTCATACTTCCCTAAAATGGTAATATTGGGCTTCCCTCGTTTTAACACAATGGAAGATCCCACAAGTTGGAATTGTAGACTGATCAAAACTTGAAGTTCATTGAATGCTTAATGATGAGAAAGTATCACTACAATCATTTAGTTTTGAAGATCCAGTGATGGTTTCAACTAATGATCCAAGGAGTTTCAATCAATATTTATTTACTTACATTGATAGGTTGTGATGTTTTTGATTGCTAATTGTTGAGAATAATGGATCCCAATCTTGAAATTTTCAAATCCCTTACAAAATTAATATTGTTCAAAAAATGCTATTCTAAATGATCTAGATGCCCCTATGAATAAATTGTGGATTAACTTTAGATTTTTAAGGAGCTGAAAGAAGTTTTTTCTTAGAAGGGAGTCATTTGTCTTATTTTTATTAATATTAAATGACAAATGTTTGTGAGATCTTGATTGTATTACCCCCATATTACATTCCCTATGTACTTGGGTTTGCTTTGTTTTCAATAAAGTTTTCGTTACTTATTAAAAAAAAATGACAATTGTTTGTAGTTTGTATGCTTGATTCAAATAAGTTAGATTAGAATAGAAATTTGTTACGATAGATTCAAATAAGTTAATTCGGATTCGAGAGAGAATTTGATTTGGTTAGACAATGCGTGGTTGGTAAACAAGAGGTCGGTTTTTATCAAGGTATGAAAGGTATTGTCCAATATTCAATATGATTCTACAAAATCCAGTTTTATTTAACGGATTCTAGCCAATTGAAATGATTTTCTGATCAATCCAGGCATCAACTAAGTTAATTTGGATTAAGATAAGTTATGATGACTTTTATTGATAGATTATAGGAAGTTGATTTTCCCCTTAGTTGAAGATCAATTTTGTACAAATTCAGTTGTGGACAATGAATAAAGATAGTCAGAGTTTCCCAAATTACAAATTTTTAGTTAGTCTAACTTGAAAGGTTTGGGTTTCCCTCAAAGAAAGGCTTATTATTCTGATTTCTCTTAACCAAAATACAGAAAAGAACAGAGTTGCCAGAAAATTAATACACTGCTTGCAAATCAATACATTACTCAATTTGTTATGAAAGTTTGTAACAATTTTTATTTTCACCACTCATTAGCAAGAATAAAGGGAACATTCTATAATGCTTATGCTAACACTATATTTGGCTACCTTATCTAGATTAAGAGTTTAAAGTAGCATCAAGAGAAGTTTTTGCCTGATATATTTTGTACTAGTGGAGCAATAGTTGAGGGTTTTGCTGAGGTGAAAACAGGATCGAGTATGTATTTGAGCCATTAAGTTCCTCTGTCCTTGTAATTTTTTCCATTGATAGTGAAAGTGGTATAGTATGAATCATGTAAACAGCTTATTTCATGATCTTTACTTTCCCCTAACATGCTTTATTCTAAAACAGTAACTTGGATTCCTGTGATACATGAAATCAAGAAAATAAATGGGTGTAGCGCTCAAATTTTTTTAGTAGTTTTCAGGAGGCAGGAGCTAGCTAGCATCAATGTTTGAGATCAATACTTCCAAATAATATTCTGTGTCTTCAAATGTTTATAGTTCCTCCACCAATGTAATTAATGTGCGAGTGAAAATTTTGGTGCATTGGTCTTAATTTAGATGTTAACCAATATAAAACATGGCATACAGCTAACCTAGTTCATTTTTTAACGAATTCATTTGATTCTGCCTTTTGAGTTTTTTTTCATTATGCATTGCCTTTCAGCATGTCTCAGCAATCTTAGAACAAAAATTTCCTGACCTCTGCTTCCAATGCATTTTGGTAACTCTATTTCATTATTGCCTTTTAAGTGATGAATGGTTTTGCTATTCCTTGCTTGCCTCTGTAATCTTGTCTATTCTCAAAAGAAACAAGGTCCCATAGCTGAGACATATAGAACTATTATATGCGTCATAGTGTAGTTCTCCGCAAGGATCTTTGACAGAGAGGAACTCCAATGTTCTGAGTTTGTGCTATGATTTATCTTCTTGCTTGCTTCAGCTAGGCATGTAAAAAGGTACTGATGTTCTCATCTCTTCTTTCATGCATTAACACCTAGGATGATGCCAAATTTTGTATCTTATTAGTGTTATGTCATCACATGTATGATCAACCTGGAAACTTCAGTGTATTTAAATGACTGCTCAGCCAGTTATTTGGCCATTCGACATGCTTTTTGTGTATGGAGGTAAAGTTTAATTTCTTATCTATTTGAAATCAGAAAACTTGAAAGATTAGATGAATGGTATCCAGAATCCTCGAATTAGGTCAGTTTATGCTGTGAAAATCCTTTGAAGAGTCATTTGGTAGTACCCTAAGGATTAATTTAATTGAACTATAAGATGTCTCAATCTGCTTGTCATCCATGAGTTGATATAGAAGAACCAAGGACGTCCTTGTTCATCTTATGAGCTTAAAACATGAATCTCTGAAATATGAGACAGTGTAAATTGAGTTTGACATTGTCAAAACTCAGAAGCCTTTTTGATGCTGGTGTAATTACTCCTCTCTTATGCTGCTCTTAGCCATGTAAGAGTATATGGCTAAGTAATCTTAAATAGTAATTTGAACAGTTTTAAAGTGATGGCATAGAGACATTGTTTGCCACTCCGATATCTCTCTGCAATTCTAGCTGTCTTGTACTGACTAATAGTAAAGTGGTCACTGATCCTCTCTGGCTACATATTTTGGTAGATTATTAACTAACCTTCAGATGTGTTCTGGCTTCTAATATGAACACCCTTTATATCATTTGGAAACTTATATGAATAATCAAATTTTTATAAATTGGAGCAAACATTAACCCTTCTTTGCATTCATGATGTTTAATCTGTGGGGAATAGTACAACTTTGAATTTTTTTTTTTTTTTTTTTTTCCTGTTTGGAGTATGTGTTTGTGTGCAGAAAAGGTTGTAGTTTTACTTTTATTGTATTGGAATTTTCATGCAAAAGAAGTCCAAATCTCCAACAATCAAACAATAAAACAATAATATACAACCATGCGCGAAAGCATGTGTAAAATGTATGGTTTGGAACAAACAATATATACATACAAAAATACTAAATGAAAAGGGCAGATGTGAATTTCAAAACTAAGGCAGACAAACTGTTGCCTTTTACACATCCATGCAAACAGAAAGCAATAACAAACAGAACAACGTCAAAATTTTGAAGAGGACAAAGGATCCAACAAGGAATGCAATCATCTGCCATCCAAAACTGCCTGTTCTGCTCTGAAATCTGACACACTGCTTAAGAGGTGATGCAATGCTTTCTCGAAATTAACAAAACCCATGAACCAGAAGTCATGACCATCAATAGTAACAATCTGAATGTACTTCTCTGGTGGATTTTCTCTCATGATCACAGGGTTGATTGTGCCTATATTTTCCAATTGTATCATAACCTGTTCAAGAAACGTATGTCATTGAATGAATAAGGATATTAAGTAGTTAGATATATCACTGCACAGTAGACATGTTTTTTTTTTTTTTTGACTGTGCACAGTAGACATATGTTAATCTCATTATTCTATTGACAGTTCTTGATCGGATAGCGACTTGATATGAGGAAGGAAGTTGTAAGCTAACCCTCAAAATACTTTGGCTAACAGTTGGCTCTATTGGAACAATTGCCAATTGTATTGATTCATTTTGTTTTCAATCTTCTATTTTCTTCACTAGCCTAGCCCAAAACTTTGGGACTAAGGCAGTGTTCTATTTTGTTCACAGTTCAATGGAGATTAGCGTTAAAGATCATTTTAATCTCTACAACTTATTTCAAAAAATGTTGATATCTGTCTATTACCTTGTAATAGCTCCAAGCTTCTTGTCCTGATGGAGCAGTGAAAGACAAGGGGCGATCACTGCAGAAAGCCACATGAGCTGTTGACAGATAGAGTGTTCCAGCTACTGGGCCAGTAGATGTGGAAAGGTAACAAGCAAATGTCTTCTTTAGCTTCTCATTCGGATTAGTTGCAAAAGTCTGCTTAAAGAGAGACTCAAATCCACCTTCTGTTATTGCTTTGGCCGTCAGGTTCACCTTCCCCCATGCAGCTTCCGATACAGATGGCCCAGTCTTAACTGCAATTTAGATGGAGATACATATTAACCACACAACCTTTTTCATCTCGTCTTTGATTAAGTTTTTGGCTATAAGGAGAGTGGGAATGTGAGACTCTTGATCTCTGCTTCATAGGTGTGGTACCCAGCCAATTATGCTGCCCTCAAAGTTAGAACATTTTTCATTTTGATTGTTACTTGGCTAAACTATGCAATCATCTATTTTATCAGCTGTGCTAGCCAATCATGATTACCTTTTTAAACATATACACACTAGTTTAAGATGACTAAATGTTGCGAGTCTTAACTTATTTTGAAGAGTATTGGATAAATAATGATAGGGATATATTTTATTGATTCAAGTAAATTAGTTTGCATTAGAATTATTTAGATTTGTTTTGATAGAATGAATTATGATTTTTATTGATACTGTATAGGAAGTGAATATTGATCTTTTGTCTAGTTGAAAGATGATCTTGTATAAATACATATGTTGACAATTAATAAAAAAAATTGATGAGGATAATTTTTGATTGATCGACACTGGGTGCCAAACCTTCCTCTCGTGCCGAACCTCCCTCGCATGATGAACCTTCCTCGTCTAATCATTGGCCTTACACCTAAACTGATCCCAAAGGGATGACCAACCCATTGGCCATCCAATCCAGGTTGACGATCCAACCCATTGGCCATCCGATCCAGGTTGACGATCCAACCCCCAATCCCGTCGACCCATCACCTAAGGGTTTTCCATGGAACTTGCATGGGGTTCACTCATATGTCCATACATGGAAATTACTTGCATATCACAATCAAAGATCCTACTACACAATCAAATCTCCTATATATGAGAAGGTAATCTCAAGTATCTTGGGACCGTTCTCTCTACAAGAAAATTCCCCCGTATCAAGGGACTCGGGTCAGCTCTCCACTACTATATAAACAACAAACCATAACCCTTTTGAGGTACGTGAATTCTCCCTCGCTTTTGCACTCTTGAGTTCTTGGAGATTCTTCTATCACTGATTTAACCTTAAGAGAGTCTTTGGCCGGCACCCCACCATTGCTCTCTGATTGGTTCTTCTCCTCTTCTTTTTCAGGTATACCCATTGGCATGTGTGTGGACGATCAACTTACTAACGATTTTTGTGTATCATCAAAAATGATCATGATTTATCAAGTTACAAATCCTTAGTTAGTCTAACTTGGTGGTTGGGATTCCCTAGGACTAATACATTTTATCAAAATTTAGAGGTCTCGGTTTCATCAAAGCTACCAAAAAAAAAATTCAGCACATAAGACTAAACTTAGTTTAAGAATTTGAGCTTACGGTGGTGCCAGACGTTACGGGCTACAGTCTCAGCTTTCCTGCTCCAGTTATTGAACATGTGAATCACAGGTTCCAAAGGATTATTGGTTGGCTTGTCCGCAGGAGAGTAGACAATATAAGGTTGGTGGTAAATTTGTTGGTGGTCAGCAGCACTCCACAAAGCAGCCTTCTGGTTATCAGGGTGAACAGTTGGGACTGCTGGTGCTCCCATGATGTGAGTACCCCATTTCTTGGTCTCCTCATCTGATGGCGGAGTTGAAGATGATGATGTTGCTGCTGTTAATGGAGGTTGATGATGAGGCTGTGATTCATCTGTGTTTGTGGATGTACAAAAGGGGTTATAGGACTCAGGTTCTTTGGGTTTGGGAGGTGATGTTGAAGCCGGTTGATGGGGTTGTGTTTCTTCAGGTGTGCCTGTCATGGTCAATGTTTGATTGAATGGAAAGTAGATCACTAATTTTAAAGTTTTGATAAATGTTACCTCCTTAGCTAATTAGAGCTGAGTTTTTATAGAGGAATATTTATATTGGTGTAATATTCTATACACGGTCTTATTTGCTTTGCAATAAATAAATCATATGTTCAAAATCGGCTGTGTGGTGGATTAGGTTCACATCCAGATCCTTAGCAAGATCAACTTTCGAGAAGGGTGTATCCAAAAAAAATCATATTCGAGAAGGGGCATACGGGTCACAATGGATTGGAAATTTAGGTTCATTTGGGCTTGTCGCCCAGTTGTTATCTGAGGAAAACCCCTGGAAGCTTCTAGTTTCCTTGAATGGCATGGTTGCTTCCATGTTCCAATTTATGAAGAGTCCCAGGTGCAGTACGGTACACAAAGGAATGTAATTTACATTCTACTTGTGGCTTTTTTATCATTGTAGATTTCATTTAGCCATGGAAGTTATTTATTGTTGTTTTTTAATTTCCTTTTGACTTTGAGAATGGTATTGGCATTCAGTTTCCACCAATAAAGTTGAATTAACCATGTCCCATTTAAGACGTGGGAAAAAAAATTTGCGAAATCTTTGTATATGTGTCATTTGACTCATTTGGAGTGTAAAATCAATGGCTTACTTATTTTTGAGTAATTAATTTAAATGGAAGCAATATGGCATTAAGCCAATAACTATTTGCGATCAGCTCTCAACGTGTCTTCTATCGTTCATCTCAAAATAAAAATAAAAAATAATAATAATAATAAAAAAAGCTCTCAACGTGTCAAAGTTTTTGACAATCTTCACTGCTACTATCTACTCTTCATTGCTTCTAAGTTGCTCTGGGTCCGGGTGCTTGGAGAAAGAGTGACTTGAAATTGGTAAATTGCGACTTCTTTTTCTGGCATACATGTCATTTCCATTATTGTACAACGAGGGATGTGGGCTCAGGTCAAATTTTTATTGTGTGTGACTGGATATATTATAAAATTAAAGTTTAGTTATAAGCTAGATTGTAACCAACCGTTACAACTTTCACTAAAATAATTAATATGGCTAAAATTTTGAAAATTTAATGATTAGATAGCATGTTATTTATGCTTTAAAAACACATTTAAATTTTTCTTCCAATGGAATATTATTTACTATTTGATTCATAAAGTTATTTTTAAGCATAATTTTATATTATAAAAAATTAAAATTTAAACATTTGAGTGATGCATAATTATTAATCTTTGTTTTTTTTTGTTTTTTTTTTTTTTTTTTTTGAAAATTTTGCAAGTATAGAGGATATAAGAAGAAAATGCAATTTAATACTAAATTTCTCAAAATTCACATATAATAAAAAGATATTGAGTGAAGATAATAATTGATTTAATCAAATTTATAACTAAACTTTATCCTTTAATATATCTATCATATAGGATAAACTCATAAGCCCCATAAGTATGAGACCCATCACATATGAGATATCATATACTATATAATAAAAGTTGGGCTTCAAAGGTATGGCTGCACCAAGAGGCTACTCTCACTAATTAGTAAATTAATTATATATATATATATATTGAATCCTATTCAAACTAAAATTCTATTATAAAAAACTTCTAAACTTAAATCCTACACAACAAACCACATTTTCTTTCCTAAAAAAAAAAAAACAAAACCTATATTTTGACTAAGGGATAAGATTTAACAATAATTTAAAACAAATTTAAATTCTATTCAACCTAAAAGTCTATTATTAAAAATTTCTAAACTACCATCGTATACCCTTGATGTGATGATCACTCCACAAGTATAAATATTTGTGGGGTATAAGAGGCAAGGGTCGGGATTCAAATCTTCAAGAGGGAGCTTCACAAACATATACCCTTAGATTAAGGGTGTGTTTAGATACCGCTTATTTTATTAAAAACTAAAAACTGAAAACAATAAAAAAAATAATTTTCGGGTCACTGTTCATGCTGAAAACACTGTTCATTTTCCTTAATGCACTGTTCATGTTCCATGAACTGTGCAAGAGGTGCTGGTAAAAAAAATAAAAAAAAGGCAAAACACAAAATGCAAAATGTGGATGTGGGATCCAAACACGGTCACTAAGCTAAAATAGAAAAAATAAAGATATAAATAAAATTTAAACTTAAATCCCACACAACCCACATTTTTTTTTTCCTCAAGTTACATGATTTAACAATAATTTAAAACAATTTTTAATTCTATTCAAACTAAAAGTCTATTAAAAAATTTCTAAACTTAATCCAACACATGACACAACCCACATTTTTTTTTTCTTCAAGTTGCATCTTATTAAATTAATATTTTATTAGGTTATTAAGCTACAAAACTCTTAACTAAGGGATAAAATTTAACAATAATTTAAATTACATATAACTTTATTATCTTTAAAAATTCAAATTCTACTCCAACTAAAAGTCTATTATCAAAAATTTCAGACCTTTATATATATTCAGTCATGGCCTTTCGATATATACAATCCATCTTAACTAATAAGTCATCTCTAAAATTAAATCCCAAACAACAAACCCCATGTTGTTGAATTTTTTTTTTTCCAAAATGTAACGTACACTTATGTTTTAATCTAATAAATTCATCTTACTTGCTGTTCTTTTCTTTTGAATTTGCATGCAGGATATTATGCTAAAAGAAGTTTACTATAAAGAAGCAAAACAATGGACACACATTTAAGTTCTTGATTCTCTTATGTAAGTTTTTATTTATTTTTTAATATTCTCAAATTTGAACTCTTTTGTGTATGTTTTGATTTTCAGTTTTGGTTATTGTATTTAATTTGTGAGTGTGTTGATTTTTTCAATTAAACTATCACTAAGAAAAAAAACGGTATTGAGGAACTATTTTATTTATTATTGTTTGTGTTGGCTAAGATATAGATTAAACATAACTCAAATAGAAATAATTAAACTTTCATATCTCATATCAAGAGATTAACACAAAGTACAAAAATAATTTTAAAATATAAAAATAGATAAACACTGATAAAGTCTAAAGACTCTAAACTCTAAACAATCAAAACTTAAAATAAATATTTTTATTAAAATTATTTACTTATTTTATAGTTTATTATTACTATTTATTTAATAATTTAATTTTAATTATTTAAAAATTTGTAAACTTATGTATGAATTTTCATCAAGCCCTGCATCGCACTAAAATAATACTAGAATGATATATATCAAGATTCATGAGCACATGTTACACCAAATACCACCCAATTACATGGGCAAAATGGTTTAGTCTACACCAAAAACTAATTGGTATCTTGGTCTGATTATAAAGAGCTATTATTAGAAATAGACGCAAGTTGAAACTCTCAAAAAAAAAAAAATTTTAAAAGGATCTACTAATTTCTTTTTGGTAGGCGGCATAGCATGGACCGACGCATAAAGACATTTTAATGAGTTGGATGTATAAAGCCAGCTAGGGAATATATAAAAAGCCACCTGGGGATTTTTTTTTTTTTTTTTTTGATAGGAAAGTCGAATACTTCACTAATCAATTTAGTTCAACAACGATGCATCATGGCAAAGAGATTGCTCAATAAAGCAAGGGTTCTCTTCCAACCAAGCAATAAAATCAACAATACTAATAGCATGTTTTGCTAACAAATGCGCTGGTCTATTACATTGTCTACGGATATGGAAAAATTTCACACGATGTAAAAAGCCACACAGGACCTTAATACTTGATACAACTGCTGCCACCGAAGAGGGAGGTGAGGTGTTACCACAAAGAGCATTATATACTGTCAAGGAATTGTCGGTTTGTCATTTAGCAATTGTCGATTCTAGAATTGTTACCAAATCCCTATCCAAAGGGATCTATTTTTTGCCCCCATAAATAGAGGATTGGTTATCATCCTATTGCTACAAACAACACTCCCTTTCGTTGGGTTAGAATGGGTGTATAGATCGGATTGGATCGAATTTAACTGGGGAGTTTTTTCAGCCCAACCTTGAGAGGATGAGAAATTTTCAAGCAACTCAACCTATCACACATGTAGAAACCAATCTAATGAATCGGATTAGGTTGGTGGGTTATGCATATATATTTTATGTCTTATAAAAGATTAAGTCTTTATCAATTATTTAAACACTTTTTTTAATAAATTATTACAATTCAGATAATATGCTTAAATTATATTATTCCAAATTTTCAAATTCTCAAAATACCACAGTCAATCAAACAAACAAAAAATATTGAACATGAGAGTAATAAAATAAATTTATATACATAGTAAGTAGGGTTGTATCAGATGTATTGAAAAAACTATCAACTCAAACTTGACCAGATCTAAAGCTTAAAATAAAATTTTAACCTAACCCAAACATCAAAATTGAGTTCATTGGGTTAGTTGGTTTGATACACACCCCTAATCTCATTGAGATATTGTTAATAGTGCCAATTTAAGTTCAATTATTTCATATTAGAGGTCAAATTGTTCAAACTAGTTGAAGATTTTTAAAATATTTTTTTTAGTATGATACTAAAACATGGTAAAATCAAACAAAAATTAAATTAATGAAGCTAATCACAGCTCCTTGGTCTTTAGTGAGAATTTTCAAATTCTCAAAATACCACAGTCAATCAAACAAACAAAAAATATTGAACATAAGAGTAATAAAATAAATTTATATACATGGTGAGTAGGGTTGTATCAGATATGTTGAAAAAACTATCAACTCGAACTTGACCAGATCTAAAGCTTAAAATAAAATTTTAACCTAACCCAATCTATGAAAACCAACCCAAACGTCAAAATTGAGTTCATTGGGTTGGTGGGTTTGATACACACCCCTAAGTGAGATATTGTTAATGCTGCCAATTTAAGTTCAATTATTTCATATTAGAGGTCAAATTGTTCAAACTGGTTGAAGATTTTTAAAATATTTTTTTAGTATGATACTAAAACATGGTAAAATAAAAATAAATAAATAAATGAAGCTAATCACAGCTCCTTGGTTTTTATTTTTATATATTACAAATAAATAAAATGTCAATTGATTTCAACTTAATCATGATATAATATGATATATGTTCTCTATTTTGAGACATTGTTTTAATTCACAGAGAGAGGACATATGAACAAATAAATTAAGGGTAGATAATAACCTGAGAGTTACCATAGGTTTACATACAATTTCCATGTTAAATTTGTAATAATTTCAACAAAAACTCACATACAAATAAATACAAAAATAATTTGTTTATGCTTGTATGCATGTATCTTTGTATGGTTGCACATTTTGCTGAGGGATTGTATCTTTGTAAGATGTAGTCTCATTTTTCACCTCAAGACAAAGCAAAGTTAATTAAATCATGGTCCAAAGAGCAACAACGGTTGTTTTCAAGCCCCTAACAATGTTCTTTCTTTTCCATGATTCCTTAGATACTCCCAAAAGTGCAGCTCACATGCCTTGAAAAATAAAATAACTTCTTATTAACTTCCTCAAAAAGTTACAAAGACATTCTCATGAAAATGTCCACTTAATGGAATAACAATCTTCTTTAGCTTTGCCAATCCATAGTTGAATTTAGTAAGAATTCACATTAAAAGCCATAGTTGAATTTAGTAAGAAGTCACATTAAAAGCCATTGGGCCAAAGACTTTAATTTACATATATCATCTTTCCTACAATGAAAATCTAAAGATATGAGCATGTGGCTTGAAAATCATTACTTAAAGGATTGCCAAATTCTTTACTTTTTTTATGACGTGGAACCTCACTAAGGCAAAGCCCTCAAGATTGTCATATCTTTTAGGAAAAAATAAATCAAAGACACACCTAACACTAAATGTTAAATTTTTTTTATTAAAGGTTTTAAATATGAAAATCGAAGCTTGTAGACTGAATCTTAAGATCCATGTTGGTGGAACCTCACTAAGGCAAAGCCCTCAAGATTGTCATATCTTTTAGGAAAAAATAAATCAAAGACACACCTAACACTAAATGTTAAATTTTTTTATTAAAGGTTTTAAATATGAAAATCGAAGCTTGTAGACTGAATCTTAAGATCTCCATGTTAAATTACCATACAAAAAGAAAAACATAGAAGCTCAACAAAACATGTATTACAAAATAATTTGTGCAGTCGGAAGGGGAAAAAGGCATCGAATGCCTTCACATTTGTTGAGCTGACAATGAAAATAAAAGGGTCTAGATTGTTCTTGTAGAAGTTATTATCAATTTGTATTAAATTGGAGGAATACTGACTTTAAATGGTGTATATATTGGTTTGCCATTAACTTGGTGATCAAACTTGTATACCATATTACCATCCATGTACTTAAAGTAAATCACTACTGTGGTGACTCTTGAAAGGATGTTATGGGAAAAGCAGATAGGGTATAAGAATTTGATCATCAGATAAGATTTTGTTTCTCTAAATACCAAAATTGTCAATGCACCAACCTCAATGTTACCTTGCGGTTACTACATTGCCATTTTAATATTGATTGCATTCATGTATGCCCATAAAAGTTTGCTCAATAAATTTCTCATTTGTCTAACAGGTACTCAAAACATTTGTTTTTTTTTTGAGAATGAAGTTGTCAAAGTCTGCTGCAAACTTTTTTTTGGACCCTAATTCTGTTCTCACATGGGTTTTGTCAAATATTATCTACCAGAAACTATCATATAAATGCATTGCGAATCCAGAAATGTTGAATATAATTTTATGAATCCAATGCTTTATATCATTGTGTTAGTATGTTAGAATTTAATATTTTTGCCCAGGATTAAGTATAATTTCTTAAGTGCAGTATATTAAGTTCTCAATTAAATTTAAATACATGACTGCATTGACTAAAAAAACACAAATTGTATCTTAAGTTTGTGTTTGAATTAATTAGAGAACCTAATGTACTACCACTAAAGATTTGTATCCAAGTTTCTAAAGAAGTGGAGACATGCATTAATGCACTCCCAAGCTGGGCAAAGGTAAAATTTATTAATCTTTGCTATATTAACCAACTTTATGTAGGGTTTCTAGTAATCTATTATAGAACCATATCAAGATATGAGGATTTTTACTCAATTACCCTGGGGGCTTGGCTCTAAATTGGTCAGATTTCTTTTCTACCTTGAGTTTCAAATTTCAATAATTCATTTTATCGTGAAAAGTTTTTCTTGTTTTATTTTCTATTTCAATTTCATTTTAATTTTCACCTTTACATTTGCGACTTTAAAGAAAATTTTTAATTTTTAATTCATTTATGGTAAAAGACTCGAATACCAATTAGGCAATTACCAATCAACACGGCCTCTAGAGAGAGAGAGAGAGAGAGAGAGAGAGAGAGAGAGAGAGAGGAGGGAAAACAAAACAAAAAACAATTGGAGCCCAAAAAGATATTATTGTTGAAAGTCGGTTGAATCACTCTATTGGGCCCCTGAGCCCAAGTGAAGTGGGTAGATAGACCAAGGTAATCACCAATGACTAATCACATAGTTTGGCCCCTTTTTTCTACTACTTAGTACTTAACACTTAAATTGGGTTGAACTGTTGAAGACTTGAAGTACTTTTTTTTTTTTTTTTTTTTTGGGCTGAAACAGAGACTTGAAGTCCTTGAAGTACAGTTAGAGCATTGATTCACCAAATTTGTGTACTGCATAAAAAATAAACAGTGATATTTAACTTTTACTTATTTATTTTTTTAAATAAACTTTTCAACAAATTCTCTATCATTTTTTTCATCTTATTTAAATATTATTTCTTCATTCATTCTTTTTTTTTTATTATCATTTATTCTTTTTTTAACAACTATATTTTTTAATGAGAAATGTTACGTCCACAACATTTTACGCAATACTTTCACAACAAAATTTATGTGACAAGTTGTTACTAGTTCTAATTTGAACCCACCATTGAAATTATTTTTTTACTCGCCAATATTAACTAATAACAATCTGTTACTTAATATTTATTATGAAAATATTATAGTAAAATTTCTCAATTAAGATTTTTTATTCTTTATATTATTTTTCTTTCTTTCATTTCATTTTCATTCATACGTTCATTTCTTTTGTTCTTTTTCTTTTTTCTTGTTTTTCTCCTCCACATGTCCACTGTCCTATCTCTACCCCCTTCTTTTATTTTCTTTTTCTCCTCAAGAACAATCCAGACATCAGAGAGAGAGAGAGAGAGAGAGAGAGAGAGAGAGAGAGAGAGAGAGAGAGAGAGAGAGAGAGAGAGAGAGAGAGAGCCGGTTGGAGATCAAGGTCGCCGAAAGGACAAAGCCAGTGCATCACTACCACATCCACCACCCTACCGTCGCTCGTCCTCCTCCCCACCACCAAGCTGGGTCAAATCGGCTTGTTCTTTTTTCTTTTCTTTTCTTTTTTTTTTTTTTTTTCATATTTGCTTGTTCTGTGATATGAGAACATTGAAAAGCAACAGAGAGAGTATGAGAGAAAAAATGAAATCCAGAAGAGAGAGAAAGAATTGATATAATAGTAGCTTGTATGATTTTTTAATCAAAAAAATTCAATTGCTAATGTACAGCAATCCATCAGAGTTGATGAGTCACTGTTTATAAGCCCAAAAAAAATCGAGATTTAGAGAATCCACTAAATAGCTTTTTTTTTTAGTTTCATTTTCTATTATAGAGAAAATTTTGGATAATTTTGGATTTAGCTTCGCCTGGAGATGTACTTAGTTACTTCCATAATCTATTCATCCGAGAGAAAGGAGAAAAAAAGAAAACTACTGCTTAGTACTTACACTTAAATTGGGTTGAACTGTTGAAGACTTGAAGTACTGTTTTTTTTTTTTTTTTTTTTTTTTTGCTGAAACAGAGACTTGAAGTTCAGTTAGTTACTTCTATAATCTATTCATCTGAGACAGAGGAAAAAAAAAAGTACAGTTGAGTTAATTACTTCTCATGCATGCCTTCTTTAGAGAACAGTAAGGAAGCTTCCCGAGAGATTCCCGCAAGTGCACGTAGCAAATGGATGCAGACATGCAGTGCCACGAGTATCCTGCTATATACTTAATTATAATCCTCTCTCACTTTTAATACTACTTATCATTACTCTCATTCTCATCCAGTTGTCACTAGTCAAGCAAGCAATGAGTTACTACCATATTTCTCATGAGCCTAACTCTCCTCCAGGCAAGTATAGTCTCCAAGGATTGTTCTCCTCCTCCTGTTTTCAATTCCCTCTATATTATTAGTATAGTTTATTTTCTTAACATTCGGTTTGGTTTAGTTGTGTATATTAATTTGTTCATGCTATTAATGTGATGATGATACAAATCAGGGCCTCAACCGCTAGGATATCCACCAGGACCACCACCACCAAACTATCCTCATCCCCCAGGGCCACCACAGCCGCCACCGCGACCTGGATATCAGGACTACTTCTATGATGGGTACCCACCACCTCCACCTACACACGCTCCCCAGCCATATCATCACCACCACCACCATGACTCATTTCTAGGAGCCTGGTATATATGTGCACTCTATCCTTACTAATTGCACTTTTTTTTTCTTTTTTTTTTTAATTCATATCATTGCACATGATGTGATTTAGAGTCATTTCTTGTTCATGGCCTGCATATTTCTGTGACTTCCTGTTGCCATTTGCAGATTATTACTATTACTTATCTTACTCTTTATTTTTATAGAGAATTGTTGATATATAATCGAGAGCTGATGATATTAATGGGTGATAAGGATATATGTGCCTCTATACCTTCTATTTCTAATCTTGTTCTGTAAGAGATTTTCGTTTTACGATTATTGGCGGTTGGCCTGTGGCTTTTGCATATTACTTGATAGAAGATCCGATTATGAAGCTTGAAAATCTGGCCAATAAAAAAATAGATCAAAATTAATATGGATGTCTATAAATTGTTCCCTTGAAGTTTTAAGGATTTTTTTTTCCTCTCTAGATTGTTTCCTTGGGGTTCTAAACGGATTTAGTTTAGAACAGTATCGAGTTAAATATTAAAAGTTCATGATTAATTATTTCATTTTATTTCAAAAATTATTTACTATTTAAGCTTTATTCATTTTCTTATCCAATATACTCAAGATTTATTCATTTTGAATAAACAATTTTAACTCTCACCACACGACTATACTAATAATTAATAACTAGTTATATTTTATGACTTTTTCTATATGAATTATTATATCTTATGATCTTGTACGCTCATTCTTGCTAATTTATCACTGTCACTATATTATATTAATTTGAGATTAGCTTGCACAATAGTCGAACTTAAATTTGAACTTAACTTGGTTTATTTGCTAAATAAATTAATATAAACCATTTTTTTCCTGAACCAAATTTGAACTTCTCATAAATATATAACTCGGTTTATTTACTGACCTAAATTTGGTAATAAATATTAATCCACCTAACCAACTTAGGTATTTGAAACACACTATGAAAAGGACTTGGTGAGGAAGCCCATTCCTTATCCACGACAAGCCTTCATCGCCTTCATGACTTCATCCGTGAGTGGGGCATAATTCTTTTGATAAGGCAACTACAACAGCTAAGGGTCATGTTCAATAGAAAATATTGACCCGAGAACCAATTGAAATTAACCAACACAAAATCCAGTTGAGCTTGAATCCCTCCTAATTGGATATGTTTGTATTTCAATATGATTAGTCTACTGATGGCTTAAATTTTTCCTGATCATACTTCCTTTCATATACAAATTAAGATGCTGACAGAAGTTCCTCTTTTATTATTTTTCTTAATTCTTCCTTTCATTTGTCATGTTTGCAGTTTAGCTACACTTTGTTGCTGCTGTATGTTGGAGGAGTGTTGCTTGTAAGCCTTTCTTGTGTATGATTATATATACAACTATCGTATTTGGTAAAAATGGGAAGCAGGAACTCTGTTCATGGTAATCCAGTCTAATTCCTTGAATATTCCCATAATTGGAATTTGATTACCTTTATGTCTTGTATTTGATTTGAGAAACAAGCTTGTCTTGTCTGTTATAGTATATGATTATGAATATGATCCATCTGAATCGGGTATTTTAAAGATGCTATACCAGTGTGTGATTCGATCAAATCTTCTTCACCCTAAAAGTCTAATAAAAATCAACAAACTCTACATTACTACCAAGTAAGGAGAATTTGAAAGGGAATTTGTTAATCTTCAGGGGCTCTTTTTGTCGGCAAGGATAACATTTCTGACCCAAAGTAAGCGACACACACAAAGTCAATTTAAATTTATACCATTTTTTTTTAATCTCACAAGGGTAAAAAACGCTAAGAGTCTTATAGCTCAATTGATTAGCATCTTGTGATATTTTTAATAAATACATCTAAGATGTAAATCTCTTGTTCCCATTGTAATTATAGAATGAAAAAGATTTAGTTCCAAATATGTTTGGAGCATTGGGCTCCAATTACTAATAGGAAAATTACATATCACATCATGTGCAATGCACATAATCACCTAGTTGGTTGAGTTAAATAAATCATGTGAAATACAAGTATTAATACCATTTTTCTATTTATAGTTGGAGTTCATGCCTCCAAACATATTTGACATTAGACTTTGTCCAATTAAGCAACATTTTACAAAATAATACACACTAAATTTTTAGGTGAAAATTTCTCTAATGAGAAGGTAAAAATCATGGGAAATGGTAAATCTACAAAGCACTCATACTAACATACGAGGCAATTGTATACTACATTTCTAAAAAATTAGGTTACAAGTTCTTAAAAACTTAGGTTACAAGTTGAGAATACGACAATTAATTAATTAAGTCAAATTTTAAGTATATTTTTAAAATAATTTTTATGTTTATTTTAAGTTTTAAAATTAAGTACCAACAAAAAATTATTTGAAAACATACTTAAAATTAATTTTTTTTTAGAAGCCAATAATGGAGGGCAAAGAAGTAAAGTGACACTCATTAAATTTTTTTTTTTTTAAATATAAACTGAGATTACTTTAATTTTTCAATACTCATTTTACCTACAAATAATTCAATTTAATTATAAATAAAATAGAGTTAGTAAATGTTTTCCATGATATCATATTCATACATTACATTATATTATTATCAAATAATAAAATAATAACGACAAAAAAATCACTATTATTAATAACAACAACCTTGAGTTCTTCCAAATCAATTACTATTATTAAAAAACAAATAAAAAATATATATAACTCACAGCTGTTATATTTCTACAAAATATTAGTAAATATATAGTATAAAAAGGTTAAATTTCAAAATTACTCTTTAAGTTTTATTACATTTCCTTTCAATCCTCTAAGTTTGCCATCTGTCATTTAAGTTTTCTGAGTTTTAAAACACCCCAATTCGGACTTCTATTATCTTGTCATCGTCATTTCCCCTTAATTAAAAATTTAATTTAATTTTTATTTTATTATTTATTTTCTAAAAAAATACGTAGAAATTATAAAGAAAAACTATTCGGTAAACGTAAGCCCACCCAGCCTCCCCGTAATATCAAAAAATCTCCAAAATTATTCGGTAAACCTATTATTAAATATTTAATAAATAAATACTCAAATGCCTAACTATATATTATTTTTTGCAATGTAGTAAACTTTTCTCACATGCTATGTATATATATACTCCACATGCTTTGTTTGTAAATAAATGTTTGAAGTAAATATTCACATGCTACATTATAAATAAATAAATACTCACACACACACATATGTATATTGTTTGTATAAAACATTTTTCAAAAAACAAATGCCAAGTATTTAATTTTTTTCACTAAAAAGCTAACGTTGGAATGTTTTTCAAATAGTTTTGGAGAATTTGATTTTACAGGAGGCTGGGTGGGTTTATGTTTATCAAATATTTTTTTCTTTTTAATTTTTTTAATTAAAAATTAAAATTTTAATTGAGGGCAAACGACGTAGTTTTGACAAGATAATGACAAGAGTGGATGACAACTGACAAGAGAACGAAAGTTTGAATTTGGGTGTTTTGAAACTTAGAGAACTTAAATGACAGATGACAAACTTAGATGATTGAAATAAAAAGTAGTGAAACTTAGAGGATGAGTTTTGAAATTTAGCCTATAAAAAACAGACATAAGAAAACACTTCAAGTAATCATCATATAAAAAAAAAAAATCCAAATTCATGATGCAAGCAATCTAGAGAGTGCAAGTGAGAGGGACTTATCCGCGTGGTTCTTCAGCGGAATAGTGGGATGGCTGCAATTGGATTCACTGGTCTTTGATCTGTGGTTGCTAGTGGCCTTGAGAAAGAGGGAAGACATGTTTGGACAGTATTTAGATTTAAAAAAAAAAAATTTTGTTAGGTGCATATCTAACACTTTATTCCTTGTATTGGACATGGGTACTTCGCCAAAAATGATGTGTCTATGCTTCATAGGTGAAAACTCTCACTATCAAATGATGTGTTTACTATAATTATCTATATTATTTTGTTGAGAAAATTTCAATCTATGGCATATGCTCCTGATGATTGATTTTTATCATTAGACCAAAACACCAATCGGTTTTTTGTGTAAGCAGGGATTGAACCCCAAATCTCTTATTCAACCATTAGAGACTTTATCACAATGAAAGTTCCACACTAAGCACAAGGATAGTTGGGTGTTTAAGGCAATGAAACCAAGGTTAACTTGATGAATTAAAAAAAAAACAATTTTATTTTGAATTACAAATACTAATCAAACTAAAATTAATTTTAAAAAATGGGAAATCATGCTTGATGAATAAAAAATTATTATTCTTTTAGAAAATCAGGTTTACTTTATCTTAGATAAGACGATGCATCATAATAAATTTTAATTTTGGTGTAAAGAAAGAGATAAAGATTGTTTGGTGTGTAGCCATGTAATGACAATCTATCATGTATAATATTTTGGCTTACAAAAATTAAAGCATCAAAACAAATTCCAACCACCCCCCCCCCCCCCCCACCCCCCCTAAATTTTATGGTTTTCAAACTGGGACGAATATTTTGGAAAGAAAAATAGTAAAAAAAAAACATTTTTATTAAAAAATAAAACCAACCACTTATTATCATACAATCTTGAATAATACTAAAAGTATTACAAATTTTACTACATAAAGCACACAAATTGATGTGGCAATAAATGTATTGATTGGTTTCAATCATCACATAAATGAATGTTTATTTTTATTTTTATTTTTTTCTGATTTGTAATAGAAATTAGTAATTTTTCTAACATCACTCCACAATTTTGAGCCTTTTTATAATGAGATGTAGCCTTTTTGTAAAGGGTGAAATCATTAAAAAAATCAGGGTTATTAGGCTACGGATAAATTGCCTAGGCATTGAACCGCCATTGGATGGACAGCCTCATTGCATGAGATTAGTTAATTTGATCAAAATTATTTTCAACATCATTTTTAGACTAATTGTTTTAAGTCTATTACATTTTTTTTTTCCAGAGAAATTAAGGTTTAATTATTTTTCCTGATAAGTATGATGAGATTTAATTCTACAATATATTCTCTATGAATATCATGGTTACAATTTTTATCATGCACTTAGCTTGTAAAACGTGTTTGGTTAATTATGAAAAAATGACATTGTACATTACTTTTGAGAGAGAGAGAGAGAGAGAGAGAGAGAGACTTCTAGTACTGAAATCAAAAGGGTGAAATCTAGATCCATACAAAAATTTGAGGCTTCAAAGAAAGAAAGCGAAAAATGAAATTTGAGTAGAGTGAAAAATTGCAACATGAGATAAAATTCAAATCTTGATATGATTATTGAAAAGAAAATCTTAACCAATCATAAACTTGAGTTTGCAATGGTTAAATTTTCCCCCTTTTTTTACAACTATTGACATAATCTGTTGTAATTAGAGTATAACAATAGTAATATTATCACAAGTCAAGTCAGTAATTTTGAAAAACATCGTGTTTCTACTTTCTAGTGTTACTTGGGTTGCTGGCATCAATGTGACATCTTCTCCTAAAAACAATCCTTTTAAAAACTATAGTTAGTACATGTATAAAAATATGGATATAGAACTGGACCTATATCTTACCTTAAAACAAGAAAAGTATTATGTACACAATACTTTTATAATAAATTATAAATGGAAAGTAGTTATTGATTTTAGTTTAAATCCACGACTATTTTCAAAATATTAGGGGTATATAAACTTTTGTTTCTCTTCACTAGTGAAAGTTCTCTCTAGAGACTTCTCCTAGGTTGTAAAATTTTCCATCCCTTCTTTTGAAGGCATCTCTATCCCCTTTGGTAACACAATTTCCTTAGGGCTTTGTGGGGGGGTTTTTTCTTTCGGAGTTATGGGGATACAATACTTCTTCTTTCTTTCTAGTTGCTGTACTCTCTGTTGCTTCTCTCTTTTGCTTTTTGTTTATCTCTTACCAGTCATGGATGGCCTAACAAACCAGTGGAAGACTCTCTCTCTTCATCGGAAAGGGAAGGTCATGGGCTTTGTTTGACAAAGGAACAAGCTACAATTGAGTTATGAGGATACAATAATTACTTCTTCTTTCTTTCTAGTTGCTATACTCTGTTGCTTCTCTCTTTTACTTTTTGTTTATCTCTTACCATTTATGGATGACCTAACAAACTAGTGGAAGACTCTATCTCTATCAGAAAGGGAAGGTCATGGGCTCTGTTTGACGAAGGAACAAGCTACAATTGAGTATATGACCGTAGCAAAATTGTTAACCAAATGACCATTAAATATTGACACTATTGCAAAATCCTTCACTCCCCCTATGGCGTTCCACACAGGGTTTTAAGGTAAAAAAAATGAAGGTAATCATGTGGTCTTTGTTTATATTTGGAAACAAACTTGAAGTTGATAGAATACTATCGAGTGAACCTTGGTCTTTCGACAAACATCTGATGATAGTTCAACATTTTAACAAGGATGTTGTTCTAAGTGATTCAGATTTTCACTTTGCTACTTTCTGGGTTCAAGTCCGTAACATTCTGGCAAGGTATAGAAATTGAGGGGGTGGCAGAACAAATTTGTGGAGCTATTGGAACGATAAGCTGACCACAAGATGATAACGATGGGAATGAAGGTAGCTTTATTGGTGTTCATGTTACCAATGACGTCTCGAAACCTGTGTCATGGAAGGATAATTTCCCTAGCCAATGAGAGAGCACAATGGGTCTCTTTCAAATACAAAAGACTACCAAATATATGCTATTGGTGTGGCTGCCTTACACACGATGATAGAGACTGTAATGTTTGGATTGACAGTGAAGGTACCCTGGATCTAAATTCCTAAAAATTTGAAGCATGGATGAGGGCACCTGCTTACTCGGCCTCCAAGTAAAACGTTGTATCAGTACCAAGATTCTATAAACGAAAATCTAGATGTGCCTCTCCTCCAACTCCAACTCCAACCAGTAGTTCACCAGAGATAAGGCAATGCAATTCAGTTATGGTATGCTCGAAAGTTGACCACAATTAAAATTCTTTTCCTTGTGGACGGGAAAAAATTAATTCTTTGGAAAAATCTCATTTGGTATAAAAGGGGCAATCAATTCACCATGATTTGGCCAGCTCAATTCCAGATTCTCAGGTTAAAAGAATAATCAGGATTCTTTCCGAAACAAACTAGAGGAGATTGATCGTGATTTAAGGAAATACAATTTATTAAAGAGCCTATTTCGAGGGACAGCTACATATACGAATAAGGAAAAAAATGGATTTGAATTTGTGAGTGACCAAGACTCTACTCCTATAGGGCCAAAGACTATCCACCCATATCCAATTTACAGAAACTAGAGAAAACCTAGCAAGAACCACGATGGAAGAGGGTTACCAGATCAGACCCAATTGTGGACACAGTCATGGAGGAACAACTGGGGTAGAAACAAAGCATGCAGTGTGCAAACGATCATTCAGTTTTACCAAAAAGAAGAGTGGTTTCACAAAATGATAAGGAAAATATTGAGATATTGGCGGAGGCTAGTTTCCAGCCTTGCCAGAAGTAATGAGTCTCCTATGTTGGAACTGTCATGGGCTTGGGAACCAACGTACAGTGAATCAACTTGCAGATATGGTGTGGGCAAAAGATCCCTCCGTCCTGTTTATAGCCGAAACATGGATGGATGAAGCAAGGCTAACTTGAATTCAGAATAGATTGGAGTACAAACACAAATTCGTTGTACCCAGAAAATATAAGGTAGGTGGTTTAGTACTTTTCTAGAAAGATGAATTTAATCTTGAAGTGCAAACTTTTTCGAAGAACCACATTGACACCACGATAAATAAAAACACAGAAGATGAGTGGAGGTTTACAGGGTTTTATGATGAACTAGATACAAGCAAGAGGCATGAATCATAGGATAGATTATGCAGTTTGAAAAATAGAGGTTATGTGACTTGGATTTGTGCAAGTGACTTCAATGAAATCACAAGATAGTTGGAAAAGAAGGGAGGTAGGCTACGACCTCATAGCCAGATGCAGCCATTTTGCGAAGCACTAGATGAGTATGGATTTATAGACATGGGGTTTGTAGGGTCGAATTTTACCTGGCATAAACACTTGATAGATTATACAGTGTGGGAATGGCTAGATAAGGCAATGGCTACAAACAGCTGGTTTACAAAATTCCCAAATACAAAGATTTATCACCTGGATGTCACACTATCAGATTATAAACCTCTATGGATTGTCCCAGAAGTTATGGATGGCAAACAACAACACCCTTTCTGCTTTGAATAGATGTGGATGTCCGGAAAGGGTTGTGAGGAAACAGTAAAAGTTGTATGGAAGCGAGACTTTGATGATTCACGAGCAAAAACAATTATTAGAAAATTTGATAAATGTGGATATGAACTTATACAGTGGAGCAAGAAACATTTTGGTAGTGTTCGTTGGGAATTGGAAAATAAAAGGAAGCATTTGGTGGTAGCTAAAAGTATTGCTAGCAGTGGGGAAGATGCAAGTCGTATGCAGCAGCTGGAAAAAGAGATTAATTCTCTATTGGATAAGGAAGCGAAGATGTGGAATCAACGCTCAAGAGTAGCTTGGTTGAAAGATAGGGATTGAAATATCAGATTTTTCATAGTAAAGCTTTGTAATAGAGACGTAGGAATTATATTAAGGGTATCTATGACAGGTTGTGACATTGGTGCACACATCAAGAAGGGGTAGCTGATACAGCAATTGATTTTTATAAAGAGCTGTTCACTTTTAGCAATCCTTGTAATTTTGAAGAGGTGCTGTTCGAAATTCCATAGGTAATAACAGAAGAAATGAACTCAGCCCTAACTTGTACTTTTACAGCTGATGAAGTGTAAAGAGCATTGAAACAAATGGAGCCACTAAAATCTCACAGTCTTGACGGTATTCCCCCCTTATTTTTCCAAAACTAATAGTCCTTAGTCGGCAATGATGTTAAGGAGGCTATTTTATTGTATCTTAATTTTGGATCCCTCCCCAAATCCCTTGGTCATTCTTTTTATTACCCTTATTCCTAAAGTAAAAAACCCAAAGCATATTTCCTAATTTTGTCCTATTAGCCTAAGCAATGTCTTGTACAGAGTTTTTTCAAAAGTTTTGGCCAATCGCCTAATGGTTTTTCTCCCACAATTGGTATTTGAACATCAAAGTGCATTTATGTCTAATAGATTGATCTCGGATAATATTCTAGTGGCTTTTGAAACATTACACTATATGCATAATCACAGTGCTGGGAAAACAAGTTTTATGGCAGTTAAACTTGACATGAGTAAAGCCTATGACAAGATCGAATGGAGTTATATGGAGAAACTCATGGTGAAGATGGGTTCTAATGATTGGTGGGTTAAGCTCATGATGGAGTCATCACTATAGCCACATATTCCATCTTGATAAATGGGGAGCCACACAGGGACATTAGGCCGACTAAAGGACTTCAACAAGGCGATCTTCTCTCGCCTTACCTATTCCTCTTATGTACAGAAGGTTTACATGGATTGATTAATCATGCTACCACATGAGAGGAAACAAAAGGTGTCTCTATTTGCAAAAATAGACCTAAACTAACGCATCTTCTATTTACAGTTAATAGTGTTTTTTCTTTTTTTTTTTGTAGGTTTAATGAAGCTAATGCCAAAAGTTACTGCATATTCTTTCCACCTATGAAAGAGCTTTGAGGCAACAATTAAACTGATCAAAGACAAATTTATTTTTCAACAAATCAACCCTTCATGAAATGCAAGATTTGATCAAGGAGACCTTTGCAGTGTCGATCGTGGAGCACTACAACAAGTACCTAGACTTACTGGTAGAAGAAAAAGGCAAGTTTTGATAACATCAAGCAACAAATTTGAAAAAAAAAAAAAAAAAACTCCAAGGTTGGGAAGGCAAATAACTATCACTGGTGGGGAGAGAGATTTTAATAAAGTCAGTGGCTCAAGCCCTTGCCACATACACTATGTCGTGCTTTAAACTTCCAGTTGGTTTGTGCCAAGAGATTGAGGAGTCCAAATCTTCTGTCTCACTTTTCCTGCTCCACTTAATACTCCATCAATAAAAACATGTCACATGTTCACCTAATTAATTAAATACTACCATTAATTAATAATGATAGTATTTAAGTCAATAATGGTAGTATTTAATAAATTAGGTGAACATGTAGCATGTTTTTATTGGTGGAGTATAGAGTGAAGCAGGAAAAGTGGGACAGAAGATTTGGACTCGAGATTGAAACCCTTATACACAGGTTTTTTTGGGGGCAGAGGGGGGACAGTAAAAAGGTTCATTGGGTAAAATGGCAGGAGTTATGCAGGCCAAAATCTCAAGGTGGGTTAGGATTCAAAGACTTAACAAGGTATAATGAAGCTCTCTTGGCAAAGCAGACTTGGTGTCAAGCATTATACATATTCTTTATTTTGCCAGGTTCTTAAAGCTAAATACTTACCACAATGTTCTATAATGGAGGCAAAAAATCCAAGCTCTGCATCCTATGCTTGAAAAATATCATCAAAGGAAGAGAAGTCATAAGGAGAGGGGCAACGTGAAGGATTGGTGATGGGCATTCTATTCTCGTATGGAAAGACAACTGGCTACCTGGAAAAGACACGAACCCTATGCCCTTGTTGGGCTTAAGATGCAGAGGCTAAGCTAAGTCTCTTTATAGATCCTGAAATTCATTTGTGGAGGGAGGAAATGTTGGACAATTCTTTCTTGGAATTTGAAGATGAAAAATTTAGTCCATGCCACTATGCTGGACCCAACAACATGATGTACTGACTTGACCTCATAACCCGACTGGAATGTACTCGATGAAATCGGGGTATAGTTTTCTGCAAAATGAGTTCCAAAATCAACAATGTGGACCTTCTAACTCTGAAAATTTGAAACCTCTATGGCAATCTATATGGAAGCTTCAGGTCCCGGCCAAGATCAAGAATCTGATTTGGAAAGCTTATCGAAATTCCCTACCTTCGAAGACAAACCTAGTAAAGCAAAAGGTAATAACAGATGGTACTTGCAAGATTTGTAAAACTCAACAAGAAGACGTCATTCACGCTTTGTATCTTTGTCCAAAGCTTAGTGATTTCTAGAAACAAAATCCACGGTGGCAGCATAGTTTTTTGCAGCAGAGCACAAATTTCGTGGACGTCATGGGATTTATTTTGACTGAGAAGAGGGACCCAACGCTATTTGTGTGGATGATGTGGCTGCTTTGGAATCATCGCGACAACCTCGGACTGGGAAACCGGTTTCCACCTGCAACAATTGGAATATTTGTTTTAAAAAGATTCAACCTATAACATCCGCTCTTGATAATAGCAACTGGTTTTTAGTATAAACAGAGATTGAATTCCAAGCCTCTTATTCAATTATCAAAAATTTTACCAATTAAACAAATTGAAACCTACAATTTGTAAGAAACATAAATGGCCATAAGTAAGGGATGGAGTGTCATTTGTAAATAGGAGGTGGTTTTTAATATTTTCCAAAATTACGTTTAAGGTTATTGTAATTTAACCATAAATACATAAAAATAATAAAGGAAGGTAAGTAGTAGGATGTGTCCTCTACTTTCACGACTTGGAAAACTGTGGATTGGAAATTCTACTCCATAGGCATAGGGAAAGTAACTTTTTCTTCTTTATCTTATGATAAGATTTTTTGAAAAATTTACAATTTATTGATAACTGACTTTTTCATATTTGTCTCTTTATGTCCCCTTATATTTGATATCTGTGGCTCAATTGATCCTTTTAATGCTTGGCTTATAAATAAGTTTCTTTCAATAAGAAGTTTTTAATCTCTCTCAAACATTCAAACAAATATGAAGCCAAATCTTTTCAAAATTCCACCATGTGAATATTTTGTTATTTATTATTAGTTTTGGTTGAATTTTGATTAGTGCAATGGTTATTACATACAGACTAGTACACACACCATGCACACACATTACTTTTAACTGCAATCGTGTAATATTATTTTTCATTTTGATTATATTGTTGTTTATATTGTTTTAAAAACATGTGAAGATATTTAACACTTGTTACCTATCTGGTGCATTGTTGGCTTATAGTGTTTATATTGTTTTAAATACATGTGAAAATATTTAACATTTTTTACTTATTTTGTGTATTGCAACTAGGGCATTATCATTAGGTGTGTCAAATGCCAAATATTTGGCATTTGACACACCAAACACAAAAAAAAATCCCTCTCTGAGATGTTTCAAATGCCATAATTTTTACTACATGTGAACAGTACCGTTCCAGGTACGGATTGAAATGCTAAAAAAAATATATAGTTTTTAATTCATTTTCTCTTTCATCCTTTATAACTTTCTCTCTTCTTTCTCTTTCTTTTACTTTTTCTTCTTTCTTTCTCCGCCACTCTTTCATCTCTGTCACTCTCTTTTCCTTTGTTCTTCTTCCTTTTCTCTCTTTCTTTTTCTTTTTCTTATTTCTTTCTCTGCCACTCTCTTTTCCTCTTTTCTTTTTCTTTCTCCAAAGCTTCACCTCTCTGTTTTTTCTTTTTTCTTCTTTTTTTTCCTTTTTTCTTTTTTCTATCATTTTCTCTGCTCCTCTCTCTCTCTCTCTCTCTCTCTCTCTCTCTCTCTCTCTTTTCTGGTCACTCTCTCTCTGGGTGGTGGTGGAGTTATTTTTTGGGTTTTTGTGGATTTTTTTTTTCTGGTTGTGGTTTATATATATATATATATATATATATATATATATATATATATATATATATATATATATAAGGTGTTGTTGGTGGATGTACGCTGGTGGTGGCTATCGGTGTTGTTGTGGCAATGGTTGTTGGTGGCCATTGTTTCAGTAGTGGTGGTTGTGGTTTGTTTGATTTGGGATGGGTTTTGAGGTTTGTGAATGCGGGGGGTTGTTGTGGATTTTTTTTTTTTTTTTTTTAAGGTGGCATTGGTAGATGTGGGTTTGTGCCGGTGGTGGTTGTCAGTGTTGTTGTGGCAATGGTTGTTGGTGGTGTTGCGGCAGTGGTTGTTATGCCGTCGTTATTGTTGTTGATGATGATGATAGGGAGGAGTTAATATATTATTTTAATATATAGAATTGAAGAATAAAACATCTGATAAATGGGATATTGTAAAATGATGTGGTAAAATAATAAAATAGGCTTTTAGTGTGTTAAAATGGCATTTTTTATGATGATAAGAATGCTCTAAGTAAATAAATCGGGTTCAAATATATATATAACTAGTCGCTAACCCGTGCGATGCACGAGATAGTTAAATAAAAGGACAATTAACCAACATCACGTTAAGGTAAAAGAATTAGTAAGAGACTGATTTGCCCACCAAGAATTTAAAAGAAAAAAAGATTGATATAATAAAATTAGAAATAGAAAATTGGGTTAATAATATGCATATTATAGACATTTTGCTAGTTAGCGTTTAAAAAAAAAATAGATCTGTCATAATTAAATAAAATACAATGGGAATAAATATTTAACTTCTATACTTTTCATTAGTTTAGAAGTGTTGTCTAACGTAGAATGTTATTGGATTGTAAGAAAGATTTTTATAAAATGTTAATACCATATATATATGCTTATATTGTCAATGTCTCACTGCAGGCATATAGTTATTGAAACCTACAAAGTAATTTACAATTCTTAAATTAATAAAGCAAAATTCCCAAAAGTTATATATATACACACACTCAAAACTGATATAAATTACAAAGATAAAAACAAATCTTATTTAGTCGTATTAATAACAATATAAACAATTCAAAACATGGAACATTATCAAATTTATAACACATAATTTCATTATCTTTTACGTTGAATCCAAACAAATAATTAATTGAAATTAATCCAAACAAATAATTAATCAACCAAAAATCAAAGCTTTAATTAAGAAAACAAAAAATCACATGAACCCAAAATAAAAATTCTCAATAAAGAAAAAACATATAAGGTAAAAAATTAAGATCAACCTACTAAGACGCAAATACCAAAAACCTCAAAACTTAAACCTTCCAAATTTTATAGAATCCCCAAATTCTACTTCAAAACCAAACAAAACCCTTCAAATTCAAAAAATTCATATATAATATACCAAATAAAAATTTACCACACCTTGGGTTGGAAGATATAGGTTGCAGTTTTGATTTTTCTCCAAAAAATAGAGATGCTTCATCTGCTGTATACAATATAAAATAATTATTAGAAATTTCAACCCAAAAACCAAACCCACAAAAACACTATCAAAATATAGAGATTAACCCAAATACTTAGAAGAAAATAAATTCTAAACATAACAAAACAATAAGATAGAACGAAAATTTCAGGCACATATGAAAGCAAATAAAAAAGACAAAACCTACGTTTTTTTTTTTTTTTTAGTTGAGTCTCTCTCCTTCTTATTTTTTTAATTTTAAAGTGAAGTTAGGTTTAGGATTTTGAGATGGTAATTGCTAGGGTTTTAAGGAGAGAAGAGAGAGTCATACCAGAAGTCTAAATAATATAAACAATTCAAAATATGGAATATTATCAAATTTATAACACCTAATTCCATTATCTTCTACGTTGAATCCAAACAAATAATTAATTGAAATTAATCCAAACAAATAATTAATCAACAAAAATCAAAGTTTTAATAAAAAAACAAAAAATCATATGAACCCAAATAAAAATTCTCAATAAAGTAAGAACATATAAAAATTTACCACACCTTGGGCTAGAAGACATAGGTTGCAGTTTTGATTTTTTTCCAAAAAATAGAGATGCTTCATCTGCTATATACAATATAAAATAATTATTAGAATTTCAACCCAAAAACCAAACCCATAAAAACACTATCAAAATATAGAGATTAACCCAAATACTTATAAGAAAATCAATTCTAAACATAATAAAACAATAAGATAGAATGAAAATTTCAGGCACATATGAAAGCAAATAAAAAAAGACAAAACTTATGTTTTTTTTTTTTTTTTTTTTTTTTTTTTTACGTGAGTCTCTCTCCTTATTTTTTTAATCTTAAAGTGAAATTGAGTTTAGGGTTTTGAGATGGTAATTGCTAGGGTCTTAAGGAGAGAAGAGATTTTGGTATTTTTATGCAAAAAACGTTATTTTAGGTCTAGGTGATTTATTTCCTTATTTTTAGGCTCCTTTAATGTTTTTTTAGGTTAAATTTGGTTCCTATTATAGTTAGGTATTAATTATGGCTTATTTTAGAATATATTTTCTTGTCCATCAAGTTTTATGGAGCCCTTAAATAGGCCTCCAAGTTTGTATACGTTTTTCAATATTATTGTTATAAGATATAAAACCTAAAATAAAAAGAATAAAAAATAAAAAGAAAAAGAAAATAGTGATGATGTGGAAAATCACATGAACCCAAATAAAAATTCTCAATAAAGTAAGAACATATAAAAATTTACCACACCTTGGGCTGGAAGACATAAGTTGCAGTTTTGATTTTTCTCCAAAAAATAGAGATGCTACATCTGTCATATACAATATAAAATAATTATTAGAATTTCAACCCAAAAACCAAACCCATAAAAATACTATCAAAATATAGAGATTAACCCAAATACTTATAAGAAAATCAATTCTAAATATAATAAAACAATAAGATAGAATGAAAATTTCAGGCACATATGAAAGCAAATAAAAAAAGACAAAACCTACGTTTTTTTTTTTTTTTTTTACATGAGTCTCTCTCCTTCTTATTTTTTTAATCTAAAGTGAAGTTGAGTTTAGGGTTTTGAGATGGTAATTGCTAAGGTTTTAAGGAGAGAAGAGATTTTGGTATTTTTATGCAAAAAAACGTTATTTTAGGTCTAGGTGATTTATTTCCTTGTTTTTAGGCTCTTTTAATGTTTTTTTAGGTCAAATTTGGTTCCTATTATGGTTAGGTATTAATTAGGGCTTATTTTAGAATATATTTTCTTGTCCATCAATTTTTATGGAGCCCTTAAATAGGCCTCCAAGTTTGTATACGTTTTTCAATATTATTGTTATAAGATATAAAACCTAAAATAAAAAGAATCAAAAATAAAAAGAAAAAAAAATAGTGATGATGTGGAAAATTGTGAAAGCTTCAAAAGTTTCGGTTTTATATAGATATATAGATTAAAAATTAAAAAAATGATAATAATTTCAAGCTAATGGAGTGGCTTGGTGCGCAAGTAGTCTAAGTTAAAGGAGAAATTATATGTCCACAACATTTTCACAATATTTTTACAACAAATCTTAAGTGGCAGGTTATTACTGGTTATTATTATGGAAAAAAAAAAAAAAAAAAAGTAATCTTAGTGTTATTTGTAACACATTTTCCTAGGCACCAAATATGGCAATTATACAAAGTATGTGTCATGACATTACTCTAAACGTGGTACCCAAGATTCAAGAAATCCTATAAAAGTAAAACGCAAAACCAAAACCATAGAACCAAAACCCTCACCGCAGTTTTATTAGATTCATATCCAAATATCTCTTATTTTTTGCCTCTGTTCTAAATCTTGAGTCTTCCTCCATCAAAATCAAGATCAGATCAGAAATGGCCTTTCTTGGTCCCCCAGAGCTGTACAAAGACACCCAAAACCAATCTCAATCCCAATCCGAACCTAAAGTCAATGATCCTTTCATGGACCTCATGATCAACAACTTCAACAACACCGTTACCTTTAAACCCCAAATGGGTTACACAGAGAACTACTCGCCAACCTTTCTCACCTCTGGCAACCCATGCCTAGATTTCCTCTTCCATGTCGTGCCCGATACCCCACCCGTATCTTTGACCCAGAGACTCCAATTGGCTTGGGCCCACAACCCCTTGACCACGCTCAAACTCATCTGTAATCTCAGAGGAGTACGTGGCACTGGCAAGACTGATAAAGAAGGGTTTTATACAGCGGCGTTTTGGCTACATAAACACCACCCCAAAACATTAGCGTGTAATATTGGGTCTCTTGCTGATTTTGGTTACATAAAAGACTTGCCTGAGATTTTGTATAGGCTTCTTGAAGGTTCTGATGTGCGGAAGAATCAAAAGGCGGAGTGGAAACAAAGAAAAGGCAAGAAAACGGGTGGTGTTGTTGTTAGTAGAGGACTGAGTTTGAGGCGTGGAAGTAGTAAAACAATTTCGAGGAGTAAAAAATATTCGAGGAATAGAAAAACCCTGGCCAGAGAGATTATGGTCTTGAATGACATGGAGAGAGCTCGGTTTGCAAAGATGAAAGCAAGTGAAGAGAGGAAATCCAAACACGTGGCTATGGCCAAGAAGGTTTTAGAAAGATACAAGCGTGACCCTGATTTTAAGTTCTTATACGACCGTGTTTCGGAGTTTTTCGCCAAGTCTTTGAAGGCTGACGTTGAATTCTTGAACGCTGGGGAGTATAGAAAGATTAGCTTAGCGGCGAAGTGGTGTCCTTCGATTGATTCGTCGTTTGATAGATCGACTTTGCTTTGCGAAAGCATTGCGAGGAGGGTTTTTCCGCGAGAGTCTTCTGTCGAATACCAAGGTGTGGAAGAGGCTCATTATGCATATAGAGTTCGAGATAGGTTGAGAAAGCAAGTGTTGGTGCCTTTAAGAAAGGTTTTGGAGTTGCCTGAGGTTTATATTGGTGCAAATAGATGGGGTGAAATAAAGTACAATAGGGTGGCTTCTGTGGCTATGAAGTTTTATAAAGAGAAGTTCTTGAAGCATGATAAAGATCGATTCGAGGGCTATTTGGAAGATGTGAAGGCTGGAAATTCGACAATCTCAGCCGGGGCGTTGCTTCCACATGAGATCATAAAGTCTTTGAATGACAACGATGGTGGGCAAGTGGCAGAGCTACAATGGAAGAGAATGGTGGATGATTTGTTAAAGAAGGGGAAGTTGAAGAATTGCCTTGCCATTTGCGATGTCTCTGGAAGTATGTGTGGGGAGCCTATGGAAGTTTCTGTTGCATTGGGAGTGTTGGTTTCGGAACTCAGTGAAGAGCCATGGAAAGGGAAGCTTATAACGTTTAGTAAAAACCCTAAGCTTTATTTGATTCGAGGCAATGATCTTGTATCGAAGACGAGTTTCGTGAGGAGAATGGAGTTGGGAATGAACACGGACTTTCAGAAGGTGTTTGATCTTATTTTGGAAGTGGCTGTGAATGGGAACTTGAAGGAGGATCAGATGATAAAGAGGGTGTTTGTGTTTAGTGACATGGAGTTCGATCAAGCATCCGCAAATAGGTGGGAGACTGACTATGAAGCGATACAGAGGAAGTTTAGGGAGAAAGGGTACGGGTCTGCAATACCGGAGATTGTGTTTTGGAATTTGAGGGATTCGCGTGCCACTCCAGTGCCCGGGATGCAGAAAGGGGTTGCATTGGTGAGTGGGTATTCAAAAAATTTGATGAAGTTGTTCTTAGATAATGATGGGGCTATCAACCCGGTTGCCATCATGGAAGCTGCTATCTCTGGCGAAGAGTATCAGAAACTTGCTGTTTTAGATTGATGATCTTCATGTCTTTTACTCTCCATCTAGCAAAATTTAATAAAGCAAATAGTGAAAAACTTCAAGTTTAGGCATTGTTTGAGGACATTGTTTTTTCATTTTCATGTTTAACACAGTTTTGCCTTGCTTTCTATCTTTTAATAATAAAAAAATAGTTTTGCCTTTCTTTTTTCTTTTTAATTTGTGTTTTGCTTATCTTGAGTCATACATACTTAATGGATTAGAATCCTATCTTTTTAACAATCTTGGATCGATCTTAATCATTTGGGATAAATACCAAACCACGCAATTTTAACAGTATAAAACCTGTTAAGCTTGATATCAGGTGTAGCAGCTCTCTGATGAGGAAAAAGGCCAAGAATGCTGCCAATTGATGTTACCTATAGTTGCATCCAAAGACTTGTGCCTAGGAAGCAGCTTTATTTTTTAATTTAGCACCCAATAATATAGTTGTTTGTTGAAACATTCATACCGAAAAGGCAGCCAAAGATCATGTTCAACACAAAATAATGATGCTACATTAACCTTTGAGCAAAGGAAGCAGAACTGGACAGTTGGAATGGACCAACACTTTATAATCTGACTTTCCCAAATCCCAAATATTGTTGATGTTAAATTAACCTTTGGACAAAAACTTGGGTCGTTTGCTAAGGTTAATTTACAACCCTAAGTTTGCGCAATTGATAACAAGCATTGATAAACCTACATATCCAACCAGTAAACTTAAGAATTCTTTCGAAAATAGCTTTTTTAGCTTTTTCTGAATTTTTTTTTTTTTTTTTTTTTTTTTTTTTTTTTTTTTTTTTTTTTTTTGCTAAAATTGTGCTTGTTCCTTGAAAAAGTGAAAAAAAAAATGCAAGAAACATATTGATGTTGAATTAATCTTAAGCCAACACTTAAATCCAATTGAGCTTGTGTCACGCCCCAAACCCAAAAGGGTTCAAAGCATGCCAAACCAAACCTTCAAGAGAAACTGTAGGGGATTTTTTTTCTTCTTTTTCCATATGATAAAATAAATAAACATATTGATCTCTCCACAATATAAATTAGAACTCTATAACACATATACAAACAATACGAACTACAAATCATATGCCTCAAAAATTTACATGAATATTCCAAACACCAAAAGATTTAACATAAAACTCCAATGTTCTCAAAATATGCAACCTCAACAAAATTCTTAGGCTAACAAACCTCAAGAGAGCTCAACCTCTAATAGAATTAACTACCGCTTCCTTAAAAACAGTTAGATCAAATCACCAACCATTAATAATGTAAGTCTCCCAATTCAGCATAAAACTCCAATCACCACCAATAAAACAAGCTCAATTCCCAAGGTGTAGCTAATTAATTTGTATGATTGTGAAAAAGTAAGATGAGCTATAGCCCAGTAAGTAGCATAATTAATAGGATGGGGAAAATGCAAGTCTCATGATAATGAGCATTTTATAAAACATATTACAGTTTGGGAATTTCCATTTGATTTCTAAAAAATCAATATTAGTAATGACATGACAAGAATGCTTGAAACAACATTGCACAAAGCTTTTTCGAAATATCTCAACGTGAAACTACATAATTATATATTTCTCAAAATATCTCAACATGAAATTACATACTATTTATTGTGAGCAATATTAACACTATTCCAAAACTGTAAATCCATCCCAAAGTCACATGACAGTTGCCGACACAAAGCCGGAACTCATTGTTGACACAAAGCCAGAACTAATCTGCTGATACAAAGCCAGAACTCATTATCGACAAAAAGCCAAAACTAATTCACCAACACAAAGCCAGACTTAATAACCATCACAAAGACTGGTGCTAAGATACCATTGTCACACAGACTATAGTATCTAGCTAGGTAATCATCGGGTAATCACATGTCATAGCTCAAGGTAAAAACATAAAGAGCTCACAATTTACATGAAATCAAAACACATTTCAATTCCAAGTATTTTCATAAAAATCTTTGAAATACCCAAAATATTCACAAGATTCTCAAAGGACTCATTTCTTGTCAAGAAGATTTTGTATCTATTTTCCCAAATATCGAAGCATCTTTAAATTTCGCAAATAATACAATAAGTCTACAAAATCCATTCCCAAGAATTAAATAAAAAATTATTGTCTTTTCCATGCTAACAAATCATGCATTTCCTCATATACAATATCAAATATAGAGCTTTTCATAAACAATTATATACATTAAGGTTACAATACGACAAGTTTTAGGAAAAAATAGTTTCCATGCATAAACAATTTCCCAAGAACAATGTTTTAGTGCAATATGCTTAATTTTCAAAAATATCATTAAGAAGCCACTTACCTTGGAAGTACAATCCAAATTTACCTCAACCGGGCATTGCATTCAACCAATTAAGTTACTAGGTCCATCACCAAGTACCTTGGAACCTAGAAACACAAGTATCAAGCTTATTAATAACAAGGTCTACTACAAATTACACTATCACATTTGTCTCCATAAATCAGAAATGATCCCCTCAAAAATCAAACCTAAGGCCCTAAAGCATAGCTTGACCATCCCAAGACAAGTACCCCTACCCAAATGAGAACCAAACAAGCATACAAGAAACTCATAGGGCCATAACACAACCAAAGCCTTTAATTTCCCTACCACAAACAATGGGCATTTACCAACATAACACAAAGCAAGTCACTACCAAACCATGATAAAATTAGCCAAAGTAAAACACTTGTCAAAGAAAGCATATAAGAACTTACAAGCTAAACCACACAACAAAGCTTGGAGTAAATTCCTTAAAGTCTCAGCATTTTTTTTTTTTTTTTTTTGAGAAGCAAGTCTCAGCATTCTAATCATACTTTCGGATTAAATTTGCAATAGGTCAGCCCTTTTTATAAAATCCGTTTGGTCCACTTAGTATTATCCAAAAATCTTGAAATTAAATAGGGATAAGCTCTTATATGTGTAGTATGTACCATAAAAATTTCAGCTCAAAATAATTTTTCTATAATTTAATAAAAAAGCACTTATGGCGGCTGACTCAAATCTGTCCCTAACAGCTTTAGAACCCAAATACAAATTGCTATATTTTTAATACTAGCCCAAATGCTTTGGGACTTGATTCATGTTAAAACCACCTCTTAAGGCATATTAAAAACAAGTAATGAAACTCAAAATCTCATATAAATAGTTACCACAACCACAAATCAAGAAACCAAAACTCATAGCTCATAGAGACAATTATCAAACACTGGTAATGCAACAAGCACATGTTCACATCACTTGCACAAATTTATAGTTAACACCAAACTCACACCTAAATATGCCAAAGTCTTTTCAAGATGCAAGAAACCATTTTTCAAAAAATTAACCCCAAACTTCCACATAAATCAAAAGCCCATAACATCAAGGATCCGTCCAAAAAGATTAAATAAATACCCAAGGAGATTAGAAAATGGGTCAAGGAAAATTACCTTAGAATCATGTTGGGAGAAGGCACAAACCATGGAGGCAAGTTGATAGCCGAATATCCCATGGCAAGAAATCAAAAGGCCAAAAGAAAGAAGAGAGATTCGGTGAGAGGAAGATAGAGAGGGAGTGGTGGGTTGGCGGCACAAAAAACAAAAGCAAGGGGTAGGGGGGTAGGAGACTAACGTGAAAATGAGGAGAATAATATCTAATTGCTACTTCACCCTCAAAGTTTCTCCCATATTAGTTTGCTTGGAATTCACTTATTTTGCTGAAACTGAAAACTTTTTGCTAAAAGTACTGTAGATAAAGGTAAAAATTAGTTAAAATAATACAGTGGGACCTATGAATAGTACCAAAAAGTGCAGTGAGACTCATAAATAGTAGCAAAAATAAGATAAATAGTAAAAGAAGCTAGTTTTTTAATTTGGAGTCAAATGCACACTTCATTAAGCTCATCTCCACAATCACCTAAAAATGCCCTTAAATGCTTTAATATTCAAACCGTAATTGACCACCAAATAAACTAAAATAACAATCCAATTAGATATTATTCTCATTGAAAAAGAAAAATTGCTTTAAAAATATTTGGGCTGTTACAAAAAGTCATCTCAAAAAGCTCTCGGTTTGTTCGCAATGCCTTTTTCTTGTAGAATGAGCCTCTCTATATATATACTAAGGCTTCAACAATTATGACTATTTGCGTTTTCCACGTGTTGCTTTCTCATCAGCCTTTAATGCCATATATTGCACTCCTAAATCAGGGCTTGGTAATCTCTTCTAACTGCTTTGAGATAACAAATTCCACATTGCTTGTCCATTTGGCAATTACTACTCGAGGTATCTGCTCGTAACTCCCTAGAGGTAATTAGTCACTCTTTTGTTAATTGCTTTTCACCATATTAGATTAAGGGCAATATTTATTTCACACTACCAAGTCATGATTCAATGCAAAATTTGTGTGTTTAATTACGGTTTTGTGCAATAGATGTGCACTAATATTTACCCATAGCTTGTCATGTATTTGGCAGTAAACCTATCTTTCACTTATTCCATCTGGACAACTACAAATATCTTCTTCTTTCCATAGGACCTTTCCTTAGCACACCACATGTACTTAAAATTAATTAATTAATTGGCCTAACAAAATCATGGCATATTTAGTAAGACGATTTAAGTATTGTTTGGTTTAGGTGAGTTCCAATTAGCTCAACTAGTAAAATTTCTGATAGTTGTGTTGGGTTATGATAACTTGACCCCGGTTACTTAATTCAATTACCCAAGTTGATTAATTAAGTTCAATTGCATGCAAAAAGTGAAGGCACCAACAAATCACCAAAAATACTAAGTGCAGTGGAAAATAAATTGAACACAGTGATTTGTTAACAAATTGGGAAAATCTCGTAAGGCAAAACCCCACTGGTTGATTTTAAGGTTACCACTCCCAAGAATCCACTAATCAACAATCAAGCGGTTATAAGTATAAGGAATCTTACCAAAGGGTGTTATCTTTGGTATTTACTGTAATAGCAAAATAGTTTGAAATTAAAAATTATTTGTATGTAATCAGGTCTGCATACTAGAAATTGTTTGATGAGTTATCTAACTATTCTCTAAATGGCATCAAAGTAGGTAATGGAACATGGAATGTGGGAGATATTGCTACTGATTTCTCATGTAAATTAGTTAATTTATTCTATTATGTAGAGAAAAACACTTGACATTCTAGCACACAGTTCTTAAGATCATGAATTACAACATTAGAAAAACTCAATGTCTTTTAGGCTCTCAAATAATTAGTTGAGCTAAGAAAAAGTAGATCAAGATTTCATTAACCAAAATAGTCAATACAATCTGCACTAGTGTCATCTCTTACTGCATACATGTTGATGAAGATTTTTAGTATGGTTAGCTATGTGTTGAATGACAGTGAATATGCCTTGTAGGGGTGGATGTTTCACCACAATGTCGGAGGCAAGTGCCAGTAGCTATAACTCCAACTATAGGGGGCATGTGTGTGACATGGATCAGTGCATGTTGCGGACATCTTTACAGCTCCATAATTTCGATAGATAGTTTTATGGCTGTAGACATTGGAAGCCTGTAAATATCGGATGTGCTTACTATCATCGTTCCTTCATGGTTAAAGTTGCTATGCTCCTCAGCTCAAGTACTTACCAGCTTTGTTTAATATGCAGGGTAGCGACGAACATTGTAAGTCCTTTAAGTGGTTGGATGGTATCCTATGTAGGCGTGAAGCTGAAACAGCACCAATTGTCATTGCGAAATTTACTAAGCTTGAGGCCGAGGTAGCTGTGGCAAAAATCAATGAGATAGAAGCCCGTGCAATGATAGCAGACCTACTCCACAGGAAAAGAGTAGCAAAGCATAGTGCTAAAAAAGCAAGGGTTTCCCTTCGTATGGCCAATGCGCAAGCATGTAAATATCAAATTGCTCTACTTATGTCATGGTTGGCATTTGTGGTGTTGTTTATATTTTCACTTGGTAATAGGGAGGTTGGATTACGGCAAATGTGTCTGCCATGATTTTGAATTTGAATTAGTGGTTTGCATAATGAAATTCTATTATGTGGTTGGACATGGAAATGTATTGTAGGTGTTGGGAGTGCCTTCTAGTGTAGGTGTTGGACCTGGCAACGTATGTGTTGAATGACAGAATTATTGTAACCTTATATATAACATTGCTGTTTTGCAATGGTAGCATTCTTATTTTTTGCCATTCCCATTGTTTATGATTTAGTTATGTTGTTAGTGTATTTAAGCATCGATATGAATAAAAACAGGGCAAGTAGAATTTAATCCCAAATATCCTTCTGCAATTCACTGCACATAGTTTATAAAATCACGCTATACCATTACAAAATCACCCATCATCACCAAAGTAAAAAGTAGGCAAAATGTGAAATTGACAGAAACTTCAAATACCATCGACCCTATAATAATAGTGCATAATACAATGGTACAAATACTAAATACCGAACTTATGCACATCATACATTCGTGGTTCCAAAATAGCGCAATACTGTTATAAAAAAATACACAACATGTGCTGAACATGCACCTAGTAAATGCTAATCACCTGGCCTATGTTACCAAGTCTATAAATATCAAAATGTAAGCATTTACAATACAATTCATGTGCGAAATCAATGCCTACGGGCGACATAATCAGCCCACATAGTATCAGTGATGTCATCCCTAAAGTGGGTCATACGCCTCTTTGATGCTTCCGACATCTCCACAACATGCCTCTGGTTTGCGGTGCTGGTGGAAGCTCCATTGTTGCCACCATCGGGCGGAACAATAGGATTTCCTTCATATTCAACATTGTCCCATGTGTTAAACAATTCATCACAACGGTTATTAATGCGTATAAAATTGTGTAGACAACAACATGCAGTAAGCACATAGCGCTGCCTACTGCGCTTGAAGTTTGGCATTAAATTGAGGATGGGAAAACAAGCCTTTAGCACCCCAAATGATCGTTCAATAACCATTTGCAAGGAAGAGTGTCAATAATTGAACAACTCTTTCTTGGTTGTTGGAATCTTGTTACTAGAATGAAATTCCTGGGCATGGTACCTAGTTGATTTATGAGGTGGAAGGAAACTTGCGCCAATAGGCAGGCCTAAGTCCACCAAGTAGTATGATCCTACATGTTTATGAAGCTATTCAGAATTGGCTACAATAACTATAACAAAAACATGCAAAAATTGATAGCCTTTGAGATTAATTGTAGTACCCGTAGGTGGCCATGGGAATCCATGCTTCGGGTCACCAATTGCTTCCTCCAACACCAGTGAGTCATTAGCACTACCTTCCCACCCAGCATGAACATAAATAAACTGTATATCCATGTTGCACACACACAACACATTTGTGGTTACAGTAGCCTTTCAGCTCCTATATACTTAAGTCGCATGTTTAGAAGGCCGAACACTCACATGGGTGCCATCCATTGCCCCAACACAGTTCTGCACATGACATAAGTACTGATGATGTATGTACCTAGTTAAACAGAATATGTTTACAATATAATTAAGTGATATATATTACCTCGAACCATGACCAGTATTTGTTGACTCGAAGATGTTCGGGGAGGCAAACTACATCTGGATCCGGCTTAATCAAATGTCTCGCATACGAGTAAAAAGCCCACAACACCCTACGAAAGTGGCAGGACACCGTCTCAGTTGAGTGCTGAAATCTGTCTACAACACACCTCATTCGGATATTGTGCCCATGTATGTATAACAACATGGCAACCGTCTGTTTGGCATCCACATCACCCTGCCCTTCCTTTAAGTATCCATGACCGACCAACTCATCCACTAAATATAACAGATACAAGCGTGTCATGCAAAACATCTCAAAGCACTTATTAGAATTACTGTCAAGTTCTTCCATGTATCCTTGGCCCATGAGGATACTATCACGCATGGGCTATTTATCATAATGTTGTTGCATATAGGCAAACATCTCACCTACCAAAGGATTCACAAAGTCAAACTCTGCTTCATCTTCGCTATCACACTCTGAACCCCACCAGTTATTATCATCAGTATCACCACCAGCATCAAAGTATGATTCGTCAAAATCATAAGCCAGGAATGCATCTGACCATTCACTCCTTAATGCCATTGTCACCTACACACCACAACGACATCCTATTAACCCCTTTTATTTTATACAATAAACCAATGCTAATAACAAGCACTCAATAATAAACCAAGGCGAATACAGAAAATTATCATAAATATTCCGAATAATAAGTTAAGATTGTTCAACATACAGGACTGCATCAAGTCTAGAAATAAAGAAGGCAACCTAACAAACATCCATAGTAGAGAAAATAATAACCAACAAAACATCCATGTCTCAATCCATCACATAATACTATAATAACCATCACATAATACTACAATAACCATAACATAATAAAATAAGATCCATGTCTCAATCCTCTGGGTTAAGAATATCCTCCATCCATGCCCACCTCCTATGCTCCAGCATGCCCATGAACACCATCCTATTCTCCTTCACATGGAAAGCCTTTGAGATCTTCAAATATGCCTTGTTTCCAAGGTCCTCATACTGATTAAGCATGTCAATGGCTTTCCCTAGAGAACATGGATCACCTGCAGTTGCTGATTGGGCAAATTGCTCAGAAGTGCCACTTGACTTGCCCCTTTTACCGCTAAACCTCTCCCTCGTCATTGTAGTGTACTCCTTTAGGGCCACAGTCATCTCACTTACTTTGTCGACTTTCTTCGCCACTTTCTTACCCTTGGCACTTGCTTCTTGCATAGGACGCTTGCCTGCAGCTTGGGTTTGATCAACACCATCAGTCTCCTCCGTAGTCCGAGGAATACTATCCAAGTTGGGGGTGTAACATTCATCATCAAGATGGATAGGAGCAGCATCAGTGGCAAGCTCATCCTCCAGTGCACGCTCTTCATCGCTATTCAGTGCAGGTGTGTTTGATGAAATTTGAAGGTGCCCATTTGCAAGACTAGGGGCAAACAACGGCTTCAGCTTATCGTAGTCGAGGCATCCCTTCTTTCGCAGGTTATTTGCGTTCCAATCAGCCTACAACAAAACAAGCATAGGAACAATTGTTAGGCAGCAAAGTAATCACAACAATGCAAAGGCATACAATACTAACATGAAACTTGAAATGCATAAAGTAACATACCGCCACCACATGCTCCCAAACCTCGTCAGTGCATGTAACAGTTTGGGTGGCCTCATCCCACCCCAACCCCATATGATTTAGCAATTGACTCCACTTGCATTGTTTACCCCGAAGCCTATTGTGCTTTTGGAAGACCTTCTTAGTGGTGAAATGTTTACCAGTCCTTTTATTTAAGTTCTTCTGTCATTGTTGCCTATATAGGGCCCTTAAAAACACCATTCTCCATGTTACCCTTATTTTTTCCTCCACCATAATCTCTATAAATATGTGTTCTACGTGGGGATGCCACATTTTGTCATCTGCATCTTGGGATTCATGTGCCATCTAATTTAAATATCTCACATGGTAAATAAAACACACTTTGTATTGACAGGTAAATAAATGAACAAGGAATATTAATGTGTTATCGCGACCAAGTATGTTGCGTACTGAGAAAGTGCACAAGTAACTCTACATAAACAAGCAGTACATGTAAATAAAGATAACACCATACATATGTATACTCCAGTTTATAGCTAAACATGTACATTGTGACCATGTAACATACAAAAAGTCAAAAGACCGAAGCATTGTTTTACTACAAAAGTGGTCACTAATAGCCATAGGATAGTGTATGTGAAAGTGTACACTAACAACACCATAGTAGTCTACAAACCATAGTGGGAAAAAAATAAGTTATCATAAACAAAATGGTTAGCTATGCACAACATTGCTTCGAAGTCCACTAATTGCCTCTTACTGAGACGGACTAGCCCCCTCATCTGGACCCACCACTGGCCACCCACGCCTTGGCCCATAACGAACTCCATTGGCCCTACAATACTCCCTTCGAACATGCATGAACCAACGAATAACCTGCCTGTTGCGGAAATCCTTCCTAGTTCAAGCATTAAGAGTGTTTGTGATCACATCCCACAATGGCTCATGAGGAAGCCCTGCCAAAAAATTACCCAGCAGGAATTGACCGAAGACAATGTCACAAAGTTCATCGACATAGTCTTCGTCCCATGTCCTTAAATCCCCAGCCATCTAACAACAACCTCTAATCATGTAACAATCACATATAAACAATAAACATTCCCATGTATTCAATCAAAGTCAGACAATAGTGTTTAGGGGTCTTATCTTAAGGTGCAATAGTTTTCACTTTATCCTCCCTTAAAAACCCACCATATTGTTTATGGATATGGATACAATTAGCTATGTTACATACTCTATTGATCTATTGATGTATATTCTGTCAGTAGCTACATCTTATCAGTTAAACTAAGTAGTAACTAAAGGAACAATCATAACAAAAAACAAGATAGAGCAACTGAGGCACATCCATCTTTGATTCTAATATTTTTTTTGAAAAAGGTACATCCATCTTCCATTATAAGAATATCACATGAACCATGTCGAAAAATAGTATAATCAATAAGCAAATAAGCAGGGGAACCCACAGCACGGATTAAGCAAAGAAAAAAAAATGATGATTAGTTTTTGTAAAAAATGAGCAAAGCAGACATTGTTCATAATACTAATATTTCTTTAACGCAAAGCAGACATTGTTTACATTGTTCAAAAATGAGCAAAGTAGGGGAACCCACAACATGAGAGGGTGATTAGTTTTCTTAAAAAATGATGATTAAAAAACCTAAATCTAAACCTCAAGGAATCTGTAACGGTGTTCTGGTAGAGTTTTGATACAGATAATTTTTTTTTTCCCAAGCCAACAGCAAAGCAAAGCAGACATTTTTCATAATATCGTGGCTGTAACAAAGGAACAAGATAGTGAAACTCCTAAAATAAAAAATAAATAAAAACAAAAAAAGAAGCATAAAAGTTATACTTGATTAGAGAGTAAAAAAAGAGGCATAAATAAACAAGCACTCACATCCAAGTGAGCCAAGGTCTCAATAAACACAAAACTAAAAATGGAGGAACATGAAAATGGAGGAACATGGAAAAAACAAAAAAATACAAAATAAAACCAACATATGGAGGGGCTGAAAATCCACTAACAATACAACTGAATCACAAACAATAGGAATGACAACACTCATCACTTATCACAAAAAATGGAGGAACATGGAAAAAACATAAAATATCAAAATAAAACCCAACAGATGTTGGGGTTGAATTTGGGTCTCACTGGAAACAAAAATCGGTGAACGGAGCTGTGTATATCTCGAGCTGAAGGTGCTGATCGGCAGAGAGCTCTGCTTCAGTTGTTGTTGTGCTATGGGTTTGGGAGAAGGAAAAGGGAAAGTGAGATGGAAGGAGTGAAGTAGGGTATTTGGGAAAGTAACTCAAAAGTGTCGTTGGGAGCTTCAAGTGTTGTGCAGTGATGTAAGTGGTCTACAGTGACGTAACTACACACTGCTGTGGGACCCAACTCTTGTCTAAAATTACGCCAATGCCACTGAGTTAACATAACTCATCACTTGAAAATAGCCCACGGGAGTTTCCGAATTTGTTAACTCAAAATCCAAAAAACTCGGTTTTGTTAACTGAGTTAACACCTATGAAAATCAACCAAACAAACATTATACATGTGGGGCCCACGGTTTTTGGGTTATTTGTTAACAAAACTCAGTTTTGTTAACTGAGTTTTGCAAAATCCAAACAACACCTAAGATTTCTGTCAAAAAGTATCAAATCTGTTTTGCATAGAGTTAAAAAAAAAAAAAAAAAAAAAAAAAAAAAAAAAGTGATTTTATCAACAAAAAAAAAATCAGATCTGTTTTTATGTAAAAGAAAGAATATGATTTTGTGAAAGAGGATTCACATTGATAAGGTGAATTTATTATGCATGCATCACATATTAAAAAACTACAACCTAAATTTCAATCCCTTCTTTGAAATTTCAAAATCTGCAATTTTGTAACAAAGAAAAATTTTTCAAAAAAAATAAGATCTGTAGTTAATGAAAATACAGATCAGTTTTGAGTTTAGAAAAAATCATATTTGAAAAATACAAATCTATTTTGTGTTAAAAAAAATCAAATCTGAAAAATACAGATTTGTTTTGAGTTAAAAAAAATTAGATCTGAAAAATACAGAACAGTTTTTAGATTTAGAGAAAACCAGATCTAAAAATACAGATCAGTTTTTAGTTTTCATAAAAGAAATTTATTAGCTCTTGCAGATTTTGAAACTTAAGAAAAAGAATTATAATACACAATTGCCTAAGCACATGTTAAAGAAAATTCTAGCAATGTATTCAAGCATGGCAATTATATATCAAGAGCAAAACATAATAAAAAAATACTAAACATATTCATGCATTAAACAATAAACAACATTGATGAAAGAAGAAAAGAAGGAAAGAAAGAAGAAAAAAACAAAATACCTCTTGCATAAGCGTGCTCTTCTAATGAAAGAATATTTTAGGATTCAAATAAATTTATTCACCTCTTTGAAGCCTAAAATACTTTACTTACAAAAAAGAAGTTCCTAAAGTAAAAGCCTCCAGAACATCTTTAACGTAAGGGGAATTGAAAATTCAGAAGAGAAGAGCCAGAAAGAGGGGGCGTTAGAAAGTGTGCTGAATTTTGAGAGGCATCCCCTATTTATAGAGGTTGGAATGCTTTGAAAAATTAGCTGAATGATCAAATACGAATTGGAACGCATCCTTATCTCTAAAAAATCGAAAAAATGTAAGGTTTATCTCAATCCAGGAGTCCTCGGGCCGAGCCAAGCATTTGTGCCAATAGGCACTTGGGAAGTGTCGATCGGCACTTTTCATGTGCCGAATGGCTCTCTTGGGTGCCGAGCTCGCGTTTGAATTTTAGTCCAATTTGGACTCCTTTTTGAGGTTTTTTTAGTCAGAAATTGTATTTAGACACATTTTTAATCCGTATTCTAAAAATTAATCCCCTTTTCTAGATATTCAGGTCTTTAAAGTGATAATTATCTTGTAGATAAATATTCCAAAAAGTCTTGATTATCCACAACTTCTTTGTTATCTAATTATCCACCTTATTCTCATGCAAGCAAGTCTATTTTTGACACTGACCAACAACCAATCACAAAATTATTTAATTAATTTTAATTTTTTAGCCAATCAAAATTAATTTAAATTAATCATGCATGGTCGGTTCCACCCAAACAAAATGCATACAGACCGTGCAAACTTGATCATGTGATATCTTTCAATCCGACGGTCCGATTTGGAAATCGGATACACTGTCGCGTCCATTAGAATCTCAAGATCATTTTTATAATATGCAATGAATGAATTAATGTATGTAATGCAACTCTAAATTTTTTGGGTATATGAATGGTCACTCTAGCCATCTTCCTTGATTAAATTATGTGTGCAAAATCGAGTGTCTACAGCATGATCATGTGAGTTTATTTTAACAAAACCCAACCCAAAAATTTTGACAAAATCACAAAAACCCCAAAATTTTCCCAAACCTAAAACCTAGGTCACAAAAATGCATGAAAAAAAGGAAAGAGAAGAGATTTAGAGCACTTACCAAGAGATTTGGACAAGGATTAGGCCAAAAACTTGATTGGAGGAAGAATTTTAGAGAGAAAAATGGTTTTAGGTCGAGAGAGAAGTGAGAGAGATAGAGATATTTGATTTTACACAAAACTGGATTGGACCTTAACATATATATAAAAAACGCATCTCGATAGATCGAAGAGGTGTCAAGCTGCTATTGAGAACAAATTCTTGATAGATCGAGAGGTATCGAGGAGGTATCGACGGCAAAAAATCTCAATAGATTGAGGAAGGTATCGAGAAGACAGAGATCACAAAGAATTTGGCTCGATGGATCGGGCTATCTATTGAGAGGTATCAAGAGAAACCCAGAAATCTCAATAGAAGAGGCTTGTATCGAGGAGCTGTCAATAAGGTATCGAGCTATTTATCGAGAGTCCTAAAGAAAAGATTTCAAGGAGGAGAAACAACATAAGATAAATGCAACCAAGATAACCATCAAATCAAGCATTCAAAGAGCATGTTTAAGCACAAAAATACAACCTCAATCCTAAATGCAAAGCATTCCTAGATCAAAACACATTTAAACAATTCTAACCAAATTTTATTTCAAAACAAGTTTAAACAGTTTAGAGAGCATATACTACCACGTGTATTCCTTGTGATGGCCAAATCACGTTGTACCTGTACAATAGTATCAAAAGTAGGAAAAAGCATGTGTGTTGTGTGTGAAACTTTTGCAAGAGAGCATAAGTACATCATTATGTGAAAAGTAATGATATAGGAGGATCAAATACATTCACACACAATCATAACTATTTGATGGGGACTATCACATTCGAGGTATATCATATAACTCCCACATCTCCTAAAAACACGCTTGCAACAATATTAAAAGCATTTTGTTTCTTTTTTATTTTCATGTTCTTTGCATATATTTCTTTCAAGCATATCATGCATGGGCATATAAGAGAGGAAAGAAAGTACCCAATTATGCAAACTTTAACATCCTAATTTTGTTGTGCAAGTGCTACACCTTACCGAGCACGGCTTTTATGAATTGCACATGGATGTTTTATGATTGATTAGTTTTAAAGGTGAGATGATTATTTATACCTTTCTCTTAGGATTTTCTAGTCCTTCTTGTCAAAAAGAGTAATTTAAGATATGAAATATAGGAGATCAACCAAATCATACAAATCACATAAAAGAGCCACAAAGCTTACATTGAAGAGCCACAAAGCTCACATTGCTTAGTTATGCATGAAGATGCTCATCTAAACTAAAAGAAATACAAAGTTGAGAAACTTTATTTCAATGGCCATCCAAGGTACACAAGTACCAATATACAAAAACACACACTGTTTTTGTATTTTTCTGATTTTTCTTTTTTTTTTTTATTAAAAAAACTTAAAACAAAGCAAAAACAAACAAACAAACGAACAAACAAAGTATCGAAACTAGATTGACTTAAACCACACCACAAATCATGCAAGAGATCAGAAAAGAAAAGAAGTCACTTAGAATCTTTTTCCTTCCAGATGAGAGACCTGGGTGGAGATCCTTTCTTTTGCATGAACCTTTGTTCAAATGAATAAGGAAGGGAGTTGAAACCATTGAAGTTTGAAAGAAGCATGACTGCCTTAATAAGTTCTCCAAGAGGACTATAGAGAGTTGGAGTGGATTTTGGTTCCCCAGAGATGACACACTATTACTTTGATGAGTGGCTAACCACTTATAGCAATTTGGATGAGTGTGCCCTAATGCTTCACAGTAGTGATAGAAGTAAAGCTTCTTTGGTTGAGACTTCTTGTTAGTTGAGCGATGATTATTCTGCTTAGTCTCTTGCTTACCAACCTTAGGTGGTGCTCCTAGAATGAATTTTCCCTTATCACTCTTATCCTCACTCACACTTTCAGTTTTAGGATCAGTTATCTTAGAGTTATCAAAGTTATCATTATTAGCAGGTGGAACAAAAATAACTCTATTTAAAGCATTAGAAGAGGTACAAAAAGAGGAGAGAGAGTGATCATACACAAGACTTGTTTTGTTAGATGCAGACTTCAGAACATTCAGCATTTCATCCAGTTCGACACTTAAAGTCCTTTTCAGTTGTGCTCTAACCTGAAACAATTCAGCATCTAGTTTCTTGTCCTTTTCAACAAGAAAGTTGTTCGCAAACCTCAATGCTCCAATGGTCTGATTAGCTTCATCAACCCTGGTGGAAAGTTCCTCACGTTCTAACTCCACTTCACTGAGCTTTCTCATGGCCAACCTATAGAGCTTCTCATGCTTCTCAAAGACATTATATAGCTTAGCGTAGGTAGTATGGATGTCATCCTAATCATCCATCTTTTTAAACTTCGATTCCATCAGCTCTTATTCATCATCAATTACGTCTACTTCTTCTTTAGTAGACTCAACAGTAGCTGTAAAAGCACTTACTATCCCTTCTTGATCACTTTCATCTGCTTCGGGTTCTGAATCACTTAAGGTGGCAGCTAAGGCTTTGCTTTTGCCAATGGATTGAGATATGTAGGACACTCTTGCTTCATGTGTCCAAATCCATGACACCCATAGCACTTTGGTCTAGCAAGAACACTGTTGCCTTGACCCGCATCCTTGGATTCTCTCTTGCCTTTGTCTTGGGACTTAAATTGAGAGAAAGCAGACTGTTTGCTATCCTTATCACCAGCTTTGACATTCGCTTTTTTTGATAAACTTCTTGAATTGTCTAGTGATATAAGATTTCAACTTGGTATCCTCATCATCAGACAACTCATCGTTGTCATCATTCTTGGTCTTCAAGGCCATGATCTTGCCTTTACCACCCTTACCAACTCTTGCTAAACCTAGTTCATAGGTTTGCAAGTTCCCAATCAGTTCTATCAAAGACATAAAGTCAAGATCCTTTGATTCTTCAATGGCAGTAATCTTGGCATGGAATCTCTCTGGAAGAGATCTGAGGATCTTCCTAACAATCTTGGGCTCCGGAATCTGTTCTCCAAGATTGAAGGTTGAATTCACTATGTCCTTAAGCTTGCCATAGAATTCATCAAATGACTAGTCCTCATCCATTTATATTTCCTCAAAACTAGTAGTGAGCCTTTCGAGCTTAGAGTTTTTAACAGCTTTAGTGCCCTAATAGGTGTTCTGAAGAATAGTCCAAGCTTCCTTGGCATTGTCAATGGAAGAGATCTTCTTGAATTCTTCATTTGTCACATCACTAAACAAAGCATTCAATACTCTACTATTAAAGTTAGCTGCTTTGATCTTAGCATCATCCCACATTGCGAGTGGCTCTTCAAGTTTCTTCCAACCTACTTCAACTGCCAGCCACACTTTCTTATCTAAGGACTGCAAAAATGCTCTCATACGTACTATCCAGTATGCATAATTAGTACCATCAAATAAAGGAAAGATAATCAAGGATTGCCCACAATCCATAACAACATGGGTCAATGGATCACACAGCAAAGAATAAAATATAATCAAAGTGTGCCCACTCTGGGTTAAGATATTTTGACCCCAATTAATTAATTCAATTACCCAAGTTGATTAATTAAGTTCAATTGCATGCAAAAAGTGAAGGCACCAACAAATCACCAAAAATACTAAGTGTATCGGAAAATAAATTGAACACGGTGATTTGTTGATAAATGAGGAAAACCTCGCAAGGCAAAAACCTCACCGGCTGATTTTAAAGTCACCACTCCAAGAATTCACTAATCAATAATCAAGCAGTTACAAGTATAAGGAATCTTACCAACTACCCTGCCCTATCCCGAAATACCAACCTATAGTTGAACCTTTGCTTCAATACCCAATTGGACTTGATCTTGTAGTAGCCTTCTTTCCTTTGATGCACAAACCTCCAATTTATGACTAACCCTTTGCACAGATTCTAATACATAACTAACTCCAGCAACTTGAACAGATGTTTTTGGTTGCAAAGTTCTTCACTTCATCAACAATGAAGATCAAGAAGCACTTGGTAACAAAATCCTATTGTATACAAATACAGTAGCTTCACACAGAGAAAATAAGTCTCTTAGTCTCTATATTCGTGTGTGGCGGCTTTTAAAATAAGCCTTATATATGTCTAAGGCTGTGAGAAAAGAAACCCTAAACAAATACACAAGACTGGGCCAAATTTCAAATCTGGAAATTCTGAAATCGTAATTCTCGATAGATCAAGCTGCTATCGAACTATCTGTCGAGACTTAATAAACAGCTTTTCTTCCCTTGTTTCTTGGATCAATCTTCATGTCTTTAATACTTAACTTGAACAACATGTTTCTTGAAGTACTATACCCATCTTAGATCTACCCAGTTACAAGCAAAGTGCATTTTGTCAAATGATTAGCCAATTATAATAAATTATGACCCTAACAGGTTGAATAAAAGATCTGAGGTTCAATCCCTACCTACACAAAAAACCGATTAGTGTCTTGGTCTGATAATAAAAAACGCTCATTAGAAGTGGACACCATAGATTTAAACTCTCTCAAAAAAAGTATTGTTTGGAAACCAGAACATGGAAGGTCCCACACTTGAATCTATTGTTTTGTTGATATTTTCCACATATAGTTTTTACAAAATTGTTTTCCTATTTTCACTATTTAAAACAGGATTTTGAAAATAACTAAGTAGGTGTTTCCAGGATACATAAAATATTTTTAATGGCATAATGTACATAAATTAAAAAATAATGGACCCCACAGATTTGCCCACACTCTTCTATCTCTTTAATTCAAGAGCTTATTTTTATCGCAAAATTGTCACTCTTCAAATTTGAAACTTATCATTATCAAAAAGAAAAAATAATAATCTACACATTACTTTTTATTAAAAAATACAACTTCTTCTCAAAAGTAGAAAAATGTCTCTTAAAATATCATTTTTTTTTTAAGTATTTCAAAAATTATTCTTAAAAGTAGAGCTAAACACACATAATGTAAAAATTATTATTTGAAACTAATATCAAATTCAATTTTTTGAAACTGCTTTCACACAGTTTTGGGAACAAAAACAAAAATTCTCTTACCAAACCGGCCTGGTTTTTTTATAAAAAAAAAAATATTAGTTTTAATAGAATGCAATTTTTTCCTTTAGGATTGCAAGTAAAGGAAACCATCAACATAATCAAGGAGAACAGTTTGCTCCTAATTAATTTGTTCTCCATCTACCATCCTACAGTTAGTTTTCATTCCATTCCATTTCCAATTCTTTTTTTTTTTTCATTTCTTTTCTTATTTTAATTTAAATTCTAAAAAATTAAAAAATATTTCTTCATTTTTTTTTATAACCAAACGTTCTTATAATTCAACAAAAGAATCATCTCCTTTGGTTAGATTTTTATTTTTAAAAATATATATGTTTGGCTTGTTATGACACTAAACCCAAAAAAATAAAAGAGCCTAATGCACTAGGCGATTTAGACAATCGCCTAAGGCCCCGAAGTAAAAAAATGCCCCAAATTTTTTATCAATAGAACCCTAAATATTTGTCAATAAATAAGAAAAAAAAATTATCAAAAAAAAAAATAAATGCTAAAATTATTACAAATTTTATAGCATAAAGTATAAAAACTTATGTAACAATTAATGAAATTGGTGTATTTCAACCAACATAAATGCATATTTTTTGGCTCATGTGATATATATATATATATATATATATATATATATATGGCCCTTTTGGATATACACCACTTTAAATTTCTTTAAAAAACCTTCTCCCCTCTTCCCATGTGTGTGTGTGTGTTAAATACTTAGTATTCTAAATATATATATATATATATATAGAGAGAGAGAGAGAGAGAGAGAGAGTTATACCCAATGTAACTCCATAAGAATTGTACCTTTTATACACTATAGATTTCTTAAAGATCCAAGAGTTAAAAATAATACTTTACACATGAGCTTGCTTAAATATTTTTGGTGTCTTTTTTTCTCTCCCTTATTTATTGCATATACAAATTACAACCATGTTAAAAGGGAATTTTTATTTTTTCTAAATCTACACCGTTAGGCGATAACCATGAATAAAAAGATAAGAAGTATCCGGTAATACAAACAAGGATGGGCTAAAGTGCTAAACGACTACTTTATCATCTGTGTTAGTCTTGGACTTGAATTCTGTTGCCTTTTTTGTTTTCTTTTAAAAATATTTTACTATCAATTAAGAAAAGGAGATGGCCAACCAAACCACAATCCCTCCTCATCATTTGCTATATTTGCAACTATTTTGCAAATCTATTTACATCAAATTTTACATAATCAAAGCTAAAAAGGTCCTGCCATGATGATGCTTTATTTTCTCATTTATATCTCGAAACAATTTCATAGGAAGTTTTTATTTTTATTTTTTCTTATGTTTCACTAAAGGTTATTGAAAGAAAGCATAGAAAGTGGGAGAGTAGAAATGTAGGAAGAATTGTAAAAATAAAAAATAAAATAATAATAATAATAATAAAAGGATTATAATGAAAGACTTTAGGGAGTCAAGTATTTAATAAGGAGAGAAATAATGAGAAACTATTAATAAAGTATAAGTATTTAATGATGATGTGGGTAATGATGTTTTCTTTTTTATCGTTAGATCTTTTGAAAATTTACAGCTTAGAAAATGTGTAACTCTCTTGTAGAGTTATACTAAATGTAACTTGAACTCATCTCATAGATACAGTATCTGTACCTCTTTTAACATTTAAACACATGTCCTCTTACTTAATCTTGAAATTGGCATTAACATTCTGTCTATTTCTTTTTCTTCTTTTATTTTTCCTCTGTTTTAGACTTTGAACTCCTACAAGAAATCCCAAAACCCAAACTTCTCCCAAAGGGTAACACTCTCACCCAGCACCTAGACTTCTCTCTCTATCACTCTTTTTTCTTCTTTTTCTCTCTCTTTCCTTCCCTCTCCCGCTCAGCTTGGTTGAAATATCACACCTAGCTCTCTGAATTCTCTCTCTCTCTCTCTCTCTCTCTCTCTCTCTCTTCACAGATTGGTTGGCTGGCACTAAATGGATTCGTTGGTATGTATTAGCTAAATCTCATTATAGGCTTTCAATTCTAGTTGTTGGGTTTGTGTTATTTTGAGGTTTAGTAGAGTTTTTCTTTGTTGATTCTAATTTAGGTGTCAATTTTGGTTAATGGATTTGTATTTTTATTGCTTTGGTTAATTTTGATCTGGGTTTTCAATTCTAGTTGCTTGGTTTGTGTTATTTTGAGGTTTGTTAGAGTTTTCCTTTGGCTATTTCTGATAAAAGTTTCAATTTTGGTTAATGGGCCTATGTCAGTTTAAGGTTTTGTGATAATTTAGTTGTATTGCTTTCTTTGTAACTATTGATTGTACGATTGCCTCTTAAGGATGATAGGATCCTTGTAGAGTGGCAGGTAGTTGGTGATAATGTAAATTGTTAGAGTTTTCCTTGATTTCGACAATCTAAAAGAATATTCTACTAAGCTACTATATATATATATATATATATATATATATATATTTTGGTTCTACTTTAACTGTTGCTTGTTTCCCAGCTATTGAACTCTTTTATTCAATTTTGTGAGACATTGCTTTTATTACGACCTTGATCTTTGCCTTAAAAATTCTTACTACTTCAACTAGTGTTCCTTGCCCTTTGAAGTTTTCGCTACGGATACATTTGAATTACAATTCAAACATTCTAGATAAATTTCTTCTTTTCTACAAAGAATGATAACGGCATGGATTGGTTGCTAATTTAGAAAACCAATCCATGTTACTTCTATTGACTCTTTCTTCATGCATATACATTGCAAAACAAATTTTTTTTCAAAACTTCTTTCAACAATTCCTTTATATATTTTAGTAAGTTTTTCTCTTTTTAGTGAACTTAGTTCATCAAAAGCAATAAGTTGTGTCTATTAATTTACAAATTATGGAGAAAGATGGGAAGAGCAACCTTGAAGAAGTTGTGTCTACTGATTATCTAGCAAGATTTGTATCATCCTTGGAAAATGCAACCACTAAAGAAGATATAAATCCAAAAATTGGAATGAAGTTTGATTCAAAGGAAGAGGCATATCTATATTGTAATATATATGCTGGATATGTTGGATTCAGTGTTTGTAGAGATTGGATAAACAAAAGTAAGACAGATAAAACAACTATCATATCATGCAAGTTTTGTTGTTATAAAGCTAGTTACAAGAAGGAATCAAGGAAGTTGCATATGAGAGAAAGAAAACTAGAATGGAAGTAAGAGTTAGTTGTGAAGCCCAAATGGTTATTAGTCATCAACTAAATGGTAAATATCGTATTTACCTTTTTGAAGCAAAGCACAATCATGAAGTTGTAACTCCACAAAGTAAACATAAATTGTCATCACAAAGGAAGATATCAACTTCCTAAGCAGCTGAAGCTAATTAGCAAATCGCTCTAGGATTAGGCCGAAATTAGTTTTTGAGTTCATGAGTAAACAAGCTGGAGGTAGGGAAAATATTGGTTTTACTCTTAAAGATATCAATAATCATTTACAATCTAAACGGATGAGAGAAATGAAAGAGGGGGAAGCATTTACCCTTATTCATTATTTTGAGATAAAAAAATTCTGAAAATGCATCATTTTTCTATGAGATACAATTGGATGTTGATGGTCCAATAACTAATATAATTTGGGCAGATCCTAAAATGATTGTGGATTATGATTTATTTGGTGATGTAGTTTGTTTTGATACTATGTATCGAACCAATAAAAACCATTGTCCATTGTCCATTGGCACCTATAATTGGAGTGAATCATCATAGACAAACTGTGGTCTTTGGTGTTGCATTGTTGTATGATGAAACAACTGAAACTTTTTCATGGTTATTTCAAACCCTCTTAAAAGCAACATGTGGAAAGAAGCTAATTACAATTTTTACTGATCAAGATCCAGCAATGGCTAAAGCAATTGTAGAGGTGTTACCAGAATCTCATCATCGTTTATGTCGATAGCATTTATATCAAAATGCTCTCAAAAAATTCAACAATTCTTTTCAAAGTTCAAGTTTTTTTGCTCGAGAATTTAAAAGTTGTATGTGTGATCATGAGTATGAGGATGATTTTTCTAAAGCATGGAAATCAATGTTGGATAAACATAGTCTCCAAGAAAATAGCTGTTTGAAATTCATTTTCAAAGTTAGAGAAAAATGGGCGATCTTATATGGTAGAAATAATTTTTGTGCAAATATTACGACCACAAAATTGAGTGAAAGCTTCAATAGTCGCTTGAGAAAGTATCTAAAGTCAACCAATGATGTGTTGGAATTTTTTAGTCATTTTGAAAGGTTACTTGAAGACCTATGCTGCAATGAGTTGGATTCTAATTACAACATGAGTCAATGTTTACCAATTTTGAAAGTTGAAGTGCTTTTATTGAAGAAGTAAGGGATGTTTACATACCCAAAATCTTTTCTTTCAAGAAGAATATAAGAAGTCTTTGGACATTGTTATACATGCTATGATATTTCATCATTGTTTGAGTACAAGGTTTGCATGTATGGGCATATTCAAGAACATAAGGTTATCTTCAATTCTACAGACCAAACAACTGTTTGAAGTTGTAACAAATTTGAGTTTGCTGGGTTTTTATGTAGTCATGCATTAAAGGTGCTAGATATTCAAAATATAAAACTAATTCCTTCTCGATACATTTTAAAGCGGTGGACTAAGCAAGCAAGAATTGCATGTGTACTAGATAGCTATGGTTGCATTGTGAAAGTAGATCCTAAGTTGGATATAACAAATCGATACAAGATTTGTGTCGTAATGCAGTTAACATTACAAGTAAGGCTGCTGAAACTAAAAAAACATCTATGTTTTTAGCTAAGAAAATTGTTGAATTAAATCTTCATGTGGAAAGGATTTTGAATAAAAGAAAATCATATTTACCTTCCAATAACATTGGGATGGATCCTTCTCGTAATGAACATGTGGATGTTGCATTTGTCATAATTGCTTATAAAGCAACTGGGATTAAGAAAAAAATTGGCGCATCCCATGTTAAAGGTCGGTCTAAAAGTTTTATTGAAAAATGATTAAGAAAAAGGAGGCATCCTAGTAGTGAAACTCCTGTGACAAGTGCTATTGTCAACATGCCAGCTTTTTTGTCAGTTGACTATACACAAGCAACACAAGTAATATTGTTGCATATATATTCTATTTTAGACCTTTAAATGTTATTTTCATACTTGGAGCCATCTTATAAATTATTCTGCTGATTCAAAATTAGTGGCACAAACAACTATCAAAATGCTAATAAAATTGGTAGCATTTGTCCATGTTCGACTTTCAAATTTGTAGTCTCCATTCATTTTTTTTTTAATTGGGAAGAAGTTAACTTTGAAGGAAAGAATCTAAGTGGTGCTTATTTCTTTTGGAAGTTACTCTTATTTTGTTTTCACGTAGTGCTTACTCTATGTCAATTTTGCTTGGAAATGGTAGCCATCAAGCATTGCGTCTGATTATGTTGCAAGGGATGGTGGCAATGCTAGTCATTAGATTCCATTAACAAGGTATCTTATGCATATCTATATTTTTTAGTATAAATGAAAATTTCAAGAATTATGATATAGACTATCTATTGATGTGATTAATAAATCATGAGTTTTTTTTTTTTTTGGCAGCCCACTGTGTTTTGTAGCATGTGTAAGGAGTTTAGCGTGGTTTTGGATGAAGATGTGAACATCTCTTTAGTGATTGCTACAAGTGATATTACTTTGTTTTGTTGTCTCTTTTTTCGTTATAACTTATCAGTTTATTTACTTATGTGTGTATTGGGTACTTTTTTCATTATAACTTATCACTCAGTTGTAACTTCTTTAATATTGGGTAATTTTTTTTTTCCAAATTCACCGTATTTTGTTCTTAAATATAAATTCATGGAACTTGAAGATGTGCCAACAATTGCACAACATAGCTGTGACTAATTAATTTTAGCTAACGTGCTTGCATTCAGGGTTTACAACTCCTGATTTAAAAGTATTAGCTATTAGTGATTGATAAGGAACTTAGTTTTGATAATAAAATGAAGTAACCCGTGTTTTATTAAATTGTGAACTCACATTACAAATATCTCATGGCATGTTGCTAAAGAGAATTCATTAATTTATTAAATCATTTCCTTTGCTCCCATTTGTAAACTAAAAACAGAATTCACTAATTAAATACAATGCTTATTGTGCAATTTTTAAATAAATTGCAATTGTATAGAATAAATTGAATATATTCATCAACTGAAGTCCTACTGCCTATTCAATCTAACACCAACAGCCTCTCTACCTAATCGGCTAACAATACATTCAAAATAGTTGAGCTGCAAATCATTTTATAAGGCGAACAAGAAGTTTAAAATGGTTGAGCTGCAAATCACTTTATGTCTCCATTAAGCCATCATATCTTCTAAGAAAGCAAGCAGTGAAGGGAAAAGGCAGGTGGACACCTTCTTCTGTAAAAAAATCTAGACAGAAAACGGGCAGGAGCAACCTTGCATCTTATGACAAGGTAATGAAGATGTTCCTTGAGAACATGATTAAACTAAGAGGTTGAGAAAAAAAGGAGAATTTACACTTTACCTCCCTAAACTATATACTAGATTATACTTTGCACCCCAAATTATTCGAATGCTCGCTTTGCACCAAACTATCACACTTTGCACCCCGGTGTTACTTTTACTATTATGTTTGATGGAATCCTACTACACATGACAAGCACATGCCTCTTGCTTAAGTGGAACAAACTTAAAATAATAAAACACCCTTCTTCAAAATCAATTAAAACAAAAGCCAATTTTTTTCCACATCTCTCTCTCTCTCTCTCTCTCTCTCTCTCTCTTGTAAACCCTAAATCCCCAATTTGGAAATTGCTTCGGCTCCACCACTCCTCTGCCATCCCTCCACCACTGCGTCACTGCTTTTCTTTTTCCAACTCTTTCTCTCTCGCGTGCACCACTGTTTTTTTATTTTGATATCAGTATATCTTTAGGATGCTAAGGTGGCAATTCGTATTCATATGTTGGATTCGTGTCGTGTCGACTAATGAGTAACCGACTATATGGGTCAACCCTAACATGACATGTTTATTAAACTGATTAAGATTCCTCAACCCTAACATGACCCATTTATTAAAGAGATCAATCGTGTCAACTTTTTTATCAGATTTTATCAAAACGAAAAGAAAAAAAAAATTATTATTAACCAAATTGATATGAATTATAAAAAACCCAAACATATAAATATTTTTAATATAAATTTCAGAACTAATGAGTAACTACATCACAAATAATTATTCAAAATTAAAGTATATATCAATATTACAAATAATCAATCATAATATGTCAAAGAAAATAAGCCACAACAACTAATAAGTTTATATATCTAAGGTTTGAACGGTATCTTGGTAAAATGTCATTTAATTAAACGGGTCAAACGAGTTCCATGTGATGGACACTAACCCAACCCATTCATTAAACGGGTCAGTCTTGTCAACCCGAAATGACACAAACCCATTAAGCCTCAACCCATAACCTGCTAATTTCGTGTCGTGTCAGATTCGCAAGTTGTGTCTAATTTTGCTACCCCTAGTTACTGGTGGCCTTTTTCAATTCACAAGACCACTTTGTTTGAAATCATAAGCTAAATGAGACTTGGACAAACACTTTGTCAGTCTTATAATCATAGAAAATCATAAAAAGATAAAAGTAATGGAGTTGGGACATTATTGGTGGTGGCCATTGGTGTTAGTTTTGGTTCATTTTGGTATGAATGGTTGCTGTAGACACTTGATTTTGCACTCATGATTTAATCAAGGAAAATAACTAGAATGACCATTCATGTACGCAAAATTCATTATTGCATTACATGCATTAATTTGTTCATTGCATATTATAAAAATGATCTTGAGGTTCTAACGGTCACAACGATGTGCCCGGTTTCCAAATCGGACCGTCAAATCGAAAGATATCGCAGGATCAAGTTTGCACGGTCAACATGCATTATGTCTAGGTAGAGTCAACCATGCATGATTAATTTAAATTAATTCTGATTGGTTAAAAAATTAAAATTAATTAAATAATTTTGTGATTGGTTAATAGTTAGTGTCAAAAATAGGCTTGCTTGCATGGGAATATAGGGGATAATCAGATAACAATAAAATTGTGGATAATCAAGACTTTATCAAGATTTTTTAGAGCATTTATCTACAAGATAATTGTTGCTGAAAAGGCCTGAATTATCCAAAAAAGAGTTTAATTTTTAGAATACAAATTAAAAATGCATCTAAGTGCAAGTCCTGGCTCAAAAAACATAAAAAAATAAAAAATAAAAAAAGGAGTCCAAAACACATCCAAACTCGAAAGCGGGATCAACACTTTCAAAGTGCCGAATGGCACACATTTAGGCCTAGGCCCGAGGGCATTGGGATGACGTTAAAACACATCCTTTTTTTTATTTTTTAGCGATAAGGACGTGTCCCAGTTCGTATTCTAATCGTCTAAGATATTTTTTCGAGCCTCCCAACCTCTATAAATAAAGATTGGATCTCAAAATTCAGGACACTTTTTCACGCTCTTAGATTTCCCCTCTTTGTGACTCCCCTTTCTAGTATTTTCTCTCTTACATTAAAAAGGTTCTGGAGGCTTTAGTCTTAAAAATTTCTTTTTTGTAATTAAGGATTTTTAGGTTTCAAAGATAATTGCATAAATTTCTTTGAACCCTAAAATATTCTCTCAAGAAAAAGAGCACGTCCATGCAATAGGTGGTTTTCCTTTACTTTTTCTTCTTCTATCCCTTTTAATTAGGTGATGCATGAATAAATGTTTGCTTAGTTTTGATTTTTAAATGCTCATATCATGTGTTGTCAATATTTTCTCTATTGGAATATGTTTTTGATGTTTTTGTTGTCAAGATCTATTTTTATTTGTTTCAAAAATCTGCTTATTATCATATCTTTTTCAATCAAAAAACTAATTTGCATCTTCATTAGATGCAGATCTAAATTTTTCTCAATCAAAAAACTGATTTGTATCTTCTTTAGATATAAATCTGAATTTTTTAAATCCAAAAAAAACTGATCTACATCTTCTTTAGATATAGATCTGAATTTTTGTTAACATAGCAGATTTTGAAATAAAAAAAGTCATGAATAGTTTTGTTTGTTATATCTGATGCATGTAGTATAGGTTTATTTCATGAATATAGTTCTCTTCTAAAAAAAAAATTTCTTATTTTATTTTACATAAAACACAGATCTGATTTTTTCTAGCTCTTTCTACAAGTCTTTTTTTTTTTTTTTTTTGGTTATAAAATAGATCTAATTTTTTTTAATACAAACCAAAAACCAATTTTCTAGTTCTCAAAAACAGATCTGATATTTTTTTTAAAACCAAAAGACTTTGTTTTATTTAATAAACACAGATCTGACTTTTCTATGCCAAAAACTTTTTTTTTTTTACATGTACAAAAATAGATCTGATTTTTCTAAACCAAATCAAATTTTTTTATCACAACATAGATCAAAATTATTTTAACAAAGCAGAGGATGTATTCATAAATAGACTTAGGTGATTTAGTTTTTCATGTGTGCAACATGTCATGCATAAAAGGGGTACATCGGTCATGAGAGTCTAGAAGACCAGACTCTGTTTGGGCAGAATGGATGCATAACATCTTTCCATTCCGTAACCTAGCCTCCGAATTTAGTGTCTTTGGATAGGTAGACCTAGGCTTTATCTTTGCTTTTATTTTGGGTAGATTGTTACTAGCTAGGACCAAAAGCCATGTATCTTTGATAGTTTGTAACTAGGACCCAAAGCCATGTAATACTTAATTTATCCAGTTTGTATTTTTTATTCAAGAATGGAACAAATTCAGTCATGTAAAGTTGTATTTAATTTTTTTCTTATATTTTTGTATAAAAAATAAGTGGCGACTCCACACCACTTACCCAAAAAGAGAGTTGTCCTTAAAAGCACTCAAAAAATCTCTTTTTTGAGAGCACTCCTAATTTTGGCAATCTCTCACAAGTGCTTTGGTTGCTGGGAGCAAGAGAGAATAGCTCTCTTGGAACTCAAAGCATCCACCGTCAACTATGCTAATGAATATTATTTTCCTCATTAGGACTCAAGCAACAAAAAGAATGATTGTAACGAGTAAGAAAGAGTCAAGTGCAACATCACTACTAGCCGTGTAATCCAACTCACTTTTAATGCTTGGAGTGGAGAAAGTAGGGTAGGATGGTACTTTAATGCTTCTCTGCTTCTTCCCTTTGAAGAGTTCCAGTACCTCGATTTGAGTTGGAATTGGTTTTTTTGTTTTATACTCATGTATCAGAATCAAAAAACAGTGGTGCACACGAGAGAAGCAATTTTTGAATTGGCGATTCAGAGTCTATTTGGCATTAGCTTCAGATTTTAGCTTTTAGCTTTTATCTTTTATGTACAACTTTTTAAAACCTCACTTTTTCCTGCATTTTCTTACTTTTTCAAAAAATTTTAATGTATAAGTATACTTTAGCACACTTTCAGTAAAAAAATTTCAGCAAAGAGCTAAATAAGCTGTCCCCAAACAAACATTTAGGGTTTACAAGAATCTAAATTTGGGGAGTGGCTAACACACGCAAGAGAGACATGGAAAAATTGGCTTTTGTTTTAATTGATTTTGAAGGGTGTCTTGGTCTTTTAAGTTTGTTCCCCCTAAGCAAGATGCATGTGCTTATCATCTACTGTAGGATTCCATCAAACATAATAGAAAAGTAACATCGAGGTGCAAAGTGTGATAGTTTAGGGTGCAAAGTGTGCATTCGAATAGTTTAAAGTGCAAAGTGTAATCTAGAATATAGTTTATGGTGATAAAGTGTGTTAGGTTCTAAGGTCTTAGGATTTTATGTATTTAGAACTCTAATGTGTAATGTTGGCAAACCATGATCAAAACACTGTATTTAGTCTTGTTTAGGCTTGCTCAAAGTTGATTAAATATTGTAAAGTTGGAATCGAGTGGCTGCAGATGTATTGGAGCATTTCTGCCTGGCTCGATCGATCGAAGGATAGACTCGATCGATCGAATCTCGGGTCAAATGCGTTTTCTGCAGAGTTCCAGCTCAGCCCAAACTCTATTTAAACGTCTTGGAGTTCAAGTAAAACTCTTATATATATAAGGGAAACCCTAGAACGTTTTTGGGACTAGAGAGAGAGAGATTAGAGTGCCTCTTGTGCCTCCTTTTATTAGGGTTTTGTAACCAAACCTCTCTAAGTCTTTGTTGCTCATATTTGCTGTTTATGTGAATCTCTTGTGAGATCTTTGAGGAGCTTTCCTTCACATAAATTTAGGGTTTTCAAGGTAGAGATATTATCTACATCTTGATGATCAACAAAGTTGCTACCATTGGAGCTTAAAGAAAAACAAGCGGGGAGCTTGTAGCTGATTGAAGAAATCCAAGAAAGAAGGAGTCCGTGAATTCGGAGCTTGCACGTGGTCGTGTCAATAAGTTCTACTGGTGAGTAGCATTAGGAAGTCAAGCGGGGAGCTTGTAAGTCCTTTTGTATGAACTTCGATTCTTTCTTAGTGGATTTTGTTTTGCCTTGAGGATCGGTGAGTAAAATCCTCCCCAGGTTTTTTACCGGTTTGGTTTTCCTGGGTGATTATATCTTGTGTTATTTATTATTCCGCTGCTATATATTCTTGATATGATTGTTTGATTGCTTTAACCTAGATTTGCTTAATTTGACTAAGTAACAACTTGGCTAATTAACTAGGCTACGCAATCTGGTTGTGGTTTAAGGGGTCTAAATTTCCAACAAAGTGCAATTTCCCCAGGAAAAAAAAGAACAAATCTTTAAGCTTTCTAACCCATTTTTCATTATTTTTCTACAATAATGAAAACTTATACATTCAGTAGATACCACATTTAAAAATTAGGCTACATTGTTAATGACCAGTCACCAGAGCAATCTTAGAAGATATGACAAATAAACCAAAAAAAAAAAAATCACTAGCCACTAAAACATCTCCAGGTATTGCTAATATCAATGCCTTTAGTAACTTCAAAAATATGCAATTCAAGATATTTGTATTTAATTCTCTAAGATTAGTATATGATTGTTGTTCTAAGAATCTTTTACCTTTCCAATTTAGAATTTCTGATTTGAACTATCAATCAAACACCAAAGACAAACATCAAACATTGAAAAAATAATTAGAACTCAGCTTCATCAAGGTGAATAGAGAAATCAATGTCCATTTGCTGTTAATTTTGTACCTCTTCCACATAATACTCAAATGCTTCTCACTTTCTCTTCAAAACTGGATAGCCAGCTTCAAAAGGTACTATCAATACTTACCAATTTATATTATCACCAACTACCTGCCACTCTACAAGGATCCCATCATCTTTAAGAGGCAATTGTACTATCAATATTTACAAGATAACACTATAACTAAATTATCACAAATCCTCAAACTAACATAGGCCGATTAACTAAATTGAAACCTTTATCAAAAATAGCCAAAGGAAAACTCTACCAAACCTCAAAATAACACAAACCCAGCAACTAGAATTGAAGACACAAATCAAAATTTCACAAAACCTCAAACTAACACAAATCCATTAACCAAAATTGAAACCTTTATCAAAAATAGCCAAAGGAAAACTCTACCAAATCTCAAAATAACACAAACCCAACAAGTAGAATTGAAAACTCAAATCAAAATTAACCAAAACAATAATAACACAGACCCATTAATCAAAATTTACACCCAAATCAGAATAAACAAATAAAAATTCTACCAAACCTCAAAATAACACAAACCCAGCAACTGGAATTGAAAACCTATAATGAGATTTAGCTAATGCATACCAACGATTCCATTTAGTGCTAGCCAACCAATCTGTGATAAGAGCGCGAGAGAGAAAATTCAAAGAGCTAGGTGCGATATTTCAGCCAATCTTAGAGAGAGAGAGAGAGAAGAAGAAGAAGAAGTCTAGGGGCTGGGTGCAAGTGTTACCGCCTGAGAGAAGTTTGGGTTTTGGGATTTCTTGCGTGAGTTCAAAGTCTAAAACAGAGGAAAAATAAAAGAAGAAAAAGAAATAGATGGAATATTAGCACTAGTTTCATGGTTAAGTAAGTGGACAATATTTAAATTTTAAAAGGGGGTACCTGAGAGGATTAAGATCTTCTGTATCATAAATTGTGTACTACTCTATGTACCACTGATACCTCACTGCCTTTTTATTACTCAAACTAACAGGAGAGGCAAACTTCAAAGGTTAATTCCTCACCATTACATTTGTGAATCTGAGTCTGAGGCCGCCTCCACTCTTCCATTCCAGCCCTCTATACCAACTCTCCCTCTCTCTTTTTTTCTCAACGATAGCTCCACCATGAAGGAAGCCATCTCCAATTTAATCAGTGTTCATTTCCCAGTGTATGAAGTTTTGGGTAAAGGTAATCTCTTGTTTTTTTGGGATTCTGGTCTTTGTTGTGGTTAATGTCCCAATTTCATCTCTTTTGCAAATTTTGGGGTTTTTCATAGGTAACACATTAATAAATTTCTCTCTGTTGCGGTGAACTTGAAAGAAGCAGAACAAAAAGTTCCAGTGACAAATCAAATCGAAGAGTGAATACCAAACGTGAGGAAGGAAGCCATAACAAAGAGGGTAAAACCCAAAAAAAAATTTTGCTAAAGTTACCTAGCATTGAAATACAAGAATGTTAGAGCATCCACATCAGTGGATGCAAACTTATCATCTATTTTACACCAAAAAAGCTACTTTTTCTATTTTACACACTCATTTTTACAAAACACCCACATCAATTTATCTATTCTACACATTTATTCAATAAAATATTCATTTTTTTACAATTTTTTATTACTCCCTCCCTCACTACCCCTCTCTCTCTCACAGACCCAACACTACCAACGATCACTCCAAACCTAGCCACCATCATCAAGGAAAACTAACCCATAAAACAAGAAACACAAGATAGACATGGTCAACCTCAAAGGAAAACACCCAAAAACCAAACGAAAATTACAGAACCCAGAAGAGAGAAAGGGAGAGAAAGCTTCACCATGAAACTCAAACCAACACCGCGGCTGCACCACCACAACAAACCAATGCCACCAATAACCAAATCTAAACCCAGCCAAAAACCCAAATCCAAACGCAAACCACTATGAAACTTATACCCATCAAACCCAAGACCTACGACGAGCTGCTACCCATGACCACATAACTACCAACGGCCCCACAAACCAAATACCACCCACATCCCCACCCACCCAAAGCCGATCTTGAGAGAGAAAGAGAGAGAGAGAGGGAAAGAGAGCTTCGTTTAATGATCGGCATGGCGTGGTTTGATGATCAGTGTGGCGTGGACTGAAACGGCGAAACCCAGAAAGGTGAGAGTGAGAAGCTGAGAGAGTGAGGTGGACTAAAGTGAGATCGGTGAGATTGGTGGACTGAAATGGCGAAAGCCAGAAAGGTGAGAGTAAGAAAGGTGAGAATGAGAAGCTGAGAGAGTGAGGTGAAGGAGAGAGAAACAAATCTAAAATATTAGATACATGATCTACGGTAGCCGTGCATATATGCACGATTACTGTAGAAAATGTGAAAATATGCACACTTTTAGAAGCACTGATGTTGAGCATTTTTTAGGCAAAATGTGTAAAAATGGTGTCTTTTTCTATTATACATGACTTTACATCCACTGATGTGAATGCTCTTAGTAATGTTAACCCAATGTTAGTTTAGAAGGAGAAATAAAGGGCAGCTAAGTGTCATATTTTTATTACTGGTACATGGAGTGGTACACAATTTATAGTACAGAAGATCTTGATTCATAGTTAAGGTATTGTATCTAAGTTTTGAAATATATATATATATATATATATATGAGTTCAAATTACACATTTTCTAAACTATTAGATTTAAGTAAATCTAACAGTCAAAAAAATAACTCATTAATACTAATATTTTAATTAGAATCTCATTTATTATCCTTTATTTATGACATTTCATATCACTCTCTTCTATCGAAAATGCCTTATACGTTCTCAAGGCCGGCCTAAGGTATTTTGAGGTCTTAAGCAAAACTTTTAAATTGGGTCTTTTTTACTGTTTAAATATTTACTTTATATTATTAACTTTATATAAAATATTTTTATTTAAATTTTATTTTTCTTGCTTGTTAAGATGCGAAATTATTAATTAAGTTTTTGTTTCAACTTCTTTTAAAATATTCTTTTTAATTGATAATAATTGCAATTATTTCATTTTTATCTTCTAACTCTATTTTATAAATTTATTGTTCATTTGTAAGATTTTTAACTGAATTTATTGTTATATTTTTTTATTGCTAGTGACTAATTAATCTAGAGATCTATTTTGAGATTTGGTTTAAAAAGTTTTTTAAATTTTTTTTATACCAAATTCACAGATTTATTTAATAAAATCAAATAGAATAAATACTTTTCAAAAAATAAAGATTAAATAACGCCTGATTGGACTAAGAAACAACAAATTAAGTAGCTAGTGTTAGACTATTCTTTATATTTTAAAATAAGAATTTATGAATTAAAAAAAATAAAAAAGAACAAAATGATAAATCTAGAAGAGTGTAGTCACTATAATACAACAACTAGAGGAGTTTTTACTCTTTACCAAACATTTGCCTCAAAAACCCAGAGAACCTCTACCATGTTCTTGAAAAAGAAAAAAAAAATTATCTTCTTTCTCCCATTCTTTTCTAAATAACCTAGAGAAAGTAAAATAAGAAAGCTATGTCACAAAAAGGTAAAATATTGGCTTTGTTTTACCTCTTCAAGGGACTGTCAATTGCCAAGGGAGCTGCTTGTAACTGACTACCATTTTAGGTAGAGACGGAAGATCTAGCGGCAATTTTAGTAATCAGTTTTAGTTTAGGAGTTTTGGAGAGATTGAGAGAGTTTGGTCTATGTTTTTACTTTTTATTGTGTCTAGGAGACTTAATTTAGTCTAAAATTATGAAGAATTCTAACCGTTTGAAAGAAAGAGTCAAACAAAATACACGCATATTGAGATTGAAATTTTCATGTATTGACTAAATTTTGGGGCTTAATTAATACCCTCCAAGATGATTAATAATCCAAAATTTTCTTCTACCGGTCTTTGTTTTTTAAATATAGTATTGGATAAGTATTGACTAATATTTGAGATTATATTTTTAAATTTTGTTGACCTGGGGCTTGATTTTGGAGGCCTTCTATCACTTGGGGCCTTTGGCAATGGCATCAGTTGCTTCTACTGTTGAGCCACACATGTACGTTCTCTCTCCTCCTACTCAACTCTCTACCAAATCATCTTTCTCCTTCACCGCTCTTTAGCCTCCACTGCCACAAGGTTCTACCTCCATGACCATAGGGTAGGTCATCAGTAGCGAAAAAAGCTGCAATCGTAGCTCCTACACTGATATTAGAGGCTTGTTGTTCCTTTTTTGATACTGTGAAGATTTATTTTTCTTACCGTTGGATTTTCTTTCTTTGTATCTACTATGTATTAGCACTTTACATGGTAAAGCAAGCTTGTAAATTAGTTTATTTCTTGTCCATTGGATATTATATATCCTATAAGTTTGCGTTATATAATTAGACTATCAGTTGCTAATATGCATGCTTTACCTATTGGATTTGAATCTGGCTTGATGGTTTCAAATCATAGTTGCTTGTGTGTTATTTTTTTGCTGAATGTTGCTTGTGTGTTATTTATTATTGCACAATTGCTAAGGTTGAAATTTTAATTTTAGTTTTCGTTGTTTTTTGTGTCTTGTTCTCTGCTCTTTGTTATTATTGACAATTGTTTTGCTCAAAGTGACAATTGCTTGATTGACCTTTTATGGAATAGTACTTGTCTCTTTTACAATTAGTCATAGATATTGGCTATTAGAGCTACTGTGTATCAGATTCTATGTGAAGACTTTTTTCTTTCTTAACGTTGGCCTTTCTTTCTTTCTTTTTTTATTTTTTTTATTTTTGGCTTTTCTTTTTTTGTATTTACTGCATGTGTAGTATCACTTTACCTAGTAAAGCAAGCTTTTGAAGAAAGCTTGTGAATTAGAGTATTTCTTGGCCATTTGATACTATATATCCTATGAGTTTGCAGTATATAATTAGACTATTAATTGCTCATATGCATGCTTTATCTATTGGATTCGAATTTGGCTTGATGGTTCCAAATCATAGTTGCTTGTGTGTTATTTATTATTGCACAATTGATAAGGATGAAATTTTAATTCTTTTTTTCAACTGTTTTTTGTGTCTTGTTCTCTGCTCTTTGTCATTTGTGGTGTTGATTGGGCTTGATTGAGAGTTTAAATTTTTATTTCTATTTTGTAGCTACTATTGTTAATATGTTTGCATATATTATATTTGTGTCCATTATTTATATTGGTTCTTGTAGTTACTAAGTTGCAAATTTATAGATATGGATTATTTTGTGGGGGAGAAGATTTACATCAAGATTTTGGCCAAGAGTTCCATCAAGTTGGCGTTATTTAAAATAATGACCAAATGGAATGTGAAGAGTTATATGATGCCCCGAACAATTTAGAACTACCAGAGCAAGAGTTACCGCTTGATGATTTTGGTGATTGTGAGTTGAAATCCAAGCCACATGTCGGAATGCAATTTGACTCCCTTGATGGTGTTGAAACTTTTTACAAAGAATTTGCAAAAAAAGAAAGCTTTGGAATCCGTGTTTGTATCAGTAGGGCAACACCCATAAGTGATAGTGTAACAAGTCGTATTTATGTATGTTGTAGTGAAGCGCAACCCAAAAGAAAAAAAAACATTTGATAATGGAAAGAACAGAGATGATAAAAAAAAGTCCCATAGAAATTGTTCAAGTCTTGGAACTGGATACAAAGCAATGCTTAAGGTCATGAAGAATAAGAAGTTGCATAAATGGGTTGTTAAGGCATTTGACAACAACCACGATCATGGTATAATTAATAATAAAAAAAAAGTGTGCCATACATTCAATGCCTCAAAAAAATAAATTTACTATTGCCAAGAGTCTTTTTGAAAATTTTGGTAAAGAAGGTCTTCCAACAGGAAAAGTTGCCATGATGTTCAATATAGGTGACCAAATGTTTACAAGTAGAGATTGCTAGAATCACTTGATAGATGTTAGGGGGAAAATCCTAGATGCTAGACATGCCTTATCTGGCCTTAATTATTGCCAAGAACAACAGGTTGAAAACTCTATTTCTTTTATGCAATTCAATGTGATGATGTTGGCCATATGGTTAATTTTTTTTGGGTGGATGCGCAATCAAGAATGGCTTATCAATACTTTGGGGATGTAGTGACATTTGACACTACTTATAAAACAAACAAGTATGATATGCCATTTGCTCCTTTTACTGGGTTAAACCATCATTGTTGATCAATTTTATTTGCTTGTGCATTGTTGCAAAATGCGACAAAACAAACTTTTGTGTGGTTATTTAAAACTTGGCTTCAAGTAACATGGAGGAAGGGATCAATATCTATTATTACAGATCAAGATTTAGCCATGGGTGCAGCTATTGCAAAAGTATTCCCAAGAACTCATCATCATCTTTTCCTTTGGCATATTAATAAGAAATTTCAAGAGAAACTTTCTCATATATATCATAAGAATTCAGTATTCAAACATGGTTTGAAGAGATGCAGACATGAGTCACCTAGTGTGTAAAAATTTGAGGAGGACTAGAAGAGCCTAATATTGACTTATGGCTTGGATAGAAATAAATGGCTTCAAGGATTATATAATATTTGCAATTCATGGTTATCAGTGTACAATTGAAATACTTTCTTTACAGGAATAAACACTACCTAGAAAAGTGAAACCATCAATGCATTTTGACTCCTTTGTGATCTCAAGAACTACATTACAGTTTTTTGGTGTCAAATTTGCAAAAACAATAAATAGTCGAAATGAAGATTTTGATTCAAGAAATAAAAGTCCTTCTTTGGTAATTGGCTCAAAAATAAAGATCAAGCTGTATCTATATACATGAGAACCATATTTAGCAAGTTCCAAAAAGAGTTGGTGAGTAATAATCATTTTTCAAAGGAAAAGGTAGAGAAAAATGGAACTTTATATAAGTACAAAGTAACAAGTTCCTTTAATCCAGATGAAACATTTATTGTGAAGTTGAACTTGGAATCAAAAGTTTGTGAATGTGACTGCCAACTTTTTGATTTTATGGGAATTTTTTGTAGGCACATGTTATTAATCTTTCAAGTTAAATATTTTTGAGATTCCTAATCACTACATCCTACAACGCAAGACAAAAGAAGCAAATAATGGAATCAAAAGAGGAGAATATAGATCAAGCTATGTAGATGAGCATCACATGTCAAAAGCCTTATGAAGCATCCATGTTTGTCATCGTTTAAGTCGATTGTCTTACCTTGCTAAAAAATCTAAAGATATATATGAAATGATCATTTCCAACTTAGACCACACCCTTAAGAAAGCTTTTGATATAAAAAATCAAATACTTGAAGGTAAGGAAAATGATGAAATGAATATGCACCACGATAGTGGTGAATCAACTAACATTGTTGAAGTACAAGACTACTCTCCCAATGTTCCTTTGAATATAAAAGATCCGCATGTATCACAAACAAAGGTCAAAAGAAAAGCACTGAGAAACAAGATCATGGTGGGAGAATTTAAGGTGGGCCTGAAATATCCTTACCTCATGCAACAACAAAAATATGATCTTGTCAACTTTTTGGGGGTTATGGTCATAATCGTCATACTTGCAAACAATATAATGGTGAAGGAAGTGATTGCCAAGATGAAGAAAATATGACAACTTTTAATGCCAATAATATTGATGATTTAGCATAAAGAGAGTTTTTCATTTATTTTATTTTTTTGGTCTTTTTTTTTTTTTTTTGTCATTCCTGTTATGATTTGATATTATGTGTCCTAATTATTAAATCATTGTCGCTACAACAAACGTGGACTATGGTGACGAAATCTAGTTAAGAAAAAAAAATTATCATCTCTAAATGATAACATTCAGCGAGGAAAAGAAAAATTCGTCACCAAATACCATTAAATTTTTTGAAAATTGTGACGAAATCAATAGTTCGTCTCTAAAGATATTCAAATTGGTGACAAAATATTTCTTTTGTCACTATAGTTCATAGAAGAAAAAAAAAAAAAAAAAATAGAGGCGTCAAACCTACGAATGTCTATGGTGACAAAATATTTCATTTCAAAAAGTTAGACCCAGGTGTCGCTGGTGACAAAATACTAGCACGCAATGATAATTTTTGGGCGCGCACTGAAATTTTTTTCAATACCCAATTTTTATTCATTATTTTCTTTTTTCTTTTTTCTTTTTTTTGTAAAAAAACCTTATACCCTATCATTCTCTCTCTCTCTCTCTCTCTCTCTCTCTCTCATGCTTTTTCTTCTTCTTTTTTTTGTTTTTTATTCTAATTGATATATCTTTTATCGGTTCCTAGTTTTAATTATACTTATTGTCTTGTAATTTTGATATTGTGAGTTATTGGGTTTGAAGCCATGGGCCTCGTATATATAAGTCCTATGTGTATGGTTCATTATAAGTCTATTAATGCTTTGCTTAACTTTGCTAAAGGATATTTAACTTAGAAATTTTGAACTAATTTATGGAGGGTGTAGTAGATGGTATTTTTGTGGGTGTTTGGTGGTATTTTTGTTTAGTTTTGTTGTGTGGGGCATTTTCGAATTTTTTATTTTTATTTTGGTTTAGGATAGGTTGGGATTTCAAATCAATTACGGGAGTTTTTATGAGTTTGTTAGCAAGTTGCTGGGATTGGATTTAAATTTGAGCTAGCTTGAGCTTTTTTTGATCCAATAAACAAACCTCTTTGCTTGTCAGCATGATGATCACACTTGAAAGATGCATTGTAGCAAATTGTTCTCATAAATTCACACTCTTAGAATAGATGCTCTATGGTTTCTGTTTCCATTGCACAAAAAGAACAAAGAGGTTGCTCAAGTTGTATGTTTTATTGTAATAGTTGCTGCTTGGCAGCAGGGAGGAAATTGGGCAAAAGCTTCCAAAAGAATATAATGCATTTTTATTTACTTTTTAGATTATATGGATGATTTGTTTATGGATGTGGTTGGAAAAGATTGTATATCTAATTTGTTTATGGATGTGATTAGAAATAAATAGGTTAATGTAATGTAATGGAAATTTAATGTATAAAAACATTAATAAATTTTTATAAAAAAAGGTGACAAAAATTTTCCATCACAAATAGGTTTAACTAACAATTAAAAAATTTTGGTGACAACCTTATTCGTCACTAAAATGCTAAATTAAAAAGCAAAAAATCAATTGGTGATGAAATGTTTCACTAACAGGTTGAACTTTGAAAATAAACAGAAATTTGTGAAAAAATAATTCGCCACCTAATCTATTGACATTGGAAAATCAAAAACAAAAATACAAAAATACAATCAATGATGAAATATTTCATCACCTAATATGGTCAAATAAAAAAATTACAAATTAAAAATAATTGGTGATGAATTTATTTTGTCTCTGAACATAATGTTTAGCGAGGAAAATATTAGGTGACGAAAAATTTTCGTCACCTATAATTTTTTTTATCAAAAAAAAAAAAAAGTAAGTGACGAAAATTTTTGTCACCAACACATTTTGATTCCGTGACCGAGATCACACAACGAATGATGTTTCATCACCATATGTTTTAGGTGACAAAATAAGGACATTTCATGATGAAACTATTTCGTCACCATAAGTCTCATTTGTTGTAGTGTGTAAAACTATTAGGTCTCTCTAACTTTGGGAATCATTGTGGAGTAAAGACGTTGATCTTTCTGATTTTTTTTATATACAAAATGGAGTATGGAAGGTAGGCAATTGCACATTTTGGTATCTATTTCTTCACAAAATTGCTTTTCTTAAATTACATTTTGGAGGATGGGACTTAGTATTGATTTTGATTGTAATAATATATATCTTGTGTTTCAAATTTACTTATACCTTTTTTTTTTTACTTTAGGTACATGTGGCTAAAGAGAATCACAAAATGAGTTTCGCTTGGTGGAATTGAGATATATATTGAGTCAAAGTAGCTTAGAATATAAATGTTTAAGGACCTATGTTGTTAATCATGATGAAACAGTACATTTTGGTTTTTTATTTTTGTTTTGTTTTGTTTTTTAGGGACCTATGTTGGAATACTGTTTGAAAATTTCTGGCTAAGAACCTTAGCTATTAGTCTTTGATCCATGACAACATATACATGGAGGGTAGTAGCAATTTAGCCATACTTTTGGTTACAACTACTCATTTGCTTTTGATTTAATTTAATGTCATTAACGGTGTTTTTAAGACAAATTTTTTCAGATTTTCAAGCAATTCTATACTCTTTGTTTTATCCTATATTCATTTTGTAATGTAGACATATAAGTTTTTGGCAAACTATTATGCTCATGGATGGAAGTAGGAGCAACAAAGGAAGACAAAGGCAGTCTTTTTGTGTAAAGCAAGAAATGGCAGACCTTTTTTCTTGGCTGTTACTTTGGATTTAAGTAGTCATCATTTTGACTAGTTTGAGTGAAGTATTTTTGTTCAAAAGCCACATGAGAAAAAGTAACTAGGAAATGAACGCAAGAGTGTTCTTAACAAGTTATGTAAAGCTACTACTCTTTTGTTGTATTCTCTTTTTTATCTTGTTTAGTGTACCAATGTGTATGAATGTTTCTTCATTTAAATGAATTTCTCTTGATACCCAAAAGTTTGAATAAATTATCATTTTTCCATATGCATTCATTGGATTTTTGTTTCCCCCCCCCCCCCCCCCCCCCCCTTGAAATGGAAATGATTTGAGAAAAATGGAATGAGAGATGCATAATTTCAATTCCCAAATACACTTCCAAATGGGATTGATTAGAGACAAAACTACTTGTAAATTTATTATTTGATTTACAATTGAAAATGGTGAATTAAAAAGTAGTTCATTCAATGCTAAAAATAATCACAAGTTTTGCCACATCAAACAAAGGCAATTTTTTTAGGTAGAATAGAAACATCTTTTCTTCTTAAAAATTGTTGAAACACATCCTTATGACATCTCTAATTACAAAATCTGATATATAAAGAAGCAGATTATTCAATCAGTGGGTGTCCAAGTGTACAACTAACATAAATACAATTACCAATAACAACTAACAACTTATACAATAGTGTTTTCTACTCCATAATCACTCTCAAACCTTAAAAAAAATTCTCAGTCACTAATAATACATTTTGTATTCTCATCAAAACATTTGTAAAGGAGCTGTGGTGCCCCAACCCTACTAACGTTAATAGTTATGGAAGTGGATTTGGGCTCCAAATCTATTTGTTGGTGGGATTCCTCACAGTCCTACAGATTTAGCCTCAAACAGAGCCTAAACAGCCCAACTACAAGTACCCTCATGATTTTTAGCCCAAAAACCCTCTCCTTCTCAAACTTAATCCTTTACTATCTCTCGTATATCTCCCTCAGTTCTTTCGTCCTCCCTCTTTGTGTCTATTCTTCCCCTTTCTTCTTACTTCTTTCTTGCTTTTTTTCTTCTTTTGTTTTTTTTTTTTTTTTAGCAAGCCCTTCACCAACCCCACTTCTCTGCCCTCACTCCACTTATATAATCTCTTCTTAGTGGGGTTCCAATCATTACTGTTTCACCAAGTTCTATGCAATCCCACTTTCACTCCCAAGGAATCATCACGTCTTTTGAGGATTCTCTTAAAACTTGTTCCAAACGCCAAATAGAGCTCGGGAAAGACTTTCCAAAAGCACTTCTAGCGCTAGGTGCCGATCTGAACTTCTCTACTTCATTGTTAATTTCATACTGTCTTGATGGTTAGTAGTGGGCCAAGATGTGACCGAACACTTAACAAGTTCATCAAACATTGCTCTCCAAATCCTAATACACTTATTGTTGGGCCGAGCCCATCCCCACAGGACTTGGGCCAGGTGATCGGTACTAGCCCACCAAGCTTAAGCCTAAATACACAAGCCGAAACTAGCCTGGGTGGGCCCAACCCAACAATAAGTGTATCAGGATCTAAAGAGCAATGTTCGGTGAACTCGTTAAGTGTTCAGTCACATCTCGGCCCACTACTAACCGTCAAGATATTACGAAATTAACAAGGAAGTAGAGAAGTTCAAATCAGCACCAAGCGCTAGAAGTGCTTTTAGGAAGCCTTTGTCGAGCACTATTTAGTGTCTAGAACAAGTTTCAAGAGAATCCTTAGAAGACGTGATGATTCCTTGGGATTCTGAGTGAAAGTGGAATTGCATGGAACTTGGCGAAATAGTAATGATTGGAACCTTACTAAGAAGAGATTATATAAGTGGAGTGAGGGCCGATAAGTGGGGTTGGTGAAGGGCTTGCTTAAGAAAAAACAAAACAAAACAAAACAAAAAAGTAAGAAGAAAGGGGAAGAATAGACAGAGAGAGGTAGGACGATAGAACTAAGGGAGATATACGAGAGATAGTAAGCTATTAAGTCTAAGAAAGAGAGGGGTTTTGGGCTAGAAATCACAAGGGTACTTGTAGTTGGGCTGTTTAGGCTCTGTTTGAGGCTAAATTTGTAGGACTATGAGGAATCCCACCAACAAATAGATTTGGAGCCCAAATCCACTTCCATAATTATTTACGTTAGTAGGGTTGGGGCACCATAGGAGCCTTCTAGCATTTCCCTGCAAAATAAAGTTTTTATTTTAAGTCTTTCACAATTTCATATTTAAAGCTCTTTGAATAATTCAAAGGTAAGAAAAGCCAGAAATCCATGGTCTGCAACAATAAGAAAGGAAAAAAAAATGTCTTCACACAGAATCTGATACACAATAGATTTAATAGCCAATATCTGTGACTAATTGTAAACGAGCCAACTCCTATTCCATAAAAGGTCAATCAAGCAATAGTCACTTTGAGCAAAACAATTGTGCAATAATAGCAAAGAGCACAGAACAAGACACAAAAAAAGGTGGGAAAAAAAAACAAAAGAATTAAAATTTCAACCTTACCTATTGTGCAACAATAAATAACACACAAGCAACTATGATTTGAAACCATCAAGCCAGATTCGAATCCAATAGGTAAAGCATGCATATGAGCAATCCATAGTCTAATTATATACCGCAAACTTATAGGATATATAATATCCAATGGCCAAGAAATAAACTCATTTACAAGCTTTCTTCAAAGCTTGCTTTTCCATGTAAAGTGCTAATACACAATAGATACAAAGAATGAAAAGCCAACGGTAAGAGAGGAAAATTAAAAATTCACACTATCAAGAAAAGAACAACAAACCTCTAATATTGGTGTCGGTGTTGGCAGCTACGGCTTTTTTTGCTACTGGTAACCCACCCTTTGGCCGTGGAGGTGGAACCCTGTGGCAGTCGAGATGGAAGCACGGCAGCTCTACTCTTTGTTCAGGGGTTCAAATGAACCCCCTGACTTCAAAATATATATGTGTATATTTATATAAAATATTTTTTTTTAGTTTAATACATTAATTTTTTTCTTGAAAATATTTTTGCACACCTTAACTTAAATTTTATACAATCTTATTACAAGTATTTTTAACTCTAAAGTAAGAGTAAGTGTTTGTAAATTGTAAATGTCATTTTTTATTATAATTTTTTACTATATGTGTATAAGTGTGTCTAACATTAATTATGTGCATTACTTTTTTTTTATATAATGTCATTTGTGTGAATAATGATGTGTACGTGGATGTTTGTGTGTACAATATAAATATAATATAACTTTATATAATTTAATAATTAGGAAATAGAGAATATTTGTTACATGAGTGTGTATAGTTATCATGTTAGAATAAATTTTTGTCATAAGTTAGAAAAATTCAAGAAAAAAATTGCAAAGTTAGTGATTATTCAAGCATTTAATTGATTAAGTAAACACGTAGTGAATTATTTTATGTATGAATGAGTGTGGTTGTATATGTCAATAATTAATATAAAGCCAATGAGTTTAGTTTAGTTATTTAATTTAAAATATTTTTATAAAAACAATGACAAATATGTAATATTAATTGCATAAAAATAAAAATTTAGACAAACTTAACAAAATAAAATGGTCATAGCTATTAAGCTACCCATATTAGCAATAAATATTCGTAATGAACTGTCGTGTAACAATTCAAAATTTGAAAACTTGTAAAAGGAAATTGTAAAAATTAAAGTTTTTTTTTTTAATAACTCGATATATTCAAGTTCTTTTTTTATTAAATTTTTTTTTAATTTCAATTTCTTAATGAACCCCCTCAACAAAATTCCTAGAGCCGTCACTGGATGGAAGAGCGGTGGAGGAGAAAGATTTTGATTTGGTAGAGAGTTGAGTAGAAGGAGAAAGGAGAACGTATAACACATTTTTGGTAGAAGAGACTGGTATGGAATGTTATAAATAAGGGATAATAATGAGATGCTAATCAGAATATTGACATTAATTAGTCTTTTTTTATATATACTATTAGATTAGATCTACTTAAATCTAATGGTTTAGAAAATGTGTAGCTCAACTGGTAAAGTTTCTGATGATTGAATAAAAAATCTGGGTTTAATCCCCGCCTACACCAAAAACTAATTGGTATCTTATTCTAATGATAAAGAGCATCATCAGGAGCCATAGGTTGAAACTCTCTCACAAAAAAAAAAAAATATATATATATATATATATATATATACACACTTTTTTGTTTGTTATTATATCACTTTTCCCTTCTTTTTTCTTTTTTTCTTTTTTTCTTCTTTTTTAAATTAACCTAGGATTTGTTTTTATGTTACTATAGACCCGGTTCTTTTATTTTGAGTAGTTTATTTGTGTATTTTTTATATATGTTTTCATAAGGTATTCTTCCTTTTTTTAATAATAAATATTTTAATCAAATCTAAATATATGTATAAAAACTAATATAATGAAAATATGAATTTAGAATTTACTTTGATATCAATATTAAATTTTTTTATATAAAAATATTAATTTATCGAGTTATGTGATAAATAAACTTTTTAGATATGTTCATTAGTAAAGTTGCAATTTTGCTTTTGATAAACCAAGATAATTAAATTATAATTTTCCTTTTATGAATTGTGTTTCATTTAGTCATATATATTTTTTAATTATAAATGTCCAGTAAAAAAATATCCACATGGATTATAAAAAGCTATAAAAAGAAAAAAAAAATGAAATACAAATTGAATCACAAAAAGGATCTCCATAAATTTGTTACTAGTATTAAAGAAAAATAACAAAAAAAAAAGATCGATTTTAAATAAATATTATTTAATTAATATTTAAATATAACAAGAGTTTGTATATAAGTCGGTTTACAAATCACGAGCAAAATAAAATAAAAAACTAGAAAAAAAAAATTTTAAGTACGTTAGTTTTTTTTATTATTATTAATAATTATAATTTCTTCTAGCTATTGGGGAAGTGTGGTGCCCAGGTATCTCATGGCGGTTATATTGTAGCTATGGTGCCCTAATTGACCCCTATAAAAGTAGAACTGAAACCCTCACTACCGTTTCATTAGAAAGAGATCAAAGCCCTCTAATTTTTACGTGAATTGGCTCCCTTCTTGAATCCAAACCAAGATTCAGAAACTTCACAATCCTCACTCAGATCACAGACATGACTCTTCTTGGTCCCCCAGGACTCTACAACAAAACCCGAAACCAACCCCAACCTAAACCCATAGCCAGCGATCCTTTCATGGACCTCATGGTTAAGAACTTCAACAACACCGTTAACTATAAACCCAAAAAAGGCTACACAGAGAACAACTCTGCAACTTTTCTCTCAAGCGGTAACCCATGCCTTGATTTCTTCTTCCATGTTGTGCCTGATACCCCAGCAGAATCTTTGATTCAAAGGCTCACATTGGCTTGGGCCCACAACCCCTTGACCACACTCAAACTCATCTATAATCTCCGAGGGGTACGTGGTACTGGAAAGTCTGATAAAGAAGGGTTTTACACGGCGGCGTTTTGGCTACACAAAGACCACCCTAAGACATTGGCATGCAATATTGGGTCTCTTTCTGATTTTGGTTACATGAAAGACTTGCCTGAAATTTTGTATAGGCTTTTAGTAGGTTCTGATGTGAGAAAGAATCAAAGAGAAGAGTGGAAACACAGAAAAACTGGGAAAAAGAGTAGTAGAAGTTTAAGTAAAGGAATGCGTTTAAGGCGTGGAAGTAGTAAAAAACATTCGAATAAAAGAAAGAGAGCCCGTGTGGTGAAAGAGATTAGGATCTTGAATGAGATGGAGAGGGCTCGGATTGAAAAGGAAAAAGCAAGTGAAGCGAGGCATTCCAAATATGCAGATATGGCCAAGAAAGTTCTTAAAAAATACAAGAATGACTCGGATTTTAAGTTCTTATATGACCGCGTTTCGGAGTTTTTTGCTGAGTGTTTGAAGGCTGACATGGAATTCTTAATGGCTGAAGAGTTTACGAAGATTAGTTTAGCAGCGAAGTGGTGTCCTTCGCTTGATTCTTCATTTGATAGGTCGACTTTGCTTTGCGAAAGCATTGCAAGGAGGGTTTTTCCTCGCGAGTCTTATATCGAGTACCAAGGTGTGGAAGAGGCTCATTATGCGTATAGAGTTCGAGATAGGTTGAGAAAGCAAGTGTTAGTGCCTCTAAGGAAGATTTTGGAGTTGCCTGAGGTTTATATTGGTGCAAATAGGTGGGATGGAATAAAGTACAATAGGGTGGCTTCAGTGGCGATGAAGTTTTATAAAGAGAAGTTCTTGAAGTATGATAAAGATCGATTTGAGAAATATTTGGAAGATGTGAAGGCTGGGAAATCAACAATCGCAGCCGGGGCATTACTTCCACATGAGATCATAAAGTCTTTGAATGACAACGATGGTGGGCAAGTGGCAGAGCTACAATGGAAGAGAATGGTGGATGATTTGTTAAAGAAGGGGAAGTTGAAGAATTGCCTTGCCATTTGTGATGTCTCTGGAAGTATGGAAGGTGTGCCTATGGAAGTTTCTGTTGCATTGGGAGTGTTGGTTTCGGAACTTAGTGAAGAGCCATGGAAAGGGAAGCTTATTACGTTTAGTAAAAACCCTAAGCTTTATTTGATTCGAGGCAATGATCTTGTATCGAAGACGAGTTTCGTGAGGAGAATGGAGTGGGGAATGAACACAGATTTTCAGAAGGTGTTTGACCTTATTTTGGAAGTGGCTGTGAATGGGAAGTTGAAGGAGGATCAGATGGTAAAGAGGTTGTTTGTGTTTAGTGACATGGAGTTCGATAAAGCTTCGCGGAATAATTGGGAGACTGATTATGAAGCTATACAGAGGAAGTTTAGGAAGAAAGGGTACGGGTCTGCGATACCGGAGATTGTGTTTTGGAACTTGAGGGATTCGAGTGCCACACCAGTACCAGGGACGCAGAATGGGGTAGCATTGGTGAGTGGGTATTCAAAGAATTTGATGAAGTTGTTTTTGGATAATGATGGGGCTATGAACCCAGAGCTTATCATGGAAGCTGCTATCTCTGGAGAAGAGTATGAGAAACTTGTTGTGCTGGATTGATGATCTTCATATTTTCTTCTACGTAGTTTTTGAGAAAAAAATAGAGAACATATTATGTTTAAAATTTCCCATTACGTTTAGGCATTTTTGTTGATGGATTTTGGTTTTTCATTTCGTAATGTAGTCTGTTTTTCTTTTTAATTTTTAATAGTTTTGCATTTTTTTTGTTTTTCATTTATGTTTTGCTTATCTGGGATAATACTTAGGTGAGTTTGTGTAAAGCTTATTGCGTTTGCGTTTTCCTAATTTGCGTTTTTCGGCAGGTCCAGCCAAGTACAAATTGCAGGTGAATAGTAAATTTGAGCAATAAAAAATATTTTGCTACAGTATTTTTAACAAATAAGCCAATAAGCGGTATCCAAACGCGTACTTAACCGCGACTTGTTAAAATCAGATCCTATATATCTCCTTAGCAATCTTGGATCGTTCCTAATAATTTCGGATTGATCATAAATTACAAGACTAAAGTTTGGATATATAAAACCATTTAATCTTTTTGACAGATTTTGGAAGAAATCTAGCAATCTGATGAAGGGGAAAAAAGGCCAAAAACATAATTCTTCTTTCGACTGTTCTCTATGTCTGTATATTTCAACTTGTTGCAATATGTCTGCATATTGCAACAAGGGTATGGTGGGGTAGTGCATGTATTAAAATTATTTGTATTTCTAGGCGCAACACAGTGATAGTTTTCTATTCATTTGGCTGCTACGGTCCCTCTGTTATGCAACCAAAGTGTCATGTTTCAGCAGCTGCTTGTAATGTTCTCGGTCTGGTGACACACGGCCATGCATGTACCTGATTATAGTTTCTTACATCAAATAAAGTTCTATCTATTACCTCCAAAAAAAAAAAAACTTGTTGCAACGAATTAAGAGAGAAAATTTTACCAAGGGCGTCCAGGGTTCAAATCCTAAATTTTGGTGTTTCCACTTTACAAGCATTACAACTTAAAAGGCAGCCAACGATAACGTTCCACAAATAATCTTGATGTTAAATTAGCCTCTGAGAGAATGAAGCAGAGCTGCCCAGTTGTATTGAACCAACACTTCAACCCCGTTAAGCCAGATTCTTCGAATTGGATTTTTGAAACTTTATGTTTGTTAACGCATGTTGCTACAATTTTTTTTTTTTTTTTTTTTTTTTTGAGAAAGTTTCAACCTATAACATCCGCTCCTGAAAATAGCTCTTTATCATTAGACTAAGACACCATCAGAAACTTTACCAATTGACCTAACTGGAACTTACATGTTACTGTAATATTGGTAGCTTTAAAGTCTCCCAAGAGAGACTTCGTCTCATAAATCTTTATATTGTCACAATATTTTCTAATTGTGGTTCTATCATCTTCTCATTCAATTTTTTGGCTTTCCTGTATAGCTTTGAAATAACGTTCACACTCCACCAGAATTTTCATGTAATTTTTAAAAAACGCAATTATTTTTCAGCAATTTAGTAAATTGAAAAAATGGGCAGGTATAATTCAAACAAAACATATACACATTGCTTGGACTAGCAGCCATTTTGGAGGTAACTATGGTTTTCGTTTTAAGCACTATCTGAGGGAATTGGGGAAAAAAGAAAAATTAAGAATATATGTTAACAAATTGAAGAACATAAAAAAGAATGTTTGACGTAGTCGCTTATTTTTTGTTAGTATTGGTAGATGGAATCATGGATCTTAATTTTTCTTTTTCTTTTTTCCTTTTTCATTTTCCTCACTTAGTTGTTTGGTAGTTAAAATACATTTATATATAAACAAAGCATGAAGTAGACATGGTAAGTATTCGGCTTTGCTCTAGGAAGAAATTTTCGGAACTTAAATAGGCCCAAGGCCTATAAACCCCACATCCATATGCCAGCAAAGACGAGCCCAAATCATTAACAATGCCCATGTAAATTAATTTATGAGATTCATTCAAAATGGGGCAACCAAAGTCCAGCCCGTTTCTCCTAAATGTAGCCCATACGATTGTTCAAGTTAGTACACAAGATTGGCAGAATGAGAGCCCACAAAGTCCAACCCAAAAACCCACTGTTTTGGTCCCAAAATAAGATAAGATTTAGCTAGCAAAGTGACAGTGTCAGGCCCACTGCTACAGCCAACAAATTTTGGTTGAAGCTTTTTGTTTTTTTTTTTTTTTTTTTTTCTCGATATTTGAGGATCAAGGCACTTGACCCTCTCCTTTTTTTTTGGTAAAGTTGACCCTCTCCTTTGAACATACCAAAATGTACCAACTAATTAAGCTATAAATTTTTTGGCAAATTTCAGTTATAGCTTAAAGTTTAACAATGTTTATTTTTCCTTATGGACCAAGCTTGCATACAGCATTAGCATCCAATATCTCCAAAATATCTTATTCTATAATCTCAAAAACTACTTACCTATTATACTGTACCGTTTTACTACATTCCTAACACTCCACAAAAAAAAAAAATTTGGCAACTTTATTTAAATATAATTTTTTATTCTTTTTTATTATTATTATTTCTCTCTCTCTCTCTCTCTTCCTCTTAAGCAACCAACAACCACAACCAAGCAAAACACACACCCACACGGCAAAGCCACATCCCAGAAACCCACCATTGCCAATCAAACCAAAATGCAAAACACACACACACACACACACACACACACCAAGCAAAACACACACCATTGCCAATCAACCACCACTATAAATATGCCTATCACCGCCAAAAAATGATGATTTATGGTGGTGGAGACGAAATAGTACCGCCAGAAAAAACCCAGCAACCCATTCATGCCTCACTTCCACATCCAGCCATCGCCGCCGCTAGATCAACGCCGCCACCACCGCACCACAACACACAAAACATAGCAACTCATATCCCCTCAAACCATCCACACACCACAACCCAGCACTGGACCCACTCTAGAAAAATCAAAACCCAATAATCGGCGAGGTTGAGCAGCCCATCATCGAAGGCGAGGTTGAGCGCCTCCATCAAAGGTCCACGCCGTCGAAACCACCAAACCCACGACGCCACCAAATCCATGCCACCGCCAGATGCACGCCACCACGAGACCCACGTTAGACCCACGACCCACGCCAGAATATGCTCAGCACTATGAGAGAAAGAGAGAGAGAGAGAGGCCAAACCGTTCTAGAGAAAAAGAGAGGAATAAGACAATCAAGAGAGAAAAAGAGGCAGATCTGTTTAAGTAGGGAATAAAAAAAATATTTTTTAGGTTTAGAACGTTGTTACAGTATCATCATAAATTTAGGATGGTACTCTAGCAGTAGCACAATTGTAATTTTTTTAGAATTGCAAGACTGAGTAATGGGACATTTTTGTACTTTGATGCTAAAATCTACCAACATATTCCATATGGTAGTGCGGGTACTGATGCTGAAGACTGAAGAGAAGAGAAGCGCAACAAATGGGATAATTAGGATATGTGAATTGGAGGGTAGGGGTCACTTCACACTATCTTGGGCTCATGTAAGGTCCCTCTAATGGGCTTGGGACACAAGAAAACCATTGAGCCCATGTTAAGTGAATTGTGCAAAACTCAATAGCTCATGGAAAAGCTCAAAACCTATTAAACTAACACATACATCCGACGCTATGTTTGTAGGCCTATTGGGCCATTGTCCAAATCTTTTGGGCTGTGGATAAATCTGCGCCCATACAATCACAATTTAGGTTTTTTCTTCTCTTTAATTAAATAATTTGCGACTTTATGTAAAACCCTCAATTTAAGGATAATACAGTTTACAATGCAATTAACATTTTGTGCAATACTTTGTATGTTGTGTGTAGTATAACTTGTTCCATCCTCCCTTAAAATTTACCATAGCTTTTGATTGAAATTGTGGTATGCATTTGTGTTAAAACTCTTTCCCCTCTCCCTTGTGTGTGTGTGTGTATGTTTGTTTCTTAAACAAAAAAAAAACATTTTATGCAATACAATCTCAGCCATTTGCAATAAGAAAAATTAGCAGGTTGAGGTCGTGGTCCCTCACACAATATAAGTACTTCTAGGGAATAATTTCCACAATTGAATGTCCACCTTGAAATTCACAATTATGGCCGTTTAACATCCATTGTTTTTATTTATTTATTTTTTTTACAAGATAGAATTTCTACTCTAACCTAATCTAAGTGTATATGTGTATAAAGCTCCCTTCTTGAGACTTGAACCCCAGCCCTTGCCCCTCACACCTCATAAGTACTTATACTTGTGGAGTGACCATTGCACCAAGAGTGTGCGGTGGTAACTATGCATGGACTTATATGTGTGATTATGTGTTATAACCTTTTCAATTTGTTGATGCCTTGATTTCCGTTGGTTTTGACCATGATCTTGTTCATTAAAAGTATTTAGTCTAAGTATTTGATGCATGCTTCGGTTGAGAGAATGATTTGTGATTGAACATTGATAAATTCTGGTTTTCTTATGTGTCTGAAAAATTTGAACTCATAGGTACCCATGTGATATGATGCGCGCCTACATAACTTTTTTTTTTATATCATATGCATATAAAACTTTGATTGTCGCATGTATAGCTTTTGTTGATTCGTATGCGTACGTAGACTTCCTTTCTTTTTTTTTTTTCTTTTTTTTTTATGCTTTATTCGTGCGTACATCATCGAAACCATTTTTCTTTTCTTTTCTTTTTCAAACACATCATTCAAGAGTCTTTTGGTTAAAAATTGCAAAAAATGGAGTTTATTATTGTTACAGGTACTGTTCAAAGTTATTTGGCAAAATGAGGAGAGAGATTGAATTTCGGCAACGGTGTTGCCGAAATTGCAAGAAAAAGTACAATGTGTCAGGGGAGAGAGAAAATTGAATTTCGGTAATGAGATTACCGAAATTCTTGTCCTGCCCGCATTGCCCGAAATGGAAACCAATTGTGGCAATAGCATTGCCGAAAATGGGAGAAAAAAAAAAAAAGAATTGTGGCAACTAAGATGCCGAAAATGGAGGGGAAAAAAAAAAGATGCTATATTCACAATATTTTTCACAACAAATTACAAGTGGTTAGTTGTTATTAGTTCAAATTTGAACCTAACACTAAGATTACTTTTTTGCCCTAATAATAACAATTAGTAACAACCTGCCACTTAGGATTTGTTGTAAAAATATTGTGAAAATGTTGTGGACGTATCATTTCTAAAAACAAAATTATGGTGCTAAAATAGAAGGGGAAAAAAAAAGTGGCAAATTGTTTTTTTTCCCTCTATTTCGGCAATGCCATTGCCACAAAACAATTTGCCACTTTTTTTTTTTTCCTTCTCTTTCGGCACCACAATTTTTTTTAGAAATGATACGTCTACAACATTTTCACAACAAATCCTAAGTAGCAGGTTGTTACTGATTGTTATTATTAGGGCAAAAAAGTAATCTTAGTGTTAGGTTCAACTTTGAATTAATAACAATTAACTACCTGTAATTTGTTGTAAAAAATGTAGACGTAGCATCTTTTTTTTTTTTTTTTTCCTCCATTTTCGGCAACTTAGTTGCCACAATTCTTTTTTTTTTTTTTTTTCTCCCATTTTCGGCAATGTCATTGCCACAATTGGTTTCCATTTCGGCCAGTACAAATAGGACAAGAATTTCGGTAATCTCATTACCGAAATTCAATTTTCTCTCTCCCCTAACACATTGTACTTTTTCTTGCAATTTCGGCAACACCGTTGCCGAAATTCAGTCTCTTTCCTCATTTTGCCAAATAACTTTGAATAGTAACTATAACGCTAATAAATTTAGTTTTTTGCAATTTTTAGCCAAAAGACTCCATCATCCAAACTCCTTATTTTGATTATTTTTAAGCTATATTTTCATGTGATGATTAGTTCTTTTTATAATATGATTTTTGTGATTTTTCCTCTCATGATTAGTACGACCATACGCCAAAGAATCTTTTTGCTCAAGAAAGAGGTTAGATGTTGGTTTTATAAATAATACCTAAGCTACCTTAGGTCCTTTGGAGTGGACTAGAGGCTTATAGCTATTGCCTATTGGGCATTGATCCACTCATATTCTTATCCTTAATTGCTTTGAAAATAAAAAAAAAAACCTAAGGGCAGTAGTGCTTGCCTCATTTGACCAAGCAATATAGAGTACCTAACACCTTATTATGACAAGTTAAAACCCTTTACTGGTAGAGATCAATATAATTATCGGATATAAATAAGTGAAACAGAAGATTTAGATTCTTTTCTCTTCACCGTAATTTAGAATTTAATGATGTATTTTCAAATCGAATATCATCACATTAAACTACTATAAGTCACTTATGAAGTCTCATATTAACGTGTGAAAGTTCACTATAGATTATAATCACTTGCATTTAAAGTGGAATTCACAAAAATCATTTTATTTTTAAAAGTAAAATAATAGAAAGGGTAGTATAATTTATCCACAAAATTTGAAGAACTAAATTAACACACTTTAATAAGTAAAAAAAATGAAATTAAACTCTGACACACTATTTAGGAGCCAAAATCTTAGCTTGTCAAAATTCATAGAGAATTTTTAATAATCAATACTAATAATTTTTTTTCAGATAACATGAATTTTTTTTTTTTCTTTTTTGGAGTAACAGATAACTTGATATTTAGATAAGAAAGATTTAAATTTTTCCGTAGGAAGCATTAAAATGTACTAGTTGAACCCGTATAACACAACTTCATAGAAAATATCAAGATTTATAAAAGGGTACAGTAGTAACTCCACCTCCCCCTCTCCAGAACATTATTTCACACCAATTTCACATGTTTGCTAGGTACTCTGAAAATCACTGCAGCCTCAGACTACTGTTCAGGTCATTCATTAGCTTAGCAATTCTGGTTTCTCACTTCACATCAATTCTCACCATAAAGCATTAAAGAATATATTGGGCATTACAGGTTTCCACGAAACACGTTAAAATTGCCTATCTTAAATCGTACTTGATAACACTGCAATAAGCGTGTCAAAGACAAAAGGACCGTAAAGCACTAGCAGGTGTTGCGTGAGCGGTAGGATAAAGAAATGCATAGGGGCCCTACCATTTCAGATTAGGTGAAGATCACCAACCCGACGATTGGGTCAGACTCATACCCTTTAGTCCAGTCACGTTGTTTTAATGTTCGAATCGAACTTTGCAAGTAAGTCTTTTAAGAATATACAAAACTTAGAGCTAAAAAAATATTCAGTTAGTCAATTATTACAGTTTAGACTATTACGTTTAATAAGTGTTGCTTTTTCTCAATTCTACCAAAAAAAAATAAGTGTTGCTTTTGACCGACTGAGGAGGTGGTCTAATCGTTGGAAGTTATTGTGTGTTTATTATCGTGCAAGTCTAAAGTTGTGAGTTATATACCCAATCTACTGGATTTGGGTGTCAAATGGGTTAGAATTAACTAATTAAATTGATTTTAATAGGTAAATGGGTTTTATATATCCAACTTAATTATGACCACCTCAAACCTATCCAAACCCATCCATTTGACACCACTAATCTTATTTAATGCTCGATTGCCTGAAAGAGGTGGTTTGACGGAAGAAAGTAGCTGCAACCCATTATCTTGCGAGAAAATGTTTTTTTCTAAACCAATTTGGAGATAAACCATTCAAATTCTTCATATATATTTTAATTTAATGTGAATTTTGAAAATATAACTGTTAAATTGCATGTTATTATTATATTATTTATTGTTCATATTTGTAAAATTTTAAAAAAATCAAAAATCAAGAGCGATGACATATTTAAATTTCAAGTTTTTGTAATAAAAAATTATGCATAAAAAAAGTTTATTGATTAATTAATAAATAATATCTAATTTGAATGAAATTTGACATATGCATTAAGAATATTAAAAACATGTAATCTAAAAGTTAGATTTTCAAATTCACATTTAATAAAAAAATTTATAAGAGGAGTTTGACTTTGGCGTATATTGCGAGCCCGTGATTGTGGGTTCAAGTAAAATTTGCTCTTTCTAATGATCAAATAGGGTCTGTGTTGGCATGTGATTCCAAACAACAGTTTTCAGTATTTAAATACTGAAAATTGTGGCTCTTAAAAAAAAAAAAAAAAAAAAAAAGCAACGTGTTTGGTATGGGTTTTTTTTAGGAGTGTTTGAATTCCGTTGCTAATTTTAGGGTGTTTAGGGTCTGATTAGTAAGATGATTTTTGTTTTTGTTTTCAAAATAGAATAAAAACAATTTTCAAGAAATTGAACTTGAAACTAGTTTTCAGATAATAATCTTTATATTTTACGTGAATAGCTCCCACTTTTAAAAACAATTTTCAAAATACTAAAAAAAAAAAAAAAAATTGTTTGGGAGACCATTTCTATTTTTGAGATTTATATATATATATATATATATACACAAAAAGTAATGTATAGAATCTGTAAATTACTTTTTATTTGTGGATAATAATAAGGAAATAGAGCTTCATCATGTTTTTTTTTTTTTTTTTAATGATAAGTTTCAAATTTGAAATGTGAGAATTCTTTTTGTGATAAAGATAAACTCCTAAATTTAAGAGATAAAAGAGTTTGGACAAATATGTGGGGTCCACTATTTTCAATTTATTTACAATTATGTCATTAAAAACATTTTTTTTTATCCTGAAAACACCTCCTAAGCCGTTTTCAAAATCCTGTTTTAAATCAGGAAAATAGGATACAGTTTTTTGAAAAATGTATTTAGAAAATATTAACTAAACAATAAATTCAAGTGTGGGGATCCATCATTTTATGGATTGCAAAACAAAAAACTATATTTAAATACTCTTACCAAACACCCCCCAAACACTAAATTTATAATACTCCTTTTACCAGTTTTCAGTTTTTCAACGTTGCTCAATGGCACTTCTGTAAATATGTTGAAAATTATGGGGCCCACTTTATTAGACAACACATAACGCTTCCTTTTTCAATTCCAACTAAAAAGCCCACTTGTCAGCATCTTTAAAAAAACACACAATTATATTTTTTCACACACTCAAATATGTTATTTAAAACATGATATCAGACACATTTTTTATCTTATAAATACTATAAACACATATTTTTACAATATTTTTTAAATTGTAATTTTCACATCAATTTAAACATCGATATTAAAAATGTCCAACCAAACGCCCATAGTCTCACTTCATGCATGATCGGCTTTAAGTGGGCCGAGAACGTTAAACACATCCTCAAGATCTTTTCTCTATTAAAAAGGTAAAATTATATATATAAATATATATATATATATATTGCTTTGGGTATGGGGAATTTATTTAGAGCTCATGGATTTGAGTCGGTGTGTAAGACGACTTAAGCTGTCACGCCAATAAAAATGAAGTGACGTGACCTTTATAATTAAAAAACGTGGGCAAAAGGGCAACAGAAAGGGTTTGAGTCACGTGCTTCTTGAGTTTCATTGTTTACGTTCACGTTACCTGCTATCACAGGAGTAGGACAACTGTGCACTGCGTGAAATCTGCTGACTTTGCCAAATACCAGCAACCCGCACTAAAATATCTGTTTTCCCCCAAACTCCTAACAACCCAACAAACCCAATTAAAAGAAAAAGAAAAAAAAATTCAGAATCATTTTGATAGTTAGGTAACCGAGTGCCCGATTATGAACTATAATACATGTGTTTCATTTTTTTTTTTTTTTTTTTTTGAGAATGAATACATGTGTTTCATTAGGAAAATACATTTGTTAATAATTTAGATAACTTGAATTTTGAATTCCGGCTTTTGTTCCTCACCTCTATAAGAACTTTGTATTTACGGAGAAAAAATTATTAAATATTTTTAGAATACCATAAATGCAAACTCCCTCCTCTTATATGAATTGTGAGCCCCAAGATTGTCAAAATCGAAATCCTACGTAGGATCGTTGAAGGTAGGTGAGATCATCGATCGTAGGATCGGATCGTGAATCGTAAAATCCTACATATTTTCAGATTTAAAGCAAAAAATACATTGATAATAGTTTTGTATGTTTAATAATCATGTAAATTATAAATGTAGGGTCGTGATTTACAGCCCAGGCCCAATACTAATTGGATTCTGGATTGATAAGCCCAATAAAATAAATTTGTTAGAGAGTGGGTTGTAGAACTAGGCCCTAGTAAGCATAACAACGGCGAGGATGGAGTTGTAAGATGATCGTGCAAGGACAACACACGTAAGGTTAGGTCAATGTCTTGTCCGAGGCGGCAAATATTCTTATAGACCAATGGAACTAGTTGCAAGTGCTATCCTCGTTGATACGGTGTTCTTTCTGTATTTTTCCCACACCTTTCCTATGGAGAATCTCTTACATTATATAGCTTTCTTTAGACCATCTTGACCCTACACTTGTCGATCACTTGGGCCCTTACTTAAGTACCTGTCCCATCAAACGCCACCATAAGCTTTCTGTGAGTTGCGGTAGCCAATACAACACTGTTCAGGGGTCTTCTCCACATAAATGTGGCCAGAAAAGTAGCTGTAATGACCGTTTAGAGGTCTTCTCCTCTCAGCGATTCAGGAGAAATAGCATTACTGAGCTCAGAGACTCTCATGGTAGATTGGCTTCGGGTGAAGATGATGTTTCAAGAATGATTGTTGAGTACTACAATCAATTGTTTACTACCTCAAATCCGCACGATTTTGAGGATGTAGTTCAATTTACAAAAAAGATGGTGTCCGATGACATGAATAATGGTTTAACCCGGGATTTCTCCAAGGATGAGGTGGAGTTAGCCTTGAAGCAAATGGCCCCTTTAAAAGCTCCGGGCCCAGACGGAATGCCGCCTATCTTCTTCCAACACTATTGGGAGACTATTGGAGACGATGTAGTCAAAGCTGTGGTTTCATGCCTAAACTCAAATTCAATCGAGCCAGGTTTGAATCATACTTTTATTACTCTGATTCCTAAGGTGAAGAGTCCCGAATTTGTTACTAAATTTCGTCCCATTGCGCTTTGTAATATTTTGTATAAGCTTGTTTCAAAGGTGTTGGCTAACAAGTTGAAGAAAGTTTTACCCCATATTATTTCCGAATCTCAGAGCGCCTTCCAATCGGACAAAGCCATTTCCGATAATATCTTGGTGACCTTTGAGACTTTGCACCACATGAAGCAGAAAAGAACGGGAAAATTGGGACATATGGCTCTAAAACTGGACATGAGTAAAGCATATGACCGGTTGGAATGGGTGTTCCTTCAGAAGATCATGGAAAAGATGGGTTTTGATCCGAAATGGATAGGTTGGATTATGGAGTGTATAAAATCCGTGTCCTACTCAATCTTAGTCAATGGTGAACCAAAAGGTCATATTATTCCAACTCGCGGTATTCGTCAAGGTGATCCTCTTTCTCCCTATCTTTTTTTGATATGTTCTAAAGGTCTAAATGGGTTAATTGAGCATGCAGTGGAGAATAAGCATATTGAGGGGGTCTCTCTTTGTAGAAATGGCCCAAAGATCTCTCACCTCTTTTTTGCAGATGATAGTCTATTGTTTTGTCGTGCAAGGGTAGGGGATGTGGAAAAAATCCAGGAATTGTTGGGAAAATATGAATGCGCATCTGGTCAAAAAATTAACTCGGATAAAACTACTCTCTTTTTCAGCAACAATGCCTCAAATGCTTCTAAGGAAGAAATAAAAAACTTGCTAGGGGTGGCCGAAATAAAGGAGTACGAAAAGTATTTGGGTTTACCAACAGTGGTGGGGAGGAAAAAAAAGGCGAGCTTAAATTTCATAAAAGATAGAGTTTGGTGTAAACTCCAAGGGTGGAAAGAGAAATTATTGTCGCAAGCTGGTAAAGAAATTCTGTTGAAGGCGATGGTCCAAGCCATCCCTACGTTTGCAATGAGCTGTTTCCGTCTGCCAATAGGTCTTTGCCAAGACATTGAGAGGCTCATTCGAAAATTTTGGTGGGGCCAAAAGGGTGATAGGAGAAAAATCCATTGGACAAAATGGGAGTTATTGTGTCAACCTAAGAGTGAAGGGGGTTTAGGTTTCAAAGATCTTTGCAAATTTAATAAAGCTATGTTGGCGAAGCAGGTGTGGAGGTTGATCCATAATAAGGAGTCTCTTTTTTGTAGAGTTTTTAAAGCTAAGTATTTCCCAAATTGCTCTATTTTTGAAGCTAAATCTTCGTCGGGTTCTTTTGCATGGAAGAGTATTTTGTGGTCTAGAGACTTAATTGAAAATGGATCCTTTTGGAGAATTGGCTGCGGTAAATCTGTCCAGATTTATAGAGATGCGTGGGTGCCTAGTCCTGATGGCCGAATCAGCTCTCCGGTTCTGCATCTAGCCCCGGAGTCTACAGTTGATTCCTTGTTTAATTCCGCAACAGGCTGGTGGAACACCAACCTCATTGATTTGTGTTTTTATCCACCTGAAGCTAGCCTTATAAAATCTATACCCCTGTGTTCCACCCCACAACCTGATACATTGGTTTGGAAAACAGAAAAATCGGGCTGCTACACTGTGAAGTCAGGATATAAACTCCTCTGCGAGTTACACAATCTTGAATTGAATCGGCCTCAAGTCTCGGACTCACAGAAAAGTTTCTGGAAAAATATATGGAAGCTGAAGGTCCCTGGTAAGGTCAAACAATTTCTTTGGAGGGCTTGCACAAATTCGCTGCCCTCAAAAGAAAATCTTCTAAAGCGAAAAATTGTCCTTGATTCCTGTTGTTCTCGCTGCTCTGGGGATTCTGAATCTGTTGTGCACGCTCTTTGGAGTTGTAGCAATATAAGAGAAGTTTGGGATGCAGATTTCAGTTGGGTGGATGGGAACTCAACGGCCTCTGTTTCTTTTTCGGAAGTTCTGGAAAAAAGCTGCGTCAAACCGGCCTTGGTTCCGTTATTTGCAGTTACGGCTTGGTCAATCTGGTGTCAAAGAAATAAAACTCGCCTACATGATAATCCCCTGCCCCTTCGCAATATTGCTGGCTTTGCAAAAAGCTATCTCGGCGAATTCAAGGGGCTGGATTGCCACCATTCTCACAGACGTCGTGCTGCTCCTCCCAGATGGCTACCTCCTCGTACAGGTTCCGTGAAGACTAATTATGATGGTGCTATGTTTGGTGAGTCTGAATATGCGGGAATTGGTGTGGTTATTCGCAACTGTGAAGGTCAGGTACTTGCGGCACTATCTGAACAGATTGTAAAACCTCCTTCGGTGGAAATTCTGGAACTCCTTGCTGCCCGGCGCGCTGTAAGCTTCACTGCTGAATCGGGCCATGTCCAGTTTGTTTGCGAGGGTGATTCGGAAACTATGGTCAACTCCTTAAGAAGAGCCGGTATGGAGAACTCTCGTGGCGGGCATATCATCAAGGATATTGTATCTCTATCAAACTCATCCCTGAGTATTTCTTTCGCTCACGTACGTCGGCAAGGCAATGCAGTTGCTCATGCTTTAGCCCAACGAGCGAGACAATCTTTTTCATCTAAAATCTGGTTGGAGTGTGTTCCATCAGATATTCTGTCTTGTGTTTTGAAGGATTTTCCCTTTCATGATTAATATATCAGCAAGTATCCATTTCTCAAAAAAAAAAAAAAAAGAGGTCTTCTCCACATAAATGCGGCCAGAAAAATAGCTGCAGCGTATTTAATGTGATGGTGGCAACTTTTCCTTAGATATCTCTAAGCTCCCATCACCCTTATGCGGTTATGATGCATGTCCTTGTTGTTGGGTCTTTTTGGAAGGTCACCTTGAGAATTGGAATATAGATTCGAGTTGCATTTATCACATCCGAGGAGGAGCTCCTCCTCGGACCATCTTCCGTTCGTTTCCTTCGTACGAGACTTAAACATTGGAACCCCTTTAAACTGTTGACCCCTTCTTGAGCATGTCAATGCCCTCGTACAAGGCCCAAGGCCCATTATGTGATTCTGGGCCCTTGCCCCTACAATAAATTCATTCATAAAAAAACTTAGATTTGTATCATATGATGTAATTTGCATGTCATACATCGCTAAGTCTATACTAACGAAACAAATATATTTAAGTTTTTACCCAATGTATCTAAAAAGTTCAATAAATATTTAAGTAGCAACCAAATTACCAAAATATTTATCAAAACATATAGAAAATATTTTCCAAGTTTCAAGTTTGAAATCCAAAATAAGTTAGCAAATTGAAACTAGCTAACTACAATATGAAATCTAAAATCAAGATGAATATTAAGGTGAAGTGAACATTTAATTATTCCCATTCTAAGCTTTTATAATCACCGTTCTAAATTTCTAATCATCATCATCTATTTCATCATCTATGTAGATATTATATATCTGTATATTAGAGCTGCAAAAGACATCAAGATACAATTTCACACTCAACTATTCAAGCTATACCACTCATCAACAATTAAAGAGCATGCTCAAAAAAATCAATCAATCAATATACAAATACAAGCATAACTAATAAAATTATATATAAAAAAATATTTTTGTAATATTAGAACACAAATTAGTATATTGATCAAACAAATTTAACAATATTATAGCTTAAAAGGTAGCAAAGCCAACATAAAATTCTTCATTTAGAAATGACGAAGCATTCCTTTATTTTGATTACAAGTGAACTAAAAATTAAAAAACATTTGCTTATGTTAACATAATAAAAAGTCATACCATTACAACATGAAAAAATAAAAACCCTTAAAGCTTCATCAAAACTAAAAATTTATTCCATAAAAAATAAAAATAAAAAAAAATAAAAAACCAAAAATTTATGTTTTTGGTAGGATCGATAGGATCTCATACGATCCTACGTACGATCCTACCATTTTTATGATCCTAGTGCAATCCTAAACGTTTTGGTGAAGTGAGATCGTAAAATCGTGTGATTTTACGATCCAAATCGCGATTTTGACAACCATGGTGGGTCCCACTGTAAATTTAATTAGTGGGACCCACAGTTATGTGAGAGGGAGGAATACACATTTATGGTACTCCAAAAGTACCCAATAATTATCCTTTATGGGGTGACCATCACATCAAGAGCGTGCAATGATTCTTTTATTATTTTTTAAAGAAAAAAAAATTCTCTTTAATCTAAATGGTCCTTAGATTACTCACTTTTTTTTTGCAGATGACAGCTTGCTATTTTGCCGACCAAGATTGGCAGATTCTGAAGTAATTCAAGACATCTTGGCGATGTATGAACAAGCCTCGGGTAGCAAATTAACCGAGACAAGACCACCCTTTTCTTTAGTAAAGCTGTTGCCGAAGAAACAAATGAGGAAATTCTAAATTTCCTAGGTGTTCCGAAGATCAAAGAGTATGAAAAATACCTTGGATTACCAGTAGTTGTGGGAAGAAACAAAAAGGCTAGCCTCAATTACATCAAAGAACGGGTGCGGAGCAAATTACAAGTAGGAAGGAAAACTTATTATCCCAAGTAGGAAGAGAAGTTCTACTAAAAGCGGTTGTGCAAGCCATTCCCACTTTCGCTATGAGCTATTTTAAATTACTGGTGGGATTATGTCATGACATTGAAATGCTTATTCGGAAGTTTTTGTGGGGGGGAGAGTGGTGATTGTAGAAAAATTCACTGGAAAAATTAGGAGACGTTATGCAAACACAAATCTGATGGATGATTGGGGTTCAAAGATTTGGTCAAATTCAATGAAGCGATGTTGGCCAAACAAGTGTGAAGGTTGTATACTAATAGGACCTCACTATTTTTCATGGTGTTCAGTGCTAAATTCTTCCCATCAAGTTCAGTGTTTGATGAAAAAAGCTCAAAGGGCTCTTTCGTATAGCTGAGTATTCTCAAGGCAAGGACTGTCATCGAGAAACGGATGCTATGGAGAATCAGTGATGGCAAACAGGTTCACTTATTCCATGATAACTGGATTCTTGGTAAGTTTCCAACAAAAGCAGTACCTTGCAAGTTAGATGCTCTCAATGATTCCACAGTCTCTACCATGATGGATCCGGATTCAGGGGAATAGAATGCAGAGCTATTGAGAAATTCCATTGCTCCTTTCTTAGTGTAGAAAATTTTATCCATTCCGACTTGCAAAACTACCCAAGATGACATACTAGTTTGGCTGCGAAGCAAGTGTGGTTCATACACGGTTAGAACAAGTTACCAACTCCTTTGCAAATTGGAAAACATTGAAGGCGCATCTAGCTCAAGCTCAGCAACGCAAAAGGCTTTTTGGAATCGTATATGGAAGTTAAAAATTCCAAATAAAATGAGAATTTTTGCTAGCATGCTTGCTCTAAGGCTTTACCAACACTGAAGAATCTACATCGCCGAAAAGTGCTTGACTCCTCATTATGCAGCGCTTGTGGAGAGCACGAGGAATCTACCCAACATGCCTTATGGAACTGTGCAGCTGTCCAACCAATATGGGGACCCAGCTTCAACGCCCTTTGAAGTGATGCTCATGAGTTATCTTCATTCTCGACTCTGGTATGTATGAATGGACAGCACTGGGAAAATTTGGAGCTCTTTATGGTGGTGGTCTGGTTCATTTGGTATAGAAGGAATAAGAACAGACTCAAAGAGCCATGTATCCCTCCTGGTAAGATTTTCGAGGTAGCACAAACACTACTGCTTGAGTTTCAAGCCAAACCATCAAGGCGACCTCCCTCGGCACCACCTATTGGCGTGAAATGGAAAGCACCAAGCCAAGATTTTTACAAAGTTAATTATGACGGGGCTATGTTTGGGGAATCGGGTGAAGTTGGAATTGGAGTTGTGGTCAGGAATGAAAATGGAGAAGAGATGGCATCTCTAGCAGAACAGATTACCATACCAGCAAGTGTTCAAGTATTGAAGGCTTTGGTAGCAAGGAAAGCAACAATTTTCTCAATGGAATTAGGACTGCATTGGGTCATCATTGAAGGAGATTCAGAAATTGTATTTAAAGCCTTATCAAGAGAGTGTTCGAATTGTTCTTGTATTGGTCATATCATTAAAAACTGTAAGTCTATTTTAGGTTTTTTTTTAAACCTGTTCCTTCTCTCATACCGGCAATAGGGCAACTCTGTGGCCCATGCCTTAACCAAAAGAGCAAGGAAGTCCTCCCCTCTCTTAGTTTGGATGGAGTTTGTTCCACCAGGCATCTCTTATTTAGTTTTCGTTGATGTAACCCCTTAGTTCTTTCTTTAATGAAATTGGCCGATGTTTTTTCTCAAAAAAAATTAAAAAAAAAATCTAATTTTTTCAATTTTAAGTTAGATGTGAGACATTTGCCATATATTTGATTTGATATTGTTTACATGTATTTTAAAAACATTGAGTTTTATAATGCTTTTTTTAACAATGCCAAAATGTCACATGTTAAGATGCATTTAATGCTCCCTTAGATATTTATATAATTTAAAAAAGGCGTAAATGCACTTTTAGTCCTTACATTTTGATATTTTTTCACTTTAGTCCCTACATTTTATTTTTTTCCACTTTTAGTCCCTAAAACCAATTAACGCGTTCCATTTTAGTCCTTTCTGTCAGTCAACCGACGAAAATAGCTGAGGTGGCAGCCGGAGCAATTAAAATATTATAAAAATGCCACATCACCCATGACACGTCAGCATATAAATTTAAAAAATTAATTTATTAATTTTAACAAAATTTAAAAACATAAAAATAAGTTAGAAAATCAAACTAAGAACACAAATTCAAAATTAAACCCAAGAACATTGAATCAAATTAAACCCAAGAACATCCATCACTAGCCCACAACACAGATCTATACGAGCAGACCAGCATTCCTACAAAAATTAAACATTTCGCACATCATGCTTGATTCTTTAGAGAATCCCAATAGAGCACAAAATAATTACACTGTGAATCTAACAACTAAATCGATAAATGACACCCAGAAAGAAAACCCACCAAGCTGAAACACAAATCAAACCCAATTTTCCTTTTTTTTTTTTTTAAAAAAATCCCAGCATCAAAATTCCATGAACTTCATACTCAACACAAGAAATGGAGAAACAGAGATGGATAAACTTGTAGAGCTTGACTGAGTGATCGATGGATCCAGAAGCAAGGCAAGTGGAGTTGGGGCTAATGGCGACGGCGAGCAAACCCACAACAAACAAAACCCATACCCACAGCGAGCAAACTTAGACCCACGGCGAGCGAACCCAGACCGACGGCGAGCAAACCCAGGACTGACCCACGACGAGCAAACCCACGACAGACCCACGGCGAGCAAACCCAGACCCACGGTGAGCAAACCTAGACCCACGGCAAGAAAACCCAGCGAGTAAACCCACGATAGACCCACGGCGAGCAAACCCACGACTGGCCAAAATCTTAACCCACTACACCCAAATCACAAGACCCACCACTGATCCACAGCCCCTCCAATCCACTGCCAAAAAATCGAGAGAGAGAGTCCAAGAAAGAATAAAGAAGATAGAAGAGTGAGAGAAGAGGTAATTGATTTTCTGGGTTGTGGGTTGATGACGGATGTTTTGGGTTTAATTTGATTCACTGGGTTTAATTTTGAATTTGTGTTCTTGGTTTGATTTTTTGACTTATTTTTATGTTTTAAATTTTGTTTTTATGTTTTTAAATTTTGTTAAAATTAATAAATTAATTTTTTAAATTTATATGCTGACGTGTCATGGGTGATGTGGCATTTTTATAATATTTTAATTGCTCCGGCTGCTACCTCAGCTATTTCCGTCGGTTGACTGACGGAAAGGACTAAAATGGAACGCGTTAATTGGTTTTAGGGACTAAAAGTGGAAAAAAATAAAATGTAGGGACTAAAAGTGCATTTACGCCTTTAAAAAAAATAAAGTCAAATACACAAATATTAAAAAAAAACACATACGCCCACAATAAATTTGTGTAAACAAGACAATTAGATACTATCAAGTGTTTTTTTTTTTTTTTTGAGAAACAATGTGTATTACAACCGTTAAATAAACATTTATCATTCTTTAACTTGTAGCCTTATGATAAAAATTGGAGAGAATTAAAAGATATAAATGGGAGATGATTCTTCCACTTTATAAGGTTTAATTTGTTACTTATTAAATTTTGAGGTTTAATATGTTATTTTTGAAAGTATAGGGTTTAATTTATTACACCCTTAAACTATAGCACTTAAAATTTAGTTTTCCCTATTCCTTTATGGTTGAATACGTGCAATGTGGCAATTATCTTATAATGAATTGATCAATAATAGGATCTATTATTAATTGAGTAGTTAAGAGTTAGCCAAGAGTCTTGTAACTTTTTTTTTTTTTTTTTTTTTTGAGAAAGAAGATTCTTGTAACTTAACCAATACTTTCTGGTATTTCTAACGGAGACATTCAAGGTTCAAGTTACTCATCCCTAATTGTAACTATCAAATTATCAACAACAACCAAAAAAAAAAACTTTTTTTTTCAGACAAAAAACTAAAGTCATAACTTTAAGGCAAAAATATCATTTTGGGATTATAGTCAATTTGGTCATTGTTGTTAACTATAAAGAGAAAAAAAATTGGGTCAAAAGAAAATGTCATTTTGGAATTTTATCAACAATTTGCTTGTGTAGGCGGAGATCCTGTTTATTTTCTAACTCCCACAACTTCAGTTCTCATTCGGTCAAATTTATTAAGGAGGTTACTCCAATTTTCTCAATCCTTATAAATGGCATGCCATTCAATTCTTTCATATCATCAAGAAGGTTATGTTAGGAGACCTCTTGTATTCTTTTCTCTTCATCCTTGGGGCAAAAGTTTTGTCTAGAGTCCTTCAAAAAGAAAAGGCAGATAGCTAGTTCCAATGTTTAAGGTTTCTAGAGCTAGCCCCAACGTGAGTCATCTTTAGTTTGCAGATGATTTGTTTTTCTTTTTCAAAGTAGAATCTTCATAGGATAAATGCTTGAGCATTCACATCCGAAAATGTAAAAAATAAATCTGTTTTATATTCTCAAAACTTACTTTATCTATTTTACCATCATATTTTATAACTCACTCAACATCTTAATTTATATTTTTACATACAGCTTATTAAAATAATATAAATTATGCCATTGAACAATAATAATAAAAAAACTGATAGATACGTATGAGAAGAGAGAGGGGGGATTAAAATATATTATTTTACCTTTACAACCCATGAACAGTAGGTTGTATAAACATAAACTTACTGTTCATGGTTGCTAAAAATTTTTAGCAACCCACACCCTGGCAAAGCTCAATTTGACTTACCATCACCACACCAATTCTATCACCACAATTTGACCTAAAAATATTTAGCAACCCACACAAACTATCACCGCAACAATTCTCTACCCATAATATATCAAATGTTGTCATTATTACCACTCAAACACCTCATCCACACTGCCTCAACCATCATCCCCACCATGATAGAGTCCTACAAGAAATATTACAACTTGTTTAGTAGAGTGGAATACGAGGAAATATAATTCAAAGAGAAGAATTTTTAACACATATCCTTTTCATTATTTGGGAGTTTAATACGAGGGAAATGAATGGAACTTTTTCCCTTGTAAGCCCATTTTTAATCCCTCTAAATATTGAAAATCCAGAGGTAATGAAATGTATTTAAATGAATTTTTTTATTGAAATCCCTATAATGCCCCTTATGTTTTTCTTCAATGCCTAGACCCAATTTTTATTTAAAAAATGGCATAATAAAAATATTATTATAAAATGATTTATTATAATTCTTTTCATTCAACTCCCAAAGTACAATGTTAATGATCTCCGAGCAAACCAAATGGCATGAAATATTTTTGGCATCATTTTCAAAGTTGTCACCAAATACAAATCTATTTTTGTTTCCTTTCTTTCATTAACTTTTTTGCCATCTAAATCATTTTTGATAATTTGATAGTTGCAATGGGAGCTGGGGATTTGAACGGTAGATGTTTCCATACTATCTATTCTATTTATAAGACGATTCCACTCCTTGATTTGGACTTTTTTTAAGGTCAAAAATAACTTCTTCCAATATCCAATAATGTCACAAGATTTTCCATAAAATTCTCTTTCTATCGTTTTGAATTCAAAAAAGATAACTCCTAAAATTTAGGTTCTTTTTTTCCCTTCAAGTTCATTTTTTCTCCTAAAATTTAGCCTTTTTTTATTCCTTTTCCCTTCACGTTGATTCTCCCCCCCCCCCCCCCCCTTAAAATTTATCTCTTTTTCTCAAATTTTTTTTTCCTATTTGAATTCAAATACTCTCAATTGCTCCAAAAATATATATCTTAATTACATTCGTTCCTTTAAAGAAAAGGAAAAAAGAAAGGAACAAAAAATTATTCTAAACAAATCAAGCACGTTTTTATTTTATTTATTATGTCAAACAAATTGATAAACTTCAAAATCCTGGGTCATACGTTTTATAATTTAAAACAAATTGATAAACTTCAAAATCCTTGGTTATAGATAAATTTCAATAAACTTCTCTCCCATTACACAGATTCAATTCAAATTGAACCAGTTTCCTCCATGCACACCTCTCACAGGTTCAATCCTTGGTTTAGCCTCTCTTTTTTTTCCCATCCTTTTTCATCTAAATAAAACACCTCTAGTTAAAAAATTCAAATCCATTCAAATATTAAAAAATTAATTTTTTTCCTATTTGAATTCAAATACTCTCAATTAGTCCTATATATATATATATATATATATATCTCAATTACATTTTCTTCTTTAAAGAAAAGGAAAAAACGAAAAGAAAAGAAAAAACTATTCTATCAAAATCAAGCACTTTTTTATTTATTTATTTTATAATCTCAAATAATTGGATAATCTTCAAAATCCTTGTTCATATGTTTTATAATTTAAAGCAAAATGATAAACTTCAAAATCCTTGATTATAGATAAACTTCGATAAACCTCTCTCTCACTAGTCACTACACAGATTCAATTCAAATTGAACTAGTTTCCTCCAGGCATGCCTATCACAAGTTTAATCCTCGGTTTAGCTCTTTTTTTTTTTTTTTCTTTTTTTCTTTTTTTTCATCTTAATAAAACACCTCTAGTTAGAAAAAAAATTCAAATCCTTTCAAATATTAAAAAATTAAATTTTTTCCTATTTGAATTCAAATACTCTCAATTACTCCAAAAAAAACTATTCAATCAAAATCAAGCACGTTTTTCTTCTATTTATTTTATAATCTCAAAAAAAATATAATTACTCTTTCATGATAATTATTTATCCATTTGTTTGAGGCTAGTATATAAATAATAGAATTTTAACATGTGACATTTGTTCTACGATAACTACTCTTTCTCACCATGTCAAAATATTAATTAATTTTTTATATAACCCTACTACATACAAGAATTTTGGCATCTAATGAAAATATTTTTCTTCTGAAACAAACTGTGAAAATGATACATGTATGTAGAAAGATGAAGACAACTGTATTAATGGTTTTGCCTAATTTTTAGCCTGCACGTTTTTGATTCTAAATATACGAAAATATTAAATCTATGAATTGAGAAGCTTAGTCAAGATTGTTCAAAAGCCAAAGCATGTGCGCTCCCTCTCAATTTCTTGTTGTATACTCCAAAACTTTAAAAACAACACTCTTTATTCCAAATTTCAAAAAGCCAAAAAGGTTTTTAAAAAAATTGTAGAAATTGAGTAATTTACGCAAATGAATAATATAAATAAAAGAATAAGTCAAGGACTCTATAGACCTGTGATTCATATTGTTTATACCTCAAAGACTCGGACCACAAAGAACAGACCAGAGGACGAATAAGTAAAAGCAGGAGACCATTCAAAAAGCCAATAGGAATTGGACAAACCTTGGAAGTTACTGCCCCTTTTCTGAACATGGCATCTAGAAAAGGAAAATGACCAGAGGCTACAGTACGCGGCATACCAAAATAATGCTTCAAACCATAAATGGGCAAATTTGTCAAACAATCCCATTAATCCCACTTTCCCAAAACAAACAGTAATAGATAACTCCAAACTCACAATAATGTCACTCGAACCAGGAAACACACATTTTTATCTTTTCACACGTTTTAGTTTTTATCCTCTCACAAAATAGTTCACAATTTTTGAAATGTCAAGTTTATTATGAAATGTTAACAAGCCAGTTCAGGTGATCTTTAATAATGAGTTATTATGGGATCTAGTTAATAAAGAAAATTAAAAAATGGGCATGAATTAGTAAAAGAAGTTGAAAATGAAGTGATAAATGAAACTGAAAAAGTTAATTTTATTGTTGGTTTCATTTACTTCACACCCTATAAAACTGATAAAACATCTAACATAAAGTAAAAAAATTGACATAAAACAATTCTTTAACATGCATCTTATGGTGTCAGCGAACACTGCCCTATTAATAATAGATGATAAAGTGATAACCTAGTAAGAGCTCAAGAATCAATATAAACTAATAAAATATGTAAACATAATTCATGTGCCATGTGATTAATTGTAAGTAGTAGACAAAAATTAATAGGTTCATGTATTAGTAATAAACAACTCTTCACATTTTATCATGTGAATTGTGAAAAAAATTGTCTAAATTATTTTTTTATAAAAGTCTTAAAAAAATTATAATTATTAAAGAACTCAAATAAATTTGCTAACTTAATTATTCTGAAAAATATTATAGAGATTATTGTGTTACTTAATTATAGTATAAAAAAAATATTATAGAAATTGTAAGGGCAGGTTTTAATTTCTGTATCCCATAGAAATTATTGTGTTTTTATTAGAATTACTTTTATTCATAATAATATTCAACAAAATTATGCCAACCCGACAAACAAGTCAGGTCGATCACGAGTACAGCCCAAACATGAAAAAGACCAACAATACAACTAGAACTTGCGTTACAGGGCGTTTACCATATATAATAATAAATAAATATAAAAAAGTTATATGAGTTCATAAAATACCACAATTTTTGTTACAATTATTTATCTAAAAGACTGAGTTATAAAAAAAAAAACTAAAAGTAATAAACAATTAATTACAATTTCACATAAAAAATGGTTGTGAAAAAATTATAATTTTTATGTGATATTACTATTATCCCACGTTATAATAAATTATTATGAAATTTACTAATGTAAGTCCTAAATTGATAGTTAATATGTGGCCTAAGAGAACACATGGACCAACCGGACCCAATTATTATAATACAGTAATTATTAGTGGAGCCTGCCTCTTTTATTGACGACACCACGTGGAAGACGTGTGCCAAAATTTTAGAGCAAGCTTTTAGCTACCGCTCTCAAGTCTCGACACAACACAACATAAGATTCTCTCTCTCACGTTTGTTTCAAAAAATCTCATGTACCTCGTGCCTTTCTTCAACGCCTCTTTATTGTAGCTACCTCTCACTGTCTCTCCTGTTCTTTATTTTTTTTATATAAACTTCTCTTTCTTCAACGTCCCGCCTTAGCATTTAAGTTCCTTACCATTCACCAACATTATCTCATAGAAAGAAAAAAATTTGAGAAATTATGGCAAAGGCAACCGTTGAGCTTGACTTTTTTGGAATGGAGAAAGAGAGTTCTTCCTCTTCTTCCTCTTCCTCCAAATCCCAGTTCCAAAAGTTTCTTGATCGCCAGAGAAGCATTCGAGGTTTGTTCCATTCTTCTCTTTTTCTTTGCTCTTTGTTTTGGCCTTTCATTAGGTGTTGAATTGAAGGTTTTTTTTTTTTTTTTTTTTTTTTTTTTTTTTTTTTTTTTTTTCCGTTTTGGGTTTTGGGTTTTGACAGGAATGCAGAGTGCCATTTCGAAGATTAACCCTGAGGTTCTGAAATCTGTGATTGGGTCTGGTTCGGTGAACAATGGCTCAGGTTCAGTGCCCTCGAGTCCAAACAGAGAGCAAATTCTCTTCCCTGTTTTGCCTGTCTGTTCTGCTCCTACACTCAGGTACTAAATTCACAATTTTCAATCTTTGAAATTACAAAAAGAAAATTGAAAAAATTGTTTATATTTGTACTGAAAATAATTTGTTATGTTGAAACTCAGGCCTAGTTCGGAGAACCTTTCAGATTCAGCTCCTTTGACTATATTTTACAATGGTACTGTCTCCATTTTCGATGTGCCTCGAGACAAGGTTTGTTTTGTTCAATTAATTCTTAATTCAGTACCAGTAGTATTAACAAAGTTAACTAGCTCGCTAGCCCAGCTAGCGTTGTTTCTAATTTGGTATTATTAATTTAATAATGACACAAAAATTTGCATGATTTGATTAGGCGGAGACCATTTTGAAGTTTGCTGTGGATGGAACCTCTAAAGCTGTTGAAAGTGCATTGGACCCAAAAATTGCAGTTCCTTCAAGCGACCAAGAACAACAGCTACTCAAAACACTTTATGGAGGTTAGTTTCAGCTAAATCTATTTTTACCTTTCCTTAAGTATCAAGAATATGGGGTTTATTAAAAATTGGGGTTTATTAAATGGTGTATTAATAAATAGTGTGCTAAAATAGGTTTTTTTTTTTTTTTTAATGTTGATGCTCTTAGAAATTGAATTAATTAATTTTTTATTTTTTATGGAATAAAATCTAATCTAAGGGATTTATTACCGTAGAATATATGTGTACTTTTGGTATAAAGTTAAATTTTGATGAAATGCTGCTAGTTTCAATTTTTTTTTGGTATCTAAGAGTGGATGGTAGGCAAGGTTTCAAATCATAACACATAAAGTTATAGGATTATTATTTTTCTTCCAAGTGGGGTAATTATTGTTGAATGTTATTTGCAGATTTTCCAATTAAGCGACATAAGTCGTTGCAAAGATTCTTAGAGAAGCGCAAGGAGAGGTAAAAACAACACATCCTTTTATTTTTATTTATTTATTTTTCGGCTTTACACTGTTTAGTTTTTTTTTTGGAGGAAAAAATAGAGTAAAATATAAGGTTTTAATTTTAAATCATAATTAAAATTACTTTTTTTTCCCATAAGTAACAATGAGCAAGTTAAAATTTGTTATAAAAATGTTGTGAGTATAGAATTTTTCAAAATATAAATATTATGGTTTAAAGTAGATTTTGTTAGATTTCAAGGGATTATTAGTGAGTTTGATCCATGCGATAATGAAGAGAGGAAAGATCGATTAGAAGCCATGATTGACGTCTCCATATCTTCTACCTAAAGGGATATCATATCGCCTGTTGAGATTTGGATAGATTTAGTAGATTTACTCATATCATGTCATAGATTTAGTAGATTTACTCATATCATCTCCAACCTCTATGAAATTAGATTGTATATCTTAGCAACCTTTTTTTTAAATGTAATTTAATCATTTCCATTGTAATTCCAAAAATAATTTCTATAATATAATCCTCTTTCCATCAATAATAATGAAATTAAAAATTGGGTACTTAACCAAAAAAAAAAAAAAAAAAGAGAGAGAGAGATTAAAAATTGGGGGTGAATAACATGGACTTCCATCAAAAGTTATCAAAAAATGGTTCAAGTACATCCCCCTCACTATTTTTTTAATTTTAGTTTTAAATCCTCTTTGAATCCCATAGGAAATTTGAGCTAATATATTAAAACTATTGGTATCGCCACAAGGCTTATAGCTAGATGAGGGAGCTGTTGGGTCTCATTAACTATTAGGTCCTGATACATTAAAAAAATGCACCGAAAGTCAAAAAGCAATTGAAAATGCACGCGCTTTTTGACTGGGTTTGCTGTACCGACTTGAAATGTTTTATGCGTGTAAAAACAAAACATTTTCCATGAATGTTTGAAAGTCATATTATCTCACTTTCCCATAGTGTGAAGCAATTTAGCTTAAATAGTATTATGCTATTTCAAAATTTAACACGCGGTTTTGATTCTTGTGTGTGCAGGCTGACTTCCGTTTCGCCTTACTGTTGCTACACCTAAATAATACGCGTTTTTAGAAGACCAAAGGAAGGAGCTATCCATCCAATGCAGACCAAATTGAAATTATAACAAGAAGAAGAAGAAGATGAACCGCACATATATAATATATATATATAATAGTAGTTTTAGAAGACTTTTGTCCTTTTGTCCTTCAAGGATTTCAGCTTCTTGTTGTAGTAGCCTTTTTTTACTTGCTTGGACAGAATGGTACCACTGGCATTAGAATTAGCCTTACTTAAGTAGGGACCACTTTTAGGTGGTTCACGTTTTAGTTATGGGTGTACTGAATAGTATTTCTCTCTTTCCTTGTAAGCTTTTTGGCAATTTCTCCGAACTCTCCTTTGGTCTTCCATGCGGATTTGAAATTGAAGCTATTCGTTTGTTTATTATAATGTTCTAATTGATGTCACATCTCTGTACTACTAACCTCCTTTTCCTTTAATTTATACCTGCCTGTATTATTTATTTTGTTGAATTGAATTTCGTACAATATTTTATTCAATTTGTCTCTTTCTTTTTTCAGCAAAAAAAAAAAAAATTGTCTCTTTCTTTTAAGAATGGTTCGTAAGTTGTACTTGTACCAAGTGCATCGTGTGTTCTTGATGTCCAATATAATTAAGGATCAGTTGACTTTTCTTTCTCCCCCGATTGTATTTTTGTTTGGATAAAAATTTCTTTAGGCAGCAAAACCAAACAGATTACTAGAGTGTAGCAAAATGATACAAATTTCAGTTATGGGAATATCATGAACAGAATTCCTCATTCCTATCTTTACCAAGAGATCAAAACGAGAATTCCCTAATACCATAGTAGTATATATAATCAGACACATGAGAGGCTTACAAGCAACACTCCAACACATAGGAGCAACAAAGTGTAGCTAAACAGGTTCTTAAAAATGGGTCATCGCTGTAGTGATATACTGAAAATGACTGGAAAGGGCGTGGAGGTGCAGGTGGACGTGGTAGGTACCCATCATAAAAGCGGTCTTGATATTCGAATCCACAGTAGCATCTTTGCTGTGAGTCGAAAAACTTAAGAATCAAATTAAAAACATGGCCAAAATATACAGGGAAAAAAAAAAGGATTTTTACCACACAAAAAAACGTCTAAATCGTTTAACAAAACAGAACTTGGACTTTTCTTTTTCCAAATCTCTTTCAATTTAACATTTGTACAAGTATTATATGAGTAGCATATATGTACTTTAACTTTTCATAGATTTGTAAGAGGAAACGAGAATCACATTTACTTTAGGTATATATATATATATATATATATATATATATATAAGAGATTTATAAGAAAGACATTTTAAATATTTATATGAAAATTTGGATAAATTTAAATACTGTAATAAAATCCAAATTCAATTTGACAAAAATTGAGTTCAGTACTCTTATTTTAACATGTCCCAATCTACTGGATAAATTTAAATACTGTAATAGAATCCAAATATATATATACTAGTCACTAACCCGTGTCGCACGGGAAGGTTATTGAAAAATAAATTTAATATTTCTTTTAAAAAAGAACTTATTTTTAATGGTATAATGTTCTTGGATCAGAAAAGAGTACGTGAAAATCCAAACATGAAAAGTTCTTAAAAGGGTCAAAAACACATTAATTTTGTTATATAAATTGTAACTTACATCACGCTTATAATAACTCTAAATTTATAGTATTTATCTTTTAGTTAAGGTTGTCTTAGAGTGGAGTTTCTCTATATCGAATGTGTTTATAATTAATATTTACACATTTTCGTTTCAATGGCCAATTAGAGAGGGGTTATTGTCAACAAAGTTGACCAAAATGACATTTTACACTATTGGATGTTTGCATCACATTTTTCAACACCAAAACAAAAACTTTGAAAGAAAAATTTGAACAATTATTCTACATGATTCATTCACTAAAGAGCCAATCTATATTCAGCTTGCTTCTAAAGCGCACAAATCTTTTCCCAATTTTCGATTTCATTGTTAGTTGTCTCAATTTCATACTGCTACACCAAATACCTTTTTTTTATGTGTACTTAGATGCGTAACATTCCATAAAATCCTCTTGCCTAATATACACTTGGCCACAAAAGCAAACAACCCTAAAAAATATGCAACTACTTCACACTCTTGGCTTTAGTATTCCACAATTACTACAATCAACCATTGAAAAGAAATATATATATATATATATATATATATATATATGAAGCTATAGTAACTATTAAAGCTAACATAGTGATGTTTGAGGGAACATTTCAATATGTAGAATGCAAATCAAACTAAACCCTCTGGAAAAAACACTGCTATAGCAAATGCATGTCCTCCCATTCCTTCTTGCAAGCCAATAGTAGTTGTAAGAGTTATCAAGATTGCTCAATGCTACGAAAGCATTCCACCTGATTGTCAGTTGATGTTTTCAAGTAAAAGTTACATCTGCCCCAAATCTAAGCAGCCTAACTCACTGGCTTGATGAAAGAAAGTCCAAAACCTCAGCTACAATTTTTTTATTACAAAGAGGCAAGTACTTTTGGCTGAAAAAAATAGAAAAGAAAAGAAAATGCAAGTCAAAAACTCTTCCCAAACCTATATAAAAAAAAAAGAATGAAAGAAAATGTTCATCAAAGTATCCTTCATGGTAAAATTTATATTACTACCCAAAAGAACTACAAACAACCAAGACAATTAAAAAGTAATAACACACACACACAAAAAGCTTTATGTGAGGATTATGCTTAATTAGTCTGTAAAAATTAAGGTGATCACTATTTGGTCACTTAAGGTACACTGAGCACATAGACTTGTTTATATTTCATATAAGATCATTTAATATTAAAAAAGTCTATATTGACATACCACTTGCAGTTTCATTACAACCTAAAAAAATTTGGATTTGTTTAATAACCCAAAACAAAATGAATTCTTACCTAAATACCTTAATCAAAACCAATCCAACCAAAATATACAAACTTAAATTATATATAATAATAAAATAAAATAAAAACCTTTATTGGTAGTGGCATTTTTTTTTAATATGGGTTCTCATTTAAACTCTAATTTTTTTTTCTAAGAAACTCTTCCTTATCTGTATATATCTAATTGTTGTTTTTGGATAAGCAATAAGTAGTTCAAAATTCATAGTTATCATGCTTTTCATAGGAATAACCCACCAAATTGTTCAAAAAGTTTTTCATAGGCACAAACCATTACAAAAAATTACGAAAGTAGTAAATGATAATAAACCAAAACACAAAACTCAAACAATATGATCCATACAAACAAAAAACTACAATAATTCTTTACATCATAATGGTAAAGGTTGAGCGTGAGAAAATAAATTCATAGCTATAAATAATTATAGATATAAACACATTCAAAACCTTTTTTTTAAAAATAATTCAAGTGACAGGAAATTACAAAAGGCTATAGATATAAGAAAAATGGGATGATGAAGATCATTTGACAATCCCAACTCTTTTTTACAAATCAAACAGAAGAAGAAAATTAAAAGGAAGCAAGAACTTACAAAAGGATTTAAGCCTGGCAGCTTTTCAGCAGCAATTGCGTGATGGTGATCTTGCCTACCATATCCACTTTCGGGTGTTTAAAACTTTTTTCTACACCTACACATCAACCATACTATGAATGTTAACTTTGGTGCAAATTGCAGATCTCTAATTTTGTTGGTCCATGATTGTAACAATTTACAAATAAAATAAAAACTAAACTTATAGCTTACTATTGTCATAAGGTAAGGCAGTATTTATAACATTTTAATTAATATCAATATCAATCGATTGTTTGTATTACTAAACACCATTTGAAAACATTACAAACACTGGTGGGGAAAAATGCAAGAGACAACAAACCATATATAAAAACACCATTTGTAATTGAAACTCTCATTTACAAAGACATCACCAATCACAACTGAAATCTCTTAGAATCAAGCAAAACTTAATTTTTGGGTTTGACTGAAATTTGAAACCATCTTAGGTCATATGCAAGGTTTGTTGCAAGAGGATCATCAGCAAAAGTGCTTTTGGCTTTTAGTAAATTTTGGCTCTACTAAAGCAATTCAGTGCTTTAGTTTTTTGGCTTTAGAAATTTCTAGGTTTTGCCAAGTGGCGCATAGAGTTGAAAGGGCTCTCTACAATCTTCTAGGGAAGACTCTTTCCCATACATTTGATCATTTTGCAATTAACTAATTTGGCCTAAAGTATAATGAACAATATAAAATGAAATTTTAGAATACAAGCAACATTATAATTTTATCAAACAATTTGTAAGCATGTAACTAAAATGTAGTTACCATTACCATTAGAACAATATTTCTAACATAAAGACCATCAATTACGTACAGTTGGGTTGATGTTTGGGTAGAAAATGCTTGAGAAGTTCTTGGAGGACTGTTGCTTATTCATCTGAAATTGTGGGGCAACACTGTCTGCAATAAGTAAGCACACCATCACATAGCGATTTAAAAAAAAAAAAAAACTATGTACATGTTATGTAATATTAACAATTGCATCACATTTGGTTCATAATTCATTTTATCCACCACCCTAATATCTTGTAGACTTCCTCATTCTAAACTTTTGTTCATATTCATTGTTCGTAAATGAATAAATCATTTATATTTATCACAGTATGGGGTGGAGAAAATCGAACCCAAACATCACATATTAAGCCTAAGAGGGATTTCATCAAACATGTGGAATGCAATAAAAACAAATATGTCGAACAATGCAAATTTTTATGTGAGCTTACCAATAAAATCTATTGTGGCCCAATTCATTGTCAAATTTTTTAAGTTGCACGGTGGCGAGAGGATGGCTTGACCTCTTTCTCTAGAGACTATTCTAGAAGGCATAGTAACCTTTTTTCTCTATGCTAAGCCAAGAATCAATATTCGTTCAATGAAAGATCAAACAAAAATGCATTTTTTTTGGAAATTTTGATAGTTGCAAAATGGGTCAGATTGTAAGAGATACTATTGTTTCTTGATAAAAAGGAGGCTTCTTTTCAATTTCTAAAGAGGCAAAATTGGTTTGCAATTTTAGATTTTCTTTTTCCTATATTTGTTGGCTTGGAACGGAACATGCAAATGGAAAGAAAGTGGGTCGAATTTGGTAAACTACATAGAAAGAGTATTCGAAATAGGAAAATTAACAATGTTATGTTGACCTTGTGCATATGGAGTTGCAAAAATGAAACGAACAAAGCGTGAAAAGGGGAAGAGTTTCTTTTCTTTTGCCCATTTTTGTTGAAAAAAAGGAAACAGAGGATGATAAATTTTTTGTTGAGATGCAGCACCAAATTGATCCATGAAGATATGAAGAGTAAAGACATACACCCAAAATGAAATGAACCCAAATATCCCAAAGATAAACCAAATCTAAGATAGATAACTGATATTATAAACCAAATTCCTTACTCAAAACCGAATCTAAGCCAAAACCTGAATTCAATCCAATCTAACGAAAATACCCAGGCCTAAATCATATTTGATCCTAAATTTAAAGAACCAAAAAACAAAAACCATACCGGTAGAGAGTATGGGGTCTGATGGAGGGAGAGGCGTGACTGTCTTCTTAGTTTTTTCCTCTCATTAATTTCTATGCCTGATCAGATTTTTCTCTGTATTGTTCGCTCTCTCCAGTTTTTGTTACTGGATGAGTTTAAAGTTTGATTTCCTTGTAAGGGTTAGTTTCTTTTTTTTAATATTGAGAAGCTGTCAAACGGTGTTTCAACATTGTGAAGCATAACAGTTAGCACTTTTTTTAAATGGATAGGTGGCATAAACCTATGTAGTCACGTGGCGTAATGAGTAGCGGTCAACAAAAAGTTAAACATTTCGGCTATTAGTTATTATATAGATATAGATTATATATATGTACATATATATATATATATATATATATATATATATATATTTATTTATATATATTTATATAAGAAAGGAATTCTATATTTTATTTTTAAATACAAGATAGAAATTTTACTCTAATCTAATTTTTTTTTTTGAGAGTCTACTCTAATCTAATTTAAATGTATATGTGTGTGAAACTCCATCTTGAAGACTTGAAATCTGGCCCTTACCTTCTGCACTCCACAAGCGCTTATACTTGTGGAGTGACCATTGCGTCAAAGCTGCACGTTGGTATAAAATCCAAATCTAATTCGACAAAAATTGTGTTCAATACTCTTATTTTAATTACATGTCACAATCCTGATGAGTTTCAATGCACCAAAGCATCGGATCAAGCCGAATCCAATCTTAAACGCATATCAAAACATTTACAATTAAAGATTAGTAAAATTATGAAGTAGTCCAAAGTCTAAATCCTCTCCTAAAACAGCAAAACCCAAATAGGTGGTGCTTTAAATCCATTGACATTTTACTATAAAGGCATGAAAAAGAAAAACACGAATCCGCTACTGCCAAAACGTTGATTTTAACATGTGCAACCCCAACCAAAAGTTATCTATCAGTGATGGTCCAAGACGATTCAATGGGCAAATCTCTTCAGCAACCTTTTTTTTAATCTTTATAAAAGAAATCGAAATTCGGATCTTGTACAAGTAGGAACGTGGATGAGGATGTCAAATTCATTTTTGCTAGGCCAAAGTGGGAAAGGTTGAGTATTATGTCGTCCATCTGTGACTATATAGTATATCTGGGCTGAGTGTTGAGGATTCCTTTACCTTTATATATAGGTAACACTTCAATTGAAATTTTTCTTCCTCCTCTACTTTTTATTTATTTATCCTTTTGAAGCTTTCTCCAAATCTAATTCTACAAAAATTGGGTTCAATACTCTTATTTTAATTACATGTCATAATCCTGATGAGTTTCAATGCACCAAAGCACTGGATCAAGCCGAATCCAATCTTAAATGCATATCCAAACTTTTACAATTAAAGATCAGTACAATTATGAAGTAGTCCGAAGTCTGAACCCTCTCCAAAAACGACAAAACCCAAATAGTTGGTGCCTCAAATTTTTTCACATTTTACTATAAAGGCATGAAAAAGAAAAACACAAATCCGCTACAGCCAAAATGTTGATTTTAACGTGTGCAACCCCAGCCAAAAGTTATCTATCAGTGATGGTTCAATACGATTCAATGGAAAAATCTCTTCAGCAACCTATTTGCTATCTTTAGAAAAGAAATCAAAATCCAGAACATGTACAAGTAGGAACGTGGACAAGAATGTCAAATACATTTTTGGTAGGCTAAAGTGGGAAAGGTTGGGTATTATGTCGTCCATCATTAACTATATAGTATATCTGGGCTGAGTGCTGAGGATTCTTTTACCTTTATATATAGGTAACGCTTCAATTGGAATTTTTCTTCTTCTTCTCTTTTTTATTTATTTATCATTTTGAAGCTTTCCCCAAATCTAATTCGACAAAAATTAGGTTCAATATTCTTATTTTAATTACATGTCACAATCCTGATGAGTTTCAGTGCACCAAAGCACTGGATCTAGCCGAATCCAATCTTAAACGCATATCCAAACTTTTACAGTACAATTATGAAATAGTTCGAAGTCTGAACCCTCTCCAAAAACGGCAAAACCCAAATAGTTGGTGCTTTAAATCTTTTGACATTTTACTATAAAGGCATGAAAAAGAAAAACACGAATCCGCTACAGCCAAACGTTGATTTTAACGTGTGCAACTCCAGCCAAAAGTTATCTATCAGTGATGGTCTAAGACGATTCAATGGGAAAATCTCTTCAGCAACCTTTTTTCAATCTTTAGAAAAGTAATCAAAATCCGGATCATGTACAAGTAGGAACATTGATGAGGATGTCAAATTCATTTTTGGTAGGATAAAGTGGGAAAGGTTGGGTATTATGTTGTCCATCTGTGACTATATTGTATATCTGGGCTGAGTGTTGAGGATTCCTTTACCTTTTTATACAACTAATGCTTCAATTGGAATTTTTCTTCTTCGTCTCTTTTTTATTTATTTATCCCTTTGAAGCTTTCTCCAAATCTAATTCGACAAAAATTGGGTTTAATACTCTTACTTTAATTACGTGTCACAATCCTGATGAGTTTCAGTGCACCAAGGCATTGGATCCAGTCGAATCCAATCTTAAACGCATATCCAAACTTTTACAATTAAATATCAGTATAATTACAAAATAGTCCAAAGTCTGAACCCTCTCCAAAAACGGCAAAACCCAAGTAGCTGGTGCTTTAAATCTTTTCAAATTTTACTATAAAGGCATGAAAAAGAAAAACACGAATCCGCTACAGCCAAAAATGTTAATTTTACCATGTGCAACCTCAGCCAAAAGATATCTATCAATGATGGACCAAGACGATTCAGTGGGCAAATCTCTTTAGCAACTGTTTTTCTATCTTTAGAAAAGAAATCAAAATCCAGATCATGTACAAGTAGGAACGTGGATGAGGATGTCAAATTTATTTTTGGTAGGCTAAAGTGGAAAAGGTTGGGTATTATGTCGTCCATCTGGGATTATATAGTATATCTGGGTTGAGTATTGAGGATTCCTTTACCTTAATATATAGGTAACGCTTCAATTGGAATTTTTCTTCTTCTTCTCTTTTTTATTTATTTACCCTTTTGAAACATTCTCCAAATCTAATTCGACATAAATTGGGTTTAATAATCTTATTTTAATTACATGTCACAATCCAGACGAGTTTCAGTCCACCAAAGCACTGGATCAAGCCGAATCCAATCTTAAACACAAATCCAAACTTTTACAATTAAAAATCAGTATAATTATGAAGTAGTCCGAAGTCTGAACCTCTCCAAAAACGGCAACACCCAAACAGTTGGTGCTTTAAATCTTTTGACATTTTACTATAAAGGCATGAAAAAGAAAAACACGCATCCGCTACAGCCAAAATGTTGATTTTAATGTGTGCAACCCTAGCCAAAAGTTATCTATTAGTGATGGTCCAATACGATTCAATGGGCAAATCTCTTCAGCAACGTTTTTTTCTATCTTTAGAAAAGAAATCAAAATGCGGATCATGTACAAGTACGAACGTGGATGAGGATGTCAAATTCATTTTTGGTAGGCTAACGTGGGAAATGTTTGGTATTATGTCATCCAACATTGACTATATAGTATACCTGGGCTGAGTGTTGAGGATTCCGTTATCTTTATATATAGGTAATGCTTCAATTGGAATTTTTCTTCTTCTCTTCTTTTTTATTTATTTTTCCTTTTGAAGCTTTCTCCAAATCTAATTCGACAAAAATTGGGTTCAATACTCTTATTTTCATTACATGTCACAATCTAGATAAGTTTCAATGCACCAAAGCACTGGATCAAGCCGAATCCAATCTTAAACGCATATCCAAACTTTTATAATTAAAGATAAGTACAATTATGAAATAGTCCGAAATATGAACCCTCTCCAAGAACGGTAAAACCCAAATAGTTGGTGCTCTAAATCTTTTAACATTTTACTATAAAGGCATGAAAAAGAAAAACACGAATTTGGTACAGCCAAAATGTTGATTTTAACGTGTGTAACCCCAGCCAAAAGTTATCTGTCAATGATGGTCCAAGACGATTCAATGGGCAAATCTCTTCAACAACCTTTCTTCAATATTTAGAAAAGAAATCAAAATCCAAATCATGTACAAGTAGGAACATGGATGAGGATTTCAAATTCATTTTTGGTAGGCTAAAGTGGGAAAGGTTGGGTATTATGTCGTCCATCTGTGACTATAAAGTATATTTGAGCTGAGTGTTGAGAATTCCATTACCTTTATATAGGTAACGCTTCAATTGGAATTTTTCTGCTTCTTCTCTTTTTTATCTATTTATCCTTTTGAGGCTTTCTCCAAATCTAATTCAACATAAATTGGGTTCAATACTCTTATTTTAATTACATGTCACAATCCTAATGAGTTTCAGTGCACCAAAGCACTAGATCAAGCTGAATCCAATCTTAAACGCAGATCCAAACTTTTACAATGACAGATTTGTACAATTACGAAGAAGACCGAAGTCTAAACACTCTCCAAAAACGGCAAAACCCAAATAGTTGGTACTTTAAATCTTTTGACATTTTGCTATAAAGGCATGAAAAAGAAAAACACGAATCTGGTACAGCCAAAATGTTGATTTTAACATGTGCAACCCCAGCCAAAAGCTGTCTGTCAGTGATAGTCCAAGGCGATTCAATGGGCAAATCTCTTCAGCAACCTTTTTTTTAATCTTTAGAAAAGAAATCGAAATTCAGATCTTGTACAAGTAGGAACGTGGATGAGGATGTCAAATTCATTTTTGGTAGGCAAAAGTGGGAAAGGTTGAATATTATGTCATCCATCTGTGACTATATAGTATATTTGGGCTGAGTGTTGAGGATTCATTTTCTTTTATATATAGGCAACGCTTCAATTGAAAATTTTCTTCTTCTTCTCTTTTTTATTTATTTATCCTTTTGAAGCTTTCTCCAAATCCAATTCCACAAAAATTGGATTCAATACTCTTATTTTAATTACATGTCACAATCTTGATGAGTTTCAATGCACCAAAGTATTAGATCAAGCTGAATCCAATCTTAAACGCATATCCAAACTTTTACAATTAAAGATCAGTACAATTATGAAATAGTCCGAAATCTGAACCCTCTCCAAAAACGGCAAATCCCAAAGAGTTGGTGCTTTAAATCTTTTGACATTTTACTATAAGGGCAAGAAAAAGAAAAACGCGAATCTGCAACAGTCAAAACGTTGATTTTAACGTGTGTTGAGGATGGTCCAAGACGATTCAATGGGAAAATCTCTTCAGCAACCTTTTTTCTATCTTTAGAAAAGAAATCAAAATCTGGATCATGTACAAGTAGGAGCATGGATGAGGATGTCAAATTCATTTTTGGTAGGCTAAAGTGGGAAAGGTTGGGTATTATGTCGTCCATCTGTGACTATATAGTATATCTGGGCTAAGTGTTGAGGATTCCTTTACCTTTATATATAGGTAACGCTTCAATTGAAAATTTTCTTCCTCTTCTACTTTTTATTTATTTATCCTTTTGAAGCTTTTTCCAAATCTAATTCTACAAAAATTGGGTTTAATACTCTTATTTTAGTTACATGTCACAATCCAGACGAGTTTCAGTGCACCAAAGCACTGGATCAAGCCGAATCCAATCTTAAACGCATATCCAAACTTTTACAATTAAAAATCAGTACAAATATGAAGTAGTCTGAAGTCTGAACCTCTCCAAACACAGCAAAACCCAAATAGTTGGTGCTTTAAATCTTTTGACATTTTACAATAAGGGCTTGAAAAAGAAAAACGCGAATCTGGTACTGCCAAAATGTTGATTTTAACGCGTGCAACCCCAGCCAAAAGTTATCTTTCAACGATGGTCCAAGACGATTCAATGGGCAAATCCCTTTAGCAACCTTTTTTCTATCTTTAGAAAAGAAATCAAAATCCGAATCATGTACAAGAAGGAGCGTGGATGAGGATGTCAAATTCATTTTTGGTAGGCTAAAGTGAAAGGTTCGGTATTATGTCGTCCATCTGTGACTATATAGTATATCTGGGCTGAGTGTTGAGGATTCCTTTACCTTTATATATAGGTAACGCATCAATTGGAATTTTTCTTTTTTTCTCTTTTTTATTTATTTATCCTTTTGAAGCATTGTCCAAATCTAGTTCGACAAAAATTGTGTTCAATACTCTTATTTTAATTACATGTCACATTCTTGATGAGTTTCAGTGCACCAAAGCACTAGATCAAGCCGAATCCAACCTTAAACGCATATCCAAACTTTTACAATTAAAGATCAGTACAATTGTGAAGTAGTCCGAAGTTTGAACCCTCTCCAAAAACGGCAAAACTTAAATAGTTGGTGCTTTAAATCTTTTGACATTTTACTACAAAGGCATGAAAAAGAAAAACATGAATCCGCTATAGCCAAAATGTTGATTTTAACATGTGCAACCCCAGCCAAAAGTTATCTATCAGTGATGGTTCAAGACCATTCTATTGGCAAATCTCTTCAGCAATCTTTTTTCTATCATTAGAAAATAAATCAATATATGGATCATGTACAAGTAGGAACGTGGATGAGGATGTCAAATTCATTTTTGGTAGGCTAAAGTGGGAAAGGTTGGGTATTATGATGTCCATTTGTGACTATAAAGTATATCTGAGCTGAGTGTTGAGGATTCCTTTACATTTATATATAGGTAACACTTCAATTGGAATTTTTCTTCTTCTTCTCTTTTTTATTTATTTATCCTTTTGAAGCTTTCTCCAAATCTAGTTCGACAAAAATTGGGTTCAATACTCTTATTTTAATTACATGTCACATTCTTGAAGAGTTTCAGTGCACCAAAGCACTGGATCAAGCCGAATCCAATCATAAACGCATATCCAAACTTTTACAATTAAAGATTAGTACAATTATGAAGTAGTCCAAAGCCTGAACCCTCTCGAAAAATCGCAAAACTCAAATAGTTGGTGCTTTAAATCTTTTGACTTTTTACTATAAATGCATGAAAAAAAAAAACATGAATCCGCTATAGCCAAAATGTTGATTTTAATGTGTGCAACCCCAGCCGAAAGTTAACTATCAGTGATGGTTCAAGACCAATCTATTGGGAAATCTCTTCAGCAATCTTTTTTCTATCTTCAGAAAATAAAGCAATATATGGATCATATACAAGTAGGAACGTGGATGAGGATGTCAAATTCATTTTTGGTAGGTTAAAGTAGGAAAGGTTGGGTATTATGATGTTCATTTGTGATTATATAGTATATCTGAACTGAGTGTTGAGGATTCCTTTACCTTTATATATAGGTAACGCTTCAATTGGAATTTTTCTTCTTCTTCTATTTTTTATTTATTTATTTTTTTGAAGTTTTCTCCAAATCTAATTCGACAAAAATTAGATTCAATACTCTTATTTTAATTACATATTACAATCTTGATGGGTTTCAGTGCACCGAAGCACTGGATCAAGCCAAATCCAGTCTTAAATGCATATCCAAACTTTTACAATTAAAGATTAGTACAATTATGAAGTAGTCTGAAATTTGAACCCTCTCCAAAAACGGCAAAACCCAAATAGTTGGCACTTTAAATATTTTGACATTTTACTATAAGGGCTCGAAAAAGAAAAACGTGAATCTGCTACAGCCAGAATGTTGACTTTAACGTGTGCAACCCTAGCCAAAAGTTATCTTTCAGTGATGGTCCAAGACGATTCAATGGGAAAATCTCTTTGGCAACCTTTTTTCTATTTTTAGAAAAGAAATCAAAACCCGAATCATGTACAAGTAGGAATGTGGATAAGGATGTCAAATATATTTATTGTAGGCTAAAGTGGGAAAGGTTGGGTATTATATCGTCCTTCTGTGACTATATAGTATATCTGGGCTGAGTGTTGAGGATTCCTTTACCTTTATATATTGGTAACGCTTCAATTGGAATTTTTCTTCTTCTTCTCTTTTTTATTTATTTATCCTTTTGAAACTTTCTCCAAATCTAGTTCGACAAAAATTGTGTTCAATACTCTTATTTTAATTACATGTCACATTCTTGATGAGTTTCAGTGCACCAAAGCACTGGATCAAGCCGAATCCAATCTTAAACGCATACCCAAATTTTTACAATTAAAGATCAGTACAATTATGAAGTAGTCCGAAGTCTGAACCCACTCCAAAAACGGCAGCACCCAAATAGTTGGTGCTTTAAATCTTTTGACATTTTACTATAAAGGCATGAAAATGAAAAACATGAATTCGCTATAGCCAAAATGTTGATTTTAATGTGTGCAACCCCAGTCAAAAGTTATCTATCAATGATGGTTCAAGACCATTCTATTGGCAAATCTCTTCAGCCATCTTTTTTCTATCTTTAGAAAATAAATCAATATATGGATCATGTACAAGTAGGAATGTGGATAAGGATGTCAAATTCATTTTTGGTAGGCTAAAGTGGGAAAGATTGGGTATTATGATTTCCATTTGTGGCTATATAGTATATCTGAGCTGAGTGTTGAGGATTCCTTTACCTTTATATATAGGTAACGCTTCAATTGGAATTTTTCTTCTTCTTCTCTTATTTATTTATTTATTTTTTTGAAGCTTTCTTCAAATCTAATTCGACAAAAATTGGGTTCAATACTCTTACAAACTTGATGGGTTTCAGTGCACCAAAGTACTAGATCAAGCCGAATCCAGTTTTAAACGCATATCCAAACTTTTACAATTAAAGATCAGTACAATTATGAAGTAGTCCGAAGTCTGAACCCTCTCCAAAAACGGCAAAACCCAAATAGTTGGCACTTTAAATCTTTTGACATTTTACTATAAGGGCTCGAAAAAGAAAAACGCGAATCTGCTACAACCAAAATGTTGATTTTAACGTGTGCAATCTCAGCCAAAAGTTATCTTTCAGTGATGGTCCAAGACGATTTAATGGGCAAATCCCTTTGGCAACCTTTTTTCTATCTTTAGAATAGAAATCAAAATCCGAATCATGTACAAGTAGGAACGTGGATGAGGATGTCAAATTCATTTTTGGTAGGCTAAAGTGGGAAAGGTCGGGTATTTTGTCGTTCATCTGTGACTAAATAGTATATCTGGGCTGAGTGTTGAGGATTGCTTTACCTTTATATATTGGTAACGCTTCAATTGGAATTTTTCTTCTTCTTCTCTTTTTTATTTATTTATCCTTTTGAAACTTTCTCCAAATCTAGTTCGACAAAAATTGGGTTCAATACTCTTATTTTAATTACATGTCACATTCTTGATGAGTTTCAGTGCACCAGAGCACTGGATCAAGCTAAATCCAATCTTAAACACATATCCAAACTTTTACAATTAAAGATCAGTACAATTATGAAGTAGTCCGAAATCTGAACCCTCTACAAAAACAGCAAAACTCAAATATTTGGTGCTTTAAATCTTTTGACATTTTACTATAAAGGCATAAAAAAGAAAAACATGAATCCGCTATTGCCAAAATGTTGATTTTAATGTGTGCAACCCCAGCCAAAAGTTCTCTATTAGTGATGGTTCAAGACCATTCTATTGGCAAATCTCTTTAGCAATCTTTTTTCTATCTTTAGAAAATAAATCAATATATGGATCATGTACAAGTAAGAACGTTGATGAGGATGTCAAATTCATTTTTGGCAGGCTAAAGTGGGAAAGGTTGGGTATTATGATGTCCATTTGTGACTATCTTGTATATCTGAGCTGAATGTTGAGGATTTCTTTACCTTTATATATATGTAACGCTTCAATTGGAATTTTTCTTCTTCTTCTCTTTTTTATTTGTTTATTTTTTTGAAGCTTTCTCCAAATCTAATTTGACAAAAATTGGATTTAATACTCTTATTTTAATTACATATCACAATCTTGATGGGTTTCAGTGCACCAATGCACTGGATCAAGCCGAATCCAATCTTAAACACATATCCAAACTTTTACAATTGAAAATCAGTACAATTATGAAGTAGTCCGAAGTTTGAACCCCCTACAAAAACGGCAAAACCCAAATAGTTGGTGCTTTAAATCTTTTGACATTTTACTATACAGGCTTGAAAAAGAAAAACACGAATCTGCTGCAGCTAAAATGTTGATTTTAACGTGTGCAGCCCCAGCCAAAAGTTATCTTTCAGCGATGGTCCAAGACGATTCAAAGGGCAAATCCCTTTAGCAACCTTTTTTCTATCTTTAGAAAAGAAATCAAAATCCGAATCATGTATAAGTAGGAACATGGATGAGGATGTCAAATTCATTTTTGGTAGGCTAAAGTGGGAAAGGTTGGGTATTATGTCGTCCATCTGTGACTATATAGTATATCTGGGCTGAGTGTTGAGGATTTCTTTACTTTTATATATTGGTAACGCTTCAATAGGAATTTTTCTTTTTCTTTCTTTACTTTTATATATTGGTAACGCTTCAATAGGAATTTTTCTTTTTCTTCTCTTTTTTATTTATTTATCCTTTTGAAACTTTCTCCAAGTCTAGCTCGACAAAAATTGGGTTCAATACTCTTATTTTAATTACATGTCACATTCTTGATGAGTTTTAGTGCACCAAAGCACTAGATCAAGCCGAAGCCGAATCCAATCTTAAACGCATATCCAAACTTTCACAGTTAAAGATCAATACAATTGTGATGTATTCCAAAGTTTGAACCCTCTCCAAAAACGGCAAAACTGAAATAGTTGGTGCTTTAAATCTTTTGACATTTTACTACAAAGGCATGAAAAGGAAAAACGTGAATCCACTATAGCCAAAATGTTGATTTTAATGTGAGCAACTCCAGCCAAAAGTTATCTATCTGTGATGGTTCAAGACCGTTCTATTGGCAAATCTCTTCAGCAATCTTTTTTCTATCATTAGAAAATAAATCAATATATGGATCATATACAAGTAGGAACGTGGATGAGGATGTCAAATTCATTTTTGGTAGGCTGAAGTGGGAAAGGTTGGGTATTATGATGTCCATTTATGACTATATAGTATATGTGGGCTGAGTGTTGAGGATTCCTTTACCTTTATATATAGGTAACGCTTCAATTAGAATTTTTCTTTTTCTTATCTTTTTTTATTTATTTATTTTTTTGAATCTTTCTCCGAATCTAATTTGACAAAAATTGGATTTAATACTCTTATTTGAATTACATATCTCAATCTTGATGGGTTTCAGTGCACCAAAGCACTGGATCAAGCCGAATCCAATCTTAAACGCATATCCAAACTTTTACAATTAAAGATCAGTACAATTATGAAGTAGTCCAAAGTCTGAACCCTCTCCGAAAACGGCAAAACGCAAATAGTTGGTGCTTTAAATCTTTTGACATTTTACTATAATGGCTTGAAAAAGAAAAATGCGAATTTGCTACAGCCAAAATGTTGATTTTAACGTGTGCAACCCTAGCCAAAAGTTATCTTTCAGTGATGGTCTAGGACGATTCAATTGGCAAATCCCTTTAGCAACCTTTTTTCTAGCTTTAGAAAAGAAATCAAAATCCGAATCATGTACAAGTAGGAACGTGGATGAGGATGTCAAATTCATTTTTGGTAAGCTAAAGTGGGAAATGTTGGGTATTATGTCGTCCATCTGTAGCTATATAGTATATTTGGGCTAAGTGTTGAGAATTCCTTTACCTTTATATATTGGTAACGCTTCAATTGGAATTTTTCTTCTTCTTCTCTTTTTTATTTATTTATCCTTTTGAAACTTTCTCCAAATCTAGTTCGACAAAAATTGTGTTCAATACTCTTATTTTAATTACATGTCACATTCTTGACGAGTTTCAGTGTACCAAAGCACTGGATCAAGCCGAATCCAATCTTAAACGCATATCCAAATTTTTACAATTAAAGATTAGTACAATTATGAAGTAGTCCGAGGTCTAAACCCTCTCCAAAAATGGCAAAACTCAAATAGTTGGTGCTTTAAATCTTTTGACATTTTACTATAAAGGCATGAAAAGGAAAAACATGAATCCGCTATAGCCAAAATGTTGATTTTAATGTGTGCAACCCCAACCAAAAGTTATCTATCAGTGATGGTTCAAGACCATTCTATTGGCAAATCTCTTCAGCAATCTTTTTTCTATCATTAGAAAATAAATCAATATATGGATCATGTACAAGTAGGAACGTGGATGAGGATGTCAAATTCATTTTTAGTAGGCTAAAGTGGGAAAGGTTAGGTATTATGATATCCATTTGTGACTTTATAGTATATCTCTGCTGAGTGTTGAGGATTCCTTTACCTTTATATATAGGTAACGCTTCAATTGAAATTTTTTTTCTTCTTCTCTTTTTTATTTGTTTATTTTTTTGAAGCTTTCTCCAAATCTAATTTGACAAAAATTAGATTTAATACTCTTATTTTAGTTACATATCACAATCTTGATGGGTTTCAGTGCACCAATGCACTGGATCAAGCCGAATCCAATCTTAAACGCATATCCAAACTTTTACAATTAAAGATCAATACAATTATGAAGTAATCCGATGTCTGAACCCCCTCCAAAAACGGCAAGACCCAAATAGTTGGCGCTTTAAATCTTTTGACATTTTACTATAAGGGCTTGAAAAAGAAAAACGCGAATCTGCTACAGCCAAAATGTTGATTTTAACGTGTGCAACCCCAGCCAAAAGTTATCTTTCAGTGATGGTCCAAGACGATTCAATGGGCAAATCCCTTTAGCAACCTTTTTTCTATCTTTAGAAAAGAAATCAAAATCTGAATCATGTATAAGTAGGAACGTGGATGAGGATGTCAAATTCATTTTTGGTAGGCTAAAGTGGGAAAGGTTGGGTATTATGTCGTCCATCTGTGACTATATAGTATATCTGGGCTAAGTGTTGAGGATTCCTTTACCTTTATATATTGGTAACACTTCAATTGGAATTTTTCTTTTTCTTCTCTTTTTTGTTTATTTATCCTTTTGAAGCTTTCTCCAAGTCTAGTTCGACAAAAATTGGGTTCAATACTCTTATTTTAATTACATGTCATATTCTTTATGAGTTTTAGTGCACCAAAGCACTGGATCAAGCCGAATCCAATCTTAAACGCATATCCAAACTTTTACAATTAAAGATTAGTACAATTATGAAGTATTCCGAAGTTTGAACCCTCTCCAAAAACGGCAAAACTTAAATAGTTGGTGCTTTAAATCTTTTGACATTTTACTATAAAGGCATGAAAAGAAAAAACGTGAATCCGCTATAGCCAAAATGTTGATTTTAATGTGAGCAACCCTAGCCAAAAGTTATCTATCAGTGATGGTTCAAGACCATTCTATTGGCAAATCTCTTTAGCAATCTTTTTTCTATCATTAGAAAATAAATCAATATATGGATCATGTACAAGTAGGAACGTGGATGAGGATGTCAAATTCATTTTTGGTAGGCTAAAGTGGGAAAGGTTGGGTATTATGATGTCCATTTATGACTATATAGTATATTTGGGCTGAGTGTTGAGGATTCCTTTACCTTTATATATAGGTAACGCTTCAATTAGAATTTTTCTTCTTCTTCTCTTTTTTTATTTATTTATTTTTTTGTAGCTTTCTCCAAATCTAATTTGACAAAAATTGGATTTAATACTCTTATTTTAATTACATATCACAATCTTTATGGGTTTCAGTGCACCAAAGCACTGGATCAAGCCGAATCCAATCTTAATCGCATATCCAAACTTTTACAATTAAAGATGAGTACAATAATGAAGTAGTCCGAAGTCTGAACCCTCTCCGAAAACGGCAAAACGCAAATAGTTGGTGTTTTAAATCTTTTGACATTTTACTATAATGGCTTGAAAAAGAAAAATGCGAATTTGCTACAGCCAAAATGTTGATTTTAACGTGTGCAACCCTAGCCAAAAGTTATCTTTCAGTGATGGTCCAGGACGATTCAATTGGCAAATCCCTTTAGCAACCTTTTTTCTATCTTTAGAAAAGAAATCAAAATCCGAATCATATACAAGTAGGAACGTGGATGAGGATGTCAAATTCATTTTTGGTAGGCTAAAGTGGGAAAGGTTGGGTATTATGTCGTCCTTCTGTGACTATATAGTATATTTGGGCTGAGTGTTGAGAATTCATTTACCTTTATATATTGGTAACGCTTCAATTGGAATTTTTCTTCTTCTTCTCTTTTTTATTTATTTATCCTTTTGAAACTTTCTCCAAATCTAGTTCGACAAAAATTGTGTTCAATACTTTTATTTTAATTACATGTCACATTCTTGATGAGTTTCAGTGCACCAAAGCATTGGATCAAGCCGAATCCAATCTTAAACGCATATCCAAACTTTTACAATTAAAGATCAGTATAATTATGAAGTAGTCCGAAGTCTGAACCCTCTCCAAAAACGGCAAAACTCAAATAGTTGGTGCTTTAAATCTTTTGACATTTTACTATAAAGGTATAAAAAGAAAAACATGAATCCGCTATAGCCAAAATGTTGATTTTAATGTGTGCAACCCCAGCCAAAAGTTATCTATCAGTGATGGTTCAAGACCATTCTATTGGCAAATCTCTTCAGCAATCTTTTTTCTATCTTTAGAAAATAAGTCAATATATGGATCATGTACAAGTAGGAATGTGGATGAGGATGTTAAATTCATTTTTGGTAGGCTAAAGTGGGAAAGGTTGTGTATTATGATGTCCATTTGTGACTATATAGTATATCTGGGCTGAGTGTTGAGGATTCCTTTACCTTTATATATAGATAACGCTTCAATTGGAATTTTTCTTCTTCTTCTATTTTTTATTTATTTATCCTTTTGAAGCCTTCTCCAATTTTGGCTTGATAAATTCGTTAACTGCTGACGTTGACAAGTAATTTAGTCCTGTGGAAATTATTAATAAATCCGTGAAGCAAAGATTTATTTTATTTGGTTATAGACTTAAATGTAGATGATATTCCATAAAAATAAAAATAAAAAAATTCATAAATAAAACAAAGATATATAGATAATGGAGAAGGTAGAAGTAGAATTCGATTAGGTGACATACGGTACTATAAAAGATATCGTTATTATTAGGCTATCACTTAAACTTTAGTACATGAAACAAATTAAGGTAGGGGTATATATATATTGCAAGGATTTGGTAAAAATTTATTAATGTAGGTCTGCGAGATTTCTTTCTTTATTTATTTTTTTATTTATTTATAATTTTATAATAGGCTGGAGAGAGGGGATGTAAATTGTGATTCTCCTTTGAAAGGAGACCAGTCAATGCCATTAAGTTATAAAATTCTTGGTTTGTGATATTTCTTTTGTCAATAAGTAACTATTAAGTAAATCACATATAACAATTTAATTAAAATCTTTTTGCTTTTTCCTTAAACGAGAAGCTTTAATTTTTTTTTTTTTTTACATGTTAACCAAATACAAAAAGGCTACAACTTATTGTGAGAGATGGCCACCTTGGGGTGGACTCAGGTTTGGTTTGAATCAAAGCCCAACTAAATGGGTGAGATGTGTCTCTCAGAATGTACGGTTGGAATATATATCATTTTATTGATATGAATCAAAATTTACATTCGATAGAAAAATGACATCAAAAGCTTTGGTCATCGATACTATCCAAGAATTATAGCACTTTGGTCCTAGTTTCATTCTAAAAAAGTAAAATTACAAGATAGAGCTTAGTTTAAGAACCAGTGATTCAAGATCGAAGGTTAAGTTTTGAAATTGGAAGATGTTAAGCATCTACCTCAGCTGGTGAATTATTCTCTACAATATGGTGGCCATGCTCATGTGATGTAATAATTATCCAAATATGTCACAAATAAGAAAACTTCACGTTACTATTGAAAAAAATGAAGAGAGTTTTGAACATATAAACTTTTTATTTGCCCTAATTTAAGCTAGCATATTCATTGTGTTCATCCCACATCGTCGAATATAAAACATTTTGGCATACCTTAATCAACCAAAATTTAGATCTAGCCGAGTTCGGTTCAAGGTTTATCATGCCTAATTCCACGTTCAAAAATATAAATTTCAGCTCTTCATACTACATTTAATTTAATTTTTCCCCAAATACTTCATTAGAACCCCTTATCTTATGAATTACATCTTATGTTATCTCCCTTTTCTGCCCAATTAATTAAGTGTTGAAGACTCGAGGGTAGAACACAATAACTTCATGTTGCTTCAATAAAATTCCAGATAAATCTTCCGAGCAGCAAATTTTCCTGATCATTTTGGTGTTCAAATGCCAAAATTGTTAGGCTTATTTGCTGCTGTGGGCTGCTTTTGCTGTAAAAAGTCCCTAATTTCTGCAACTTATTGTCAAAATTGTTCTCTCTAATAGGGTCCAACATCTAGTTTCCAACTCCACAAGAAAGGCCCATTAAAGTGAAGATGATAGATGAATATTATCATAGAAGCCTGAAGTCGATTGCCATTCCTTTTTATTTTGTTGCTAAAATCATAGGCATTCATGCTTCTCCCTTTTTTCTTTTTTTTTTCATTTTATTGAAAGGTAATCAAGCCAAGAAATTCGACAAATTGTTCATTAAAAGTAAGTAATATCAGGCTAACGTAAATATTCGCTGAGATTTCAATTAGGTCGTGGCCGAGGCCGAACGGGCCATTTAAATAGAAACTTAGCCATGGAATTTACTGCTACATGGTCCGAGCAGACTTTTGATTGTATATTTGTATCCTTGTGTATCTTAGATGCTTTCTTTGAGAGGAAAAAAAAAAATAGCTGACTGTATATGAACAAAGTTTCTATTTAAACGCTTCAAACGTTATATATATATATATATATATATTTTCTGTAGATTTTAAAATTTTAATGAATAAATTTTTTTTTAGTGTGAATTTTAAAAATTTAACTATTGATTCTTAATATATATATCAAATTTTGTTTAAATTGAATGTTATTTACTAGTTGATCAATAAACTTATTTTTTAAAAACAATTTCAGATAATAAAAACTTGAAATTTTAACATTTATTTGACAATATAACAATTAATTTTTGACCTTCTAAAAATTTTATAAGTAAAAAATATAATAAAAACATAAAATTCAACTATTAAATTTTTAAAATTTACATTAAAGATATATAAATATAAAGATATATAAAAAGTATGAAAAATTTATCTCCGAACTTTATTGATTATTATTACTACAAAATATATGCAGGCATAAAACTTTTCAAATTTCAAAAATTCTAATTCCAGTTTTTAATTCCCTCTGTGCCTCTAGTTCATTAGCATGATATTAGAAGTATAGAACTATGCCTAATTCGATTCTTTTTCTTACCGTATTACATCATGTTAGTCAACTGAGCTGCCTAATACGCTTTCACTTTGATGAGAAAATATCAAACACAGCCACAGATTTCTACCAAAACAGAAATTACCTTATCTAATTTGATTGCATTCCATTAAATTAGATTAGGTTTTGGTAAATATGCTGATTCTCTTTATGCTGTCAATCTTGCTACAATTTTTACAACCCAATAATCGAAATTCAAAAAAGAACATCACAAAAGTCTTAGCAGTTAATTAACTCAGCTCTAATTCTAAATAGATCGAAGGTGAAATTAATCAAAAAAAAAAAAAAATCAAATAATTAAAGAGATTAAAAATGAAAGAAACTGTTAACTGTGGATTTTGGGTGAGCATCAGTTTTAAAAAGCTCGGTTTGAAAAGCTTCACGGAGTGTCAGCATTCAAAACTAATAATTCTCATCATCTGCTCAGATCCCAATTCCATCCCACATAAACCAAACAAAACCAAACCTAAAAAAATTAGACCAAAGCCAAAGAAAGATACACACAAAATCAAAGAAACACGAAGACAAAAAGACATAACAATAAAAGTAAAAACGAAGACTTTGTAACGGAGGGAGATACATGTACTTGAGTTCAGTTTGCGGAAACTTGAGGTTTTGTTATCTACAAAGCTCCTTATATATACTGCAGAGAGTGAGGAGGGAACCCCGGAAACCCTAATTGCTAAAAACCTGCTAAAGCGACATCGTTTTACTCGCATACTTAAGCTTGACCGCCGCACCGTTTCACATACTCATCGCACCCTCTTGGCCTTTCACACAAGCTGTCTTTAAAACGCTGCCGTTCTGATAGTCTCCACAGTCTTGAGATTTTTTTTTTTTTTTTTTCTAAAAAAATTTAATAAATATTTTCGACAATACAATTAAAAACAGTGAGAATTTTTGTTTGGGACAATTAAAAACAGTGAGAATTTCCCAATAATATTAATGGACGGAAGTATATGGTTATGTTTGATAATAATTTTTGTTTTATATTTTCAAAAACTTGTTTTTAGAAATATAAAGAAAAAACAATTTTTTTGTATTTTTGAAATCAAAAACATGTTTGGTTAGTTGAAATTAAAAAGATAGGTTTTTGAAGAAAAAAATAGAAAATATTAAAATATGTTGTTACTAGGATTTGAATTCTAATGCTAACTCATTAAATGAGACAGATTCATTAAATTAAATGCATGTTTTCATTGACTTTTGAAAATTAGAAACTGAAAACAGCATTTTGCATGTTTTCATTTTCCTTCACAAATTGAGTTTTGAGATCAGTTTTTGTTTTTTGTTTATTTTGGGTTGCCAAACAAGTTTTTTAATCTAAAAAATAGAAAATTATTTTTGGAAACAGAAAATAAGGAGATAAATAGTTACCAAACATACCCTACTATTTTTTGTCCTTGAATTTTTGGGTTTTTTACTTGGCAAAGGAAAACGAGCTGAGTTACAGGTCAAATTGGGTCGGGTCATTAGTGGGTCATCCTAAACGGGTTGCAAGTGAGTTAGGTTAATCAGGTTGTGGGTCAGGTTGATCGAGTTACAAGTTGACTCATACTTTTCCATATACATGAAAAAATAAAGTAATAATAGTAGTAATAATAATAGATAATAGATAAACTAAATAATCATATTGTATTTATCTCACTTTCAATATAAATGAAAAAATAAATAACTAGTTATTTAATAAATAAAAGTTAAATAATATATAAATTTTTAAATGACAAAATTTAGTTACAAAATTAGTTATAGTTTAAGACTACAACTTTACTCAATATCTTTTTATTGGAGGTGAATTTTGACAAATCCACCATTGGATTACATCTTCTTCTTATATCCTTCATGCTTGCAAAGTTTCTAGAAAATTAAAGATCAATAGCTATGTCATCAATATATTATTTAAATTGTAAGTTTTTGTTGCCTAAAATTATGCATAAAACATAAGCTTATAAATTATATAGTAAATAATATCTGATTGGCACAAAATTTGATATGTGTATTAACAATGTAAAGAATATGCAATTCAACGGTTAGATTTTTAGAATATATAGTAATGTTATTTTATTAAGTAAGGTTGTAGCCTTAGACTACAACTAATTTTGTAGCTAAATTTTATCCATTTTTAAATATACACAATTCTTAACAGAGATGGGGCATAGTTTGACTTAGGAGGCAATGGCCATCCCCCAAATTTTTTTATAAAAATATTAGTATATATATATATATATGTAGTAATTATAACAATTTTGTTCTATAAAATTACATTTTGCTTTCTCTTAAGAGCATTAGCTTCTTTTTTTTTTTTTTTAGAATACTAAGCATTTTTAACACACACACACACGGGGAGAGGGGAGAAAGTTTTTTAAAAAAACTTACAGTGGTATATATCCAAAATGGCCCAACTCTTAGATACACAGCACAAAAAAAGAAAAAAAAAGAAAGAGCATTAGCGTTGGTGGTCCTAACAAATTTAGTATTTAACAACTTAAAAAGCTACTTTATCTATTTTAATACCTCACTTTATAATACACTCAACATCAATGGTTCTATTTTTTTTTACCACTTTATTTAAATATTATTTCTTTATTCATTTTTTATTCTTCTTCCACACATCTTTCTCTCTTTTCCTATCTCTCTCTCTCTCTCTCTCTCTCTCTCTCTCTCTCTCTCTCTCTCTCATTTGAAGATTTTGAAGAATAACCAGCAAAGACATAGCCACCTCCATAGTCACCTACAACCTACAGCGACCTGCACTGCCTATAGCAAAGCCACAGCTACCTCCATAGCCACCCACAGCCTTCAACCACCTCCACTGCACACCATGACTCTAATTTAAAAAAATAAAAATAAAAAAAACTACCACCACAAACCCACCTAAACAACCACCGTAAATAGCCACAAACCCAGCAACCCACCACCCCTGCAACCCACTGGAGCCAAAACCAAATACAACCAAAACCAAAACACATAAGATATAACCCAGCTAAACCTAGCACAACGAAAATCAACCACCACCGCTACCACTGTAGCCAAACCCATGAAACCCACAATCATAGCCAAAATCAACCACCACTATCACTACCACTACCACCACCACCACCACAATAGCCATTTTCCACAAAACCCACACCCAAAATCAACCACCACCTTTAAATCCACAGCCACCAAACCCTTATGAACAAGTCCAACCATAACCAACACATGGTCAAATCAAGTCAGGTCATTAGTGGGTCGTCCTAAACGAGTTGCAAGGGGGTTAGGTTAATCGGGTTACGAGTAGGTTGATCAAGTTACGAGTTGACTCGTACTTTTCCATATACATGAAAAAATAAAGTAATAATAGTAATAATAATAATATATAATAGATAAACTAAATATGATTATATTGTATTTATCTCACTTTCAATATAAATAAGAAAAAAAATAACTAGTTACTTAATAATAATAAAAAGTTAAATAATACATAAAATTTTAAGTTAACATAATCCTTAGTAGAGATGGAGCACAGTTGGACTTAGGGGGCAATGACCCTCCTCCAAATTTTTTTATAAAAGTATTAGTATATATAGGTAGTAATTTTGTTCTATAAAATTACATCAATGGTTTTATTTTTTTACTACTTTATTTAAATATTATTTCTTTATTCATTTTTTATTCTTCTTCCACGCCTCTTTCTCTCTCTTTCTATCTATCTCTCTTTTTCTCTCATTTAAAGAATTGAAGAACAACTAGCAAATCCACAGCCACTTCCACTGCCACCCACAACCTACTGCAACCTCCACTGCCCACAGCAAAGCCACAACCACCCATAGCCTACAACAAACCCATAGCCACTAGGACTGTCCACCCAACCCGTATACCCGACCAACTCAAGCAACCCACCTAAGCTCGAACCGAAAACCGCCCGAACTGACACTTTGACGGTCAATGGCAGGTGGCCGCCTGCAGAACTCGACACCTTCGGGTTGGTTGGTGGGTTTCCTCTCCCAAAACCCGAGCAACCCGACCCGATCATAAACCTAGAAACCTCCGGCGATATTCTAAGGATTTTCGACGAAAACTTACAAAGATCGACAATATTGGAGTTCTCCGGCAAAGGATACTTGAAATCCCATCAGATCCGACGAGATCTAGTCTAGATTCGACGAGATCTGGCGCGATCTTGTTGAGATCCAGCGAGATCTCATCGTGATCTGGCCAGATCTCGACGGATCCGGCCAAAATAACATCACTGGCGATACAACCCAAAACCTGACGAGACCCGAACCGCCAGATCTCGACTAGCATTCCGAGTCGGTTTCGGTTTCATTTTTCACCCACTCGAAAGTTTAGGGTCGAGTTCGGGTCGGGCACGAACCCGACCCGTGGACACCCCTAATAGCCACCTCCACAGCCACTCCCACTGCCCACCACAACTCTTATTAAAAAAAAAAAAACCACCACCACAAACCCACCTCAACAACCACCACAAATAGCCATAAACCCAGCAACCTACCACCCCTGCAACCCACTGCAGCCACAACCAAATACAACCAAAACCAAATCAACCATAGCCAAAACACATTAGATATAACCCAGCCAAACCCACCACGACCAAAATCAAACCACTACCACCACCACCACCACCATCACGACCGCCATAGCAAAACCCACAACTACAGCCAAAATCAACCACCACCACTACTGCAATAGCCAAACCCATGAAACCCACAACCATAGCCAAAATCAACCGCCTCTACCGCTACCACTACCACCGCGCCACAACAGCAAAAATTCACAAAACCCACACCCAAAATCAACCACCACCCCTAAATCCACAGCCACCAAACCCTTATGAACAAGTCCAACCATAACCAACACATGGTCAAATTGGGTCAGGTCATTAGTGGGTTGTCCTAAACGGGTTGCAAGTGGGTTAGGTTAATTGGGTTGCGAGTAGGTTGATTGAGTTACGAGTTGACTCGTACTTTTCCATATACATGAAAAAAGAAAGTAATAATAGTAATAATAATAATAGATAATAGATAAAATAAATATGATTATATTGTATTTATCTTACTTTCAATAAGAAAAAAAAAAACTAGTTACTTAATAATAATAAAAAGTTAAATAATACATAAAATTTTAAGTTAACACAATCCCTAGTAAAGATGGGGCACAGTTTGACTTAGGGGGCAATGACCCTCTCCCAATTTTTTTTATAAAGTTATTAGTATATATATAGGTACCAATTTTGTTCTATAAAATTACATCAATGGTTTTTATTTTTTTACTACTTTATTTAAATATTATTTATTTATTCATTTTTTATTCTTCTTCCATGCCTCTTTCTCTCTCTTTCTCTCATTTACACTGTGTTTGGTTAGGGTGAAAATAGGGAGGATGGAAAACAAAGGAAAATAGGATGGAAAATAGTGTTTTCCACTGTTTGGCAAATGAAGGAAAATGCTGAGGATTGAAAACCCGGGAGAAAATTTTCTCTCCCGGGCCCACAACTTTCATCCTCCCAAATCAGGAGGAAAATTGTGGAGAGAAAAGTGCTCTCCCAGCACTGTTACAGAAATGCCCTCATACACAATGGCTACAAACACAACGGTTAAAACCACAAGGCATAATCAAGCATAATCAGATGATCACAATACAAACTTAAAAACACAATTTTAAAATTAATCAAATCATAACAATAAAAGAAAAAAAAAAAAAGACAAAAGAGAGAAGACAGAAGCCATCTGACCCATCTGGACTGCGTTGGAGACGAAGATGAGCGACGACTCTGGCTGTGCCAACTGCTTTGGGACGAAGATGACCATTTGGACTGCGTTAGGGACGACTTTTCTGGAATCAAGTAAAAAAAAAATAAAAAAATAAAAAAAAAACAGAGAGAGCGAGCCGGAGAAAAAAAGAGAGAGAAAGGATGTGCTGTTCTTGAGACTTGAATGAGGGAGAAGAAGAAAAAGAAGGGGGTGGGGATAGAGATAGGACGTGCATGGAGGAGATAGCATAGAAAAAAAAAAGAATGGATGAAATGAAAAAAAAAAAAAAACAGAGAGCGAGCTAGAGTAAAAAAGAGAGAGAAAGGATGTGCTATTCTTGAGACTTGAATGAGGGAGAAGAAGAAAAAGAAGGGGGTGGGGATAGAGATAGGACATGTGTGGAGGAGATAGCGTAGAAAAAAAGAAAAAGAAAAAAAAAATGAATGGATGAAATGAAAAGGGGAGAAGGAGAAATAATATAAAGAATAAAAGATCCTATTTGAGAAATGTTACTATAATATTTTCACAATAAATTTTAAATAATAGATTGTTATTAGTTAATATTGGTGAGTAAAAAAATAATTTCAGTAGTGGGTTTAAATTAGAACTAGTAACAACTTTCCACATAAATTTTGTTGTGAAAGTATTGCGAAAAATGTTATGGACGTAACACTTCTCATTGAAAAATATAATTGTTGGTAAATTTCATATTATTTAATGAGTACAAATAAATCTATTTCTTACCAATTATGTTACAAGGGTATAATAGTCAATTTATATAAACTACATTTTCTATCTTCTCATTTTTCTCTCTAACCAAACAAGAGAGTTTTCCACCCTCTCACTTTTTCACCACTCCAACCAAACACACATGAGGGAAAACTAAATCTTTTATATCCTACCACTTTTCCATCCTCTTACTAATTTTCCATCCTCCCACTTTTCCACTCCCCCAACCAAACGAACCCTTAAAGATTTTGAAGAGCAACTAGTAAAGCCATAACCACCTCCACAGCCACCCACAACCTATAGTCACCTCCACTACCCACAGCAAAGCTACAACCATCCATAGCCCATAGCCACCTCCTCTACCCACGCCAAACCCATAGCCACCTCTACTGCCCACCACAACTTTTATTTGAAAAAAAAAATAACCATCACCATAAACCCACCTCAACAACCACCACAAAACAGCCATAAACCCAGTAACCCACCACCTCTGCAACCCATTGTAGCCATAACCAAATACAATCAAAACCAAAACACATTAGATATAACCCAACCAAACCCACCACAACCAAAATCAACCGCCACCACCACTGACGCTGCCGCCATAGCCAAACCTACAAAACCCACAGCTACAACCAAAATCAACCACCACCACTACCGCCGCAGCCAAGATCCACAAAACCCTCACCCAAAACCAACCACCACTTCTAAACCCACAGCCACCAAACCCATATGAACAAGCCCAACCATAACCAACACATACCCAAATTACTGTAGTAGAAATGAGGAGAGAGGGGCGAGGTGGAGAGAGAGAGGGGGGTAAGGCAGAGAGAAATAAGAGCAAAGAGGAGAGAGAAGAGAGATGAAAGAGAAGAGAGCAGTGAATGGGGAAAGAGAGAAATAGAGCCACGGGAAATGAGAGAAGAAAGAAAAGATTAAAAAAGTAGTAGCAACTTGTTACAGTAGTATGTTACTTGTAACAAATTACTGTAGCAAGTTGTCAATTTTTTTTTTTTTTGGCTTTACCACTATTGATGTAGTGTATATTTTGGTTGTTTAGAGCTAAAAATTATCAATTTAGCCTTTTAGCACTATCAATGCTATTGCTCTAACAATATCATTGAATTTTTTAATAGTATATAGCCATACATTTTTTATAACATTTTTACAAATTGTTGAGGTAAAAAACTCTTATTGGTTCACATATAGATCCACAACTTACACAACTTTTTTACTTACCAATAACCACTCACCATATCAACAATTTGTAAAAAAATTTACAACTCTACATTTTCTTCATTTTAAAGACCAAAAAAAATCTATAGATCTAAAGTCTAAAATAAAATATAAAAGCTCAAAAAATTAGCCCAACAACAAAAATTACCAATAGTAAAGCTAAAAAAATTAAACTCAATCAACAAAATTTACTAAAAACAAACAACTCAACCCTTTAAAATTTTTAAACAAAATATTTTTGTCCTTACCCAATAGCCACCAGTAGCAAAACTGCCTCAATCAATAGCAGAACTAACTCCTCTAACTCTAAGTCCTGACTTCGTCCCAGATCCATAGTTCACTATCACCATAAAAAATAGAAAAAATTAAGGATAAAGTTTAGCTACAAAACTTGTTGTACCCTAAGGCTACAATTTTACTCAATAAAATAAATATTACTGCATATTTTGAAAATCTAACTGTTGAATTGCATGTTCTACATGCTTTTATTACACATGCCAAATTTTGTGTCAATCGGATATTATTTACACATGCCAAATGTGCATGCAAAACTGTGAAAAATGAATGTACTGTAATATCTCATCTAAATTTAATACGTGGGAAAAAAAAAAAAAAATTTAAAACGAGCCAGATTGAGTCACAAGTTGACCTAACTTGACCTAGAGAGTTAAACTGGCTGGGAATAAATTAACCCGTTTTTCACTCTTGGTCAAAAAATCCCATGTAGGGGTGTGTAGCCAACTTGCCCAAACCGACCCGACCCAACCCAACCCGTCAGGTTGTGTCGGTTTTTAGGCTTGGTGTGGGTTGGGTTACAAATTTTTTTTTGATAGCGGGTTGGGTTGGGTTTAGGTCATAAAATTCTAAACCCGCCAAATCCGACCTGACCCACTCATATATTTAATATATATATATATATATATATATATATATTTAAAATATATTATATAATTAATAAATTTTTTAAAATAACTAACTCTTTCTATCCTATATAAAAGCTAATTAGTTCACACAAACTCTAGTAAATTATTATTGTTGTTTAGTCTTTAGTGTTGCTTGCTTTAAAGGAGTTACATTGATATTAATCTTTGGGTTTTTTTAAATACATTTATATTTATATTTTTTTTACTCAATTTAATAATATTAATAATAAAAAATTTGTCCAACCTATGAGTTCAGTTCGACCCAACTCGATTCATGTGGGTTGGGTTGGACTTATATAATAGGTTGGGTTGGATTGAATTTTTTTTATTCACTATAGTGAGTTGGGTAAAAAAATCCTTTTAACCTGACCCAACCCGACCCATGCACACTTTTAATCCCATGTTAGGTTGAGTATTTTTCTTTAAGTTCAAGTCAAGTTATCTGGTTCGGGTCCAATTTTATAAGGTTTAATTGTTTTCATTTTGTTATATTATAAGATTTTTATTTGGGAAATTACGCTTTATTTTGTTCTTTCATGTTTGGTTCATTCCATATTGACCCTTTTCCTTTCAAAATTTTCATATTGATCATTTAGGCTCCGCTTGGGAGGAGGGAATGGAAAGGAATAAAAAGAATAATTTTAGAATATTCTTCCATTCTCTTGTTTGGGAGTTTTAATGGAGGAAATGGAAAGTTCATTCCCTTATTTGGGAGTTTAAGTGGGAGGGAATGGAATGGGTAGGAGGGAACACTTATTCCTCTCCATTCCCTTAAAACCTCAAATTTTCATTCCCTCCAAAATTGAGAGGAATGGGAGAGAATGAAATTAGATTTAATGATTTTTTTACTAAAACTCCCAAAATACTCCTATATATTAAACCCTTTATTTTAAAATAGGGGTCTAATAGTAATATTATAATAAAATGATTCCATTCTATTCCCTCCACTTTGCTCCCAAACAGGATTACTTACATTCCATTAATTTTCATTCCATTCTATTATTTTATTTTAAAACATCCAATCAAGGTAATTTAATTCCATTCCATTCCATTCTTTTCCATTTCTTTCCCTTACTTAAATACATTCTATTCCATTCCATTCTTTTATGATCATCTCATTCCATTTCATTCCATTCCCTTATGAACTCCCAAGCGAAGCCTTAGGTTTTACAACTTTGATTTTGAAGCGCCATTTTAACCTTTGCCAAAAGGGTACCATCCGTATGGTCTACTATTGTTATTTACTTGTTTTCTCACAAAAAAAAAAAAAAAAAAAAAAAAAAAAAAAAAAAAAAAAAAAAAAAAAAAACTATTGTTACATACTCATATGTTTTCTTTTACTATTTTTTAGAAATTTTAGATTCGAATTTGTGAGGTTGAGAATCCAACCCCAAATCTCCAAGGCGCATGACCAGATTGTTTTGTTACAGAACTCTGCCTTGTATAAAGTTCTTAACACATTGCAGAAAATCCAACGCTTGGATATGCTTCTCACAACGTTATTTCTCAGCCCAAGTGGCCCAATTGACCCAGCAATGCACGACTTGTATGGAGCTTCCAAGCTCAGAGTTCAACTCTCACGCATTCGCCACTATGCTTCAAGATTGTGTCCAAAACGGTGACCCAACTTCAGGGAAGGCTCTCCACTCTGAGATTCTGAAAAGAGGTGGCTGTTTAGACTTGTTCGGATACAACATTCTTCTCAACGTGTATGTGAAATCCGAGTTGTTGTGTGATGCTATTAAACTGTTCGACGAAATGCCTGAGAGAAACACGATCTCATTTGTTACGTTAATTCAGGGATACGCGCAGTCCTTGCGATTCGTTGAGGGTGTGGAGTTGTTTGCCAGGTTACATAGAGAGGGTCACGAGCTTAACCCTTTTGTTTTTTCTGCGATTTTGAAGTTGCTTGTGAGTATGGGATGGGGTGAACTAGGTTGGACACTTCATGCTTGTGTTTGTAAGCTTGGTCATGACTCTAATGCATTTGTTGGGACTGCTCTTATTGATGCTTATTCTGTTTGTGGGCAAGTTGATAATGCTAGTGAAATTTTTGATGGGATTGTTTGTAAGGATATGGTTTCTTGGACTGGGATGGTAGCTTGTTATTCTGTGAATGATTGTTTTGAAGAGGCATTAGGAGCCTTTTCTCAAATGAGGATAATTGGGTTCAAGCCAAATAATTTTACTTTTGCTGGTGTGCTCAAGGCCTGTCTTGGACTAGAGGCTTTTAGTGCGGCAAAGGGTGTTCATGGGTGTGCATTGAAAACTCGCTATGAACAGGATCTTTATGTGGGTGTTGCATTACTTGAACTGTACACGAAGTCTGGAGACATTGATGATGCTCAGCGGGCATTCGAGGAGATCCCTAAGAAAGACGTGATTCCTTGGAGTTTCATGATTGCACGTTATGCTCAAAGTGATCGGTGTGAAGAAGCTGTGGAATTGTTTTGTCAAATGAGGCAAGCTTTTGTTGTACCTAATCAGTTTACATTTGCTAGTCTTCTGCAAGCTTGTGCAACTATGAAAGGTTTAGATTTGGGGAAGCAAATCCATTCTCATGTACTCAAAGTTGGTCTCAACTCAGATGTGTTTGTTTACAATGCCCTCATGGATGTCTATGCCAAGTGTTTGAGGATGGAGGACTCTATGGATCTATTTTTGGAATCGCCAAACAGAAATGATGTTAGTTGGAACACTATGATTGTTGGCTACGTGCAGTCAGGTGATGGGGAGAAGGCACTCAAGTTTTTTTTAGATATGCTTGAATACCAAGTGTGTGCGACAGAAGTGACATACTCTAGTGTACTTCGAGCTTGTGCTAGTCTGGCAGCCATGGATCTGGGAGTTCAGATCCATTCCTTGACGGTCAAAACCATTTATAACAAAAATATTGTTGTTAGTAATGCTTTAATAGATATGTATGCTAAGTGTGGGAGCATTAAGGATGCCCGTACTATATTTGACACATTGAATGAACGAGATGAAGTTTCATGGAACGCTATGATCTCAGGATATTCTATGCATGGTTTGGGTAGGGAGGCTCTAAAATTTTTTGAAATGATGCAGGATATGAAGTGTAAACCAAACAAGTTAACTTTTGTTGGCGTTCTGTCAGCTTGTAGCAATGCAGGGCTGCTAGATCAAGGACAAGCTTATTTTAATTCTATGGTGCAGGATTATGGCATTGAACCATGTATAGAGCACTATACTTGTTTGGTCTGGCTTCTAGGGAGATCAGGACATCTTGATAAGGCTTTCAAGTTGATCAAGGAAATCCCATTTGAGCCTAGTGTTATGGTTTGGCGTGCTTTGCTTGGGGCTTGTGTTATCCATAATGATGTTGAGCTTGGTAGAATTTCTGCACAGCGTGTCTTTGAAATGGAACCCCAAGATGAAGCAACCCATGTGTTATTGTCAAATATATATGCCACTGCAAGGAGGTGGGGAAATGTTGCTTCAGTTAGGAAAAACATGAAGAGGAAAGGAGTAAAGAAGGAACCAGGTCTCAGTTGGATTGAGAACCAGGGAATAGTTCATTATTTCACTGTTGGAGATACTTCACATCCTGAAATGAAACTAATTAATGGGATGCTGGAATCTTTGAAAATGAAAACCAGGAAGGCAGGATATGTTCCTAACCATAATGCAGTTTTGGTTGATGTGGATGATGATGAAAAGGAGCATCTCTTATGGGTACATAGTGAAAGATTAGCTCTTGCTTATGGGCTAATTAAAATGCCATCTGGGAGCCCTATTCGTATCATTAAAAACCTCCGAATATGTGTGGATTGTCATGCTGCAATGAAGTTAATATCAAAGGTTGTGCAGCGAGATATAATTATCAGAGACATGAATCGGTTCCATCATTTTAAGGATGGGGTTTGCTGTTGTGGTGATTATTGGTGAGTGAAGGTCTTTAACAAGATCTACCTTTCTTGAAAGACCGAGGTTTGTATTTCTTCATGGAGGTTCATAATTACAGAGGTTCATTGGTAAGAAGCAGGCAAGAACTTGCTGTCTTCTAGGTAATTCTGCATCCTTTATCATGTAGAATAATAGTGCTTTGCCACAACCATTTGATTATTGATCTGCAGTTATTTGACTACTCTATGTTGGGTTAGTAGGAAACACTAGAGAAGCAAAAGAACCAAAAAGGGGAAAAATAGCAGTTGTCTTAATAATGCAAAGAAGTGAGTTAATTTCTGATTATAAGACTTGGTAATGTATTTTCAATTACTCATGTGTAGACCAGTGACATATGGAGTTCATGAATGAGTCCTACATTGATGACATTCTGTCTCAAAAATTGTATTATATGTTGGGAATCATATCTCTTGTATTGTTTTATATGTTGGGTAATCATCTCTTTTGTACATATACTTCCTAATTTGGTTGTCTACTCTATCTATTGAGTTATGGTCTATGCACTTGAAGTTTAATAGACTGAGATTTGGTTATTGGACTCCTCTCCTAGTTTTGTTTCTCATATACCGGTCCTACCTTTTTATTGATATCTAGGAAGGACTATGACCTGCGATATTTGCAAATCAAGTTATTGGCAGTGACATTTGCCATTATTACAACAATACCAGTAACTTGGGATTTTAAATTGAAGGAATATACTTGTTTGAATACTGTTGTCTTCAGCCAGAGACTAAAACCTTTAAGTACAATAAGTAAATTGGCTTTATGACAGTTGGCTCTTAATATAGCTAAAGTTTGATCCTATTGCGTTTTAGAGTTGTAAGGGGCCCACCGTCTAATGAAGTGAAAATTTCCAGCGTCGTCAATAAGTTGAACTGATTTTAGTGCATTTGTGTTTGTCTAGAATACTATTTTTGAATTTTTATGCAGTCAAGTTTTGCTAGTTTGCATGTGCTGCAGCACTGTATCAAAGATCAAAGTTTGCTCTTTTGTCCTATTTTTACAAGAGTTCATAGTGATGGGTGCTAGAACCTGATTCTGATGCAATTTTAAAGGCTTACACCATTATTTTATTTGCAGCTGCGATGTCCAATGTGATGAATGGGTCATGATTCTGTCTAACAAGATGTACTAGACAAGGTGTGAAGGTATGATTTGTTTGTTTTAGAAGGATTAATTCTCTAAAAGTTGTTTGTGCTCACTTTGCTTTCTTGTCTTGTGGTCTTATATATAAAATATTTTTCTGTAATTCATAAGACCTTTGGTTATGCTCCTAGCCTCCTAGTGTGGTCTACTGTTTATACTTCAATATGTGTGACCTGGTATGGTTTTCTTATTTGGTTTCTACAAGTTCTTTCCTCCCTACAAATAATCCAGATTCAAGATCTGTTGAGAGCCTCCATTCTCCCCCCCCCCCCCCCCCCCCCCCCCCCAACCCACACACCAAAGTATTAATACTTTTATTTGGATTCCTTAACAGTTTATCATGACTGACCTAGATGAATGCATCACTCACCGTTCATTTCTGAAAGAAATTTGCTTCTGCTACTTAAAAACCTAATAAATATAGCTGATCTAGAATTTTGCACCAATTCAAGGATTTCAGACTTTATATTCCCTCTGTCCCACAATAGATGAAAGTTTGAAAATGACACAGATTTTATGAATCAAAATAAACATAATCTTCATAAAATGCTGAAAATCAAGTGATGGGTATGAGTGCAGAGTAATTCCAAGCACACATGGTTCACCTAACAGTATTTTCGGAATATTGTTATGTATATTTTGTTTCATTAAAACACATGGCATTTTGCAAACTTTCAAATATTTTGAGACGGGAATATTTCTTTTCCTAAGCTTATTCTTGCTTAAATTATCTAATTGTTTGAGGTTTGTGATAACGTTCTCCAAGGAAATCCTAGGTGCGGTGCCTAGAAGTTTATTGTTTTTCTTTTCTATTTCTAAATTCCCAACAACTTAAAACCTTGCAAGTGCGCATTGATTTGTCACATTTTAAAACCTAAAATTCAAAACTTCAAAACCCTAACCACCCATCCATCAAATTGCCCAAATACCCCACAAAGTGCCAAAACTTTGTTCACTGGTTACCGTTTGCAACCCTGGAACAGCAACCCGGACCTTAGCTTTTCTCCTTTATTTCATCCCCAAATCCTTCTAATTTCTTTTCAACATAGAAACCCTATATTCCTTACTATTTTCCGGCCTTTTCCCAAAATACCCTAATCCCCTGACTTAGGAATTCTTTTGTTCTCCTTTTTCCTACATCAATTTTGGTTTCAAAGTGGGTTACACCATATGTTTTCACATGGTGGTAGATTTTACATCCCTTCAATGATGGGATAGAAGGAGTTACGGATGCGCTTAAAGAAAAAGTTCTTCAATATAGATTTAGACAGACTTTACAATGAGATGGTTTTCACCAAGGTAATGTATGAGTAATTGCTTATGCTAGAAAGTTTGATGAGCTAACTATCAAATGTGGAGTAGTTGAATGTGAACACATGACAATTGCTCGATTCAAGTGTTGGCTAAGATCTGATATTTGAGAGAAAATGTCCCACTCTACAGGTTTTCTGATCTCCAAGAAGTTATTGATACAACTATCGTGTGGAAAACTATCACTAGGGTTTTCGGATCTAATCATAAAGTGAAGGAATCCACTAAATGTATGACAGAAAGCTGATTTTCCATGACAACATTCGAAAAAGTTAGAACATCTGCTGTAAAATTTGAACAAGCAATCAGGGCAAAAGGAAAAAGGAAAAATAGGTATTAATCATCTATTTAATCATTAGTTTAGGCTTAGTAGTAAAGCCCAAGGAGTCCAAGTACAAGTCTTATTAGGGTTTCAATAAGTCCAAGTTGTACTGGGAATAGGTATTAGTCATCTATTAATGTGGATGCAATGCTTTCTATTCAAGAGAAGAAAATAAGTTTTCTAAATTTTCAGAAGTTATGATGCTTTATTTGAGGTTTGTGTGATACAACTTTCTCCGAGGTGGTACCAAGGAAATCCTAGGAGTGAAGCCTTAAAATTTATTGTTTCTCTTTGTTGTTATTAAATTCCTAGCAGCTTAAAACCTTGCAAATATGCATTGATTTGTCACCTTTTAAACCCTAAAATCCAAACTTCTCACCCTTAATCACCCATCCAACAAATAGCCCAAAATACCCCATGTCGAATCAAAACACTATTTGGGTTACTATTTACAACCTTGGAACAGCAACCCCGGATCTTGGCTTTTTTGTTTTATTTCATTCCCAAATCCTACTATTCCTTTTCACCATTTGAAATCCTATATTCCTTACTATTTTCTTGCATTTTTTCCACCAATCCCTAACCATGAATCCTCAAAATCAGAGCTGTTGGACCCATGAAATCTAAATCTGATTTGACTTGTTGATGCAGGTAGTTAGAATTCAATCTCTATTTTCTTTATTTCTAAGTGTCAGGGAAAATTTTGTAATTTCCTAATCTCTGGACAGGCTGTAGTAATAGTCCATTAGGTCTTATTCTAGGATTTTATTTTAGTGTAGTTATTTAGTTGGGCTTCGTAGTAAAGGCCAAAGCAGTCCAACTCTTATTAGGGTTTTAAGAAGTCCAATTTCTTTTAGGAATAGGTATAAGTTTTATATTTAAAGGGATGTAATTATTTCATTTTAGAGGGAAGGAGAATATGTTTTCTGAACTTTTAGAGGCTATGAGCTTTATTTGGGGCTTGTTTGACACAACCTTCTCTAAGTTGTGAAGCCAAGGAAATCCTAGGTGTGATGCCTAGAAGTTTATTGTTTTTTCCTTTTCCTTCTTAAATTCCCAGAAACTTAAACCCTTGCAAATATATATATATATATATAGGTTTGTTTGTCACCCTTAAAACCCTAAAATCCAAAACTTCAAAATCTTAACCCACCCACCAATCAAATAACCCCAAATAATCCTTAGACCACCCTATTACTGTTCACAGGATGTCCAAATGCTTAAAAAGCATGAAGAGAGCCCAAACAAGAAGCTGAAAGGTCAAAAACAGAAACTTCTGATGTAAGGAAGGTTTCTGAATTGCTTGGCAAAGGGAAGTTTCAAGATAAAGGCAAAGAACCAGAACCTATAATTTCTGTTGTAGCAACAGAAGCTACCAAAACATTAGCCGACCATCCTAGAGAAATGCCTCGAATTCCAGCTAATATATCCAAGAATTGCATTGATTTGTTTTTGAAAAATTTATCGAAATATTTATGTCCTATGTAGCTGTTGATTTTGTCAAAGGTACAAGTTATCTAGTAACATAGGAGAGATACAAGCATATTAGCAAGAGGATTTTGAGTGACAATAAATGGAAATATGATAAAGGATCAATGCATTTATAAAGTGCCATTTGTTCAAGGATTGGAATTGCAGAAATTGGTCTCAACTACCATTCTCAATAAGGTCAAAGCTGAAACAAATGAAGATCTTATAATAAAACCAGACTCTAAAGGGATGGAAATTGCTAATGAAGCTGAAAATGAGCAAGCAATGTATAAATACAAGGCAAAAGTGAAGGATATAAAGGTCGAAGCATCTTATTCCCAGGTTCATGTTGCTTAGCAAAGCAAAAAGCTCTATTGCATACATCAACTTTTCAAGATATTGATTTTGTCATACCTGGAAAGTTTAATGGTTCAACAGTTTAGTTAGTTTGGTGGGTGTATCATTATCATCATTGCTACCTTAGACAAATAAAAGAAAGAAAATTCAAATTCAGTTGTTTTATTCAATGTTTATGGACGCACTTCAAGAAATCTAGATTCTTATTTCAACACATCAAAATTGGAGAATGAGTTTTCTCCGTCCAAGGGAGAATGATGTAGGAAGTGAAAAGTCAATCTTAATTTTATTTAGTTTTAAGTGTCGGTGTTAATTTTGTAATTTCCTAATTTAGGGAAATGGGCTGTATCAATGGTCCATAAGGTTTTGAATTTTATTAAAGTTGTTTTTAAGTTGGGTTTAGTAGTAAAGGCCCAAGGTGTCCAACTCTTTTTAGGATTTTAAGAAGTCCAAGTTCTACAAGAATAGGTATTCGTTTTATATTTAAAGGGATGTAGTGCTTTTATAGTTTAATTTGAGAGGGGAAAGGAATATAAGTTTTCTAAATTCAGAGGTTTTGAAGCATTATTTGAGGTTTGTGTGACCTTCTCCGAGGTGTGATGTTAAGGAAATCTTAAAGTGTGAAGCCTAGAAGTTTATTGTTTTCCCCTATTTGTTTTTAAATTCCCTAAAACTTAAACCCTTGGAAACACACGAGTTTGTCACCCTTTAAACCCTAAAATCCAAAATAAGACCTAGTGGCCCATGTCCAAGAATTAGGAAATTACAAAACTATCTTTGACACAAATAAAATAAAACTGAGATTGAATTTCTCACTGCCTTCATAAAAAATTCAAAATTCAAAACCCTAAGCCACCTATCCATCAATAACCCCAAATAACCTTTAAACAGCCCCATTACTGTTCACAGCCCTGGAACAGGAGCCAAATATTTTATTTATTTATTTATCTCCAATCCTATTGTCAAATTACTGATTGTTCTAACTACAAAATTCTAACACTCTACCTCATATGTGGGCTGAAACTACCTTTTTAGTAGGTGAGGCTTAACACGTGGGAATTTAAATGGAAAGTAGAGTGGAGGAGACAAGGATCAAATTTAGGATCTCTTGCTTTGATACCATGTTAAGTTACTGATTGTTTCAAAAGTTTAAGCTTTTGGGATATGATAAATTTTATCATTTAATTACACAATTCTAACACCTACTATTCCTTTTCCCTATTAGAAAGCCTATAATCCATATTATTTTCAGCTTTTTTCTTTTCTGCAACCAAAACCGTTAACTGTATTTCCTCTAAATCCAAGCTACTTGAGTGCTACGAGATCTGACCCAAGAATTCTATACATGATTTTTCTTTGTTCCCCCTTGTCCTCTGTCACTTTGTTTCTATTTGTCCTACTTAACCGTCGCATTTTAATTCTTGTTGTTTGCAATGATAGTTGTACTTGTGCAAAATAGCATCATTGCATTGTGAACATGAATGTAGATCTTGTATATGAGTCTTCTTGTTCTGGCTGCTGGTCTATAAGATACGTGCAGGGGCAGAACTACATTGCTCCCCCAAAAATTTAAAACAATTTTTTCTACTATATATTAGTGTAAATTTTTTAAGGATTCATTACAAAATTAGGAGCTGGCCCCCCAAAAAAATTTCAAGTTCTCAAACAATGTTCTAAAAACAAAAGAAAAAGAATTGACTAACAGACCAATAATTATAGAAATAATGTACTTTTTTCTCAATTGCATTTGTTTCTTAACAATACTCTTAAAGTTTTGAATCATTCATAATTTTGAAGACTTCATTGGTTTCATTGGAAGTTTTTTTATTCACTTTGGTGGAAAACTTAGTAATTTATGTTGCCAATGAAAATTTTAATAATTCACTATGAAGATGATAGTAATTGAATTTTATTCTGTGAAATATCATTGTTGAGATTCTATAAAGTTTAAAGATACCGAGTTCTTTTTTCTAATTAATTATTTATTTTGTGGTACAAACCTAATATCAAACTAGACAACATTTATATAATCACTAGAGTTTAAAAGATGATAAGTTCTCTTCAACAGTTAGGAGTCAAATTCATGGTTCCTCCCTTGGAGACGTGGACAAAAGCAAAAAACGGATGCAACAGCAAATTGAAGGGCACCAAAAGTTATATCAGAATTTATTGTTTTAACTTTCCTTTGAAATAAAACTAAATTATAAATGTTTTTCTCTTGTTTGGTGGTGATGCCAAACACCATTTGGTGGAGATGCCTAAGGTTGTCAGGCAGATTCTAGGTGGTATAGCTTAGGATTTGTCCAATTTATCTTCTTTTCCTCTTTTATCACTATTTTCCCACCACTGTCCTGCATCATTAGGATAAGAATATCTTTGCATGTCCTGCATCATTGTTCTCTGGTCGGAGAAAACTCAATCTTGAGTTTTAAAGTGTTGAGGATACGAGATCTGGCATCTGACACTTGCACCAAATTTTGGATCACTTTTGGCAACACTAAGAACATAGAAGCCATGCATTCCACCACATCATTAAATTTGTCTCAGGTTGGAAATTAGTGTCGCAAATAATACAACCTTATATTTAGGCACAGAGCACCATTGTATATGTCCTTTCCACTTCGTCAAAATATTTAACTTCATGCACCATGGAAGGTTGATGTGGTAGATGCATCAAGTTCACTTTTCACGACATGT